>CM065591.1:405762001-406362001 GCA_033119425.1 Bufotes viridis | reverse complement strand
AGGAACCAACTCGATAGCGCAGTCATAAGACCTATGGGGAGGAAGCTTTTCCGCCTCGGAAGTGGAAAAGACATCATGGAAGTCAGCAATAAAGTGAGGAATAGCATCCAGAGATACCCCTGCTTGAACAATCGTTAAACAGGAACTACAATTAGGACCCCATTTCTCCAACTCGCCCGTATTCCAGTTAATGACCGGGTTATGTTGCTGAAGCCAGGGCAAGCTCAGGACCACCTGAACCGGTAAATTTTCTAAGACAAAGAAAGAACATCTCTCTGAGTGACAAACCCCCACAGACAAAGTAACCTCAGGAGTATGGAACTTAACCGTGCCCCCAACAGGGGGTAGAGTCGATAGCGACCACATGGATGGGAGTGGACAACCTTAGTACTGGGATCCCCACTCGTTTCACAAGGTTAAGATCTAAAAACTAAATGCTGAACCGGAATCCGCAAAAGCATTACCTGAACCCTTAAAGACCCCGAAGGCAATAGAAACAGGCAACAACATTTTCCTTACCACCTCCGGGAGTACCTTGTCCTTGGGTCCCTCAGATTTGGATGGTCTTCCGGCAGGAGGAATCTTGGGACACTGACGGACCCAGTGGTCGGACTCGCCACAGTAAAAGCAAAACCCCCCGACGACGACGAAGTTCCCTTTGCGTCATCCCTAGCTGCATAGGTTCCTCGATCTGGGCCTCCAAGCTGGGTTGGACAAGAGAGGCTTCAGGTCTGGGAAGACTGTGATAAGAAAGCAAATGTTCCCGCTGTCTCTCTCAAACTCGTCTGTCCAGCCTAATAGCTAAGGTCATGGTCTCCTCTAAAGAGTCAGGACTGGGGTAACAGAACAGCATGTCTTTTAATTTCTCCGACAACCCTGATCTAAACTGGCATTTAAGTGCCGATTCATTCCAACCCGAGGGGATGCACCACTTGCGGAACTGGGTGCAGTAGTCCTCGACGGGTAAATCCCCCTGGGTAAGGGCCTTCAAGTTGGACTCAGCTACATGTGCTCGGTCTGGCTCATCGTAGAGAACCCCTAGTGCCTGAAAAAATGTATCAACCGAAGTCAGACTAGGAGAATCAGGCGGCAAGGAAAAGGACCACTCCTGGGGGTCCCCCAGAAGAAGAGATATGATAATCCCAACTCTCTGCTGGTCAGGATCAGAGGAGTGAGGCCATAATTGAAAATACAGTTTTTTACAGACAATAAAGTCTTACGGTCCCCGAGAATCGCTTGGGTAATTTCACATGCGGTTCCGCCTGAAGGGTGGCAGGGGCAGGAACAGGGGGTGCTCTGACGGATTCCTGTGCATGTAACCTCTCTCCCAATTCCTGGACAATTTGGGCTAGACCCTGCACATGCTCAGTGAGACTCTGTAGAGGGTCCATAATAAGGGCCTGTAATTCTGTCACGACACGGGAAGTAGGGAGGAAGGAACCCCAACCCTGTCCCTGCCTACTTGCACACTTGTACTACCCGCCCTAGGCGACGGGGCGCAATTGGGCGGCGGTCCCTAACTTGCGTAAGTGCAGAGCAGAGAGGACACGAAGGAGACAGAGAGTGGAGACAAGGGAAGATGCTCCCGCAGGAAGCGGACGGGAAGAGAGGAGCGAATACAGGCGAAATCTCCCACAAGGGAAGACAACAGGAGGTCAAACGAGCAGAGGTCAGTCCAAGAGGTCACGTCAAAAACCGAGAGACAGAGGCAAGAGACAAATCCAATAACGAGCCGAGGTCAAATCCAGGAGGTAGCAAAAGTACAAGGAGCAGGCGGTAGATAGGTCAGGGGACGGTCACTGGTCAATTCCAAAGGTCAAACACAAGCAAGAAAATATGGACACAGCCTGAGTGAGTAATTACAGGCAACCTGTGGTCCGCAGGCTGCCTGGTAATATAGTGGAGGAAAGGGATCATGTGACCTGGCCAGCGTCACATGACCCCCTCTCCCTGCTACTAGCCGAGAGCCGAGTACTCGGCTCAGCAATCATCCCTATGGTTCACATGGCGACGGAAAACGCCAGTCGCCCCTGCAGGAGGAGCGCGGCCGGGCGCGCCGTGTCCCCCTTCGCCATAACACTGGAGACGCCGGGCAGCCGGGCACAGCAAGCGTCCTTCCTGCAGTGATAACAGGGGCCGGCGGCGGCGCAGGAGAGCGGAAGCCCGCCGCCCGCCTCCCATGACACCACTTTTTATGTCTCTACTATCACAATATAAAGTCATATCCTGGGAAAAGGTAAAACAGGTCTCTGCTGCAGTCACATTAATAGTAATTATTCTAATATTATCCCTGCTATTTCCTAATTTCTGACACTTCCCACAGAAGTCATACAAGGGAATAAAAGTTTGTGTACTGATAGCCCTCGACCAGACTCCAAGGAGGGATTAATCGGGTGTAGGCACAGAAATAACACTTGTTTGTAGAAGATCCCGTGGGCTTCGTAAGTCTTTAAGGCACAATGAACTTACATTTAGGGCATTTGCCACCCTAACTATACTATTCTATTCAGAATAAAAGGGGCCAGGAGCAAAGGGATCTTGCTCCTGAGCTCTTTTATGTATCGACTGAATATTTGGTGCACTGCAGAGGTAACAGCTCCTCTGGGTGATAAATACATGTAGTAATAACCCAGACTGGCAAGGAAACACAAAGATTAATAATTATTAGCAGACAAACAAATCTCCCAGAATATTGTGAGGTCATCATCTTCAGCCTGTGGCAAGGCACTTTTCAGGGAAACTTCTTCTGAGCTCCCCTCTTTGTTCAGGGATTTCACACCTGCTTCACCCTCTTTGTCTTTCACCGGAGAAAAAGCCTCAGGGACCCTTTTCACTCTGCCAGCGTGAATCCAGATTGGAGCCTCTTCTGTGAGAATCGCTGTTCTGGTGACCGCTACCACTCAGATGGGTGGTCCAAATGGGAACTCAGTCTGCTTTCGTAATTTGCGAGGCGCTGGACTATCACCATGTCTCCTGGTTGGAAAGGTTGCGTAGGTTCTTGTGGAGAGAAAGGAGAGGCACGAGCAACATCTCGTTCAATTTGATCTAAAGTTTCTACAATTTTCTTCACATATTTTGCCTGTACTACTTCTAGATCCCCTTTTTCTATCACAGGGGCCTTTGGACCCCAAGGGGTGGGGAAGGGTCTTCCCATTAGTACCTCAAATGGTGAGTAAACAGTATTCTTATTAGGCTGCATCCTAATTTCTGCATCCAATTAGTGAATGTGCCTGCAGTAATTTTCCTTATTTTA
This sequence comes from Bufotes viridis, assembly GCA_033119425.1. Classification (NCBI taxonomy): domain Eukaryota; kingdom Metazoa; phylum Chordata; class Amphibia; order Anura; family Bufonidae; genus Bufotes; species Bufotes viridis. Next base: position 406,358,748 of record CM065591.1, on the reverse strand, counting down.
TCTTTAATTATTCTGTTCATCCTTTCTACTACGCCAGAACTCTCTGGGTGGTATGGGAGATGGAGCTTCCAGTCAATCCTAAGGGCTTTGGAAAGCTCCTTACATACGGACGCAAAAGCTGGGCCATTATCTGAGTTAATTTGGACAGGACACCCCCATCTGGGAATGATTTCTTGTAACAAGATTTTTACCACAATTTGTGTGGTTTCATTGGTAGTACGAAAAACCTCCGGCCATCTAGAGAACATATCCACAATTACAAGGGCATACTCCTGCTTACTTCCTGTCTTTGGGATATGTGTGAAGTCAATTTATAAGTGAGTGAATGGTGAAGTCGGGTAATTCAGATGCTGGTGTTGGGCCTTCTTTGAATTATTTGGGTTGTTTCTGAGACATATAATAAACCTTGAAATATAAGATTGTACCTTTGATCTAAGACATGGTATAAAAAAATCTCTCCAAATGAGGTCAGTGGTTGCCTGTGCTCCCCTATGGCCAAGACCATGACATTGTGCAATTAAAATTGGGGCGCTTGCAACTGGAATACATGGTTTCCCCTCTTTGCAGATAAGACCCGTATCAGGGTCTTGTACTGCACCTACCGATTGCCATTCTATCTTGTCACTACTGCTAGCCGACTCCTGGAGGCTTAGCAATAGATTGCCAGTAAGGGTAATGTCTGGAACTAGGGAGGACATTTGAACCGTTGCTGCCGTTCTAATAGCAGCCTCTTTTGCTGCCTGATCAGCAAGGGCATTCCCTTTAGCGATGTGCATTTGGAGACCAGTATGTGCCTTACAATGGATAATAGCAACTTTGCTTGGTAATAGGATGGCGGCCAGGAGATCATGCACTAGGGTGGAATGTGAAATTTTCTTCCCATCTGCAGCTATGAAGCCTCTTCTCTGCCCGATTACCCCATGATCATGGACAACCCCAAATGCATATTTGGAATCGGTGTATATATTTACATCTCTTCCCTCAAAAAGACAACAAGCCCTATTGAGGGAAATCAGTTCAGCTGCTTGGGCTGACTGAAAAGATACAGGATTCGATTCTAGAATAACACCAGAGAGTTGAACTACAGCGTATCCTGCATGATAGGTGTTGTCATTAGGGCGGGAAAAGGATACATCCACTAAAATATCAGGTGCTCCTTCAATGGGTGTGGACTGTAAGTCAGGCCTAGATGAGGTATGGTCATGTATAAGTTCAGTACATACATGGAGAGGAGGAAAATCATCCTGCTCTCCCTTGTATCCAAGTAGGGCATTCAGTATAGCCATTGGACCGAAAGTGGGTGTTGAGTATTTGATATGAAGTTAAGGATTAGATAGCAACAAAACTTCATATCCACTCAGTCTTTGTGCTGACATGTGTTGCGTATGTATGTTCTGCAATAGAGCCTGAACATTGTGTGAGGCATGCAGAGTAGTGGGATGACCTAGGGTGATAGGCGTAGCCATCTCAGCCACCATAGCACAAGCTGCCAAACTCCTGAGACACGCAGGCATGCACTGAACCTGTACAGGAACCACCTTTGAGAAAAAAGCAACAGGGCGGTATTTGCCTCCATGGTCTTGCGCCAGGACTCCCGCCATGGTTTTATAATTGTCCCTGGCAAACAAGTGAAACATCATGCCATAGTGTGGTAGGCCCAAACCAGGACTTGAAACCATGGCACATTTCAAATGACTAAAAGCTTGTAACATTTCATCAGACCATTTAATGAAATCAGGCATATCAGTATTAGTGGCTTGTCTCAGAATATTATGATAGTAGGAACAATCAGCAATCCATTGGCGGCAGTAACCAATCATGCCAAGAAAGGTCAACATGTCTTTCTTTGTTTGTGGGCGGGCAGACCCAGTACGGCAGTAATTCTGGCATGGCTGATTTTCCTCTCCCCTTTACTGAGAACAAAGCCCAAATACTCAACACTTTCCATACACCATTGTAATTTCTTCCTAAAAACTTTGTGACCACATTCACATAACCACAGTAAGAGACTAACACAGTCTGCCTGGCAAGCCTCCCGAGTAGAACTACATATGAGGAGATCATCCAAATATTGTAGAAGGACAGAACCATGGGGGGAAGTCCAAGGGCGCAGTGTAACTTGGAGGACAATGGAGTAGACTACTGGGGAGTCTACATAACCCTGAGGCATTCTACACCAAAAGTACTGGCGAAATTTGAATGTAAATGCAAAAACTGGCCCTGTCTCCCTGTCAACTGGGACACAAAAAAATGCATTCTTTAAATCAACAACAGAGAAAAACTCTGCATGGGCAGGAATAGCTGATAGCAGAGATGGTACGTCTGGAACCACAGGGGCTATGGGTATGATCTGTGCATTTACCACTCTAAGATCCTGGACAAACCTAAAGGTATTATCAGCCTTTCTCACTAGGTTGGTGGGTGTATTATAGGGGGAAATAATTTCCTCAATAACCCCTGACTCTAGGAATTCCATCAACATAGAATCTATCCCCTTTTCTTTTTCTGGGGAAAGGGGGTATTGTTTAATATAAACAGGTGCAGCGCCGGGCTTAAGCATTGCCTTATATGGTGTACAAGAAAAAAGGCCAACATCTTGGTCAGTATTTGCCAAGACCTCAGGAGGCACCTGATCAAGTAACGGATCCTGTGGTTGGCATTCTAAATATAAAAAACAATTACCCTCCGGTACATGAATGGGCAAAACTGAGGATGTGACATGTAGGTGTCACGTCTTGCTAACCCCTAACTGCTACTGTAACAGAACAAACAAATCCCTCCCTAATAAATTCACAGGGCAATTTGGAATGATCCTAAAACTGTGTGTGAACATTGACTGGTGCTTGTATGGATGTTGGATCGAGAGGGGAGGAGTTTTATAAGATCTGGTCAGTATCCCCTTAATTCCCACAGAGGGCTCAGGATTCTCTCTTGGACCACTATAATAATCCTCACATATACAGTTGTGTTCAAAATTATTCAACCCCCAATGCTGTAAAGAGTTTTAGGGAATTTAGTGTACATTTGTAATTGTGTTCAGAATTAAATCTTACAAGGACTTTTTAAAGAACCAAATACAACTAAAATGACATCAATTGTTTTTGTAATACAGTATTAAATGTTTTTTTTTGTGATTTCTTCATTGACACAATTATTCAACCCCTTTAAGACTACCACTCTTAAGAACAGAGGTTCATTCAAGTGTTTTCGATCAGGTATTGAAAACACCTGTGGATGTCAAGGAGCAGCAATTAAGCATACTAAGCACCAATTAGGCAGATTTAACATGACTAGTGTTGAGCGAACAGTTCGCGCATCGTTCGGGTTCGTACCGAATTTTGGGGTGTCCGGGACCCGGACCCGAACCCGGACATTTTCAAAAAAGTTCGGGTTCAGGTTCGGTGTTCGTCGATTTCTTCCCGCTTTCTGAAGGGCTGCACAGCAGCCAATCAGCTAGCGTCTTACTTCTTGCTCCTAAGAAGCCATCACAGCCATGCCTACGAATAACACCAGAGAGTTGAACTACAGCGCATCCTGCATGATAGGTGTTGTCATTAGGGCGGGAAAAGGATACATCCACTAAAAATATCAGGTGCTCCTTCAATGGGTGTGGACTGTAAGTCAGGCCTAGATGAGGTATGGTCATGTATAAGTTCAGTACATACATGGAGAGGAGGAAAATCATCCTGCTCTCCCTTGTATCCAAGTAGGGCATTCAGTATAGCCATTGGACCGAAAGTGGGTGTTGAGTATTTGATATGAAGTTAAGGATTAGATAGCAACAAAACTTCATATCCACTCAGTCTTTGTGCTGACATGTGTTGCGTATGTATGTTCTGCAACAGAGCCTGAACATTGTGTGAGGCATGCAGAGTAGTGGGATGACCTAGGGTGATAGGCGTAGCCATCTCAGCCACCATAGCACAAGCTGCCAAACTCCTGAGACACGCAGGCATGCACTGAACCTGTACAGGAACCACCTTTGAGAAAAAAGCAACAGGGCGGTATTTGCCTCCATGGTCTTGCGCCAGGACTCCCGCCATGGTTTTATAATTGTCCCTGGCAAACAAGTGAAACATCACGCCATAGTGTGGTAGGCCCAAACCAGGACTTGAAACCATGGCACATTTCAAATGACTAAAAGCTTGTAACATTTCATGAGACCATTTAATGAAATCAGGCATATCAGTATTAGTGGCTTGTCTCAGAATATTATGATAGTAGGAACAATCAGCAATCCATTGGCGGCAGTAACCAATCATGCCAAGAAAGGTCAACATGTCTTTCTTTGTTTGTGGGCGGGGCAGACCCAGTACGGCAGTAATTCTGGCATGGCTGATTTTCCTCTCCCCTTTACTGAGAACAAAGCCCAAATACTCAACACTTTCCATACACCATTGTAATTTCTTCCTAAAAACTTTGTGACCACATTCACATAACCACAGTAAGAGACTAACACAGTCTGCCTGGCAAGCCTCCCGAGTAGAACTACATATGAGGAGATCATCCAAATATTGTAGAAGGACAGAACCATGGGGGGAAGTCCAAGGGCGCAGTGTAACTTGAGGACAATGGAGTAGACTACTGGGGAGTCTACATAACCCTGAGGCATTCTACACCAAAAGTACTGGCGAAATTTGAATGTAAATGCAAAAACTGGCCCTGTCTCCCTGTCAACTGGGACACAAAAAAATGCATTCTTTAAATCAACAACAGAGAAAAACCCTGCATGGGCAGGAATAGCTGATAGCAGAGATGGTACGTCTGGAACCACAGGGGCTATGGGTATGATCTGTGCATTTACCACTCTAAGATCCTGGACAAACCTAAAGGTATTATCAGCCTTTCTCACTAGGTTGGTGGGTGTATTATAGGGGAAATAATTTCCTCAATAACCCCTGACTCTAGGAATTCCATCAACATAGAATCTATCCCTTTTCTTTTTCTGGGGAAAGGGGGTATTGTTTAATATAAACAGGTGCAGCGCCGGGCTTAAGCATTGCCTTATATGGTGTACAAGAAAAAAGGCCAACATCTTGGTCAGTATTTGCCAAGACCTCAGGAGGCACCTGATCAAGTAACGGATCCTGTGGTTGGCATTCTAAATATAAAAAACAATTACCCTCCGGTACATGAATGGGCAAAACTGAGGATGTGACATGTAGGTGTCACGTCTTGCTAACCCCTAACTGCTACTGTAACAGAACAAACAAATCCCTCCCTAATAAATTCACAGGGCAATTTGGAATGATCCTAAAACTGTGTGTGAACATTGACTGGTGCTTGTATGGATGTTGGATCGAGAGGGGAGGAGTTTTATAAGATCTGGTCAGTATCCCCTTAATTCCCACAGAGGGCTCAGGATTCTCTCTTGGACCACTATAATAATCCTCACATATACAGTTGTGTTCAAAATTATTCAACCCCAATGCTGTAAAGAGTTTTAGGAATTTAGTGTACATTTGTAATTGTGTTCAGAATTAAATCTTACAAGGACTTTTTAAAGAACCAAATACAACTAAAATGACATCAATTGTTTTTGTAATACAGTATTAAATGTTTTTTTTGTGATTTCTTCATTGACACAATTATTCAACCCTTTAAGACTACCACTCTTAAGAACAGAGGTTCATTCAAGTGTTTTCGATCAGGTATTGAAAACACCTGTGGATGTCAAGGAGCAGCAATTAGCATACTAAGCACCAATTAGGCAGATTTAACATGACTAGTGTTGAGCGAACAGTTCGCGCATCGCTCGGGTTCGCACCGAATTTTGGGTGTCCGGGACTCTGACCCGAACCCGACATTTTCAAAAAGTTCGGGTTCGGGTTCGGTGTTCGTCGATTTCTTCCCGCTTTCTGAAGGGCTGCACAGCAGCCAATCAGCTAGCGCCTTACTTCTGCTCCTAAGAAGCCATCACAGCCATGCCTACTAATGGCATGGCTGTGATTGGCCAGTGCAGCATGTGACCCAGCCTCTATTTAAGCTGGAGTCACGTAGCGCCGCACGTCACACTGCTCTGACTAGTGTAGGGAGAGGATGCAGCTTCTGTGAGGGCGAGATAGGCAGGGAAAAGTCAGCAACAGCACCTAATGAACGGATCGATCTGCAGCTGAGAATCAGTGAACTTCTGCTATTTACTTGATTGCTGGTTTTTTGGCTGCACAGAGCGTTTTTCTGTCACTTATTTTCTGGGTTGATCGGGCGGCCATTTTGTGACTTGTGGTGCTCCAGAACAAGCTGCCACACATCCATCAATGCTTCAATACTATTTTTTTTTTGCTATATCCTCCATCAGGGGCTTGGCTGTGCTAATTGTCACCCCTAGAAACTCAGGATAGCAATTTCTATATTTTATTAAGGGGTTAAATACAATTGCCCAAATACCAATCCCCTAAATCTGGTGTTCCAGCTTTGGCTAGACAAGCATAATACTGTCTGCTGTCTGGCAAAGGATAGATTATTTTCTGGGGTGAAATTCAATTGGCAAAATAGCAAAACCATACATCAGTGGTTTCAGCAGTGGCTGGCAAAATATAATAGTGTCCGCCAAAACAGATATTTTGGTTTGGGGTTAAATTCAATTGCCAAAATAGCAATACCATACATCAGTGGTTTCAGCAGTGGCTGGCAAAATATATTAGTGTTTCCTCCAAAACATATATTTTGTTCTGGGGTGAAATTCACTTGCCAAAATAGCAACACCCTAAATCTGGTGTCACAGCTGTGCCTGGCAAACTATATTAGTATCCGCAAAAACATATATTTTCTTCTGGGGTGAAATTCACTTGCCAAAATAGCAACACCCTAAATCTGGTGTCACAGCTGTGCCTGGCAAACTATATTAGTATCCGCAAAAACATATATTTTGTTCTGGGGTTAAATTCACTTGCCAAAATAGCAATCCACTAAATCTGGTGTCACAGCTGAGCCTGGCAAACTATATTATTATCCGCAAAAACATATATTTTGTTCTGGGGTGAAATTCACTTGCCAAAATAGCAATCCACTAAATCTGGTGTCACAGCTGAGCCTGGCAAACTATATTATTATCCGCAAAAACATATATTTTGTTCTGGGGTGAAATTCACTTGCCAAAATAGCAATCCTCTAAATCTGGTGTCACAGCTGAGCCTGGCAAACTATATTAGTATCCGCAAAAACATATATTTTCTTCTGGGGTGAAATTCACTTGCCAAAATAGCAACACCCTAAATCTGGTGTCACAGCTGAGCCTGGCAAACTATATTAGTATCCGCAAAAACATATATTTTCTTCTGGGGTGAAATTCACTTGCCAAAATAGCAATCCACTAAATCTGGTGTCACAGCTGAGCCTGGCAAACTATATTATTATCCGCAAAAACATATATTTTGTTCTGGGGTGAAATTCACTTGCCAAAATAGCAATCCACTAAATCTGGTGTCACAGCTGAGCCTGGCAAACTATATTATTATCCGCAAAAACATATATTTTGTTCTGGGGTGAAATTCACTTGCCAAAATAGCAATCCACTAAATCTGGTGTCACAGCTGAGCCTGGCAAACTATATTATTATCCGCAAAAACATATATTTTGTTCTGGGGTGAAATTCACTTGCCAAAATAGCAATCCTCTAAATCTGGTGTCACAGCTGAGCCTGGCAAACTATATTAGTATCCGCAAAAACATATATTTTCTTCTGGGGTGAAATTCACTTGCCAAAATAGCAACACCCTAAATCTGGTGTCACAGCTGAGCCTGGCAAACTATATTAGTATCCGCAAAAACATATATTTTGTTCTGGGGTGAAATTCACTTGCCAAAATAGCAATCCTCTAAATCTGGTGTCACAGCTGAGCCTGGCAAACTATATTAGTATCCGCAAAAACATATATTTTCTTCTGGGGTGAAATTCACTTGCCAAAATAGCAACACCCTAAATCTGGTGTCACAGCTGAGCCTGGCAAACTATATTAGTATCCGCAAAAACATATATTTTCTTCTGGGGTGAAATTCACTTGCCAAAATAGCAATCCACTAAATCTGGTGTCACAGCTGAGCCTGGCAAACTATATTAGTATCCGCAAAAACATATATTTTGTTCTGGGGTGAAATTCACTTGCCAAAATAGCAATCCACTAAATCTGGTGTCACAGCTGAGCCTGGCAAACTATATTATTATCCGCAAAAACATATATTTTGTTCTGGGGTGAAATTCACTTGCCAAAATAGCAATCCACTAAATCTGGTGTCACAGCTGAGCCTGGCAAACTATATTATTATCCGCAAAAACATATATTTTGTTCTGGGGTGAAATTCACTTGCCAAAATAGCAATCACTCTAAATCTGGTGTCACAGCTGAGCCTGGCAAACTATATTAGTATCCGCAAAACATATATTTTGTTCTGGGGTGAAATTCACTTGCCAAAATAGCAATCACTCTAAATCTGGTGTCACAGCTGAGCCTGGCAAACTATATTAGTATCCGCAAAAACATATATTTTCTTCTGGGGTGAAATTCACTTGCCAAAATAGCAATCACCCTAAATCTGGTGTCACAGCTGAGCCTGGCAAACTATATTAGTATCCGCAAAAACATATATTTTCTTCTGGGGTGAAATTCACTTGCCAAAATAGCAATCCACTAAATCTGGTGTCACAGCTGAGCCTGGCAAACTATATTAGTATCCGCAAAAACATATATTTTGTTCTGGGGTGAAATTCACTTGCCAAAATAGCAATCCACTAAATCTGGTGTCACAGCTGAGCCTGGCAAACTATATTAGTATCCGCAAAAACATATATTTTGTTCTGGGGTGAAATTCACTTGCCAAAATAGCAATCCACTAAATCTGGTGTCACAGCTGAGCCTGGCAAACTATATTAGTATCCGCAAAAACATATATTTTGTTCTGGGGTGAAATTCACTTGCCAAAATAGCAATCCTCTAAATCTGGTGTCACAGCTGAGCCTGGCAAACTATATTAGTATCCGCAAAAACATATATTTTGTTCTGGGGTGAAATTCACTTGCCAAAATAGCAATCCACTAAATCTGGTGTCACAGCTGAGCCTGGCAAACTATATTAGTATCCGCAAAAACATATATTTTGTTCTGGGGTGAAATTCACTTGCCAAAATAGCAATCCTCTAAATCTGGTGTCACAGCTGAGCCTGGCAAACTATATTAGTATCCGCAAAAACATATATTTTCTTCTGGGGTGAAATTCACTTGCCAAAATAGCAACACCCTAAATCTGGTGTCACAGCTGAGCCTGGCAAACTATATTAGTATCCGCAAAAACATATATTTTCTTCTGGGGTGAAATTCACTTGCCAAAATAGCAACACCACTAAATCTGGTGTCACAGCTGAGCCTGGCAAACTATATTAGTATCCGCAAAAACATATATTTTGTTCTGGGGTGAAATTCACTTGCCAAAATAGCAATCCACTAAATCTGGTGTCACAGCTGAGCCTGGCAAACTATATTATTATCCGCAAAAACATATATTTTGTTCTGGGGTGAAATTCACTTGCCAAAATAGCAATCCACTAAATCTGGTGTCACAGCTGAGCCTGGCAAACTATATTAGTATCCGCAAAAACATATATTTTGTTCTGGGGTGAAATTCACTTGCCAAAATAGCAATCCTCTAAATCTGGTGTCACAGCTGAGCCTGGCAAACTATATTAGTATCCGCAAAAACATATATTTTCTTCTGGGGTGAAATTCACTTGCCAAAATAGCAACACCACTAAATCTGGTGTCACAGCTGAGCCTGGCAAACTATATTATTATCCGCAAAAACATATATTTTGTTCTGGGGTGAAATTCACTTGCCAAAATAGCAATCCTCTAAATCTGGTGTCACAGCTGAGCCTGGCAAACTATATTAGTATCCGCAAAAACATATATTTTCTTCTGGGGTGAAATTCACTTGCCAAAATAGCAACACCCTAAATCTGGTGTCACAGCTGAGCCTGGCAAACTATATTAGTATCCGCAAAAACATATATTTTCTTCTGGGGTGAAATTCACTTGCCAAAATAGCAATCCCCTAAATCTGGTGTCACAGCTGAGCCTGGCAAACTATATTAGTATCCGCAAAAACATATATTTTCTTCTGGGGTGAAATTCACTTGCCAAAATAGCAACACCCTAAATCTGGTGTCACAGCTGAGCCTGGCAAACTATATTAGTATCCGCAAAAACATATATTTTCTTCTGGGGTGAAATTCACTTGCCAAAATAGCAATCCACTAAATCTGGTGTCACAGCTGAGCCTGGCAAACTATATTAGTATCCGCAAAACATATATTTTGTTCTGGGGTGAAATTCACTTGCCAAAATAGCAATCCACTAAATCTGGTGTCACAGCTGAGCCTGGCAAACTATATTATTATCCGCAAAAACATATATTTTGTTCTGGGGTGAAATTCACTTGCCAAAATAGCAATCCACTAAATCTGGTGTCACAGCTGAGCCTGGCAAACTATATTAGTATCCGCAAAAACATATATTTTCGTTCTGGGGTGAAATTCACTTGCCAAAATAGCAACACCCTAAATCTGGTGTCACAGCTGAGCCTGGCAAACTATATTAGTATCCGCAAAAACATATATTTTCTTCTGGGGTGAAATTCACTTGCCAAAATAGCAATCCACTAAATCTGGTGTCACAGCTGAGCCTGGCAAACTATATTAGTATCCGCAAAAACATATATTTTGTTCTGGGGTGAAATTCACTTGCCAAAATAGCAATCCTCTAAATCTGGTGTCACAGCTGAGCCTGGCAAACTATATTAGTATCCGCAAAAACATATATTTTGTTCTGGGGTGAAATTCACTTGCCAAAATAGCAATCCACTAAATCTGGTGTCACAGCTGAGCCTGGCAAACTATATTATTATCCGCAAAAACATATATTTTGTTCTGGGGTGAAATTCACTTGCCAAAATAGCAACACCCTAAATCTGGTGTCACAGCTGAGCCTGGCAAACTATATTAGTATCCGCAAAAACATATATTTTCTTCTGGGGTGAAATTCACTTGCCAAAATAGCAACACCCTAAATCTGGTGTCACAGCTGAGCCTGGCAAACTATATTAGTATCCGCAAAAACATATATTTTGTTCTGGGGTGAAATTCACTTGCCAAAATAGCAACACCCTAAATCTGGTGTCACAGCTGTGCCTGGCAAACTATATTAGTATCCGCAAAAACATATATTTTCTTCTGGGGTGAAATTCACTTGCCAATATAGCAACCCCCTAAATCTGGTGTCACAGCTGAGCCTGTCAAACTATAATAGTATCCGCAAAAACATATATTTTGTTCTGGGGTGAAATTCACTTGCCAAAATAGCAATCCACTAAATCTGGTGTCACAGCTGAGCCTGGCAAACTATATTAGTATCCGCAAAAACATATATTTTCTTCTGGGGTGAAATTCACTTGCCAAAATAGCAATACCCTAAATCTGGTGTCACAGCTGTTGCAGGCCCATTGTAAATCTGTCCATAAAAGGATACCTTTCATCCAGGGCCTAAATACTTGCCCTAAAAGAGATATTCCCTAAATCAGTGGTTACTGCTGTGCCTGGATTAGTGTAATAAGCTACATAAACAAATAGGCAGATAGTGGTAGGTGCCTGTAAAAAAGGCCTGAATTTGAAATCAATACATTGGGCCAAATATTTTTTTCCTTATTGTGGTGCTTGGTGAACGGTAACAATGAGGAAAACATCTAGTAAGGGACGCGGACGCGGTCGTGGTGGTGTTAGTGTACCCTCTGGTGCTGGGAGAGGACGTGGCCATTCTGCCACAGCCACACGTCCTAGTGAACCAACTACCTCAAGTTCCAGTACCCGCCAGAATTTACAGCGATATTTGGTGGGGCCCAATGCCGTTCTAAGGATGGTAAGGCCTGAGCAGGTACAGGCGCTAGTCAATTGGGTGGCCGACAGTGGATCCAGCACGCTCACAACATTATCTCCCCACCCAGTCTTCTGCAGAAAGCGCACAGGTGGCACCTGAAAACCAAGCCCATCAGTCTGTCACATCACCCCCATGCATATCAGGGAAACTGTCTGAGCCTCAAGTTATGCAGCAGTCTCTTATGCTGTTTGAAGACTCTGCTGGCAGGGTTTCCTAAGGGAATCCACCTAGCCCTTCCCTGTGGTGGAAGACATAGAATGCACTGATGCACAACCTCTGATGTTTACTGATGATGAGGACATGGGAATACCACCTCATCGGAGTCCGCACGTCTCTGATGATGACGAAACACAGGTGCCAACTGCTGCGTCTTTCTGCAGTGTGCAGACCGAACAGGAGGACAGGGAGGAAGACTGTGTGGAAGACGATGCAGGGGACGATGAGGTCCTAGACCCCACATGGAATGAAGGTCGTGCCACTGACTTTCATAGTTCAGAGGAAGAGGCAGTGGTGAGACCGAGCCAACAGCGTAGCAAAAGAGGGAGCAGGGGGCAAAAGCAGAACAGCCGCCGCCAAGAGAGTTCGCCTGATACAGGCCACCGCCACCAGGGACCGAGCACCCCAAAGGCAGCTTCAAGGAGTTCCCTGGCATGGCACTTCTTAAACAATGTGCTGACGACAAGACCCGAGTGGTTTGCACGCTGTGCCATCAGATCCTGAAGCGAGGCATTAACGTTCTGAACCTTAGCACAACCTGCATGACCAGGCATCTACATGCAAAGCATGAACTGCAGTGGAGTAAACACCTTAAAAGCAAGGAACTCACTCAGGCTCCCCTGCTCCCTCTTCTGCTGCTGCCTCGGCCTCTTCCTCCGCCTCGGGAGGAATGTTGGCACCTGCCGCCCACCAAACAGAGGATGTGCCAGCGACACCACCACCTGCGTCACCAAGCATCTCCACCATGTCACACGGCAGCGCTCAGCTCTCCATCTCACAAACCTTGAGAGAAAGCGTAAATTCCCACCTAGCCACCCTCGAGCCTCTGGGCCTGAATGCCAGCATTTCTAAACTACTGGCCTTTGAAATGCTGTCATTCAGGCTGGTGGACACAGACAGCTTCAAACAGCTGATGTCCATGGCTGTCCCACAGTATGTTGTCCCCAGCCGCCACTACTTCTCCAAGACAGCCGTGCCTTCCCTGCACATGCAAGTGTCCGATAAAATCAAGTGTGCACTGCGCAACGCCATTTGTGGCAAGGTCCACCTAACCACAGATACGTGACCAGTAAGCACGGCCAGGGACGCTATATCTCCCTAACTGCACACTGGGTAAATGTAGTGGCGGCTGGGCCCCAGGCGGAGAGTTCCTTGGCGCACGTCCTTCCGCCGCCAAGGATCACAGGGCATCATTGTTTGCCTCCTGTAGCCTCCTCCTCCTACTCGGCTTCCTCCTCCTCTGCTTCCACCAGCTCATCCAGTCAGCCACACACCTTCACCACCAACTTCAGCACAGCCCGGGTAAACGTCAGCAGGCCATTCTGAAACTCATATGTTTGGGGGACAGGCCCCACACCGCGCAGGGAGTTGTGGCGGGGTATTGAACAACAGACCGACCAGTGGTTGCTGCCGGTGGGCCTCAAGCCCGGCCTGGTGGTGTGCGATAATGGGCGAAATCTCGCCGCAGCTCTGGGACTAGCCGGTTTGACGCACATCCCTTGCCTGGCGCATGTGCTGAATTTGGTGGTGCAGAAGTTCATTCACAACTACCCCAACATGTCAGAGCTGCTGCATAAAGTGAGGGCCGTCTGTGCGCGATTCCGGCGCTCACATCCTGCCGCTGCTCGCCTGTCTGCGCTACAGCGTAACTTCGGCCTTCCCGCTCACCGCCTCATATGCGACGTGCCCACCAGGTGGAACTCCACCTTGCACATGCTGGAGAGACTGTGCGAGCAGCAGCAGGCCATAGTGGAGTTTCAGCTGCAGCACGCACGCGTCAGTCGCACTGCGGAACAGCACCACTTCACCACCAATGATTGGGCCTCCATGCGAGACCTGTGTGCCCTGTTGCGCTGTTTCGAGTACTCCACCAACATGGCCAGTGGCGATGACACCGTTATCAGCGTTACAATACCACTTCTATGTCTCCTTGAGAAAACGCTTAGGGCGATGATGGAAGAGGAGGTGGCCCAGGAGGAGGAGGAGGAGGAGGAGGAGGATGAGGGGTCATTTTTAGCACTTTCAGGCCAGTCTGTTAGAAGTGGCTCAGAGGGAGGTTTTTTGCAACAGCAGAGGCCAGGTACAAATGTGGCCAGCCAGGGCCCACTACTGGAGGACGAGGAGGATGAGGAGGAGGTGGAGGAGGATGAGGATGAAGCAGGTTCACAGCGGGTGGCACCCGACACAGCTCAGGCCCATCACTGGTGCGTGGCTGGGGGATACGGAGGACGATGACGATACGCCTCCCACAGAGGACAGCTTGTCCTTACCTCTGGGGAGCCTGGCACACATGAGCGACTACATGCTGCAGTGCCTGCGCAACGACAGCAGAGTTGCCCACATTTTAACGTGTGCGGACTACTGGGTTGCCACCCTGCTGGATCCCCGATACAAAGACAATGTGCCCACCTTACTTCCTGCACTGGAGCGTGATAGGAAGATGCGCGAGTTCAAGCGCACGCTGGTAGAGGCGCTCCTGAGAGCATTCCCAAATGTCACAGGGGAACAGGTGGAAGCCCAAGGCGAAGGCAGAAGAGGAGCAAGAGGTCGCCAACGCAGCAGTGTCACGGCCAGCTCTTCTGAGGGCAGGGTTAGCATGGCAGAAATGTGGAAAAGTTTTGTCTCCACGCCACAGCTAACTGCACAACCACCTGATACGGAACGTGTTAGCAGGAGGCAGCATTTCACTAACATGGCTGAACAGTACGCCTGCACACCCTCCACGTACTGACTGATGGTTCGGCCCCATTCAACTTCTGGGTCTCCAAATTGTCCACGTGGCCAGAGTTAGCATTTTATGCCTTGGAGGTGCTAGCCTGCCCGGCGGCCAGCGCTTTGTCTGAACGTGTATTCAGCACGGCAGGGGGCGCCATTACTGACAAACGCAGCCGCCTGTCCACAGCCAACGTGGACAAGCTGACGCTCATAAAAATGAACCAGGCATGGATCCCACAGGACCTGTGCCTCCCTTGTGCAGAATAGACATTTCCTCCCCATCAACCATGTATTCTTGTACTCTGGGGCACTTCTTTATTGAATCCTCATTTTTTTACTTTACCATGATCTTGCGGTGCAACCCAAAGTTGAATGAACCTCTCCTCTGTCTGGGTGCTGGTCCAAAATACATGAGAGTGACATTCTCCGTTGGTGGTTGATATGACGCATGATTCCTTGCTGTGGGACCTCTCTCTCTGTCTGGGTGCTGGTCCAAAATACATGAGAGTGACATTCTCCGTTGGTGGTTGATATGACGCATGATTCCTTGCTGTGGGACCTCTCTCCTCTGTCTGTGTGCTGGGCCTAAATAAATGAGAGTGACATTCTCCGGTGGTGGGTGATATGACGCATGATTCCATGCTGTGGGACCTGTATCCTCTGTCTGGGTGCTGGTCCAAAATACATGAGAGTGGCCTTCTCCGGTGGTGGGTGATATGACGCATGATTCCATGCTGTGGGACCTGTATCCTCTGTCTGGGTGCTGGTCCAAAATACATGAGAGTGGCCTTCTCCGGTGGTGGGTGATATGACGCATGATTCCATGCTGTGGGACCTGTATCCTCTGTCTGGGTGCTGGTCCAAAATACATGAGAGTGGCCTTCTCCGGTGGTGGTTGATATGACGCATGATTCCTTGATGTGGGACCTGTATCCTCTGTCTGGGTGCTGGTCCAAAATAAATGAGAGTGGCCTTCTCCGGTGGTGGTTGATATGACTCATGATTCCTTGATGTGGGACCTCTCTCCTCTGTCTGGGTGCTGGTCCAAAATACATGAGAGTGGCCTTCTCCGGTGGTGGGTGATATGACGCATGATTCCATGCTGTGGGACCTGTATCCTCTGTCTGGGTGCTGGTCCAAAATACATGAGAGTGACATTCTCCGGTGCAGGGTGATATGACGCATGATTCCTTGCTGTGGGACCTGTATCCTCTGTCTGGGTGCTGGTCCAAAATACATGAGAGTGACATTCTCCGGTGCAGGGTGATATGACGCATGATTCCTTGCTGTGGGACCTCTCTTCAATTGATATTGGTTAATTTTTATTTATTTTATTTAATTTTAATTCATTTCCCTATCCACATTTGTTTGCAGGGGATTTTTCTACACTTTGCTGCCTTTGGCAGCCCTCTAGCCCTTTCCTGGACTATTTTACAGCCTTTTTTGTGCCTAAAAGTTCGGGTCCCCATTGACTTCAATGGGGTTCGGGTTCGGGATAAAGTTCGGATCGAGTTCGAATCCCGAACCCGAACATTTCCGGGAAGTTCGGCCGAACTTCTCGAACCCGAACATCCAGGTGTTCGCTCATCTCTAAACATGACTGTAAGACTCAGCTCCTTCTAGACATTTACTGGTGTGCTTACAAACATAGTGAAGTCAAGAGAATAGTCCAGGAAGACAAGAGAAGAGGTGATTTCTCTTCACAGGAAGGGCAATGGCTATAAGAAGATTGCAAAGATGTTAAACATACCAAGAGAACACCATAGGAAGCATCATTCGCAAATTCAAGGCAAAGGGCACTGTTGAAACGCTACCTGGTCGTGGCAGAAAGAAGATGCTGACTTCGACTGCTGTGCGCTATCTGAAGCGCAAAGTGTTGAAAAGTCCCCGTGTGACTGCTGAGGAACTGAAAAAAGATTTGTCAGATGCAGGTACTGAAGTTTCAGCTCAGACAATAAGGCGCACACTGTGTAATGAAGGCCTCCATGCCAGAACTCCCAGGCGCACCCCCTTGCTGTCTCCAAAGAATAAGAAGAGTCGACTGCAGTATGCCAAAAGTCATGTGGACAAACCACAAAAGTTTTGGGATAGTGTTCTGTGGACTGATGAAACAAAATTAGAACTGTTTGGGCCCATGGATCAACGCTATGTTTGGAGGAGGAAGAACAAGGCCTATGAAGAAAAGAACACCTTGCCTACTGTGAAGCATGGCGGGGGGTCAATCATGCTTTGGGGCTGTTTTGCTTCTACAGGTACAGGGAAGCTTCAGCGTGTGCAAGGTACCATGAATTCTCTTTAGTACCAGGAGATGTTGGATGAAAATGTGATGCAGTCGGTCACAAACCTGAGGCTTGGGAGACGTTGGACCTTTCAACAGGACAATGATCCCAAGCATACCTCCAAGTCCACTAGAGCATGGTTGCAGATTAAATGCTGGAACATTTTGAAGTGGCCATCGCAGTCACCAGACTTAAATCCGATTGAGAACCTCTGGTGGGACTTAACGAAACCAGTTGCAGCGCGCAAGCCTAAGAATGTGACTGAACTGGAGGCTTTTGCCCATGAAGAATGGGCGAAGATACCTGTAGATCGCTGCAAGACACTTGTGTCAAGCTATGCTTCACGTTTAAAAGCTGTTATAACTGGAAAAGGATGTTGTACTAAGTACTAAGATTGAATGTCACTTGGGGGTTGAATAAAACTAATAATGATGTGAACACAGAAAAGACATTTGTGGTTATTTCATTATAAATGTTATGTTATATTTGTCTGACTTACAAGTGCCTCTTTGATTTAATTGTAAACAAGATGACTGAAATGATCAAAATCAATGTCAAACTGGCCAAAACACTCAATTTCAGTGGGGGTTGAATAATTTTGAACACAACTGTAGTACCACAAGTAGCACCAGAATCCACAAGAAAAGGGAGAGGACGTCCCTCTATGGTTAACACAATCAGTGGTGATTCCTTATAGTGGTTTGTAATTAGAGTGAATGCTGGGATTCTGTCCCCCGGGCATCCTCATTGTGATGTCTGTTGCCCCCAAGCTACAGGAAAACGAGGGGTATTATGCTGGGGCTGCGGCAGTGTTTAACAATCTTATTAATATCATCTAACTAAATTGGCTCAAGCATGCTCCTACAGTCCATATGTCACACTTGACACATCTGTAGGCAGAAGGAGTACATATCGCAGCTGTGTGCCCCCCCCCCCCTCTCTTCCCACCCCGCGCTGCATAAACACATAGCTCGGCTAGCACTTGAAATAAGCTGACAAGCAGTTTACAGGGATTGTCTGGGCTCAGAGTTGATCATGGACATATTCTTTCACCATTTCCATATAGAAGGTGTCATTAGCCCCTTCCTGAGGAAACAAATGTATACTCTTCATCCCTCTGTCCATCCTGCCATAGTATCCACCCAGGGAGTAACTAAATAAAGCAGTCCCACAGACCCGTGCAACATAATCCTTACATGTTTCTCCTACATAAGGGGGGAGGGTGGACAGACTGTTCCGTGTCTGGCACCCATGTATAATTTTATTAAGACGGAAGCAAAGCAGATCTCTCTCCAGAACGGGCTGTACTGACCTGTTAAGGTTTAGACAATACCAACTGAGTGGAGAGGACTTATGTCTATGCTCCGCTTTCTTCTCAATGGCCACCCCTTAAAACTGTCACTGGCATTCACCTGGTTCTGGGTTAGCGGATTTCCCCTTGCCAGAGTGGTGGGGCGTCTTACGGTTCTCCAGGACATATAATAACGTTAGTACAGATATTACAACAGTATGCACTGCTCACCTCAGCAATAAAAATAAAAAATTTCACAGTATCATGAAATGCTTACCGTCAGAGAAAAAAAATTACTTAATGCTTCATAACATCATAACATACAAGAGAGAAAAGGAAAGCGACAAATAAGAAGCGATAGGAATAGTCTGTCAAGAGAAACCAGGGTGCAGACAATATTTGAATTCTTGCCAAAAGAATTCCTCTTTTAAATTCTTCCCTAAATAATTTATCTCATAGGGCTACAGACTATTTACAGTTTATCTTGCCTGAAGACCGACTGTCCATCTTACCTAAAGATAGAGCCACTATTTACAGTCCTGCTTGCCAAAAGCAGGCCGCCTACCTTGCCAAAAGATAGGTTCCCTATTTATAGTCCAGCTTGCCTGAAGCCGACCTCTATCTTGCCAAAAGATAGATACTATTCCTTTCAGTGTATCTAAATTGGGTTCAAAATAGAAATAACAGAGAGTCTTCGGAAAGCATCGGAAGCCCACAATCCTTAAAAAGAAAAAAAGATAGGCAGCGTGTCTGAAGCGTGTCTGTATTCTATCCCGGACGAGACCTCAGCTGAAAGAGTTAGTGTCTCTCTGCAGCCTGGTTCCTCCTTCATTTCGTGAGGCAGACGTCTGGAGAGCTGTGTCAGAAAGAAGCACCAAGCCAGTGACCTTCAAACACAACTCTGGTTTATTCTTATACAGTGTCTACCTTATATACTACATAGATACATAACAAGAGATAGCTGTGTTTCACATTCCATTGTAACAGGCAGAGACCTTCCCATATATGGAAATAAGGCTAATATAAATATATCCCCCCTCTAGCATGATCTCACCCACCATCCTGTCATCCATACATACCATATGGCTTATTCTATTTAAACCTTCACCTCCCTGACCTCCTGTTCGGTATGCACACTGCAAAAAGACGCAGCAGTTGGCACCTGTGTTTCGTCATCATCAGCAGAGACGTGCGGACTATGATGAGGTGGTATTCCCATGTCCTCATCATCAGGAAACATAAGTGGTTGTGCGTCAGTGCATTCTATGTCTTCCACCACTGGGGAAGGGCTAGGTGGATTCCCTTGGGAAACCCTGCCAGCAGAGTCTTCAAACAGCATAAGAGACTGCTGCATAAATTAAGGCTCAGACAGTTTCCCTGATATGCATGGTGGTGATGTGATAGACTGTTGGGCTTGGTTTTCAGGCGCCACCTGTGCGCTTTCTGCAGAAGACTGGGTGGGGGATAATGTTGTAAACGTGCTGGATCCACTGTCGGCCACCCAATTGACTAGCGCCTGTACTTGCTCATGCCTTACCATCATTAGAACGACATTGGGCCCCACCAAATATCGCTGTAAATTCTGGCGGGTACTGGAACCTGAGGTAGTTGGTTCACTAGGACGTGTGGCTGTGGCAGAACAGCCACATCCACTAACAACACCACGACCATGTCCGAGTCCCTTACTAGATGTTTTCCTCATTGTTACCGTTTACCACAATAAGAAAAAAATTATTTGGCCCAATGTATTGAATTCAAATTCAGGCCTTTTTTTTACAGGCATCTAACACTATCTGGCTATCTATTTATGTAACGTATTACACTAATCCAGGCACAGCAGTAACCACATATTTAGGGGAATATCAATTGTAGACCTAGTATTTAGGCCCTGGATGAAAGGTATCCTTTTACGGACAGATTTACACTTGGAGATGCACAGTAGCGTGTGAAAAAATATATAGGATTATGCTTTCAGCACTTGTATTTTAACACTTTGTGTAATATACCCTTTAACAGAAAGAAATACACTTGGAGATGCACGCTGAGTGTAATATACCCTTTTACGGACAGATTTACACTTGGCCACGGACACTATGAAACTTGTCCAGTCACAGCTGGAACACCAGATTTACGGTATTTCTATTTTTGCAACTGAATTTCACCCCAGAAAAAAATATATCCTCTGCTGGACACTATTAAACTTGGCCAGCCACTGCTGGGACGCCAGATTTAGGGGATTGTTATTTTGGCAATTGAATTTCACCCCAGAAAATGATCTATTCTTTGCCGGACACAATTAAACTTGGCTAGCCACAGCTGGAACACCAGATTTAGGGGATTGCTATTTTGGCAATTGAATTTAACCCCTCAATAAAATATAGAAATTTCTATCCTGAGTTTCTCGGGGTGACAATAAGCACAGCCAAGCCCTGATGTAGGATATAGCAAAAAAAAAAAAACTAGTATTGATGGATTGATGGACTTGGTGGCAGCTTGTGCTGGTGCACCACAAGACACAAAATGGCCGCCGATCACCCCAGAAAAAAGTGACAAAAAAACACTCTGTGCCGCCTAAAAACCATTGAGCAACTAACTAGCAGAAGTTGAATGATTCACAGCTGTAGATCGATCACTTCATTAGGTGTTTTTGCTGAGTTTTCCCTGCCTAATCTCGCCCTCACAGCAGCTGCGTCCTATCCCTACACTAATCAGAGCAGAGTGACGTGCGGTGCTACGTGACTCCAGCTTAAATAGAGGCTGGGTCACATGCTGCACTTGGCCAATCACAGCCATACCATTAGGAGGCATGGCTGTGATGGCTTCTTAGGGCAAGAAGTAAAACGCTAGCTGATTGGCTGCTGTGCAGCCCTTCAATAAGCGGGAAGAAATTGCCGAACAACGAACCCGAACCCGAACACCCCAAAATTCGAACTATACAGTTCGGGTTCGCTCATCCATAATGCCAGGGAGGCTGGCCCTGATCTGACACACCCCAACAAGTTTGCACGGTTGGCAGATGAGGGGGATGTCAGTTCAGGGATGGCACTGCTGCAGCCGGACACTTCCTCTGCCAGTCAGGGCAATGTCAGCTTCAGTAAGCAGGGGACCAGGAGAGCAGGGCAGGCCAGACAGGTGCTGGTAGTGGGAGACTCCATTATTAGGGGTACAGATAGGGCGATCTGTCACAAAGATCGTGATCACCGAACAGTGTGCTGTCTTCCTGGCGCTAGAGTTCGACACATCGCGGATCGGGTTGACAAATTAATTGGAGGGGCTGGAGAAGATCCAGCGGTCATGGTCCATATCGGAACCAATGACAAAGTTAGAGGAAGGTGGAGAGTCCTTAGAAATGATTTCAGGGATTTAGATGTAAAGCTAAGGGCAAGGAGCTCAAAGGTAGTATTTTCTGAAATACTGCCTGTACCTGTAAGAAAGGCAGTGGGAGATTAGGGAGGTCAACAAGTGGCTCAAGAACTGGTGTAGGAAGAAGGGGTTTGGGTTCCTGGAGAACTGGGCCGATTTCTTTGTCTGCTACAGGCTCTATCGTAGGGACGGGCTGCACCTCAATGGGGAAGGGTCAGCTGTGTTCTGGAGAAAGATGGCTAGAAGGTTGGAGAAGTGTTTAAACTAGGGACTGGGGGGGAGGGTAATTACATTATTGGAGGGGAATATGGTGCAGATAGAGACCAGGGGCGAGGTAGTGTGACTGGGGGAGGAATGGAAGGGGGGACTAGAACAGTTCTGAGTGAAAGGTGTAGGGAAAAAAATATACATAAACCTCTCAAATGTATGTATACTAATGCCAGAAGCCTGACTAACAAGACTGTGAACTAGAATTAGTGATGTGTGAGGAGGACTATGAAATAGTGGGAATAACTGAGACATGGCTGGATAAAACTGGGCAGTTAATATAAAAGGTTACAGTCTGTTTAGAAAGGATCGTCAAAACCGGAGAGGGGAGGGATCTGCCTTTATGTGAGGTCCTGTCTACAGCCCACAATTCGATAAGACATCTGTAAGGAACATGAACATGTGGAGACACTGTGAGTAGAAATACATTGAGGCAAAAACAATAATAAATTACTAATAGTAAACCACCTAATATACCAGAGTCCACAGAAAATCTATTACTAAACAAGATAGATGAGGAGGCAAATCATAATGAAGTCGTTATTATGGGGGACTTCAACTACCCAGATATAGACTGGGAAACTGAAAGCTTTACATCCCATAAAGGAAACAGGTTCTTGGCAATAGCTGGTAAATAGATGGATGGATCACTAGTTCACTGCGTGGTGGGTGCTCAGATCAGTTGTCTCACCCAGACAGAAAGAAAATTATGTAAAAATGGTATATGACCGCCACTCTCTATCTGGAATCCACATATAAATCTATATATATTTAAAAGATTGTTTATTAAACATATGTATCATGTAAAACCATCAAGAAAAGGGGATCACACTATAGATTCATTCACAAAAATTGGAACAAAATCAACCATAAAATGCTAATAAAAACAGATCAATTGGTACTTAGATCAGTCCATAAAAATGTGGAATGGCTGGTAGCTAGTTATTAGATAACAGTATGTCCATATATACCAATCCAGATGTAATAGATGGTCCGTATAAACAAACGTGCTGATTAATATAAAATATCCACATAACATTTAGCAGTGCAGTAAATATGACCTGGGTACTCAACATAGAGTGTTATTTGGCCACAGATATAGTTCGTTTAAATCAAGGGCCGTATGTCTTGTGAAGTCAGAGATCGCATGTATGTAAATCAATAGCGGTTAATGAGACCAGTTAAAACAGTAGAATAGGGCTTGAGGCTTATAACATTGCATCCCTTATCATGCACTAGGATTTAGAAGCGCTGATTTACCTGATATGACTATGTCTCGGCAGTCCTCCTGCAGTTCTGTTCGCGGCGTCCCACGTGTCGAGCTGCAGGATGGAGGACTCTTACCTCAGGTTGCTCCTCTGTCCCGCCTCGTGCACTGAGGGTGCTTGTAGTTTGTAGCTTAGTTCCCAACTCTTTCTAGTCCGTCTTCTGATGTGCGGTATCTTCCTCTGGTCCAAAGGTGATGCGGCCAGTGGTAGTAACGGAGCGCTCCGCATTCAATTCTTATTTGAAGCACACATTTGGGGTTAGGTGCTGGGGGTCTTCCGAATCAAGCACGTTTCGGGACGCTATACTGTCCCCTTCCTCAGTGGTAGAACCCCCATATTGTCAGTTCATGCTTTTTATGCTCTGTTCGTACATCTCATAAGTCACTTGGAAAATCTGGACTGGATCCATAAAGATTCTATGGGTTCCACATAAGTTGCTATAGGGGTTATTATCAATATATCAAGCATATCCATAGTATATTATGTGGATGATCAGTAAGAAAGGCATCCATAGTGTATCATGTGGATGATCAGCAGTTATGCCCACTTTTGTGACTCTTCACTGTAGTTATGCCCAGATATGTGTGCCCTCAGAGTAGATATGCCCGGACATGTCCCCCTCACAGTAGTAATGCCCAGATATGTGCCCCTAACAGTAGTTATGGCCAGATTTGTGCCCCCTCACAGTGGTTATGGCCGGATATGTGCCCCTCACAGTGGTTATGGCCAGATATGTGCCCCCTCACAGTGGTTATGGCCAGATATGTGCCCCCTCACAGTGGTTATGGCCAGATATGTGCCCCCTCACAGTGGTTATGGCCAGATATGTGCAACCTCACAGTGGTTATGCCCAGTTATGTGCAACCTCACAGTGGTTATGCCCAGTTATGTGCCCCTCACAGTAGTTATACCCAAATATGTGCCCCCTCATAGTAGTTATGCCCACATACCTGCTTCCCTGATGACGTGCTCCCACATTCACATCGCGCTGCTGGCTGTGCTGAAGGCCAATTCCCCCTGCTGGCTGCACATCGCGCTGCTGGCTGTGGGAGCGCAGGAGCTCAGAAGAACAGTAAAGCGGAGAGCGGAGAGGTCTTCCTGCTTCACTGTGGAGACGACAGCCCGGCAGTGACAAGAACTGCCGGGTGAGTATGCCCGCCAAAAAGATGGATTTATACCGGGTTAGACCGGTTTTGTTCATCACCGCTACTATAAACTTGTTCCAGCCACCTGGCAAATCTATGCTTAGGCCTGGTAAGGCTCTAAAGACGCTTCTTCTCAAGATGATCTCCAGGGGTAGGCCGCAGTTGACAGGTTTCTTCAGCTGCTCTCCCTGGGTGTTTTTCATGCTGGCGGCTCTTTTCTACTTTTCGGCCTTTGCCTTTTATTTTCAGTTCTGCCGGTGGTCTGAGTTGACAAACCACTTTATAGTATGGTAGGCGATACGGGTATAGAGAATGTAGTATTCCGTCCGGGAATGCCGGGTCCTGTCTCCTTCAGCCTTTTGTTCTAGCTGATCGATAGTTCCCCATGTGTTTGTCTCGCTATCGACGAGGCCGCACTGCTTTCCTTCGGTTTCAGTTAAAAAAAATTGTGCACTTAGTATTTGAGTCGGTCTACCTGCGACTGAATATTTTGGTAAGGGGAATGTACTTTCCCTCCTCCCGGTTTTGAAACGGCTTGTCTGGTTCATTTGTTATCCAAATTTGACGCGCTGCGTTGGGGGCTCCAATTCCTTTTCCCATCAGCATGGCCCACGCTAGCGGAGTTCCAATTTTACACGGCTTTTCGCACCTGCTTACACAAGTGGGGCATGATCCGAAAGATGTTGGCGCTCACGCATTTCTTATTGGCGACGGTATGTAGGCGGGGGAGGTTTGTCTGAGGCTAAAGTTATGTGTAGCGTCAGATGGCAGTTTGATCTATGAGGTATATCCGATTGGACTTTCTGACAATAAAAAAAGATAAAATATATGTATTTTATGGCTAGTTATGCGGTAACCTTTCTGTGTTTTGAGGCTCACGCTAATTGTTTTCTCTTTCAGGTTCGGTTTGGATGGTTGGCCGTTCATATATCTCCTGTGCAGTGCAGAGAGCAGAAGGCAGGCCCGGTGGGCGCACCTTGGTTTTCGGGAGGTGGCTGTCTTTTGGAGAGAGATAAGGGAACTCAGGTGGTCACACATCATGCCAGAGGTGCTTGGTATATGGTTGCACTTCAAGGGCATGATGATATACGGTTGGAATGACCTTTGTCGAGCTCATGACCCTCAGGCGTCTGACATAGAATGATTCCTCTCTTTTCAGGGGCTGATAGTAGGTTGGTTGGTGTTTATTCCCGGGTGGCCTGGGTTGGGGCCATAGACGCGAAGGTGTTTAAAAATAAATTAAAACAAAAATAATTTTTTCAGGCGGCCAGTCGCGTATAGTATTTCATCATAGTCAGCTGGAAGGGTGGTAACCAGTCTTTAATGAGACCCGATGGCGTCTTCCACTGGAATATTAGTTTGTACATTTCCGGCCTGCTGGATAGGATTCCGTTTCTGGATGGGTTTAGGAGAACTGTGCCTGTACCTGTAAGAAAGGCAGTGGGAGATTAGGGAGGTCAACAAGTGGCTCAAGAACTGGTGTAGGAAGAAGGGGTTTGGGTTCCTGGAGAACTGGGCCGATTTCTTTGTCTGCTACAGGCTCTATCGTAGGGACGGGCTGCACCTCAATGGGGAAGGGTCAGCTGTGTTCTGGAGAAAGATGGCTAGAAGGTTGGAGAAGTGTTTAAACTAGGGACTGGGGGAGGGTAATTACATTATTGGAGGGGAATATGGTGCAGATAGAGACCAGGGGCGAGGTAGTGTGACTGGGGGAGGAATGGAAGGGGGACTAGAACAGTTCTGAGTGAAAGGTGTAGGGAAAAAATATACATAAACCTCTCAAATGTATGTATACTAATGCCAGAAGCCTGACTAACAAGACTGTGAACTAGAATTAGTGATGTGTGAGGAGGACTATGAAATAGTGGGAATAACTGAGACATGGCTGGATAAAACTGGGCAGTTAATATAAAAGGTTACAGTCTGTTTAGAAAGGATCGTCAAAACCGGAGAGGGGGAGGGATCTGCCTTTATGTGAGGTCCTGTCTACAGCCCACAATTCGATAAGACATCTGTAAGGAACATGAACATGTGGAGACACTGTGAGTAGAAATACATTGAGGCAAAAACAATAATAAATTACTAATAGTAAACCACCTAATATACCAGAGTCCACAGAAAATCTATTACTAAACAAGATAGATGAGGAGGCAAATCATAATGAAGTCGTTATTATGGGGACTTCAACTACCCAGATATAGACTGGGAAACTGAAAGCTTTACATCCCATAAAGGAAACAGGTTCTTGGCAATAGCTGGTAAATAGATGGATGGATCACTAGTTCACTGCGTGGTGGGTGCTCAGATCAGTTGTCTCACCCAGACAGAAAGAAAATTATGTAAAAATGGTATATGACCGCCACTCTCTATCTGGAATCCACATATAAATCTATATATATTTAAAAGATTGTTTATTAAACATATGTATCATGTAAAACCATCAAGAAAAGGGGATCACACTATAGATTCATTCACAAAAATTGGAACAAAATCAACCATAAAATGCTAATAAAAACAGATCAATTGGTACTTAGATCAGTCCATAAAAATGTGGAATGGCTGGTAGCTAGTTATTAGATAACAGTATGTCCATATATACCAATCCAGATGTAATAGATGGTCCGTATAAACAAACGTGCTGATTAATATAAAATATCCACATAACATTTAGCAGTGCAGTAAATATGACCTGGGTACTCAACATAGAGTGTTATTTGGCCACAGATATAGTTCGTTTAAATCAAGGGCCGTATGTCTTGTGAAGTCAGAGATCGCATGTATGTAAATCAATAGCGGTTAATGAGACCAGTTAAAACAGTAGAATAGGGCTTGAGGCTTATAACATTGCATCCCTTATCATGCACTAGGATTTAGAAGCGCTGATTTACCTGATATGACTATGTCTCGGCAGTCCTCCTGCAGTTCTGTTCGCGGCGTCCCACGTGTCGAGCTGCAGGATGGAGGACTCTTACCTCAGGTTGCTCCTCTGTCCCGTCTCGTGCACTGAGGGTGCTTGTAGTTTGTAGCTTAGTTCCCAACTCTTTCTAGTCCGTCTTCTGATGTGCGGTATCTTCCTCTGGTCCAAAGGTGATGCGGCCAGTGGTAGTAACGGAGCGCTCCGCATTCAATTCTTATTTGAAGCACACATTTGGGGTTAGGTGCTGGGGGTCTTCCGAATCAAGCACGTTTCGGGACGCTATACTGTCCCCTTCCTCAGTGGTAGAACCCCATATTGTCAGTTCATGCTTTTTATGCTCTGTTCGTACATCTCATAAGTCACTTGGAAAATCTGGACTGGATCCATAAAGATTCTATGGGTTCCACATAAGTTGCTATAGGGGTTATTATCAATATATCAAGCATATCCATAGTATATTATGTGGATGATCAGTAAGAAAGGCATCCATAGTGTATCATGTGGATGATCAGCAGTTATGCCCACTTTTGTGACTCTTCACTGTAGTTATGCCCAGATATGTGTGCCCTCAGAGTAGATATGCCCGGACATGTCCCCTCTACAGTAGTAATGCCCAGATATGTGCCCCTAACAGTAGTTATGGCCAGATTTGTGCCCCTCACAGTGGTTATGGCCGGATATGTGCCCCTCACAGTGGTTATGGCCAGATATGTGCCCCCTCACAGTGGTTATGGCCAGATATGTGCCCCTCACAGTGGTTATGGCCAGATATGTGCCCCCTCACAGTGGTTATGGCCAGATATGTGCAACCTCACAGTGGTTATGCCCAGTTATGTGCAACCTCACAGTGGTTATGCCCAGTTATGTGCCCCTCACAGTAGTTATACCCAAATATGTGCCCCCTCATAGTAGTTATGCCCACATACCTGCTTCCCTGATGACGTGCTCCCACATTCACATCGCGCTGCTGGCTGTGCTGAAGGCCAATTCCCCTGCTGGCTGCACATCGCGCTGCTGGCTGTGGGAGCGCAGGAGCTCAGAAGAACAGTAAAGCGGAGAGCGGAGAGGTCTTCCTGCTTCACTGTGGAGACGACAGCCCGGCAGTGACAAGAACTGCCGGGTGAGTATGCCCGCCAAAAAGATGGATTTATACCGGGTTAGACCGGTTTTGTTCATCACCGCTACTATAAACTTGTTCCAGCCACCTGGCAAATCTATGCTTAGGCCTGGTAAGGCTCTAAAGACGCTTCTTCTCAAGATGATCTCCAGGGGTAGGCCGCAGTTGACAGGTTTCTTCAGCTGCTCTCCCTGGGTGTTTTTCATGCTGGCGGCTCTTTTCTACTTTTCGGCCTTTGCCTTTTATTTTCAGTTCTGCCGGTGGTCTGAGTTGACAAACCACTTTATAGTATGGTAGGCGATACGGGTATAGAGAATGTAGTATTCCGTCCGGGAATGCCGGGTCCTGTCTCCTTCAGCCTTTTGTTCTAGCTGATCGATAGTTCCCCATGTGTTTGTCTCGCTATCGACGAGGCCGCACTGCTTTCCTTCGGTTTCAGTTAAAAAAATTGTGCACTTAGTATTTGAGTCGGTCTACCTGCGACTGAATATTTTGGTAAGGGGAATGTACTTTCCCTCCTCCCGGTTTTGAAACGGCTTGTCTGGTTCATTTGTTATCCAAATTTGACGCGCTGCGTTGGGGCTCCAATTCCTTTTCCCATCAGCATGGCCCACGCTAGCGGAGTTCCACTTTACACGGCTTTTCGCACCTGCTTACACAAGTGGGGCATGATCCGAAAGATGTTGGCGCTCACGCATTTCTTATTGGCGACGGTATGTAGGCGGGGAGGTTTGTCTGAGGCTAAAGTTATGTGTAGCGTCAGATGGCAGTTTGATCTATGAGGTATATCCGATTGGACTTTCTGACAATAAAAAGATAAAATATATGTATTTTATGGCTAGTTATGCGGTAACCTTTCTGTGTTTTGAGGCTCACGCTAATTGTTTTCTCTTTCAGGTTCGGTTTGGATGGTTGGCCGTTCATATATCTCCTGTGCAGTGCAGAGAGCAGAAGGCAGGCCCGGTGGGCGCACCTTGGTTTTCGGGAGGTGGCTGTCTTTTGGAGAGAGATAAGGGAACTCAGGTGGTCACACATCATGCCAGAGGTGCTTGGTATATGGTTGCACTTCAAGGGCATGATGATATACGGTTGGAATGACCTTTGTCGAGCTCATGACCCTCAGGCGTCTGACATAGAATGATTCCTCTCTTTTTCAGGGGCTGATAGTAGGTTGGTTGGTGTTTATTCCCCGGGTGGCCTGGGTTGGGGCCATAGACGCGAAGGTGTTTAAAAATAAATTAAAACAAAAATAATTTTTTTCAGGCGGCCAGTCGCGTATAGTATTTCATCATAGTCAGCTGGAAGGGTGGTAACCAGTCTTTAATGAGACCCGATGGCGTCTTCCACTGGAATATTAGTTTGTACATTTCCGGCCTGCTGGATAGGATTCCGTTTCTGGATGGGTTTAGGAGAACTGTGCCTGTACCTGTAAGAAAGGCAGTGGGAGATTAGGGAGGTCAACAAGTGGCTCAAGAACTGGTGTAGGAAGAAGGGGTTTGGGTTCCTGGAGAACTGGGCCGATTTCTTTGTCTGCTACAGGCTCTATCGTAGGGACGGGCTGCACCTCAATGGGGAAGGGTCAGCTGTGTTCTGGAGAAAGATGGCTAGAAGGTTGGAGAAGTGTTTAAACTAGGGACTGGGGGAGGGTAATTACATTATTGGAGGGAATATGGTGCAGATAGAGACCAGGGGCGAGGTAGTGTGACTGGGGGAGGAATGGAAGGGGGACTAGAACAGTTCTGAGTGAAAGGTGTAGGGAAAAAATATACATAAACCTCTCAAATGTATGTATACTAATGCCAGAAGCCTGACTAACAAGACTGTGAACTAGAATTAGTGATGTGTGAGGAGGACTATGAAATAGTGGGAATAACTGAGACATGGCTGGATAAAACTGGGCAGTTAATATAAAAGGTTACAGTCTGTTTAGAAAGGATCGTCAAAACCGGAGAGGGGGAGGGATCTGCCTTTATGTGAGGTCCTGTCTACAGCCCACAATTCGATAAGACATCTGTAAGGAACATGAACATGTGGAGACACTGTGAGTAGAAATACATTGAGGCAAAAACAATAATAAATTACTAATAGTAAACCACCTAATATACCAGAGTCCACAGAAAATCTATTACTAAACAAGATAGATGAGGAGGCAAATCATAATGAAGTCGTTATTATGGGGGACTTCAACTACCCAGATATAGACTGGGAAACTGAAAGCTTTACATCCCATAAAGGAAACAGGTTCTTGGCAATAGCTGGTAAATAGATGGATGGATCACTAGTTCACTGCGTGGTGGGTGCTCAGATCAGTTGTCTCACCCAGACAGAAAGAAAATTATGTAAAAATGGTATATGACCGCCACTCTCTATCTGGAATCCACATATAAATCTATATATATTTAAAAGATTGTTTATTAAACATATGTATCATGTAAAACCATCAAGAAAAGGGGATCACACTATAGATTCATTCACAAAAATTGGAACAAAATCAACCATAAAATGCTAATAAAAACAGATCAATTGGTACTTAGATCAGTCCATAAAAAATGTGGAATGGCTGGTAGCTAGTTATTAGATAACAGTATGTCCATATATACCAATCCAGATGTAATAGATGGTCCGTATAAACAAACGTGCTGATTAATATAAAATATCCACATAACATTTAGCAGTGCAGTAAATATGACCTGGGTACTCAACATAGAGTGTTATTTGGCCACAGATATAGTTCGTTTAAATCAAGGGCCGTATGTCTTGTGAAGTCAGAGATCGCATGTATGTAAATCAATAGCGGGTAATGAGACCAGTTAAAACAGTAGAATAGGGCTTGAGGCTTATAACATTGCATCCCTTATCATGCACTAGGATTTAGAAGCGCTGATTTACCTGATATGACTATGTCTCGGCAGTCCTCCTGCAGTTCTGTTCGCGGCGTCCCACGTGTCGAGCTGCAGGATGGAGGACTCTTACCTCAGGTTGCTCCTCTGTCCCGTCTCGTGCACTGAGGGTGCTTGTAGTTTGTAGCTTAGTTCCCAACTCTTTCTAGTCCGTCTTCTGATGTGCGGTATCTTCCTCTGGTCCAAAGGTGATGCGGCCAGTGGTAGTAACGGAGCGCTCCGCATTCAATTCTTATTTGAAGCACACATTTGGGGTTAGGTGCTGGGGGTCTTCCGAATCAAGCACGTTTCGGGACGCTATACTGTCCCCTTCCTCAGTGGTAGAACCCCCATATTGTCAGTTCATGCTTTTTATGCTCTGTTCGTACATCTCATAAGTCACTTGGAAAATCTGGACTGGATCCATAAAGATTCTATGGGTTCCACATAAGTTGCTATAGGGGTTATTATCAATATATCAAGCATATCCATAGTATATTATGTGGATGATCAGTAAGAAAGGCATCCATAGTGTATCATGTGGATGATCAGCAGTTATGCCCACTTTTGTGACTCTTCACTGTAGTTATGCCCAGATATGTGTGCCCTCAGAGTAGATATGCCCGGACATGTCCCCCTCACAGTAGTAATGCCCAGATATGTGCCCCTAACAGTAGTTATGGCCAGATTTGTGCCCCCTCACAGTGGTTATGGCCGGATATGTGCCCCCTCACAGTGGTTATGGCCAGATATGTGCCCCCTCACAGTGGTTATGGCCAGATATGTGCCCCCTCACAGTGGTTATGGCCAGATATGTGCCCCCTCACAGTGGTTATGGCCAGATATGTGCAACCTCACAGTGGTTATGCCCAGTTATGTGCAACCTCACAGTGGTTATGCCCAGTTATGTGCCCCCTCACAGTAGTTATACCCAAATATGTGCCCCCTCATAGTAGTTATGCCCACATACCTGCTTCCCTGATGACGTGCTCCCACATTCACATCGCGCTGCTGGCTGTGCTGAAGGCCAATTCCCCCCTGCTGGCTGCACATCGCGCTGCTGGCTGTGGGAGCGCAGGAGCTCAGAAGAACAGTAAAGCGGAGAGCGGAGAGGTCTTCCTGCTTCACTGTGGAGACGACAGCCCGGCAGTGACAAGAACTGCCGGGTGAGTATGCCCGCCAAAAAGATGGATTTATACCGGGTTAGACCGGTTTTGTTCATCACCGCTACTATAAACTTGTTCCAGCCACCTGGCAAATCTATGCTTAGGCCTGGTAAGGCTCTAAAGACGCTTCTTCTCAAGATGATCTCCAGGGGTAGGCCGCAGTTGACAGGTTTCTTCAGCTGCTCTCCCTGGGTGTTTTTCATGCTGGCGGCTCTTTTCTACTTTTCGGCCTTTGCCTTTTATTTTCAGTTCTGCCGGTGGTCTGAGTTGACAAACCACTTTATAGTATGGTAGGCGATACGGGTATAGAGAATGTAGTATTCCGTCCGGGAATGCCGGGTCCTGTCTCCTTCAGCCTTTTGTTCTAGCTGATCGATAGTTCCCCATGTGTTTGTCTCGCTATCGACGAGGCCGCACTGCTTTCCTTCGGTTTCAGTTAAAAAAATTGTGCACTTAGTATTTGAGTCGGTCTACCTGCGACTGAATATTTTGGTAAGGGAATGTACTTTCCCTCCTCCCGGTTTTGAAACGGCTTGTCTGGTTCATTTGTTATCCAAATTTGACGCGCTGCGTTGGGGGCTCCAATTCCTTTTCCCATCAGCATGGCCCACGCTAGCGGAGTTCCAATTTTACACGGCTTTTCGCACCTGCTTACACAAGTGGGGCATGATCCGAAAGATGTTGGCGCTCACGCATTTCTTATTGGCGACGGTATGTAGGCGGGGAGGTTTGTCTGAGGCTAAAGTTATGTGTAGCGTCAGATGGCAGTTTGATCTATGAGGTATATCCGATTGGACTTTCTGACAATAAAAAAGATAAAATATATGTATTTTATGGCTAGTTATGCGGTAACCTTTCTGTGTTTTGAGGCTCACGCTAATTGTTTTCTCTTTCAGGTTCGGTTTGGATGGTTGGCCGTTCATATATCTCCTGTGCAGTGCAGAGAGCAGAAGGCAGGCCCGGTGGGCGCACCTTGGTTTTCGGGAGGTGGCTGTCTTTTGGAGAGAGATAAGGGAACTCAGGTGGTCACACATCATGCCAGAGGTGCTTGGTATATGGTTGCACTTCAAGGGCATGATGATATACGGTTGGAATGACCTTTGTCGAGCTCATGACCCTCAGGCGTCTGACATAGAATGATTCCTCTCTTTTTCAGGGGCTGATAGTAGGTTGGTTGGTGTTTATTCCCCGGGTGGCCTGGGTTGGGGCCATAGACGCGAAGGTGTTTAAAAATAAATTAAAACAAAAATAATTTTTTTCAGGCGGCCAGTCGCGTATAGTATTTCATCATAGTCAGCTGGAAGGGTGGTAACCAGTCTTTAATGAGACCCGATGGCGTCTTCCACTGGAATATTAGTTTGTACATTTCCGGCCTGCTGGATAGGATTCCGTTTCTGGATGGGTTTAGGAGAACGGGTCTCCTCCGTGGTGGCATTTGAGTACAGCAGAGATATGGTGGTAGCTGATGGTGGATTTGCCAGCTGGGAGTCCAGCAGTTGGCATACCTTCTCCGATGATTACGGTTTATTAAGGTTTGCCGCATTAATAAAGAAGCTGTGGCCGATCACCACCCAGCAATAAAGTGACACAGTTGTGGGTGTTTTTTATTATGGGTCACTGTTGGGTAAAGGGGCCAAGGGTGAGTTAAGTGTGGGCAGTTCAGGGCCATTAAGGGTTAATTCACTGGGGATCCTTCTTTATGCATGAGGGGGCAGTGCAGGAAATCCTGCTGGTTACATATACTCCCTCCCTGTCCCGGTCACTTCCTCTTGCTACTGGAAGCGATGTGGCCTTCCCCTTGCGGTTATTCTTGGGAGACGGATCGATGTACGATGCTATGATCAGTTATGGATACTTGGTTATCCTGTTTTGTTTTTCTACTCTTAAGAACTGCAAATTCTGGTGGAGTTTATGAAGTCACATCTGGCGGCATTTGAGTACAGCGGAGATATGGTGGTAGCTGATGGTGGACTTGCCCGCTGGGAGTCCAGCGATTGGCATACCACTCCGATGATTATGGTTTAACTTGCCCGCTGGGAGTCCAGCGGTTGGGATACCGCTCCGATGATTACTGTTTATTAAGGTTTGCCGCTTTAATAAAGAAGCTGTGGTCGATCACCACCCAGCAATAAAGTGACACAGTTGTCAGTGGGGTTTTTTATGGGTCAAGGTTGGGTAAAGTGGCCAAGGCTAAGTTAAAGGTGGGACTCCCCTTTCCCCTTTTTTTCCCCCCTATTTGCCAACAGTCATGACTGAGTGGACTGTGTTGATCTAATTATGCAGCCTGAGTGAGGTTATGAATCGATCGTGAATAAAGACAAGTGGAGCAAACATTTTTGATTAAAGTGTTAAATAAGAACCTATAGTTGAGCGAACCCGAACTATACTTTACGGTTTAACGCACCCGGACCCGAACATTTCCGAAAATGTTCGGGTTCGTTGTTCGTTGATTGCGTCCTGCTTTTTGAAAGGCTGCAGGGCAGACTATCAACAAGCGTTTCACTACTTTGCCCTAAGAAGCCATCACAGCCATGTCTACTATTGGCATGGCTGTGATTGGCTAAGTGCAGCATGTGACCCAGCCTCTATTTAAGTAGGAGTCACGTAGGGCTGCACATCACTCTGCTGCTTTTAGTGTAGGGACAGGTTGCTGCTGGTGCTCTCAGAAAGAGATTAGGGAAGAAATCTGTTGAACTTGGTGGTGTTCAATCTTCAAACTACTGCAATTATTGAGGGTGCTATGCTACATATTTGTACCTAGCCCTGAGCCCAGTGATACTGCAAAATAATTTTTAATCCATCTGTTACTGAGGTGGGGGTCGGCGGCCATTTTAGCAACTGCAGTGTCCTTGGAACTGCATGTGTGCCAGCCTGCCAGGAACATCAGTCTAATTCTTTTTTGGTAGCTCAGTGGAGGAAAAATTCCTTTTTTCTGGCAGGTCAAGTCCCCCTACATTACCTATTTTAAAATTTTGCAGTGACATAGTCCATTTCTGTAGTTGCTGGAATAAACCCGTACTGTCGTACCACAGATCACGTTAGCATAAACTGCTGAAAAACCTATTTTAAAATTTTGCGGTGAAAAACTGCATTTCTGTAGTTGGGGTAATAAACCCGTACTATTCTGCCACAGAGCACGTTTGCCTACAACACTGAAAAACCTGTTTTAAAATTTTTGGGGTGACATACTGCATTTCTGTATTTAGGGGAATAAACCCGTACTGTTGTGCCACAGAGCACTTTTGCATACAATGCTGAAAAACTGTTTAAAAATGTTGCCGTGACATAGTCCATTTCTGTAGTTGCTGTAATAAACCCGTACTGTTGTACCACAGAGCACGTTTGCATACACCGCTGAAAAACCTGTTTTATAATCTTGCGGTGAAATCGTGCATTTCTGTAGTTGGGGGAATAAACCCGTATTGTGGTGTCACAGAGAACTTTTGCATACAATGCTAAAAACCTGTTTTAAAATTTTGCGGTGACATACTGCATTTCTGTGGTTGGGGGAATAAACCCGTATTGTCGTGCGACAGAGCACTTTTGCATACAACGCAGAGAAACCTGTTTTATAATTTTGCGGTGACATAGTGCATTTCTGTAGTTGTTGTAATAAACCCGTACTGTTGTACCACAGAGCACGTTTGCATACACCGCTGAAAAACCTGTTTTATCATTTTTAAGGTGACATACTGCAATTCTGTTAGTTTGTTGCTAGAGGTGGCCTTGCGGTTCGCCCGGCAGTTGTTTCGCGGGTAACGCCATCCTGGTTGTTTGTCCACACCACTGTACTTAGGTAAGTCTTTCCCCTGCCTTGGCTTCTTAGGTTTTTTCATACCTTTGTATCACTGGATATGTATATCTAAGCCCTGTGCATGTGTACCATTAGTTACCATAGTGTGGTTGGGTTATTTAGACTTTTCCTATTTTCCATGACTATTTATACATGTAACTGCGTACTATCGCTACTTTATTATTTTTGTTTGGTGTGTGACGCCAGGCTGGCGTTTTCTGTTACTCCCTTTCCCCTCTTTTAATGGCATAAATATACTTTTATCATGATATAAATAAAGATTTACACATTTTTTCATAAAGGTACAGTGTGAGCTCTTTTTTTTTTTCTTCTCCTTTGCATCACTCGGGAGCTTGTACCGAGTTACCTTCAAATTGACCCTTTGTATTGTTTCAAAACTTTTTGTGTGTGAACATTACTTAATGTTTCTGCTACTTTGGGTCATTTATGGTCCCCTTTTTTGCTGTTGCTAGAGATGGCCTTGCAGTTCGCCCGGCAGTCGTTTTGCGGCAAACTTTACTCGTTCGCGGTTTGCCGAACATGTGGCGATATTCGCCGGCGCCATATTTTTTTTACATTGTGAGAACTTTGACCCATGACACATACATCAGGTGGTACAGGACAGCCAATTAAGACGTTTCAGCACATGGACACACCCCCTACCTTATAAATAGACCTGATCTGGCTGCCATTTTACATTCTGTCTTTTGTCAGTGTAGGGAGAGGTTGCTGTGTGGATCAGGGACAGGAGGTTAGAGTGTTAATAGTGACACAAATCACTAGATAATAGGTCCACGAAAGTCCTTTTAAGGACTGGTAAAGGTGTGCTATTGATTGTTGTGCAGTACTGAGAGGTGTAATACACTTATAATATACTGTATTTTTCGCCCCATAAGACGTACTTTTTTCCCCCCAAAAATGGGGGGAAAGTGCCCCTGCGTCTTATGGGGCGAATGCAGAAATGTTTACATCGCCATCTGAGATGTATGCGCGAGCGGGGAGGGACTGGGAGGAGACACGTGATGTCAGTGAGTGACGCGCCGGCCGCCCGGACTGCCTGCTTTCAACAAGCTGCCGTGTGTTGGTAATATTAGGGCTGGGGGGCATGGACAGGAACTTTTAATTGAATTAAATATTTTCTATTTCTATACTGCAGCGACCCCTCCGCAATTGCCGGCCCCCAGCTCCTCCTCCCAGTCCCTCCCAGCTCGCTCAGTTTTATGGGAGGAGGGGGTCTGTGGATGGCACTGTTATGGGATGGGGGATCTGTGGATGGCACTGTTATGGGGTGGGGAGGATCTGTGGATGACACACATATATAACAGTGCCATCCACAGATGCCCCCTTACAGTGCCATCCACAGATGCCCCCATACAGTGCCATCCACAGATGCCCCCATACAGTGCCATCCACAGATGCCCCCATATAGTGCCATCCACAGATCCCCCATAACGGTGCCATCCACAGATCCCCCATAACAGGTCTGGCACTGTTATGGGGGATCTGTGGATGGCACTGTTATGGGGGATCTGTGGATTGCACTATATGGGGGCATCTGTGGATGGCACTGTATGGGGGCATCTGTGGATGGCACTGTATGGGGGCATCTGTGGAAGGAACAGTATCATTCACAGATCCCCCCATAACAGTATCCTTCACAGATCCCACCCATAACAGTGTCAGTCATAGATCCCCCCATAACAGTGTCAGTCATAGATCCCCCCATAACAGTGCGTCATCCACAGATCCCCCCATAACAGTGCGTCATCCCCAGATCCCCCCATAACAGTGCGTCATTCCCAGATCCCCCCATAACAGTGTGTCATCCCCAGATCCCCCATAACAGTGCGTAATCCCCAGATCCCCCATAACAGTGTGTCATCCACAGATCCCCCATAACAGTGCGTAATCCCCAGATCCCCCATAACAGTGTGTCATCCACAGATCCCCCATAACAGTGTCCTTCACAGATCCGCCCCCCATAACAGTGTCCTTCACAGACCCCCCCCCCCCAAAGGCAATTGTAAAAAAGTATTATAACTCATGTGATAGACCAGTGTCCCCCAAAACAACATATTGAAGTGGGGTGTTATCTAAGAATATACTACTCAAATAGTGTATTTGTGTGCTGCACAAATTTATCTGCTTTCACTGCATTACGTCTGCTACACACAGTGATAGAATTTAAAGGAAAACCTAAACTGGTGTGAAAGACCAGTGGGCCCCAAAACAACATATAGAATTGGGGTGTCATCTAAGGATATACTACTCAAATAATTTATTTGTGTGCTGCACAAATTTATCCGCTTTCACTGCGTTACCTCTGCTACACACAGTGAGAAAATTTAAAGGAAAACCTAAACTGGTGTGAAAGACCAGTGGGCCCCAAAACAACATATACAATTGGGGTGTTATCTAAGAATATACTACTCAAATAGTTTATTTGTGTGCTGCACAATTTAATCCGCTTTCACTGCGTTACCTCTGCTACACACAGTGAGAAAATTTTAAGGAAAACCTAAACTGGTGTGAAAGACCAGTGGGCCCCAAAACAACATATAGAATCGGGGTGTTATCGAAGAATATACTACTCAAATAGTTTATTTGAGTGCGGCACAAATTTACCCGCTTTCACTGAGTTACTTCTGCTACACACAGTGAGAAAATTTAAAATACATTTTGTTTAAAAACTGGTGTGAGTATAGACCAATTGACACCAAAATGACATATAGAAGCAGGGTATTATCTACTAATATACTGCTGGAGAAATTTAGCAGCTTTCACTGCGTTACCTCTGCTAGACACAGTGATAAAATTTAAAATATATATTTTTTTAAACTGGTGTGATTATAGACCAGTTGACAACAAAACGACATATTGAAGCAGGGTGTAATATACCTTCTTCCACATACACTGCGCTTCTCTATATTCTTTTGTCATCAGGTCATCTAAAAAATGACAGGCAGAGGAAGAGGCAGGCCCTTTCGCAGGGGTGGTAGGGGTAGGGCAGGAGCACCAGGCTGGAGCCAAAGCGGGAAAGAAGGTGCATTGGAGAAGGTGCATTCAATTTTGTCAAAGGACGCACCAGGCTTGGTTGAGTGGCTCACTCAGCCTTCCACTTCTGTACCCTCCTCATCCTCTCTATCTGCACCCTCTTCACTCTCTGCTGTGTGCACCCCCAAAGACACTACCATCAACACCACCACCACATATACCCTCCACTTGAGTCACAGGAATTATTTTCCGATGCGCAGCCATTCTTGGTATCGGATCAGGAAGAGGAGGTAGCAAGTGCAAAAGCCGCCACTCCGCAGTCTGACGACGGTACCCAGATCAGCCCAAGGAGGTTGCTGCCTACTCATAGATCTGTTAGTGGTGGGGATAGGTGACGTCGATGATGACGTGTCTAGGGTGTAACGTGGGTGCCCACAAGAGAGGAAGAGAAGGGGAGTTCAGAGGGAGAGATGGACCAGCAGATAGGGACGAGAAGCAGGCCGAACTTACATTGCACAGGAGGGACTAACCAGACTGATAATGTATCGGGAGCGAGCCATCAACCATGTCATATCTGGTGCTCCCAGGATGCCGGCACATGGCTTCGCATTGTGGGCTTTTCTTAATGTGTCAGCTGCTGACAATAGTGTTGCCATCTGCAGCCTTTGCAGTCAACACATAAGTCACGGTAAGCCCAACACTCACTTAGGTACGACCGCCTTAAGAAGGCACCTGGCCTCACATCACCAAGCCCAGTGGGAGCAACGCCGTCAGAACCCACAAAGCCACACTCTAGGCTCTCACCGTCCAGCCTCTTCTCCTTCTCCTCTCTCCTCCCAATTGTCCTCCACTCCACCTTTCATCATGCCGTCCTCACGTTTGTCAGGAAAAAGGCAGGCTTCCGTGGCCCAAATGTTCAAGCGTACAAAAATGATAACGCCGGATAACCCTCTTGCCCAACAGTTGACTGATGGTTTGTCGGAACTGATAGCCCGCCAACTACTGCCATATAAACTTGTGGACTCGGAGTCCTTTCGAAAATTTGTGGCCATTGGAACACCACAATGAAAGGTCCCAGGAAGGAAATATTTCTCGCAGAAGAGCATCCCAAAGCTATATGGACACGTTCAGCGGCAAGTAAATTTATCTCTGACACACAGTGTCGGTGCCAAGATACATCTTACCACAGACACGTGGTCTAGCAAACACGGGCAGGGAAGGTATATAACTTTTACTGCCCACTGGGTAAACTGCCCGCACTATGGTTTGTTTCTCGGCGTGGGATCGGGTGCTGCCGTAGCCCCGAACCAACATCTGCTGCAAGAGAAAAATGCAAGCATATAATCCCTATTTTTAACAATAATAGTATGGAAAAAGATGTAATCAAGTAAATGGAAAAAAGTATTTAATGCTTTAAGGTGGAAATATTATATTCAGGCATCATGCACCGCCAGTATTACATGGTTCACATACAGTTACCCAGGGTGCATCCCGGGGAGACAAACCAGCTGTACACCCCATACCGTACATCACTTAACTAGACAGGCACATCTCTGCTTAGCTGGACAGTATCTGATAGCTCAGACCCCACCCACATACCGTCGTAATACAATCCCATCTTCTAACCGTAACAGTAAGGCCGCATGCACATGCGTGTTTTTTCAAAACTACGGACCGTACAGACCCGTCCTGCTGTCCTGCAGAGCAGACAAGCGCATGGTGTCATTGGTTGCTATGACGACGCGCGCTTCCAGGTCACCACCACTGTACTGAGATACACTTGTATGATCTATACAAGTGTATTACTGTACAGTAGTGGCGGCAAGAAGCGCACGGCATCATAGCGAGTTAGCATTAGCAACCGTGTGCTCGGCCACTCTGCAGGGTAACCTAACATAGTGGGTGTAATGTCACATAAATACTTAGTGCAAAAATCAATAATATCTAGTGAGACCTTATAAAATGTGAAGTTTGATGCACTTAAGAAAAATTTGAATCGCAGAAGGTCGCACTGGCGATTTTTTTTTTTTATAACACTCTTTATGCATATAAAGCGATTGTTCAGACATGCAGGTGAAATGTAATCAAATACACTACTTTAATGTAGGATTACTTACAGTCACCAGGAGTTCTTCCTCTTCCTCATTAAACTTCGCTCCAACCATCGCATTCACCTATTTGCTAGTCGGTGTAAACCAGTTGCTGTAGGCCACGCCTTCAGAACTCATGTGCTCTTGCGATTAATACTTTGCTGAAATCTCACATATAAAAAAATAATTCTTGTAGATCGCAGATTCGCTTAATATTCCTGGTTAGAGTTGAGCGAACTTCTGTTTTAAGTTCGGCTTCCAAAGTTCGGGTTCGGGTTATCCAAGCATCCGCTACCACAGACCATAACGGCATTTGGACTCCATAAGGGGATTCTTCAATGAACCCGAACCTTGGCCAACACTGAGGACCTGGGGTGACGTCACCGTCATGTGATCAGTGCAGGGGGCGTGGCTCAGTACTGGATTAGATAAGAAGTGGTAGCCTACGACCTCTTATCCAATCCAGTACTGAGCCACGCCCCCTGCACTGATCACATGACAGTGATGTCACCCCATGTTCCAAATGCCGTTATGGTCCGTGGTAGCGGAATCCGTAACGGTATGCTTGGATAACCCGAACCCCAACTTTGGAAGCCGAACTTAAAACAGAAGTTCGCTCAACTCTACTTCTGGTATGTCAGTGTCCATGTTGTAGGACTATGTGTGCACATCTAGTAAGTATTTTGTGGCTGCAAATATAACCTGGAGGTTCGCGAACCATTCCAGCAGATGTTCGTCCATCACTATTTGTTGCATTTAACACTGGTTTTGTGCTACATAGCAGATCTGAGGCCTACCCTGTATTTCAGTCATTTTAAGTAACCTGTGGAACGCCGCATTTATATAGTTGGTTGCAAAAACACCGGTTTTGTGGTAGATAGCACATTTGCGGTGTACGCGGCATTTCCGTTAACCTCTGCTGTTACATTGTTGGTTTGAAAAATAAATTTTTTTTAATAGTGAACTAATTGTTTTGAATTGCTCCGTTACACTGTTGTGTGACCTAAATAAATTGATTCTGTTTATGACACGGGCACTGCCTAGCTGTTAGTGAACTTAATTGTTGACTTTTGGCAGTTAAATTGACACCTGATATAAACCATCTGTTAGTTTGGTGGTTGAACGCAAATAATGAGGAAAACATCAAATAAGGGACGTGGACATGGTCGTGGTGTTGTTGGTGGAGTTCCTGTTGCTGGGAGATGACGTGGCCGTTTTGCGCCAGCTACAGATCCAAGTGAAACACCTTCCTCAGGTGCTAGTCGGCGACAGAACCTGCAGCGTTATTTGGTAGGCCCAAATGCCGCTCTACGGATGGTGAGGCCAGAACAAGTACAGGCGAAAGTAGATTGGGTGGCTGACAGTGGCGCCAGTTCCTTCACAGTATCTCCCACCCAGTCCTCTGCAGAAAGCTCAGAGTTGGCACCTGCAGCCCTTGCCCATCAGTCTTTTACCACACCCCCTTGCAAAGCAGCCAAGCAGTCTGAGCTCCAAGTCATGCAGCAGACTGTTATGCTTTTTGATGACTCTGCTGGCAGGGTTTCCCCGGGCCATCAACATAGCCCTGCTCCAGAAGTGGAAGAGATTGAATGCACCGATGCCCAAACATTTATGTTGCACGATGAGGACATGGGAATACCACCGCAGCATGTCTCTGATGATGACGAAACACAGTTGCTAACTTCTGCGGCTTTCTGCAGTGTGCAGACCAACGAGGAGGGCAGGGGTCAAGAATGTGTGAAAGATGATGTGGAGGACGATGAGGTCATAGACCCCGACTGGACTCAAGTTCATGCTAGTGACGTGTGCAGTTCTGAGGAAGAGGCGGTGGTCGCACAAAGGGAACAGCACAGCAAAAGAAGGAGCAGGGTGCAAAAGTGCAGCGGCCGTTCTAGAGTACGCCTGCTACTGCCCACCGCACCCAGGGACCTGGCACTCCAAAGCCAGCTCCAAGGAGTTCATT
The DNA here is from genome assembly GCA_033119425.1 of Bufotes viridis. Lineage (NCBI taxonomy): Eukaryota > Metazoa > Chordata > Amphibia > Anura > Bufonidae > Bufotes > Bufotes viridis. The sequence continues at coordinate 406,315,365 of CM065591.1, read as the reverse complement.
GGCATGGCAGTTCTTCACACAATGTCCTGACGACAAGACATGAGTGGTTTGCATGTTGTGCCATCATAGCCTGCATGACCAGGCATCTACATGCAAAGCACGAACTGCAGTGGAGTGAACACCTTAAAAACCAAGAAACGTCTCAGGCTCCTCCTGCTTCCTCTTCTGCTGCTGTCTCTGCCTCTTCCTCCACCTCTGGAGTCACAGTGGCACCTGCCACACAGCAAACAGAGCATGTGCCACCAACACCACCACCTCAGTCTTCATCACCAAGCATCTCCCAAACACTGAGAGAAAGAGAAAACACCCACCTACCAACCCTCGATCCCTGGCCCTGAATGCCAGCATTTCAAAATTACTGGTCTTTGAAATGCTGTCATTCCATCTGGTGGAGACGACTGTTTTAAACAGCTGATGGCGGTGGCTGTCCCACAGTATGTTGTTCCCAGCAGCCACTTCTTTTCCAGGCAAGCCGTCCCTTCACTGCACAAACAAATGGAGGATAAAATCAAGTGTGCACTGCGCAACGCCATCTGTGGCAAGGTCCACATAACCACAGATACATGGACCGGTAAGCACGGGCAGCGATGCTATATCTCCCTAACTACACACTGCGTAAATGTAGTGGCGGCTGGGCCCGAGGCGGATAGCGGTTTGGCGCATGTCCTTCCACCACCGATGATCGCAGGGCATTATTCTTTGCCTCCTGTTGCCTCCTCCTCCTACTCTGCTTCCTCCTCCTCCTCTTCTACCACCTCCTCATCTGGTGAGCGAAAGACCTTCACCACCAACTTCAGCACAGCCAGGGGAAAACGTCAGCAGGCGGTTTTAAAACTCATGTGTAGAGATGAGCGAACACCTGGAAGTCAATGGGGACCCGAACTTTTAGGCACTAAAAAGGCTGTAAAATAGTCCAGGAACGGGCTAGAGGGCTGCCAAAGGCAGCAAAATGTAGGTAAATCCATTGCAAACAAATGTGGATAGGGAAATGAATTAAAATAAAATAAAATAAATAAAATTTAACCAATATCAATTGAGAGAGGTTCCACTGCAAGGAATCATGCGTCATATCACCCAACACTGGAGAAGGCCACTGTCAGTTATTTTGGCCCCAGCACCCAGACAGAGGAGAGAGGTCCCACAGCAAGGAATCATGCGTCATATCACCCACCACAGGAGAAGGCCACTTTCAGTTATTTCAGCCCAGCACCCAGACCGAGGATACAGGTCCCACAGCAAGGAATCATGCGTCATATCACCCACCACTGGAGAAGGCCAATCAGTTATTTCGGCCCCAGCACCCAGACAGAGGAGAGAGGTCCCACAGCAAGGAATCATGCGTCATATCACCCACCACTGGAGAAGGCCACTTTCAGTTATTTCAGCCCAGCACCCAGACAGAGGAGAGAGGTCCCACAGCAAGGAATCATGCGTCATATCACCCAACTATGGAAAAGGCCACTTTCAGTTATTTCGGCCCAGCACCCAGACCGAGGATACAGGTCCCACAGCAAGGAATCATGCGTCATATCACTCACCACCGGAGAAGGCAACTTTCAGTTATTTTGGCCCCAGCACCCAGACAGAGGAGAGAGGTCCCACAGCAAGGAATCATGCGTCATATCACCCACCACTGGAGAAGGTCACTTTCAGTTATTTCGGCCCCAGCACCCAGACAGAGGAGAGAGGTCCCACAGCAAGGAATCATGCGTCATATCACCCACCACTGGAGAAGGCCACTTTCAGTTTTTCGGCCCAGCACCCAGACCGAGGATACAGGTCCCACAGCAAGGAATCATGCGTCATATCACCCACAACTGGAGAAGGCCACTTTCAGTTATTTCGGCCCAGCACCCAGACAGAGGAGAGAGGTCCCACAGCAAGGAATCATGCGTCATATCACCCACCACCGGAGAAGGCCACTTTCAGATATTTTGGCCCCAGCACCCAGACAGAGGAGAGAGGTCCCACAGCAAGGAATCATGGGTCATATCACCCACCACTGGAGAAGGCCACTTTCAGTTATTTCGGCCCAGCAACCAGACAGAGAGAGAGGTCCCACAGCAAGGAATCATGCGTCATATCACCCACCACCGGAGAAGGCCACTTTCAGTTATTTCGGCCCCAGCACCCAGACAGAGGGAGAGGTCCCACAGCAAGGAATCATGCGTCATATCACCCACCACTGGAGAAGGCCACTTTCAGTTATTTCGCCCAGCACCCAGACAGAGGAGAGAGGTCCCACAGCAAGGAATCATGCGTCATATCACCCACCACTGGAGAAGGCCACTTTCAGTTATTTCGGCCCAGCACCCAGACAGAGGAGAGAGGTCCCACAGCAAGGAATCATGCGTCATATCACCCACCACCGGAGAAGGCCACTTTCAGTTATTTCGGCCCCAGCACCCAGACAGAGGAGAGAGGTCCCAAAGCAAGGAATCATGGGTCATATCACCCACCACTGGAGAAGGCCACTTTCAGTTATTTCGGCCCAGCACCCAGACCGAGGATACAGGTCCCACAGCAAGGAATCATGCGTCATATCACCCACCCCCGGAGAAGGCCACTTTCAGTTATTTCGGCCCAGCACCCAGACAGAGGAGAGAGGTCCCACAGCAAGGAATCATGCGTCATATCACCCACCACCAGAGAAGGCCACTTTTAGTTATTTTGGCCCCAGCACCCAGACAGAGGAGAGAGGTCCCACAGCAAGCAATCATGCGTCATATCACCCACCACTGGAGAAGGCCACTTTCAGTTATTTCGGCCCAGCACCTAGACCAAGGATACAGGTCCCACAGCAAGGAATCATGCGTCATATCACCCACAATTGGAGAAGGCCACTCTCAGTTATTTCGGCCCAGCACCCAGACAGAGGAGAGAGGTCCTACAGCAAGGAATCATGCGTCATATCACCCACCACCGGAGAAGGCCACTTTCAGTTATTTCGGCCCCAGCACCCAGACAGAGGAGAGAGGTCCCACAGCAAGGAATCATGTGTCATATCACCCACCACTGGAGAAGGCCACTTTCAGTTATTTCGGCCCAGCACCCAGACAGAGGAGAGAGGTCCCACAGCAAGGAATCATGCGTCATATCACCCACCACTGGAGAAGGCCACTTTCAGTTATTTCGGCCCAGCACCCAGACAGAGGAGAGAGGTCCCACAGCAAGGAATCATGCGTCATATCACCCACCACCGGAGAAGGCCACTTTCAGTTATTTTGGCCCCAGCACCCAGACAGAGGAGAGAGGTCCCACAGCAAGGAATCATGCGTCATATCACCCACCACTGGAGAAGGCCACTTTCAGTTATTTCGGCCCAGCACCCAGACAGAGGAGAGAGGTCCCACAGCAAGGAATCATGCGTCATATCACCCACCACTGGAGAAGGCCACTTTCAGTTATTTCGGCCCAGCACCCAGACAGAGGAGAGAGGTCCCACAGCAAGGAATCATGCGTCATATCACCCACCACTGGAGAAGGCCACTTTCAGTTATTTCGGCCCAGCACCCAGACAGAGGAGAGAGGTCCCACAGCAAGGAATCATGCGTCATATCACCCACCACTGGAGAAGGCCACTTTCAGTTATTTCGGCCCAGCACCCAGACAGAGGAGAGAGGTCCCACAGCAAGGAATCATGCGTCATATCACCCAGCACTGGAGAAGGCCACTTTCAGTTATTTCGGCCCAGCACCCAGACAGAGGAGAGAGGTCCCACAGCAAGGAATCATGCGTCATATCACCCACCACCGGAGAAGGCCACTTTCAGTTATTTCAGCCCCAGCACCCAGACAGAGGAGAGAGGTCCCACAGCAAGGAATCATGGCGTCATATCACCCACCACTGGAGAAGGCCACTTTCAGTTATTTCGGCCCAGCACCCAGACCGAGGATACAGGTCCCACAGCAAGGAATCATGCGTCATATCACCCACCATCGGAGAAGGCCACTTTCAGTTATTTCGGCCCAGCACCCAGACAGAGGAGAGAGGTCCCACAGCAAGGAATCATGCGTCATATCACCCACCACCGGAGAAGGCCACTTTTAGTTATTTCGGCCCCAGCACCCAGACAGAGGAGAGAGGTCCCACAGCAAGCAATCATGCGTCATATCACCCACCACTGGAGAAGGCCACTTTCAGTTATTTCGGCCCAGCACCTAGACCAAGGATACAGGTCCCACAGCAAGGAATCATGCGTCATATCACCCACAATTGGAGAAGGCCACTCTCAGTTATTTCGGCCCAGCACCCAGACAGAGGAGAGAGGTCCCACAGCAAGGAATCATGCGTCATATCACCCACCACCGGAGAAGGCCACTTTCAGTTATTTCGGCCCCAGCACCCAGACAGAGGAGAGAGGTCCCACAGCAAGGAATCATGTGTCATATCACCCACCACTGGAGAAGGCCACTTTCAGTTATTTCGGCCCAGCACCCAGACAGAGGAGAGAGGTCCCACAGCAAGGAATCATGCGTCATATCACCCACCACTGGAGAAGGCCACTTTCAGTTATTTCGGCCCAGCACCCAGACAGAGGAAGAGGTCCCACAGCAAGGAATCATGCGTCATATCACCCACCACTGGAGAAGGCCACTTTCAGTTATTTCGGCCCCAGCACCCAGACAGAGGAGAGAGGTCCCACAGCAAGGAATCATGCGTCATATCACCCACCACTGGAGAAGGCCACTTTCAGTTATTTCGGCCCAGCACCCAGACAGAGGAGAGAGGTCCCACAGCAAGGAATCATGCGTCATATCACCCACCACTGGAGAAGGCCACTTTCAGTTATTTCGGCCCAGCACCCAGACAGAGGAGAGAGGTCCCACAGCAAGGAATCATGCGTCATATCACCCACCACTGGAGAAGGCCACTTTCAGTTATTTCGGCCCAGCACCCAGACAGAGGAGAGAGGTCCACAGCAAGGAATCATGCGTCATATCACCCACCACCGGAGAAGGCCACTTTCAGTTATTTCGGCCCCAGCACCCAGACAGAGGAGAGAGGTCCCACAGCAAGGAATCATGCGTCATATCACCCACCACTGGAGAAGGCCACTTTCAGTTATTTCAGCCCAGCACCCAGACAGAGGAGAGAGGTCCCACAGCAAGGAATCATGCGTCATATCACCCAACCACTGGAAAAGGCCACTTTCAGTTATTTCGGCCCAGCACCCAGACAGAGGAGACAGGTCCCACAGCAAGGAATCATGCGTCATATCACCCACCACTGGAGAAGGCCACTTTCAGTTATTTCGGCCCCAGCACCCAGACAGAGGAGAGAGGTCCCACAGCAAGGAATCATGCGTCATATCACCCACCACTGGAGAAGGCCACTTTCAGTTATTTCGGCCCCAGCACCCAGACAGAGGAGAGAGGTCCCACAGCAAGGAATCATGCGTCATATCACCCACCACTGGAGAAGGCCACTTTCAGTTATTTCTGGCCCAGCACCCAGACCAGAGGATACAGGTCCCACAGCAAGGAATCATGCGTCATATCACCCACCACTGGAGAAGGCCACTTTCAGTTATTTCGGCCCCAGCACCCAGACAGAGGCGAGAGGTCCCACAGCAAGGAATCATGCGTCATATCACCCACCACTGGAGAAGGCCACTTTCAGTTATTTCGGCCCAGCACCCAGACCGAGGATAGAGGTCCCACAGCAAGGAATCATGCGTCATATCACCCACCACTGGAGAAGGCCACTTTCAGTTATTTCGCCCAGCACCCAGACAGAGGAGAGAGGTCCCACAGCAAGGAATCATGCGTCATATCACCCACCACTGGAGAAGGCCACTTTCAGTTATTTCGGCCCCAGCACCCAGACAGAGGAGAGAGGTCCCACAGCAAGGAATCATGCGTCATATCACCCACCACTGGAGAAGGCCACTTTCAGTTATTTCGGCCCAGCACCCAGACAGAGGAGAGAGGTCCCACAGCAAGGAATCATGCGTCATATCACCCACCACTGGAGAAGGCCACTTTCAGTTATTTCGGCCCAGCACCCAGACAGAGGAGAGAGGTCCCACAGCAAGGAATCATGCGTCATATCACCCACCACTGGAGAAGGCCACTTTCAGTTATTTCGGCCCCAGCACCCAGACAGAGGAGAGAGGTCCCACAGCAAGGAATCATGCGTCATATCACCCACCACTGGAGAAGGCCACTTTCAGTTATTTCGGCCCAGCACCCAGACAGAGGAGAGAGGTCCCACAGCAAGGAATCATGCGTCATATCACCCAACCACTGGAGAAGGCCACTTTCAGTTATTTCTGGCCCAGCACCCAGACAGAGGATACAGGTCCCACAGCAAGGAATCATGCGTCATATCACCCACCACTGGAGAAGGCCACTTTCAGTTATTTCGGCCCCAGCACCCAGACAGAGGAGAGAGGTCCCACAGCAAGGAATCATGCGTCATATCACCCACCACTGGAGAAGGCCACTTTCAGTTATTTCGGCCCAGCACCCAGACAGAGGAGAGAGGTCCCACAGCAAGGAATCATGCGTCATATCACCCACCACTGGAGAAGGCCACTTTCAGTTATTTCGGCCCAGCACCCAGACCAGAGGATACAGGTCCCACAGCAAGGAATCATGCGTCATATCACCCACCACTGGAGAAGGCCACTTTCAGTTATTTCGGCCCCAGCACCCAGACAGAGGAGAGAGGTCCCACAGCAAGGAATCATGCGTCATATCACCCACCACTGGAGAAGGCCACTTTCAGTTATTTCGGCCCAGCACCCAGACCGAGGATACAGGTCCCACAGCAAGGAATCATGCGTCATATCACCCACCACTGGAGAAGGCCACTTTCAGTTATTTCGGCCCAGCACCCAGACAGAGGAGAGAGGTCCCACAGCAAGGAATCATGCGTCATATCACCCACCAGCGGAGAAGGCCACTTTCAGTTATTTCGGCCCCAGCACCCAGTCAGAGAAGAGAGATCCCACAGCAAAGAATCATGCGTCATATCACCCACCACTGGAGAAGGCCACTTTCAGTTATTTCGGCCCAGCACCCAGACCGAGGATACAGGTCCCAAAGCAAGGAATCATGCGTCATATCACCCACCACTGGAGGAGGCCACTTTCAGTTATTTCGGCCCAGCACCCAGACAGAGGAGAGAGGTCCCACAGCAAGGAATCATGCGTCATATCACTCACCACCGAAGTAGGCCACTTTCAGTTATTTCGGCCCCACCACCCAGACAGCGGAGAGGTTCATTCAACTTTGGGTTGCACCGCAAGATCATGGTAAAGTAAAAAAATATGAGGATTCAATAAAGAAGTGCCCCGGAGTACAAGAATACATGGTTGAGGGGGAGGCAGTTATAAATGTCTATTCTGCACAAGGGAGGGACAGGTCCTGTGGGATCCATGCCTGGTTCATTTTTATGAACATCAGCTTGTCCACGTTGGCTGTGGACAGGCGGCTGCGTTTGTCAGTAATGACGCCCCCTGCCGTACTGAATACACGTTTAGACAAAACGCTGGCTGCCGGACAGGCCAGCACCTCCAAGGCATAAAATGCTAACTCTGGCCACGTGGACAATTTGGAGACCCAGAAGTTGAATGGGGCCGAACCATCAGTCAGTATGTGGAGGGGTGTGCAGACGTACAGTTCAACCATGTTAGTGAAATGCTGCCTCCTGCTAACACGCTCCGTATCAGGTGGTGGTGCAGTTAGCTGTGGCGTGGAGACAAAACTTTTCCACAATTTCTGCCATGCTAACCCTGCCCTCAGAGGAGCTGGCCGTGACACAGCTGCGTTGGCGACCTCTTGCTCCTCCTCTGCCTTTGCCTTGGGCTTCCACCTGTTCACCTGTGACATTTGGGAATGCTCTCAGGAGCGCCTCTACCAGCGTGCGCTTGTACTCGCGCATCTTCCTATCACGCTCCAGTGCAGGAAGTAAGGTGGGCACATTGTCTTTGTACCAGGGATCCAGCAGGGTGGCAACCCAGTAGTCCGCACACATTAAAATGTGGGCAACTCTGCTGTCGTTGCGCAGGCACTGCAGCAGGTAGTCGCTCATTCGTGCCAGGCTCCCCAGAGGTAAGGACAAGCTGTCCTCTGTGGGAGGCGTATCGTCATCGTCCTCCGTATCCCCCCAGCCACGCACCAGTGATGGGCCTGAGCTGTGTCGGGTGCCACCGCGCTGTAAACCTGCTTCATCCTCATCCTCCTCCACCTCCTCCTCCTCGTCCTCCAGTAGTGGGCCCTGGCTGGCCACATTTGTACCTGGCCTCTGCTGTTACAAAAAACCTCCCTCTGAGCCACTTCTAACAGACTGGCCTGAAAGTGCTATAAATGACCCCTCATCCTCCTCCTCCTCCTGGGCCACCTCCTCTTCATCATCGCCCTAAGCGTTTTCTCAAGGAGACATAGAAGTGGTATTGTAACGCTGATAACGGTGTCATCGCCACTGGCCATGTTGGTGGAGTACTCGAAACAGCGCAACAGGGCACACAGGTGCCCTTCCCACAGATGGCGTTGCGCAGTGCACACTTGATTTTATCCGATACTTGGTTGTGCAGGGAAGGCACGGCTGTCTTGGAGAAGTAGTGGCGGCTGGGAACAACATACTGTGGGACAGCCATGGACATCAGCTGTTTGAAGCTGTCTGTGTCCACCAGCCTGAATGACAGCATTTCAAAGGCCAGTAGTTTAGAAATGCTGGCATTCAGGCCCAGGGCTCGAGGGTGGCTAGGTGGGAATTTACGCTTTCTCTCCAAGGTTTGTGAGATGGTATGCTGAACGCTGCCGTGTGACATGGTGGAGATGCTTGGTTACGCAGGTGGTGTTGTCGGTGGCACATCCTCTGTTTGGTGGGCGGCAGGTGCCAGCATTCCTCCCGAGGTGGAGGAAGAGGCCGAGGCAACAGCAGAAGAGGGAGCAGGGGGAGCCAGACTGAGTTCCTTGCTTTTAAGGTGTTTACTCCACTGCAGTTCATGCTTTGCATGTAGATGCCTGGTCATGCAGGTTGTGCTAAGGTTCAGAACGTTAATGCCTCGCTTCAGGCTCTGATGGCACAGCGTGCAAACCACTCGGGTCTTGTCGTCAGCACATTGTTTAAAGAAGTGCCATGCCAGGGAACTCCTTGAAGCTGCCTTTGGGGTGCTCGGTCCCTGGTGGCGGTGGCCAGTAGCAGTCGAACTCTCTTGGAGGAGGGCGGTTCTGCTTTTGCCCCCTGCTCTCTCTTTTGCTACACTGTTGGCTCGGTCTCACCACTGCCTCTTCCTCTAAACTATGAAAGTCAGTGGCACGACCTTCATTCCATGTAGGGTCTAGGACCTCATTGTCCCCTGCATCGTCTTCCACACAGTCTTCCTCCCTGACCTCCTGTTCGGTCTGCACACTGCAGAAAGACGCAGCAGTTGGCACCTGTGTTTCGTCATCATCAGAGACGTGCGGACTCCGATGAGGTGGTATTCCCATGTCCTCATCATCAGGAAACATCAGTGGTTGTGCATCAGTGCATTCTAAGTCTTCCACCACTGGGGAAGGGCTAGGTGAATTCCCGTGGGAAACCCTGCCAGCAGAGTCTTCAAACAGCATAAGAGACTGCTGCATAACTTGAGGCTCAGACAGTTTCCCTGATATGCATGGGGGTGATGTGACAGACTGATGGGCTTTGTTTTCAGGTGCCACCTGTGTGCTTTCTGCAGAAGACTGGGTGGGAGATAATGTTGTGAATGTGCTGGATCCCCCTAATTGAGTAGCGCCTGTACCTGCTCAGGCCTTACCATCCTTAGAACGGCATTGGGCCCCACCAAAGTTCGCTGTAAATTCTGGCGGGTACTGGAACCTGAGGTAGTTGGTTCACTAGGACGTGTGGCTGTGGCAGAATGGCCAAGTCCTCTCCCAGCACAAGAGGGTACACTAACACCACCACGACCGCGTCCGCGTCCCTTACTAGATATTTTCCTCATTGTTACCGTTCACCAAGAACCACAATAAGAAAAAAAATATTTGGCCCAATGTATTGATTTCAAATTCAGGCCTTTTTTTACAGGCACCTAACACTATCTGCCTATTTATTTATGTAGCGTATTAAACTAATCCAGGCACAGCAGTAACCACTGATTTAGGAGAATATCTCTTTTACGGCTAGTATTTAGGTCCTGGATGAAAGGTATCCTTTTATGGACAGATTTACAATTGGCCTGCAACAGCTCGAACACCAGATTCAGGGTATTGCTATTTTGGCAATTGAATTTCGCCCCAGAACAAAATATACCCTGTTACGGACAGATTTAAACTAGGCCTGCAACAGCTAGAACACCAGATTCAGGGTATTACTATTTTGGCAATTGAATTTCACCCCAGAACAAAATATATGTTTTTTACGGACACTATGAAACTTCGCCAGCCACAGCTGAAACCACTGATTTATGGTATTGCTATTTTGGCAATTGAATTTCACCCCACAACAAAATATATGTTTTTGCGGACACTATGAAATTTGGACTGCAACAGCTAGGACACCAGATTCAGGGTATTGCTATTTTGGCAATTGAATTTCACCGCACAACAAAATATATGTTTTTGCAGACACTATGAATCTTGGCCAGCCACAGCTGAAACCACTGATTTATGGTATTGCTATTTTGGCAATTGAATTTCACCCCAGAACAAAATATATGTTTTTGCGGACACTATGAAACTTGGCCTGCAACAGCTGGGACACCAGATTCAGGGTATTGCTATTTTGGCAATTGAATTTCACCCTACAACAAAATATATGTTTTTGCGGACACTATGAATCTTGGCCAGCCACAGCTGAAACCACTGATTTATGGTATTGCTATTTTGGCTATTGAATTTCACCCCAGAACAAAATATATATTTTAGCAGACACTATTATACTTTGCCATCCACAGCTGTGACACCAGATTTATGGTATTGCTATTTTGGCAATTGAATTTCACCCCAGAACAAAATATATGTTTTTGCGGACACTATGAAACTTAGCCAGCCACAGCTGAAACCACTGATTTATGGTATTGCTATTTTGGCAATTGAATTTCACCCCAGAACAAAATATATGTTTTTGCGGACACTATGAAACTTGGCCAGCCACAGCTGAAACCACTGATTTATGGTATTGCTAATTTGGCAATTGAATTTCACCCCAGAACAAAATATATATTTTAGCAGACACTATTATACTTTGCCATCCACAGCTGTGACACCAGATTTATGGTATTGCTATTTTGGCAATTGAATTTCACCCCACAACAAAATATATATTTTTGCGGACGCTATGAATCTTGGCCAGCCACAGCTGAAACCACTGATTTATGGTATTGCTATTTTGGCATTTGAATTTCACCCCAGAACAAAATATATGTTTTTGCGGACACTATGAAACTTGGCCTGCAACAGCTGGGACACCAGATTCAGGGTATTGCTATTTTGGCAATGGAATTTTACCCCACAACAAAATATATGTTTTTGCGGACTCTATGAAACTTGGCCTGCAACAGCTGGCACACCAGATTCAGGGTATTGCTATTTTGTCAATTGAATTTCACCCCACAACAAAATATATGTTTTTGTGGACACTATGAATCTTGGCCTGCAACAGCTGGAACACCAGATTTAGGGTATTGCTATTTTGGCAATTGAATTTCACCCCAGAACAAAATATATGTTTTTGCGGACACTATGAAACTTGGCCTGCAACAGCTGGAACACCAGATTCAGGGTATTGCTATTTTGGCAATTGAATTTCACCCCAGAACAAAATATATGTTTTTGTGGACACTATGAATCTTGGCCAGCCACAGCTGAAACCACTGATTTATGGTATTGCTATTTTGGCAATTGAATTTCACCCCAGAACAAAATATATGTTTTTATGGACACTATGAATACTTGGCCAGCCACAGCTGAAACCACTGATTTATGGTATTGCTATTTTGGCTATTGAATTTCACCCCAGAACAAAATATATATTTTAGCAGACACTATTATACTTTGCCATCCACAGCTGTGACACCAGATTTATGGTATTGCTATTTTGGCAATTGAATTTCACCCCAGAACAAAATATATGTTTTTGCGGACACTATGAAACTTGGCCAGCCACAGCTGAAACCACTGATTTATGGTATTGCTATTTTGGCAATTGAATTTCACTCCAGAACAAAATATATAATTTGCAGGACACTATGAAACTTGGCCAGCCACAGCTGAAACCACTGATTTATGGTATTGCTATTTTGGCAATTGAATTTCACCACAGAAAATAATCTATCCTTTGCCAGACAGCAGACAGTATTATTCTTGGCTAGCCAAAGCTGGAACACCAGATTTAGGGGATTGGTATTTGGGCAATTGTATTTAACCCCTTAATAAAATATAGAAATTGCTATCCTGAGTTTCTAGGGGTGACAATTAGCACAGCCAAGCCCCTGATGTAGGATATAGCAAAAAAAAACTAGTATTGATGGATTGATGGACTTGGTGGCAGCTTGTTCTGGTGCACCACAAGTCACAAAATGGCCAACGATCACCCCAGAAAATAAGTGACAGAAAAACGCTCTGTGCAGCCTAAAAACCAGTGAGCAAGTAACTAGCAGAAGTTCAATCATTCACAGCTGTGGATCGATCCATTCATTAGGTGCTGTTACTGACTTTTCCCTGCCTAATCTCGCCCTCACAGAAGCTGCGTCCTCTCCCTACACTAATCAGAGCAGTGTGACGTGCGGCGCTACGTGACTCCAGCTTAAATAGAGGCTGGGTCACATGCTGCACTTGGCCAATCACAGCCATGCCATTAGTAGGCATGGCTGTGATGGGCTCTTAGGGCAAGAAGTAAAACGCTAGCTGATTGGCTGCTGTGCAGCCCTTCAGAAAGCGGGAAGTAATCGCCGAACAACGAACCCAAAACCGAACAGCTCGAACTGTTGGCTCAACACTACTCGTGTTTTGGGGACAAACCCCACACCGCGCAGGAGCTTTGAAGGGGCATAGACGAACAGACCGATGAGTGGTTTCTGCCAGTGAGCCTCAATCCCGGCCTGGTGGTGTGCGACAATTGGCGAAATCTTGTAGCAGCTCTGGGACTAGCCGGTTTGACGCAAATCCCATGTCTGGCGCATGTGCTGAATTTGGTGGTGCAGAAATTCCTTAAAAACCACCCAGACATGTCAGAGCTGCTGCATAAAGTGTGGTCAGTCTGTGTGCACCTTTTGACGTTCTCACCCTGCTGCTTCTCACCTGTCTAAGTTGCAGCGTAACTTCGGCCTTCCCGCTCACCGCCTCATATGCAACGTGCACACCAGGTGGAACTCTACCTTGCATATGCTGGAGAGACTGTGCGAGCAGCAGCAGGCGATAGTGGAGTTTCAGCTGCAGCACGCATGGGTCCGCTCTGCGGAACAGCACTACTTCGCCACCAGTGAGTGGGCCTCCATGCGAGACCTGTGCGGTGTTTTGAGTACTCAACCAACTTGGCCAGTGCCGATGACGCCATTCTCAGCGTTACAATACCACTTCTATGTCTCCTTGAAAAAACACTTAGGGTGATGATAGAAGAGGAGGAGGAAGACGGGGCATTTCACATGGTTTGAGGCCAGTCATTCAGAAGTGGCTCAGAGGGTGGGTTCCTGCACCAGCAGAGGCCAGGTACACATGTGGCCAACCAGGGCATAGTTCTGAACGAGGAGGAGGAGGATGAGGTAAATGAGGAGGAACCGGGTTCACAGCAGGGGGGCACCCAACGCAGCTCATGGCTATCACTGCAGCATGACTGGGGGACTACAGAGGACACAGACGATACACCACCTACAGAGGACAGCTGGGTCATGGCCAGCACCTCAGAAGGTAGGGTTAGCATGGCCGACATGTGGAAAAACTTTGTCACCACGCCACAGCAACCGGCACCACCAGCTGATATAGAACGTCTTAGCAGGAGGCAGCATTTGAACAACATGGTGGAGCAGTATGTGTATGCACACGCCTACACGTACTGACTGATGGGTCTGCCCCATACAACTTCTGGGTCTCCAAATTATCCACATGGCCTGAGCTTGCCCTTTATGCCTTGGAGGTGCTGGCCTGCCCTGCAGCCAGTGTATTGTCTGAACGTGTATTTAGCACAGCCAAAGTGGACAAGCTCACGTTCATTAAAATAAACCAGGCTTGGATCCGACAAGACTTGTCTGTACCTTGTGCAGAATTGACATTTATACCCACCTCAACCATACATTCTTGTACTAAACAAAACAAAAAAAAAACATTGTTAGCTGGCTACCTCCTCCTCCATCGCCGCTTTCACCTACAACACCACATTCACCGCCTCCTCAATCTCCCACTCCACATCCACCTCCTCCTCCGAGTTGCAGGTTAATAATTTTTTTTATTTTATTTTATTTTAAGTTATTTCCCTATCCACATTTGTTTGCAGAGCACTTGCCATGCTCTTAAGCACATGTTGCTGCCCTTTACAGCCCTCTAGCCCTTTACATTATATTTTTAGGGCCATTTTAGTGCCCAAAAATTCGGGTCCCCATTGACTTTAATGGGGTTCGGGGTAAAGTTCGGGTCAAGTTCAGGTCCCGAACCAGAACTTTTTTGTGAAGTTCGGCCGAACCCGTCGAACCCGTACTTCCAGGTGTCCACTCAACTCTAGCTATCACTTCTGAGGAAACTACAATAAGATAAGTTGTTTATCAAATAGTTTTTAAGAAAATGAAAGATTTATCCCTCCTTTACAGAGTCAGATGCTCTGTCGGCTCCACGTTGTAGTTTGCTCCAGCATGCCACACTGCAGGTTAAAACTTTCTGTACAGGGGCAGGACCGCCATCACTGGAAATTTTTTCTGCAACATTACTGTATGAAAGTCATTCTTATTTGAGTCTTTGCTGATAAACACACAGGGGAAGATTTATCAAGACTGACGTGTGCTATGCCAGTCTTGACACCCCCTACACCACTGTAGATTGCATTTCATGTATTATGAGGTGCACGCTTCATCATAAATTAAATGCATCCTCTGGCAGTCCGTGCACTTAATTAAGATCAACGCCAGCTTGTATCTGGCATAGATTGCAGTTATCATATATGCCAGAAAAGTGACATAAATTATGATAAATGTGCTGGAGCTAATGGCTCAGCCCACGCCCCATCCATTTTTTTAAAAATCGTGAGGTCAGCAAAAAAAAAAAAATGTGGGAATAAATTTTGTCGCAGTGATGCAACTTTTTTATGCCAATATACGGGTATAAAGGGAAAATAAATCTCCCCGATGCAGGAGGAGGCTGACAGGGTCCTTTATATTAGGAGATTCTTCTTGTTACCTTACAAGCAGGTTTCTCACTCCTCTAGGTCAACAGTGGAATATATAGAGATACTGTAGTTTATACTGCTCAAACAAAGTAAAAAATATATTATCCTAAAAATATTTATAGTTAAAGAAGCAAAAATCTTCATTCTACGACCTGTTAGAAAGGTACATGAAGTAATCTGTAGTGAAGGTAATCTTCTTACCAGTGCCTGTATTTGTCAGTTATAACCTCCCTTCTGATCCTCAGCTGTGTCATGTGACCAGCAATCAGACTTTCCAAATAACACAGTTTCTTATGTGTGGACAGGAAGCCAGTTTCTCTATCTATACCTATACCTGGGAGTCTCAATGTCAGTCTCTTAGGAAAGAAGAACTAGGGTCTAACATTGAATGAATCTTGTGTCCTGTGGGCTCCCTGTGACTGCAGGGCACAACAAAACGACATGCTTGTGTGGTGCTTGTGACGTGGCCGTGCTGTATTCAATTACCACATGGCTGTCTGGGCCATAGAGGGCTCTAGTTAAACTAATAAAGACAACATTGTTTAGGTGGTCTGCATTGTTAATGGGGAGGGGGGGCTCTACTTGTATGACCATTTAATAGAACAGGTTCTGTAGACATCTATGTGAAATCAGCTGACGACGATGTAAAAGGAGTGCGCTTCTTCTTGACACTAACATCGACCTGTAATGCTGAGTTCATACTTGAGTTATTTGGACAGTTTTGGCCCCATGACTGCCCAAATAAGTGAAGTGTGCAGTGATTCTAAGAGCGACGCCTGTCATGTACATGTCATACGGACTCACAGTATTATTTCACTACCAAAGCACACTCCCTTTGCGTGTTACTGCAAGGCACAGTGTTCTACACCACTATAAAGGCTCTCTGCAGCCCAAAAATAGCTGTTTTTTAATGCGATTCGCCGCGAATAAATTCGGATCGAAGTGAACCAGCCAAATCAAATTTTTGAGAAATTCGCTCATCTCTAACAGCTACAATTAGAAGAGAGGGGGTAGCTCACAAATACAGTCACTGATGAGAAGATTGCTTGCACTACAGATTACATCATGTTCTAAGAGGTCAGCCAATGCATTTTTGTTGTAGGAGTGATATTTAAAATCCACTATTACTAACATTTTTTGCATTAAACACTTCAAAATGCTTATATTCCCAGGTATTGCAGGAATAATGTTAGCACCACCTGCTGAATAGCCTTTCTGTGTCCACTTCAGTTAATGTGCTGAGGAGGTTGCACATACTCAGTCTTCTCTCCATGCTCCTTCGGGTATGTGGGAAGATGCCTGGTGTACATTATATACAGTATATCACTTGCTCTGCAACTTCAGAAGCATATGGTTCACCACACCAGGGACCCTTCTACATACCTTAAGGAGCAGGGAATAAAGCATGGCTGAACATGTGTGTCCACGTTGGATACAGCACTGCCAGCAGCAGCTTGCTCAACACAATAGGGATAAGAGAGAGAGACCACACCACTATATGTATACTGTATATATACAGTCGAGCCTAAAAGTTTTGAGAATGACAAAAATATTAGTGTTCACAAAGTTGGCTGCTAAACTGCTTTTAGATCTTTGTTTCAGTTGTTTCTGTGATGTAGTGAAATATAATTACACGCACTTCATACATTTCAAAGGCTTTTATCGACAATTACATGACATTTATGCAAAGAGTCGGTATTTGCAGTGTTGGCCCTTCTTTTTCAGGACCTCTGCAATTCGACTGGGCATGCTCTCAATCAATCAACCTGACTGATAGCAACCCATTCTTTCATAATCACTTTTTGGAGTTTGTCAGAATTAGTGGGATTTTGTTTGTCCACCCGCCTCTTGAGGATTGACCACAAGTTCTCAATGGGATTAAGATCTGGGGAGTTTCCAGGCCATGGACCCAAAATGTCAACGTTTTGGTCCCCGAGCCACTTAGTTATCACTTTTGCTTTATGGCACGGTGCTCCATCGTGCTGGAAAATGCATTGTTCTTCACCAAACTGTTGTTGGAATGTTGGAAGAAGTTGCTGTTGGAGGGTGTTTTGGTACCATACTTTATTCATGGCTGTGTTTTTGGGCAAAATTGTGAGTGAGCCCACTCCCTTGGATGAGAAGCAACCCCACACATGAATGGTCTCAGGATGCTTTACTGTTGGCATGACACAGGACTGATGGTAGCGCTCAACTTTTCTTCTCCGGACAAGCCTTTTTCCTGATGCGCCAAACAATCGGAAAGAGGCTTCATCGGAGAATAAGACTTTGCCCCAGTCCTTAGCAGTCCATTCACCATACTTTATGCAGAAGATCAATCTGTCCCTGATGTTTTTTTTTGGAGAGAAGTGGCTTCTTTGCTGCCCTTCTTGACACCAGGCCATCTTCCAAAAGTCTTCGCCTCACTGTGCGTGCAGATGCGCTCACACCTGCCTGCTGCCATTCCTGAGCAAGCTCTGCACTCGTGGCACTCAGATCCCGCAGCTGAATCCTCTTTAGGAGACGATCCTGGCGCTTGCTGGACTTTCTTGTACGCCTTGAAGCCTTCTTAACAAGAATTGAACCTCTTTCGTTGAAGTTCTTGATGATCCTATAAATTGTTGATTGAGGTGCAATCTTAGTAGCCACAATATCCTTGCCTGTAAAGCCATTTTTATGCAATGCAATGATGGTTGCACGCGTTTATTTGCAGGTCACCATGGTTAACAATGGAGGAACAATGATTTCAAGCATCACCCTCCTTTTAACATGTCAAGTCTGTCATTTTAACCCAATCAGCCTGACATAATGATCTCCAGCCTTGTGGTCGTCAAAATTCTCACCTAAGTTAACAAGACGATTATTGAAATGATCTCAACAGGTCCTTTAATGACAGCAATGAAATGCAGTTGATTAAGTTAATTTTCATGGCAAAGAAGGACTATGCAATTCATCTGATCACTCTTCATAACATTCTGGAGTATATGCAAATTGCTATTATGAAAACTTAAGCAGCAACTTTTCCAATTTCCAAGATTTATGTAATTCTCAAAACTTTTGGCCACGACTGTATATATAAAACCTGCCTATCATTCAGATGCACTGCACAGTAACTGTTTCACTACCAGAAAGGACTGGAATAGACTTTATTTAACGTGCTTTGAACAAATTATTTCGGATCAAACCAAACAAAAAAATGCAACAGCACTCTGCAACCAGAACTCTGCCCAAGATAGAAGCTATAAGAGGACATTAGTGTACGTTTTGATCAAAAGGTAATAAGCCACTCGCCACGCCAAGGCTGTCCCGTGAGTGGTACTGACGCTAAATCTGACCTGTTATGGGCCATGACAGCCACATAAAATCCTCCTAATGCTGAATCTTACCTGTTATGGGCCACGACAGCCACATAAAAATTATTTCGGATCAAACAAAATTTTGGGGAAAATTTAACGATGCGACCAAATAATTTTTTTTTAAACACCTCTCTTCTCTAATGATGGTGTATGACATGTTATGCAGTAGTAGGCAATCTAATTCTTTGGTGATCCTGTGATGAACTGGTCCCAGTCCTAGAGTATACAGGAGTTGAACCTGGTGCAGACTTCTCCTGCTGTAACTATGATGTTCTACAGGTTCAAGGTCACTTTTCTACAAACTACTGGTGTTACTTTGTGTGTTCTTTGTGTTACTACTGCCTTCCTGTTGAAATGGAGCTCTCCAGATGTTTTTTCCATATATTTTGCACAGTATTCTCTATAAATTAAGATCACATTTTCTCTGTTCTAGTGTTTAGTCGAAAAAACATCAGACCACGTCTACTAGCGTTTACTGTTGATCGAGCACCAAAGTGCTCAGGTGCTCGAGTAGAACACTTTGGGATGCCCGGGAGCACCAGAGTGCAATGGATGTCAATGGGAGAACCAGAGCATTAAACCAGGCACCGAGGGTGTCTGGTTCACAGGAAAAGGTCAGAAATTGATGGAAACACCACTGAAATGGTTCAGGAACAGCATGAGGAGGATGTCTGGATGCATCTTAGACTCCCTGGGAACGATATTGTGCGAGTAGTACACCACTTTTACAGGCTGACAATAATACGCACAAACACAGAAAAAATGCAACAGCACTTTGAAACCAGCACTCTGCAACAAGCCACATAAAATCCAGGGAGTGCAGGCCCAGCATGCATGCTGGGCCTGCACTCCCTGGATTTGATGCGGCTGTCATGGCCCATAACAGGTAGGATTTAGCGTTAGGACCACTCGTTGAGGTGACCTTGGTGCGGGGAGTGGCTTATTACTTTTTGATCAAAATGTACACTGACACCTCACTTTTCCAGCATATAGGCAGGGCAGAGTGCTGGTTGCAGAGTGCTGTTGCATTTTTTCTGTGTTTGTATGTATATTTCGCTACATGCACCTGCTTTCAGGGACATGCTGACTGACCCCCTTTTTTAAATAATACGCACAAAACCGAATATAAAATCGATTTTAGAGGAAAAATTGTTAGAAACATTCTTTCCTGTATATTTACTTGTATATAAAGTGCAAGTGCGGCCAAAAATTTCAAGGAAGAGGCACTCCCATACAACCTGTATATCACATAAAGGAGGGCCTCATTCACATTGTGGTACAATTGTTCAGGTAGTGGGACTCCTACACTCATAAAGCCTAAGCACTAAATGAAAGGGCTGGCAAAAATTACAAGGAAACGGCACTACAATACACCCTTTATTACACATGAAGGAGGGCATCATACACACTTGAAAAATTATGATTGATGGCCTGCTGGTGACACTCAAAAACATTAGGAGCAAGGGTCTGCTGCTGATCTGACCATCCAAAACATTAGGAGTGAGGGTCTGCTGCTGAGATGACCCTCTAAAACATTAGGGGTGAGGGCAGGGACGTACATAGAAATCATTGGGCCCCATAGCAAATATCTCAATTGGGCCCCCTAACACAGCCCACTAACCAACCCCTGGCCCATTCCTGTTCCCCACGTTCATCACGCTCCCCGCAGGACACACGGAGTACTAGCTTACACACAGACCCAGAGAGTAAAGAGTTAAAGCACTGACGTCACCTCCTTCTGCAAAACATGAACTTATCTGAAGACTGGAATCACAGGACGGGGGAAGATGACAACATCGCCCCCCTTACGGCCACAAGCGGAACAGCATTCTCCTGGATGATAAAAGTCAGCAGTCAGGGACCCCTGTGAAAAATAGAGGTTGAGGAGACACAGGGTGAAGAACTGCAGGCAGATGGGGGAGCAATAGAGCAGCCAGTGCGGGAAAGGCTCCAGTGCATTGGCCTGGGCAAAACTTATACCAGATGTAGATATATAATTATATACAGGAGATAGCCAGATTATACAAGCATGGTCCATATCACAATCTACAATAATATGTATACGGTATAACATCTTCTTGTATATAGTGATATGGAGCATGCTGGTATACCTGCTATACACCTTCTGGTATATAATATACCAGAAGATGTGTAACATACCATATACGTTACAATATGTACATATACAATTATGTACATGAGATCCCCAGGTTATACCACCATGCTCCATATCACTATATACAAGAAGATGTTATACCGTATACATATTATTGTACAGTATATTGTAATATGGATCATTATTAGGGGTTGGGGGGCTCATAGAGGACTCACGGGGGGGGGGGGGGAGGCTCATAGAGCACAGTGTGCTCTCCTCTTACAACCCCCCGCCCCCCCTGGGGTATTTTGGGGGGCATTAGGGGTTGGGGGAGGCTGATATATATGTACAGATGGTAATACCAGCTGTACATATATAATTATATACAGGAGATCCCCAGGTTATACCAGCATCTGACCCGGGGGGGGGGGGGGGGTGTTGTAAGAGGAAAGCACACTGTGCTCTATGAGCCTCCCCCCCCCCCATGAGTCCTCTATGAGCCCCCCCAACCCTTAATAACCCCCAAAATGCCCAGGGTGGGGGGGGGGGAGTAGAAGGAAAGCACTGTCCTCTATGAGAACAGGAGCGGTCCTTCAGTCTGGGTTGGGGGGGGGGGTATTGTCTGCCACTGGCAGTGGCTAATAACTTCAGGCGGGCGGCAGACGTTAGTGGCGCGCAGAGACTCCAAAGGATGATACTCCCTGTCACCTTGCTCGACTGTATGTATGGCTGCGGTGCCCGCTCCTGCTGCATGTGCCAGCAATACACTGGCCAATCAGCTGCAGCCTCCTGCCTCTTTGCGCTGATTGGCCAGTGTGAAATGTAGCACGTCTGCAGCCTGGAGTTCCGGTCCTTAAATAATTGGCCAGTGGCTCTGACCCGGGAGGGGTTGTTTTCAAGGGCTGGAAGAACACACAAGTGCCACTGCACCGCATATTAACTAATTAACTAAGTGAGCAGAGCGAATGGAGGGGGCGGGGCCTTCCGTGCACTCTGGGCCCCCCTGTGCCGCGGGCCCATAGCAACGGCATGAGTCTGCCTATATTGGCGGTAAGCCACTGGGTGAGAGTCTGCTGCTGAGCTGACCCACTAAAACATTAGGGGCGAAGGCCTGCTGCTGATTTGACCATCTAAAACATTAGGGGTGAGGGTCTGCTGCTGAGCTGACCCTCTAAAACATTAGGGGCGAGGGCCTGCTGCTGATCTGACCATCTAAAACATTAGGGGCGAAGGCCTGCTGCTGATCTGACCATCTAAAACATTATGGGCAAGGGCCTGCTGGTGACCCTCTAAAACATTAGGGGTGAGGGTCTGCTGCTGAGCTGACCCTCTAAAACATTAGAAGCAAGGGCAGCCTAATAAGCATGTTGATATAATGGAGGAGGTGGATGACGAGAAAAGGAAGATTGAACCATATATCCTTTATGTTATGGTGGAAGGGGTGCATGGGGGTGCTGGCCTGCCCTGCCATAAAAGCCACATTTAAAGTGCCTTTATGTTCAGCCGCTTTCCTCTGGTGGAGTAGAGAAGTCAGGGGCATTCTAGGCCTTGTTCATTTTGATAAGAGTCAACCTGTCAGCATGTTCAGTTGACAGGCAGGTGCGCTTATCAGTTATTATGCCCCCAGCAGCACTAAATACCCACTCTGACAAAACGCTGGCAGCAGGGCAGGCTAGCACCTACAAAACGTAGAGCGCCAGTTCGTGCCACGTGTCCAGTTTGGACACCCAATAGCTGTAAGGCACAGAGGGATCACTGAAGACGTTGACACGGTCTGCTACGTAATTCCTTCACCATCTTCCAAAACTTTTCCCTCCTTGTGCCACTAGGCCGTGCATCAGGGTGAGGGTGCTGGCAGGGTGTTATGAAACTGTTCCAGGCCTTGGAGAGTGTTGCCCTGCCTCTGTTGGAACTGCTGTGTGTTCCCCTCGTCTCCCCTCCTCGGTTGCACGAGGAACTACGTACATTGCCAACAGCGTTGTCAGCTGGAAATTTTTGGAGCAATTTTTCCACAAGGACCTTCTGGTATTGCACCATTTTGCTAGTCTTCTCCACCACAGGAATGAGAGATGAGAAGTTCTCTTTGTCTTCCGCCATTTCCACCTCTTCCACATGCAAAGCATCCGCCTTCATTGTGAGCAGCGAGCATTTGAGTAGACACAGAAGTGGGATGGTTACACTGATAATAGTGTTATCGCTGCCCACCATCTGTGTTGATTCCTCAAAGATGCATAAAACCTCACAGAGGTCAGACATCCATGCCCACTCGTCGCTTGTGAAGAGCGGAAGCTGACTGGAAAGGTGACGACCATGTTGCAGCTGGTATTCCACTACTGCCCTCTGCTGCTCAAAAAGCCTGGCCAACATGGGAAACGTGGAGTTCCAGCGCGTGCTCATGTGGCATAACAGTAGGTGAGCTGGCAATTGCAAGCGCTGCTGCAGCATTGCCAGACTGTCGACAGCTGTAGATTACTTTCGTAAATAGGCACACACACGGTGCACCTTCACCAATAGCTCAGGCAAATTGGGGTAGGTTTTGAGAAACCGCTGAACCACTAAGTTGAACACGTGGGCTAGGCATGGTATGTGTGTGAGCTTTCCGAGCTCCAAAGCCGCCACCAAGTTACGGCCATTATCAGACACATGCCTGGTTGTAGGTTGAGTGGCGAGAGCCACAGCTCAGTCTGGTCCCTTAACCCCTGCCACAGCTCTGAAGGCGATGTGCTATTTGTCACCTAAGCAAATTAGTTTCAGCACAGCCTGTTGCCGCTTCCCCACTGCAGTGCTACACTGCTTCCAGCTACTGACTGATGGCTGACTGGTGCTGCAATATGAGAATTCAGAGGTGGAAGTGGAGGAGGAGAAGGGAGGGGTTGCTGGCACTAATGTAGGTGATGGCGGAAATCCTGATGAAAGTAAGGCCCGCAATCCATGGCGTCGGTAGCACCTGTGCCATTCCAGGGTCCGACTCACTCCCAGCCTCCACAATGTGCACCCAGTGTGCCGCCAGGGAAATGTAGCGTCCCTGGCCAAAAGCACTTGTCCATGTGTCAGTCGTTAAGGGCCCTTCCCAATAACTGCGCTGGGCAGGGCACGGGTAAGGTAACGGGACACATGCTGGTATAAGGCACACCGGGAAAAATAGTGGCGGCTGGGGACTGAGTAACGAGGGACGGCCACCACCATCAGCCTCAGTATCCACAAGCCTAAATAGCAACATTTCCAGGGCCAGCAATTTGGAAAGGTACGCATTTAGTGCTATGGTCTGTGGGTGGATGGCTGGGTATTTGCGCTTTCGTTTGCAGGCCTTGGGTAGGGACATTTCTACGCTGCGCTGGAACACAGAAGTGGATGTGCTAGATGCAGAACACCTGCCCCTTGGCAAAGGAGATTGCTGCCAGGGGGTGCTCCGGGCAGTGGCGTGCCCAGGGGGTGACAGGGGGTGCGGTCCACCCCGGTTGCCGGCTCTTAGGGGGGTGCCAGCAATGAGTGCTTCCATCAATACAGATGGAGGCGCTCATTGCTGGTGCGCTGACGCGGCCCACATACTGCGGTGTGGCACGGGAGCGCATAGTTCCCTGCCCCGCCGCCGATCACTGCCATAAGGTTCAGGCCTAGTAAGCCTGAAGCCTATGCGGTAGGGAAATCCCGGCGCAGGCATGCGTGATGACGTCATCGCGTGCGCCTGTTCCGGGACGCAGCACAGTGAAGTGTGCGCACCTGCCATCGCGTGCCTGGATATAGGGGAGTAACTTTTATTTTTTATTTTAAGTGCCAATTTTGGAGGACATGGGGGGGGACAGTACATTGGGGGGAAAATGCAGTGTGGGGGAAAATTATTATGGGGGGGATTACTATGTGGGCGCAAATTATTATGGAAGGGATTACTATGTGGGGCAAATTATTATGGGAGGGATTACTATGTGCGGGCAAATTACTATATGGGGCAGTGTGAGGGAAACTCCAGTGTGGGGAAATACTGTGAGTTGGGTTCAGGCAGTGTGGGGGAAATTACTGTACGGGACAATGTGGGGGAAATTACGGTACGGGACAATGTGGGGGAAATTACTGTATGGGGAAGTTTGGGGGTTATTACTGTGTGGGGGCAAATTACAATATGGGGCAATGTGGGTGAAACTATTGTGTGGGGGAAATTACTGTATGGGGGCAATGTGGGGGAAATTACTGTATGGGGGCAGTGTGGGGGGAAATTACTGTGTGGGGCAAATTACTATATGAAGTCAGTGTGTGGGAAACTACTGTGTGGGGGAAATTACTGTATGGGGGGAATGTGGGGAAATTACTGTATGGGGGCAATGTGGGGAAATTACTGTATGGGGGCAGTGTGGGGGGAAATTACTGTGTGGGGCAAACTACTATATGGGAGCAGTGTAGGGGAAACTACTGTGTGTGGGAAATTACTGTATGGGGGCAATGTGGGGGAAATTACTGTATGGGGGCAGTATGGGGGAAATTACTGTGTGGGGCAAATTACTGTATGGGGGCAATGTGGGGGAAATTACTGTATGGGGGCAGTATGGGGGAAATTACTGTGTGGGGCAAATTACTATATGGGGCAGTGTGGGGCAAATTACTATGTGGGGGAAACTACTGTGTGAGGGAAATTACTGTATGGGGGCAGTGTGGGGAAAACTACTGTGTGGGGGCAGTGTGAGGGAAACTACTGTGTGGGGGATAGTGTGGGGGAAATTACTGTATGGAGGCAGTGTGGGGAAAACGACTGTGTGGGGGCAGTGTGGAGGAAACTACTGTGTGGGGGGCAGTGTGGGGGAAACTACGGTGTGGGGGGCAGTGTGGGGGAAATTACTTTATGGAGGCAGTGTGGGGAACACTACTGTGTGGGGGGCAGTGTGCGGGAAATTACTGTATGGAGGCAGTGTGGAGAAAACTACTGTGTGGGGGGAACTACTGTGTGGGTCAGTGTGGGGGAAACTACTGTGTGGGGGCCTTGTGGGGGAAACTACTGTGTGGGGAGCAGTTTGGGGAAAACTACTGTCTGGGGTGCAATGTGGGGGAAACTACTGTATGGAGCCAGTGTGAGGGAAACTACTGTATGGGGGGCAGTGTGGGGGAAATTACTGTATGGAGGCAGTGCGGGGGAAACTATTGTGTGGGGGGCAGTGTGGGGGAAACTACTGTGTGGGGGCAGTGTGGGGGAAATTACTGTATGGAGGCAGTGTGGGGGTAAACTACTTTGTGGGGGCAATGTGGAGAAAACTACTGTGTGGGGGAAACTACTGTGTGGGGGCAGGGTGGGGGAAACTACTGTGTGGGGGTAGTGTGGGGAAACTACTGTGTGGGTGGCAGTGTGGTGGAAACTACTGTGTAGGGCAGTGTCGGGGGAAACTACTGTGTGGGGGAAACTACTGTGTGGGGGCAGTGTGGGGGGAAATCACTGTATGGGGGCAGTGTGGGGGAAACTACTGTATAGGGCAGAGTGGGGAAAACTACTGTATGCCAGGAGTGTGGGGGAAATTACTGTATGGGGGCAGTGCGGGGGAAACTACTGTATGGGGGCAGTGTGGGGGAAACTACTGTATGAGGGCAGTGTGGGGGAAACTACTGTATGGGGGCAGTGTGGGGAAAATTGCTGTGGGGGGCAGTGTGAGGGAAATTACTGTATGAGGGCAGTCTGGGGGAAATTACTGTATTGGGCAGTGTGGGTGAAATTACTGTGTGGGGAAAATTACTATATTGGGGCAGTGTGGGGGAAATTACTGTGTGGGGCCAATTACTATGTAGGGGCAGTGTGGGGGAAATTACTATATGGGGACAGCGTGGGGGGGGCGTTGCTATTGGGGAGGCACTGTAGGGGCAATTTTATTATTTCTGGGGGCACTATACAGGGAATATTGACTGGAGCACAATATAGGGTGTTGTTATTACCGGGGGCACTCTAGGGAATATTATAACTGCTGTGGACACTATATGGACATTTGGGGCAATTTACATTTGGGGAAATTTATCAAACTGGTGTAAAGTAGAACTGGCTTAGTTGCACATAGCAACCAATTAGATTCCACCTTTCATTTTTGACAGCTCATTTGGAAATCCAGTTCTACTTTACACCAGTTTGATAAATTACCCCATTATGTCTACTGGGGTCACTATTTTTTCATCAGTATAGTACCTGGGACATTGGGGAGCACAACGGGCACAGTATTGGGGGTGGCAGCAGGATGACATTGTCGGGACACTAGGATGGGGAGGTTGATGGAAAAATTGAGAAATCTAACGTGTCTGTATTAAAAACTCTGTAGAGACTAGATGCGGCTGAAAGAATTTGTCATGGCCTTCTAACGGAGGAGAAGAGGAAAGAAAAGGTCTACTTGACAGGAGATGTCCCTCGATGTAAGAGGCATGTGGTCAAGTATTGGGGAGGGGGCGCCAGGGACAGCACTGGATCCGGGGAACAGTTACGGGCCTGTTTGGCGTGTCCCGCCTTCTCCCTTTTGTCACCCTATTGCCTCTTCCAGCCTGTTGCGGTGCTGCGGATCCCTCTCCCTCTGTACTGCTGTCCTCGCTTGGCTTGCCACGTTTCCAGGTTGGGTCATTGATTTCATCGTCCACCACCTCCTCTTCCACTTACTTACTCTGGTCATCCTCCTTACTTGTTGACCTAACAAGAACCTCACTTATTGACAACTGTGTCTCATCCTCATCATGAACCTCTTGAGACACTAATTGCCGTTGACTTATTGGCAACTGCGTTTCATCATCATCATCCACCTCGTGAAACACTAATTGCCATTACCCACCATCATCTTTTTCTGACTGTGGAGCTCAAGAGTTTGGAAATCAGTGCACAAGATCTTCTCATGTCCCTCTTCAAGCGGGCTTGGCGAGAGGGCCAAATCAAGGAATGGGGATGAAAAGAGCTCCTCGGAATATCCGAGTGCGTGATTACTTGTTTGCTAACACTCTCCATGGTGGGAGGAAGGAGGATCAGGGTAAGGATTCTGTTGACCAGACTCTTGGCTACTGAGACTGGACTTAGTGGAAGACAGGGTGGTGCTTAACCGACTGGAAACATTATCTGCTGCAATCCAACCGACCACATGGTCGCACTAGTGTGACTTCAGGATTGGTGTCCTGCGCCGCCCTGCAAACTGGGACATGAAGCTAGGTAGCGTGGATGAGAGTGTTTCTTGTGCTCTGGCAGCAGGCACATTTTCGCCGCACCCAAGGCTACGGCCTCTTCCCTGTCTCTTACTGCTCGCCTTGAGCATCATAAATGGTATATATGCTTGCAAGTATGTCACACGTACAGTAGCGCAGGTTTTGTAGTGTGTATTCACAAATAAATGACACTGAATGTCACAGATATTTAGGATGCGCAAACGTTATACAGGAGATGTAACACAGGTAATGTCCCTGTCACCAGCAGCAAAAAAATTAAACTGAATGTCACAGATATTTAGGATGTGCAAACGTTAAACAGGAGATGTAGCGCAGGTAATGTCGCTGTCACCAGCGACAAAAAATTTAAATGAATGTCACAGATATTTAGGATGCGCAAACGCTATACAGGAGATGTAGCTTAGGTAACGTCGCTGTCACCAACGGCTAAGAAAAAATTACACTGAATGTCACAGATATTTAGGATGCGCAAACATTATACAGGAGATGTAGCGCAGGTAAAGTCGCTGTCAGCAGGGGTCAAACAATTGCGCTGAATGTCACAGATATTTAGGATGCGCAAATGTAACACAACAGATGTAGCAAGGGTTGTGTCACTGTCAGCAGAGGCTAAACAACTGCACGCAATTTAGCGCTAATAATATATATTGCAGCCAGATAAAACAATAGTCTTTAACCCATTCAGGACACATGACGTACCGGTACGGCATGTTTCCCGAATCCTTAAGGACACATGACGTACCGGTACGTCATGTGTAGTTCCGATCACTGCCGAAAAATATACATATTTGGTATTACCACGTCCATTGTAATGACCGGCTCTATAAAAATATCAGATGACCTAACCCCTCAGGTGAACACTGTAAAAAAATAAAATATAAAAAAAAATTTTTTTTTTACTTCATTTTACCTGTGTCATGAAGTACAATATGTGACGAAATTTTTTTTTTAGAATGGCCTGGATAAGTAAAAGCGTTTTAAAGTTATCACCACATAAAGTGACACTGGTCAGATTTCAAAAAATGGCCTGGTCCTTAAGGTGAAATATGGCTGTAAGGGGTTAAAAGGAATTTTGGGTATCTAACACCTTTCAAGACTAAACCCTGCCTAAAAAAAAAAAATTCTTGTCCCTACACTATCTGTCCCTTCTGCTGCAGCTCTCCCTGACTAAGACTGAGCCGAACCACATGTCATCAGGTGCTATATAGCACCCGATGACGTGTTGCGGCCAGCCAATCACTGTAATGCCAGTAATCAACATGGCTACAGCATTACAGTGAGTGCCAGTACTTCCCCTGACGTTTATTAGCTGCGTAGCAGCCAACAAACGTGTGGGGAGGAGACTCGAGCATCCACGGTGTTTAGCCGATTAACGCGATGTGCCGAGCATCGCAATGCTTGAGTCAAAATGGTATTCGGACGAGCATGCTTGCCCAACACTAGTACCTAATATCTATTCTATTGGTGCTACATGATTGATCAGACATTTCTATATACCTAATAATATGCAGTAGCGTATGAACATATCATGAAAAACATGCCGGCCATGATTTATCATACCTTCACTCCAGAATTCTGGCATCAAAAAGTCCCAAAATAGGGCATTTGCGACTTTTCACACTCATTTGCGCATAATTTTGCGACTTTTTTACATGTGTACACCACTCACTCCAGTTTTGTAAAAATGGGAGTGGTTAGCCATGTTAATGAGTTTCACTCCAGATATATTATTGGGACTTTTTAAAAAAGTCGCAAAAAAGTCCCAATTTCACTCCATGCTTATCTTATGCGACTTTTTAATAGAACATGCGACTTTTTTGTAAATATGTGCGACTTTTGTAAAGCCGTTTACTGAAGGATGAACTGCTGCCATTAAACCACATTTATCACAGTATTAAAGGACCATTAATAAATCTGACTCAGCCAAAAGTGACTTTGGACTTATGTGAAATTGGAGTAAGATAGAAGTGTAATGATAAATCTGGCCCGCCATGGTTATGAATTCATGTATATGTAATTCCATCTAAAAGAATAGTGGTTCTGATAAGTTTTAATTTTGGAGTGACAAATGACAATGGGCAGGTAAATTAGAGAAAATCTGAATTTATTTCGGGAAATCACATCTCATCTCCTAATAGACAGATTTTCCCACCCACTCACTGTACAGTACAGTAAATGAACTGACAATGTCAAACTTAAGTTATAAGTGGTTATTAAGGTTGAACATTTCGACTTCTCATTACTGAAAAAAGTACCTAAGACATGTGGCATAGACATCACATTATGTAACTAAGATTTGTATGGGACTGAAAAAAGTCAATTTGAAGGCAGACGCAGCTATTTATGAACATTAAAATTAACCACAGATTAGAAATTCAATGAAAAGAAAAATATAGGCTCCTTAAAAGGGCCTCTCACATCTCTTGACATGTCAGGCAATACTTGTGTTCCCTATAAAATAACAGTTTGCATCTTTTCTTACAACACTGTATTGTGTCTTTTTGATATTTATAAATAAGTTGGTAATTAGGTGTTACCATTGCACTTGTCAAAGGGGTGATAGCCTGATACTATTAGCACTAATAGGTAGGTATAATGGAGTGGATGTGTATCCACTGTTTGACTTAAACAGATTTGACTTGAGACTACTCCTCCAGTCGTTATCTAAGTGGCTCTCCAGGTGTTCACCCTTCAACCAATGTACAGGGATTTGGATTCTGCCACAGGTGAACCACCAGGCCACTACTTTTTGGAGTAGTCTCTGTTCAACTGACTACTTGCCCACGGTGATCAAGAGACACCAGTGTGGAGCACCGAGGAATCATAAAAAAAACATAGTAGGGGACAGACTGAGGTCAGGGAAGGCAGAATATGTACAATCCAATAAACAGTCCGAGATCAGGGCTGCCAGCCTCGGGCCAGAACAGAGAAGAGACAAGGGTCAAGTAAGGCAGAGAAGGGTCACTTCCAGAATAAGGCTGAAGTCCATATTGCTCAGCCACCTTCTCACAGTTAAGGTGCTTAAAGGTAAACAACCATTGGCTGGGGAAGATTAGGGTATGTGCACACTGGCCTTTTAAAACCCAAAAAGTGTGTGCCCTGCAGGCAGAGAAGGCCATTGCTGACAGGAAACAAGCCTCAGTCTGTATAGATAGCATCATTAATTCAACAGCTGGGACCACCGGGCAGGGAGAGTGGGATACAAGTGGGACCAAGCCACGAAGGCCTTTGGAAGTATGGAGTGGGTAAGCAAGAGGGCACACCATTAGCTGGTAAATAGATGAATAGAGCTGGAGTTCACATGCCCAACTTGCTATTCCATTCATTTTATGGGCTCCAGGGGCTACAGTGTCCCTGTTTTCATGACTGGTGGGGGTCCTTGGTCAAAAGTTTGCTGTTTTTAGTTACGCCCCTGGCCTGGAACAAGGCAAATTTTCCATTATTGTGTCTAAAAATGTCGGACAATCCTGGCAA
Source organism: Bufotes viridis (assembly GCA_033119425.1). NCBI lineage: Eukaryota > Metazoa > Chordata > Amphibia > Anura > Bufonidae > Bufotes > Bufotes viridis. Next base: position 406,283,997 of record CM065591.1, on the reverse strand, counting down.
ATATGGGACTGTGTGCAACTGTTGGAGTGCAATCTATTACATTAGTAGCACACTACAAAACTAAAGTCAACGATTTCTGAGGATATTTTTGTTACGGAAAAAGGTCCCTCAATATACATACAGTAATTTCAGCATGAGTGTACTCTTGTCGAGGGTGGGGGTGGAGATTGGAAATGATTGTGGAGAAAATTTGTCTTTGTTGCCTATAGCAATAGGTTGCCTATGAGTGATTGCAATCTCAATCCCCTTTATTGTTATGGCCTGATGTTGACAAAATGGGCAAAAAAATGATGTTAGCACTAACATGTTAGAGATATGTGAATGTATCTCAATTCTATGGAGGAGTAAAAATAAAATCTGTTCCCTTTACAGGGCTAATTGTAGGCGTTTTAAATAATTTATTATGGAACAATGTTATATGTAAAAAGCAGTTTTCTTCCAGTCTTCATATTATCACTAGATACTGTGGCATGTGCACTTGGCAGCTGAAGACATCTGTGTTGGTCTCATGTTCATATGCATGCACATTGCCATTACACCTAGAGGCTCTGCTCTCTCAGCAACTGCTGCGCCCTCTGTACTTTGATTGACAGGACTAGGTGTGATCAGGGTTACACTGCCTGGCCCTGTAAATGAAAGTGCAGAGGGTGTGGCAGTTGCAGAGAGAGCAGAGCCTCCAGATATAACGGTAACACCCTTTTTGTTGCTAGAGGCTCATTTACATGTAATAAAATTTATTTCTCGGCAATGCGAGCACATGTAAACATGAGACCGACATAGATGTCTTCAGCTGCCAAGTGCACACGTAACAGGTCATCCAGTTTCATAGGTTTAAGCCTGCTGACAGATGGCCTTTAAGTTCTAACAACTACAGCATCAAAGGGTTAAAAGACAAGATCTAAGTTATCTTTGATTCTGGCTATTAGAGCAGAATTTCAAAAATTTATTACAGCCAATACTTTCAAATGATGCTAATGACACCATTCCTGTGCCCGCAAAATCAGTGAGCTAGTAACATTACGTGACTGGTGGCATACTTTTACAAATTAGGGCATTCAGTGGTTAATTTTGACATTCATGAATTCAAAATGATAGAGTCCATATCTTTCCATGTACTCTTAATTTAATAATTCCAGACTGGAAGCGGGTTGAGGGCTATCACCTTCCCACCTCACCAACCTTATTTTCTTTACGTTCTATACAAAGGGAGATATATTCCTTTAGTCATATACTATGAATATGCATTTTAAAGCACAGGAACTGATTCAATGCGCCATTGTAATCATTTCTGGCAATCATAATTAGCTGTGACACACCTTTCATCTTTCGTTATTTTCATATGAAATATGCAAATGAGGCTGTGGTGTCAGTGCATCGCCTGGTTGGTACATTTTTAGACTGGAGACAAATGACATTTGCGTAATTATTCTTTGAGTATGAGGGAGTTAAATGTGATCCATGGAAATGAAGATGACATATAGTAACAATCACTTTGCTGTGACAATTGCCAAGGTCTGTCATGTAGAATTTTGACTACTCTGAAAAGAGACATTCTTCAACACAGAAGTTATTATAAAGCTGAAATGTCGACTTACCTTTATTGCATTTAGTGGACTTGTTAGTGATCTGTAGTGATGAGCAGGAGGTGCCATATTTAATTTCGCAATATTTCGTGAAAATTCGATTGAATATTCGTCAATATATTCGTCGAAATCGAATATTTGTCATTTTATATATTGCAAATGTTATGCAAATTTATATTCGCATTGCCAATTAAACTTAGAGCTGAGTTCCTAATGGTTGTATTGCTACAACATAACGAAGAAAACGAAGATGACGAATATCACAAATTCACGAATATAGCACTATATTCTCAATCTTCGTTATATTCTAGCAATACAACTTTTAGGAACTCAGCTCTAAGTTTAAATCGCGAATCGAACATATACTCGCATTGCGCATTCAACTTAGAGCTGAGTTCCTAATGGTTGTATTGCCAGAATATAACGAAGATGACAAATATCACGAATTCACAAATATAGCACTATATTCTCAATCATCGTTATATTCTAGCAATACAACCATTGGAAACTAAGCTCTAAGTTTATTTCGTGAAGCGAACATATACTCGCTTTGCGCATTCAACTTAGAGCTGAGTTCCTAATGGTTGTATTGCCAGAATATAACGAAGATGACGAATATCACGAATTCACGAATATAGCACTATATTCTCAATCTTCGTTATATTCTAGCAATACAACTATTAGAAACTCAGCTCTAAGTTTAAATCGCGAAGCAAACATATACTCGCATTGCGGAAACGAGCATTGACTGGAGCGGACAGCTTTTGGGAAGTGGGAAGACAACCAGAGAGCAACAAGGATTAATAACTTAAAAAAAAAAAAAGAATACTCGAAATAGTGAATATATAGCGCTATATTCGTGAGTTAGCGAAGTGCCGATATTCGCAAAAAAAATTCGCTATTCGAATATTCGCGCTCAACTCTAGTGATCTGTGATCTGAGAGCTTTCTTTTCTTCAACTTTCCAGTTCCATGTCACTTTTCACCAGATAGTATACACTTACCTGATGTCTGGTATTTGTGTATGTGCATCCACATACTATGGCCCGGATTTACTAATCCCATAGATGGTGTAAGCTAGGTAGGTTGTCTAGACATGCACCGGATTTATCACAGTGTCTCAGGCTGGATGATACATGTGATGCAGGGATAGACAATTTGTGCCCCTTTTTAGGCAGATTCTACACAAAATAGCTTTTGGATCCCATCAGGCACAGTGAGCAGCTGCTACTTTCTCACCCACTAAACCTACACCTACACCTGGATTTTCACAGTTTAGTCATAAGGTAACTTATATCTCCAACTCCTTATTGTTCCACGTAATCTCCAAGAGCAAGAGTGGCGCTCCTTCGCTTTGGGGTTCCTGGCTGGTTTTATGTTGGGTGTCCTTGATAAAGTTTTGAGTTTTGAGATCACAGGCAGGGTTCACTGAAGTGTGAGGCAATGATGGTTTAACGTTAGAACAGTGCTTGTACTATAAACTAGAGATGTCGCGAACATAACATTTTCCATTCGCGAACGGCGAACGCGAACTTCCGCAAATGTTCGCGAACCGGCGAACCGCCATATAGACTTCAATAGACAGGCAAATTTTAAAACCCACAGGGACTCTTTCTGGCCACAATAGTAATGGAAAAGTTGTTTCAAGGGGACTAACACCTGGACTGTAGCATGCCGGAGGGGGATCCATGGCAAAACTCCCATAGAAAATTACGTAGTTGACGCAGAGTCGATTTTAATCCATAAAGGGCATAAATCACCTAACATTACAAAATTGTTTGGAATAACGTGCTTTAAAACATCCAGTGTGTGTATACGATCAGATATGATGTTGTATCTATCAGGTAGTGTAGGGGTTACGCCCGCTTCACAGTGACAGACCAAACTCTGACAGACCAAACTCCCGTTTAACACACCGCAAACAACTGCAAACAGTCCATTTGCACAACCGCAAACTCTCCATTTGCACAAGGTTGGATACCAAGCTAGCCATGTCTCGTTCCTTGACCTCACTGACGTCATTTAAGGTCTCTTCCTCCACCCAGCCACGTACAACACCAAGGGTCCCCGAAAGGTGACAACAAGCCCCCTGGGGCGCCTGCTGTGGTTGGTCTTCCACCTCCTTAAAGCCACCTTCCTCCTCTGACTCCTCTTCTTCAGACTCCTCTCTCTGCGTTGCCGCAGGTCCAGCAATCGATGATGACAAGGCTGCTTCTGGGGGTGATGGTAACCACAACTCTTCCTCTTCATGCTCATCTACGGCCTGATCCAGCACTCTTTGCAGGGCACGCTCCAGAAAAAACGCATATGGGTTGAGGTCGATGATGTTGCCTTGGGTTTGACTGACCAGGTTTGTCACCTCCGCAAAAGGACACATGAACTATCATTTTAATATTTGTTAAGTCCCCTATCAGGGGACATGTTATGAATTGAACCCTTGCATGGGGAGATAGAGAAAAAAGCTTGCCTCGTCCGCTTCCGTCTAATTTTGGGCACTTGCAATGGAATTTGCCACTAATGCAACTAGTGTTAACTAAGTACTATTCCTATCAGTTCAATCTCTGTTTTGTCCCTTATCAAAGCCAGGGCCGGTGTAGTGAATACATTTTTGGAACCGGGAGATTGAAAAAGACCCATGCTTGGTTCGCTTCGTTTGAATTTTAGGTCACTGCGCGTGCGCCGTGCAATGTACTGTGAAACCCTATATGAGTGGTGTGTTAAGTAGTACTATTCTTATCAGTTTAATCCCTGTTATGTCTCCTATCAGGGGACGTGTATCGAATAGATTTTAGGCAACCACAAAGAGTTGTCAATAGTTGACCCACTCTTGACATTGTAAGAGGGTGCAAGGTGTCATATTTGATGGCAGGTACGTGTCACCGAGGTTGCTGGCCTCGGTGAGGTAAGAGCCGGGTTTTTTTGTCTGCAGCAGCTAGTGCTGTTTGACTCTGTTAAATAGCATGGCTGCAAAGCCGATCCGGGCCGGCTCTTACCGGGAGCAGCTAAAGTGTAGGGTGGGTGGCTGCTCCCCATGATCCAGTCCTGGTTTTGGGCTGGGTATAAAACACAGCCAGCAGCTGTGTCTGAGGTGGTGATTATCCTGGAGCCTGCTAACAGGGCTCTGGAGTTCTCTGTCCTGGAGGAAAGAGCTCAGCAAGGAGGTGGCTTTTGTTCCTGGCTACCTGAAGGTGGATTCTCCTGCGGCTGGGCCGACAGCCTGGTGCGAACCTGCACCTACACCTCCCAGGTGACTGAACCTATGTTGGCCTGTTTTGTTTTGCCTCCTTGTTTCTGACATGTGTGAATTACCACCGAAAGACTGTTTGCTGTGTATTTTTGTGTCAGTGTGAATAAAACACTGTTTATTGCACATCCTGGACTCTTTGTTTTGCCTCGGTACTGCACCCGCACCGCTGTCTACCAGAGCGACTCCCACATTTGGTGGAGGATGCGGGCATGCGTAGTGAGGCTGGCGTGAACGCCGAAGTTTTTTTGCTAAAGTGCATGATATATATTAAGCCAGCAAAGTTGCAAGCAGGAATTTCTGGCAACATGGAGGCTGCTGTGAAGGCTCTCATAGAGGCTAACGTGCAGCAGCGGGAGACCAACCAGCTACTGCTACAACATGTGATGGCGTTACAGGCGGCAGGAGCGTCCCACCACGTCCATGATGCCCGGAAAGCGGTCCGTGCGGCGATCCCAAAGATGACCCCCGCAGACGACGTGGAGACCTACCTGGCGGTCTTTGAGAAGGTCGCCGTGAGGGAAAAGTTACCCCGTGACCAGTGGGCCGAGGTGGCTGCTCCGCTCCTGGCATCCGGACCCCAGCAAGTTTTTTTTGATTTGGCAGATGACCAGGCTGCTGACTATTCCACGGTGAAGGGGGAGATCCTGGCCAGACTGGGGGTAAACGTGTTGGTCCGGGCTCAGCGGGTCCACCAGTGGGACTTTAAAGCGGCTGAACCCGCCAGGCCGCAGTACTATGAGTTGCTGCAACGGTTGCAAAATGGCTGCAGCCTGACATTCTAAGTCCGACTGCTATGCTGGACCGTCTGCTGGCTGACATGTTCTGGAGGGCCTTGCCTTACCCCCTTCAACACTGGATCGGCCAGGTATCCCCCACCAATGCCCTTGAGATGGTCGACCTGGTGGAGCGATATGAGGCCACCAGAAACCTGCAGGGGGTTCTTTTGGGAGGGGGCCAGTCAAACCCCGGAAATCTCCACCCCAGTCCCGGGCGGCCGGCCAAACCCGCCCGGGATGTACCCTTGCAGATCCATCCCCAGTGGTCTGCTGGCAGTGTCGGGAGCCTGGACACATAAGGGCCAACTGTCCCCATCGGGGGAACCCATGGAGACTAATTATGGGTACCGGGCTTCCATGTATGCCCGGAGACTGTGTGCGACCGGCACCCCGAGACAATAGACAATCGTCATCTGTGCCAGGTGCAAGTCGGGGATAACCTGGCAGTGGCGCTGTTGGACTCAGGGAGCCTGGTAACCCTGGTAAGTGCTGCCCTGGTACAGCCCACCCAGTATACGGGCCGGAAAGTGGGTGTGGTGTGCATTCATGGAGACTTAAAGGACTATCCCACTGCTGTAATGTCTCTGTCCACGGCGGCCGGCACCTGGACTTGTGAAGTGGCGATCTCCACAAAGCTACCCTATGAACTGATAATTGGGAGAGACTTCCTGGTTTTCCGTCACTGTGGCCTGAGGTGAAAGTGTCTAATAGCCCTGAGACAGGGGTAACCCTAGCAGAGTGGCCTGATACCACTGGAAGGCCAGAACCCTGGGAGCCCGAGTCTGAAGGGCCAGCGGTAGGGGTGACCACTGCTGCAGCGGTAGTGGGGGAGACAACCCCACTGAGTGTAATGGTGGGAGACACGGAGGACTTGCCACCGGGACCTGAGTTGGCAGACCTCAATGTCTCCGGGAAAATTTTGGGACCGCACAACACCGGGACCAAACCCTAACCAGGGCCTGGGAGAATGTGCTGGAAATTGATGGTAAACCCCAGAAACCAGGGGCTGAATTAATGTTCCCACGATTTATTGTTCTGCAGGATATGTTGTATCGGGTGAACCAAATCCGAGGTGAACCTGTTGAACAGTTGGTGGTGCCCACAGCGCATCGCAAGCTCGTCATGGAGCTTGCCCACCAACATGTTCTTGGGGGACACCTGGGGTGGCAGAAAACCCAGGACCGCATTCTGCAGCGGTTTTATTGGCCCAGTGTGTTCAAGGAGGTAGAAAATTATTGTAAGTCCTGTCCAACCTGTCAGATAACTAGCCCCCAGCCACATTTCCGTAGTCCTCTGGTACCTCTGCCAATTATTGAAGTACCGCTTGAGCGAATCGCTATGGATTTAATTGGACCTGTACCAAAGTCTGCCAGGGGCCACCAACACATTCTGGTAGTTCTCGACTATGCCACTCGGTATCCGGAGGCGGTGCCTCTGCGACATACCTCAGCTAAGCTCATTGCCAAAGAGTTATTGGAGATGTTTTCCCGTGTGGGCCTGCCAAAAGAGGTTCTGACAGACCAAGGGACCCCTTTATGTCCAAAGTAATGAGGGAACTGTGTAAGTTGTTGCGTATAAAGCAGTTACGGACGTCCGCTTACCATCCGCAAACAGACGGTCTTGTGGAGAGGTTTAACCAAACTCTAAAAAATATGCTAAAGAGGGTGGTGTCTAGAGATGGGAAGGACTGGGACCTGCTTCTGCCCTATCTCATGTTCGCAGTGCGAGAGGTGCCCCAGGCCTCTACTGGGTTCTCGCCCTTCGAACTGCTTTATGGCAGACACCCTCGGGGCCTGTTGGATATCGCCAAGGAAGCATGGGAACAACAGCCTGTCCCCCACAAAAGTGTCATTGAGTATGTCGCCCAGATGCAGGAACGGATGGAAAGGGTGTTGCCTTTGGTCCGGGAGCATATGGAGGCAGCGCAACAGGCCCAGAGTAGGGTGTACAATCGTCAGGCTCGGGTACGGGACTTCAATCCGGGAGATCGGGTTTTGGTTCTGGTACCCACCCTTGACAGCAAATTCCTAGCTAGGTGGCAGGGCCCCTATGAGGTGATCGAGAAGGTAGGGGAAGTAATTACAAGGTACACCAGCCAGGCGGCGCAAGCCGGAGCAGGTGTACCACGTGAATTTACTTAAGCCGTGGAAAGATAGGGACGCGGCCGACGACCACAGCCCCGACCAGGGCTTCTAGGTGAAAAGGGTCCAGCCCCACAGTTCGAGGCCTGTGAAGCCGTAACCACGGTAAAATTGCAGACAGCCTGTCTTCCAAACAAGTTCAGGAAGTCAGGAGTTCTCAGTCGGAACACGGATGTGTTCTCAGACCTCCCTGGCCGCACGCCTCTCATCCGACATGACATCGCCACTGAGCCTCAGGCCAAGGTCCGGTTAAAACCATACCGGTACCCGAGGCTCGGCGGCGGGCCATCGCGGAGGAAGTGCAGTTAATGTTGAAGCTCGATGTCATTGAGGAGTCGAAAAGTGAGTGGGCCAGTCCCATAGTCCTAATACCTAAGCCGGATGGGACGCTGCGGTTCTGCAACGACTTTCGCAAGTTAAACGAAGTATCCAAGTTTGACGCGTATCCCATGCCCCGAGTGGACGAGCTTGTTGAAAATTTAGGACAAGCCCGTTATTTTTCTGTGCTGGACCTCACTAAAGGGTACTGGCAGGTACCCTTAACGGAGTCGGCTAAGGAAAAACCGCGCTTGTTACCCAGCAGGGCCTGTATCACTACAAGGTGTTACCCTTTGGCCTGCATGGCGCCCGCCACTTTCCAAAGGTTAATGGACATAGTGCTGCGACCACATCGTCGGTACGCCTCGGCCTACTTAGATGATGTAGTCATCCACAGCACCGACTGGGAAAGCCATTTACCCAAGGTGCAGGCGGTAGTGGATGCCCTGAGGAAAGCTGGACTAACCGCCAATCCAAAAAAGTGTGCGATTGGGTTGGAAGAGACCAAATATCTGGGATATGTAATCGGGCGGGGAGTCATCAAACCTCAGGTAACTAAGGTAGAGGCCATTCGTAACTGGCCCCGACCGGTCACCACCAGGCAGGTAAAGTCGTTCCTGGGGATTGTAGGATACTACATGAGGTTTGTGCCCCACTTTGCCACAATAGCAGCGCCATTGACAGACCTGTTGAAGGGGCGAAAGTCTGGGAGGGTTAGCTGGAGTGAGAAGGCGGAGGAGGCTTTCTCCGCGTTGAAGTCGGCCCTGTGTGGGTCCCCGGTTTTGGTGACACCCGACTTCAACAAGGAGTTTGTCGTACAGACCGATGCCTCGGAGGTAGGCCTCGGTGCGGTACTGTCTCAGGAGGTCAACGGGGAAGAACATCCCGTTGTCTTCCTGAGCCGTAAGCTCAGTCCCGCCGAGTCCAGATATAGTATAGTGGAGAGGGAGTGCCTGGCTATCAAGTGGGCACTCGAATCTCTCCGCTACTACCTGTTAGGGAGGAGGTTCCTGTCTGGTGACCGACCATTCCCTCTCAAGTGGATGAGTCAGGCCAAGGAGAGGAATGCTCGGGTCACCAGGTGGTTCCTATCCCTTCAAAATTTCAAATTCTCCGTGGAACACAGGGCAGGCCGCTTGCAGGGTAACGCAGATGCCCTGTCCCGCGTCCACTGCCTCACGTGTGTTCACCCCTCAGGGCTGAACAAAGGGGGGTGTAAGAGGGTGCAAGGTGTCATATTTGATGGCAGGTACGTGTCACCGAGGTTGCTGGCCTCGGTGAGGTAAGAGCCGGGTTTTTTTGTCTGCAGCAGCTAGTGCTGTTTGACTCTGTTAAATAGCATGGCTGCAAAGCCGATCCGGGCCGGCTCTTACCGGGAGCAGCTAAAGTGTAGGGTGGGTGGCTGCTCCCCACGATCCAGTCCTGGTTTTGGGCTGGTATAAAACACAGCCAGCAGCTGTGTCTGGGGTGGTGATTATCCTGGAGCCTGCTAACAGGGCTCTGGAGTTCTCTGTCCTGGAGGAAAGAGCTCAGCAAGGAGGTGGCTTTTGTTCCTGGCTACCTGAAGGTGGATTCTCCTGCGGCTGGGCCGACAGCCTGGTGCGAACCTGCACCTACACCTCCCAGGTGACTGAACCTATGTTGGCCTGTTTTGTTTTGCCTCCTTGTTTCTGACATGTGTGAATTACCACCGAAAGACTGTTTGCTGTGTATTTTTGTGTCAGTGTGAATAAAACACTGTTTATTGCACATCCTGGACTCTTTGTTTTGCCTCGGTACTGCACCCGCACCGCTGTCTACCAGAGCGACTCCCCACAACATATATTGTATTCCTCTATGCATCAATCTCGGTGTAGTGATGACTGTGCTCGTGCGCATGTTTGGGAGATTGCGGCAATGGCGGTTTTTCAAAGCCTATGGTCGTGCTGAGGTAGTTCAGTGACAGTTAAGTGACACAGAAAACAATGATTCTGCAGTGTGGGCCATTGCTGGCCTAGCAGGCTTTAATGATTGATCACCTTAGATCAGGCATGTCCAAACTCCGGCCCTCCAGATGTTGCAAAACTACAACTCCCATCATTCATGGACAACCTACAGCTATTAACCTACAGAAGGGCATGATGGGAGTTGTAGTTCTGCAACACCTGGAGTGCCAGAGTTTGGACATGCCTGACTTAGATGATCACAAAGAAAATTAATGTTTTTTCTATGCAAAATTATCCAGCCGATCGCTTTTGGTCTGTTCACAATGAAGCAACGACCTTATCATCTGGGGTGTGCCAACATTACCACCACACTCATAGAGGTGATCGCTTCATTATGATACGCAAGCCCTTCAGAGGCAGACACACAAAAAAATGCCACACTACTGAGCTTTGCAATGATGGCATTCTGGTGGTGGCAACAGCATGCGTTGATTGGTGTGCTGTCTGGCTGACCCCAGGTGCCGATACATGCTGTCTGACTGTGCCACTAGCTCCTTGCGATGACCTCCCCCTCTTCCAACTCATCTTCTCCTCCTCTCTGTCTCCCCATCTGAACTTTTCCCCAGTTCTTCTTCTCTTCGAGCGGACACCCACGTGACATCCACGGACACATCATCAACCGCTTCACTTGTATCTGACAATTTAGCAAAGTGAGCAGCAGCGGGTACAACATCATCATCATCACACCATACGTCCATGTGTGTAATGATGCCTGACTGAGACATATCCCTGTTATCTACATTCTCTGGCAATAATGGTTGCGCATTACTCATTTCTTCCAACTGATGTTTAAATAACTCCTCTGACAGATCAAGTGAAGCGGCTGTGGTGCTAGTGTTGGTGGTGGCGGCGGGCTGCCGAGTGGTAACTTGAGAGGTGCCCGAAGCTGAGCTGGAGGAGGATGGTGCGTCAAGGTTCCAAGCGGAAGCTGTAGAAGATTGGGTATACTTTGTAAGCCAGTCAACTATGTCCTCAGAATTTTTCGAGTTCAGGGTACATGGCCTCTAAACACTGGGCATCATTCTAGGGCCAAAGGAAATCACAGCACCAGGACGGCCCCTGCGGGGTGGCCTGCCTCTGCCTTTAATTTTTTTTTGATTAGTGGTACTATGCGTGCAAGGTAGTGTGCCACCCTATATGAGTTGTGGGCAGTGGGCACAGTACAGTCTGTGGGCATGACACACACTGGCAGGCAACTGCAATTATATTGAAGGGTAAAAATTAAATGACTTTTTTATCTGCAAGGTACTGTGCCACCCAATATGAGTGGTGGGCAGTGGGCACAGTACAATATGTGGGCCTGACACACACTGGCAGGCAACTGCAATTATATTAAATGGTAAAAATTAAATTACTTTTTTATCTGCAAGGTACTGTGCCACCCTATATGAGTGGTTGGAAGTGGGCACTGTACAGTCTGTGGGCCTGACACTCACTGGCAGGCAACTGCAATTATATTAAAGGGTAAAAATGAAATTACTTTTTTTATCTGCACAGTACTGTGCCACCCGATATGAGTGGTGGGCACTGGCAGTGGGCACAGTACAGTCTGTAGGCCTGACACTCACTGGCAGTCAACTGCAATTATATTAAAGGGTAAAAATTAAATGACTTTTTTGTCTGCAAGGTACTGTGCCACCCGATATGAGTGGTGGGCACTAGCAGTGGGCACAGTACAGTGTGTGGCCTGACACACACTGGCAGGCAACTGCAATTATATTATAGGGTAAAAATTAAATTACTTTTTTATCTGCAAGGTACTGTGCCACCCTATATGAGTGGTGTGCACACAGTACAGTCTGTGGGCCTGCGGCTTCTCACACACGGTCAGGCAACTGCAATATATATATAGAAAAAATAAATAATAGAAGACTGATGTACCAGCCCTAAAATAGGCTTTTTTGGGGTGCTGTCAGAACGCTGTCCTTACAGCAGATTTGGAGGACTGGAGTGGACACAGAACACTGGCCTACCTAACGCTTTCCCTATATTAATTCAGCAGCTGCAGCACTCTCCCTGCTCTAATCAACCCTGCAGCTTCAGAATGAATCTAAGATGGATGCTGTCCTTTCTTTTTGATAGGAGTTGGGTAGGGCTGGAATGTGTCTGCTGACTGTGAGGTACAGGGTCAAAGTTTGCTCAATGATGATGTATAGGGGCGGACCGAACATTGCATATGTTCGCCCGCCGCGGTGAACGCGAACAAGCTATGTTCGCCGGGAACTGTTTGCTGGCGAATAGTTCGGGACATCTCTACTAGAAATCAAAGTTGGGGTGCCTCTAAAGTATGTTCAGCATCCCGAGGCCTTCCATCTCCTGGACAAATTAGTTGTGCAGTCCAAAAGCCTCTAAGACAAGCAATTTCAACAGCCTCTATTTTGCATGCACCTCCTCTTAACACTGGTATGCTCTACAATGTCTCTTCTTTTTTCTTCCTCAAGAGCTGGTTTAAAGATTTTTCTTTACATCTTTTGCTCCTCTCTGGCTGGATCTATCTCAGGCCTTTTCCCTACTTCATTACACTTCTCTGTCTTACTTTGCACTGAATTACTCCTTCACATGGTGGAACAGCCCCACTTAGCAATGGTTATTACAGCCTGTGGACTCACTTTGCAATATACATATAGGCTTTGCATAAAAACACATATTAACCCCTTAAGCAGTGGCACGCTGCATATGTAAACAGTACCAGTCAAAAGTCTGGACACACCTTTTTTAGTTTCTACATTGTAGATATGAAAGCGATAAAGAAACACATATTATGCAGTAAAGAAAAAGGTGGTAAATAAGCCAGAATATGTTTTATATTTTAGATTAGTTAAAGTAGTTCTCCTTTTCTTTGATGACAATTCAATATTGCTTTATTGTTTTCATGTCTTCAATATGAATCTACAATGTAGAAAAAAACAAAATAGAAAACCAAAGAATGAAAAGGGCTGCCCACACTTATGACAGGTACTGTACATTCATTTGCTTGTTGTACTTTGAGGAGACTATTCAATTAATATGATGTTAATAACTATGAACATTAATAACTCTAAAAGTAATAAAAACAATAAGAAGTGCATGAAGCATTTTTTCTGCCATTAGACCCAGAATGCTACCTCTGTTCCCAATTTATTTTCCGTAGACAAAGACAGCACCAGACTGGACCAGAACCACCATGGGTAATATGCTCTAACTCTTTTGAGAAGAGAGTCAGATCAGGTAATCTGTTTTCAAACCATGAGGTGAGGTGCACGAACGTTGGGGCTGGGTTCTATAAATCAGAACATCCAAATAGAAGAAAGTTTGGCGCTCGCTAAAATTTTCTATCCTTTACTATGTTTTGAGGCACATACTTTCCAAAAGTCAAGTCTGTGTATGCTTTTCGAGTGCTTTGAAACTCGTGAACGGATTAGATTTTAAACTTTTGTTTTTGTCATGAAATATGAAGGTTAACAAAACTTTTCTAAAATGAATGTGCTCTAGTCTACTTTTCTCTGAAAGACAAGTATGCAGAGTATGGACTCTATATACTTTTCATGGATCCATATAGTACACACTTGTGCCCCTTTATTTTACAAGAGTATAGTCTCCCTTTAAAGAACTCCCACAACATTTTTTATAATCTGACCTATTAGAAAGGTGCATGATGTAAACTGTAGTGAATGTAATCTTCTTACCAGTAGCCCTATTTGTGAGTTATCCCCTCCCTTCTGATCCTCAGCTGTGTCATGTGACCCGCAATCTCCAAATAACACAGCATCTTATTCGTGGACAGGAAGTCAGTTTCTCTCTGTATTCCTATGGGAGGCTCAATGTCAGTCTCATAGGAAGGAATTGAGAAGTAATTGACTTGCTATCCTGTCTCAACTGGAGATCAGAGTTTGGTCACATAACATTACTCAGGACCAGAAGGGAGGTTATAACTCACAAATACAGTCACAGGTAAGAAGATTTCCTTCACTGCAGTTTACATCATGTACAGTCATGGCCAAAAGTTTTGAGAATGACACAAGTATTGAAGGCTGCAAGCAGCCTGAATTTGTGGGAGGGGCTCTTCCTTTATAAGTCAGGCCCCCCCCTTTGCTCAGGACACCGCCGTGTTCGTTTCTCTCCTCAGCCGGTGTAAGGTAAGCTGCGGGGTCCGCCCCCGCTACGTCACTTCCGCATTCAGCGTGCCGCGTGTGGACTCGCCTCCTCAGCCCTTCGATCGCGGGCTATTGCGGCGCCCCTGGTACAGCTTGGTACCGCGTCCGCATCCATGTCTCACGGAGGATCCGGGTGGCGCGCCTCGGCTCCCTCCCTGCACCCCGCAGGCACGTAAGTGTCATGGTTTTTACATGCCCGGCAGCGCGCTCAGGTTGTCGCTCCACCACAGCTGCCGGCACCATGCCGCACCTCCCCGGCCACCTAGGAGCGCTCCGGTTTCTATGTGGTAGTAAACCAACCTGGCTCTCCATCCTGGGGGGGGATTGGCAATGCTGTTCCCTGCTGCATGCCGTTCCCTGCTTGCAGGCCACGCATCAGGGTTCCTCAATCATCCAGGAACTCCCCCTGTTAAACTGGATGTTACTGTATGAGGCTCGCTAGGTCAGATCCAGGGGCTCGCAGTGATATTCAACTTAACCGTTGGACCGGAGTTGCTGGGGTCCGGTCTAAACTCATTTTAGGTCCGCCGAGCATTAACTTCAGTTCGGGGACATATTTAAGTATCATACCTTTCTACCCGCATCTCCACGTCCGGCGTCCCATGTGGTATGGTAATGGGGATCACACTTGGACAACCAGGCGGTATCCGATCTTTTGATGTGGCAGGCATTCTTGGCTGACTGGAACGGCGCTTCTTTTTTCGTTTCAGCCCCCAGGGCCGACTCCCCCACCATTATATCGGATGCGGCGGCCTCACGCGGTTTCGCGGCCATTTTTCACCCTCACTGGTTGGCAGGTTGTTGGCCTGCAGAGCTGTTGGCGCAGCAAGGATCGTTAGCATCCTCTCCCTTGTTAGAACTCTACCCCGTGGTCGCTGCCGCCCGAGTCTGGGGGTACTCCTGGAGAGACAAGCCCGTAAGAGTGATAACTGACAGCCAAGTGTTGGTTGATATACTCGCAAAGGGTAGAGCCAAGTCGCCCCGGATCATGTCGCTCCTCCGCAGGTTAACTTTACTCTCACTTCAGTTTAATTTCCACATCTGTCCGTCTCACCTGGCAGGGGTTTAAAACGTGGCGGCAGACGCCTTGTCTCGCTTCAACTTTCCTGTCTTCTTTCAGGCTCTTCCGGACGCAGATCAACAAGGCACGCCAGTCCCTCCATACGAGTCGCTCATCCTGAACTGATCCGTCTGGTCGAGTCGGCTAGAAAACTGGCACAGGACTCCTAGCCCCTAACACCGCTCGGAACTACCTCACTGGTTTCAAGTTGTTTCAGCGTTTTCACAGGAATTCCCGCAAGGTGACACGGACGATATTTCTTTCATCCTGGCCTTCATCGCCTATTGTCACGAGACACTCCACTTGTCACACAATACAGTTAAGCTGTACCTGGCTGGGGTCCAACATCATCGGGTGCTTGCGGATCATTCAGTCAGGTCAATTTTTTCCAATCAGGTGGTCAAGGCAGCCTTAAGAGGCCTCCAGAAGGATGGCACGGGCCCCGTGTCCCGAAGGCAGGCCATTTCGGGTGAGTCGTTCAGGGAATCTCCTGGCCCTAGATGGTGACCCTTTTGGGCGCCTAAACAGCATAGTCATCAAAGCTGCCGTGTACTTGGGCTTTTATGGCTTTCTCCGGCCGGGGAATTCACCTGCAACTCTCTCTCCAGGTCCACGTTGCTCAAGCGTCACCTGGTTTGGTGTGATTCCCATTTCTCGTTAGCTATCCCGAAGTCCAAAACCAACCAAGTGGGTCCACCGGTGTTAGTCAGGTTCTTCCCCTCCCGCAATGATTGGTGTCCGGTCAGGGTCCTCAATCTGCTGATGACCAGGAACCAAGGTTCCGGTCCAAATGACCCCCTTCTTCCATTTGATGGTAGACCTCTTTCCTCAGCCGTATTCATTGATCATGTGCGTATTTTGGTGGCAGGTTTGGGGGTAGACCCTGCGTCAATCTCGGGTCATTCCTTTCGGATTGGGGCCGCGTCCGCAGCCTCCCGCAACCAGGTTCCTCCCCATGTCATACGTAGGATGGGACGGTGGCGATCGTCATGCTATGCACGGTACATACCGAACCCTCAGGTCGAGATATCTAGGGCATTTCGATCTTTAGCTTTGTAATATTCATGTTTATAATAAATATTGTTTTCCCTGCCCTACAGTTGACTCGATTATTCTTTGCCCTCTTACTAGGCTGTACCCCCACGCTGGCTCCCGGCACAACACCGCCAGCTGGATAAGTAGGCTAGCCCGGTTCACGTCGGTCCCACCTTGAGCCATTCACACAAGTATTGAAGGCTGCAAGCAGCCTGAATTTGTGGGAGGGGCTCTTCCCTTATAAGTCAGGCCCCCCCCCTTTGCTCAGGACACCGCCGTGTTCGTTCCCTCCCTCCCGCCCCTTTTTGCTAAGGTTTTCCCTATGGGTGGCCCTCTTACTAGGCTGTACCCCCACGCTGGCTCCCGGCACAACACCGCCAGCTGGATAAGTAGGCTAGCCCGGTTCACGTCGGTCCCACCTTGAGCCATTCACACAAATATTAGTTTTCACAAAGTTTGCTGCTAAACTGCTTTTAGATCTTTGTTTCAGTTGTTTCTGTGATGTAGTGAAATATAATTAGTAGTGATGAGCGGCAGAGGCAATATTAGAATTCGCAATATTTTGCGAATATTTGGGTGAATATTCGCCATATATTCGAAAATTCGCAAATTCATAATCTCTAGTCACGATTTTCTTGATTGCGAAAATTCTCTGAAAGACAAGTATGCAGAGTATGGACTCTATATACTTTTCATGGATCCATATAGTACACACTTGTGCCCCTTTATTTTACAAGAGTATAGTCTCCCTTTAAAGAACTCCCACAACATTTTTTATAATCTGACCTATTAGAAAGGTGCATGATGTAAACTGTAGTGAATGTAATCTTCTTACCAGTAGCCCTATTTGAGAGTTATCCCCTCCCTTCTGATCCTCAGCTGTGTCATGTGACCCGCAATCTCCAAATAACACAACATCTTATTCGTGGACAGGAAGTCAGTTTCTCTCTGTATTCCTATGGGAGGCTCAATGTCAGTCTCATAGGAAGGAATTGAGAAGTAATTGACTTGCTATCCTGTCTCAACTGGAGATCAGAGTTTGGTCACATAACATTACTCAGGACCAGAAGGGAGGTTATAACTCACAAATACAGTCACAGGTAAGAAGATTTCCTTCACTGCAGTTTACATCATGTACAGTCATGGCCAAAAGTTTTGAGAATGACACAAATATTAGTTTTCACAAAGTTTGCTGCTAAACTGCTTTTAGATCTTTGTTTCAGTTGTTTCTGTGATGTAGTGAAATATAATTAGTAGTGATGAGCGGCAGAGGCAATATTAGAATTCGCAATATTTTGCGAATATTTGGGTGAATATTCGCCATATATTCGAAAATTCGCAAATTCATAATCTCTAGTCACGATTTTCTTGATTGCGAAAATTCGCATATAAATATTTGCATAAATGAATATTCATTTTTTAATATCGGTTTATGCAAATTTTACGCACATTTTTATATGCAAATTTACACAATCAAGAAAATAATGACATTTTCTTGATTGCGAAAATTTGCATATAAAAATTCACATAAAAATTCCCATAAACTGGTATTTAAAAAAAAAAACAATATTCGCAATTGCGAATATATTTTGCGATATTCTAAATATTCGCGAATTCTTGAAGTGCCGATATTCGCGATTAAAATTCGCAATTAGAAAATTCGTGATCAACACTAATAATTACACGCACATACATTTCAAAGGCTTTTATCGACAATTACATGACATTTATGCAAAGAGTCAGCATTTGCAGTGTTGGCATTTGCCTTCTTTTTCAGGACCTCTGCAATTCGACTGGGCATGCTCTCAATAAACTTCTGGGCCAAATCCTGACTGATAGCAACCCATTCTGTTATAATCACTTCTTGGAGTTTGTCAGAATTAGTGGGTTTTTGTTTGTCCACCCGCCTCTTGAGGATTGACCACAAGTTCTCAATGGGATTATGATCTGGGGAGTTTCCAGGCCATGGACCCAAAATGTCAACGTTTTGGTCCCCGAGCCATTTAGTTATCACTTTTGCCTTATGGCACGGTGCTCCATCGTGCTGGAAAATGCATTGTTCTTCACCAAACTGTTGTTGGATTGTTGGAAGAAGTTGCTGTTGGAGGGTGTTTTGGTACCATTCTTTATTCATGGCTGTGTTTTTGGGCAAAATTGTGAGTGAGCCCACTCCCTTGGATGAGAAGCAACCCCACACATGAATGGTCTCAGGATGCTTTACTGTTGGCATGACACAGGACTGATGGTAGAGCTCACCTTTTCTTCTCCGGACAAGCCTTTTTCCTGCTGCCCCAAACAATCGGAAAGAGGCTTCATCGGAGAATAAGACTTTGCCCCAGTCCTTAGCAGTCCATTCACCATACTTTATGCAGAAGATCAATCTGTCCCTGATGTTTTATTTTGGAGAGAAGAGGCTTCTTTGCTGCCCTTCTTGACACCAGGCCATCTTCCAAAAGTCTTCACCTCATTGTGCGTGCAGATGTGCTCACACCTGCCTACTGCCATTCCTCAGCAAGCTCTGCACTGGTGGCACTCCAATCCCGCAGCTGAATCCTCTTTAGGAGATGATCCTGGTGCTTGCTGGACTTTCTTGGATGCCCTGAAGCCTTCTTAACAAGAATTGAACCTCTTTCCTTGAAGTTCTTGATGATGCTATAAATTGTTGATTGAGGTGCAATCTTAGTAGCAACAATATCCTTGCCTGTGAAGCCATTTTTATGCAACGAAATGATGGCTGCACAGTTCAAGTTCTACATAGGGACCCATGTAGAACTTGAACTGCAAGCAGGTAGGAAAAGTGGGTTGTGCAGGGGTGTAGCGAGGGGAGAGCAGTTGGAGCATGTAAACTAACTTTATGTACAAAAGGTCAACCAGACCAAAAAATCCCTTTAGGGGTCCCAACGTAATGATTATAAAACTACTTCTTTATTTGTACCTTTAAAATTAAACTTACAGACGACAAATCATGTACTAATAAAACTATCAGTGACTGGCCATATATGACTTGTGATCTATGAATTGCTGGGAGGACTGGGTGGATGTTTTATTTTTATGTGTATTAAAGGATGTCAAAACCCTATTGTGTACATTGTGGCTAATTTGTATCACCACATATAAATTTGCTCACTGCCAGTGTTAATACAGTGTGGCTATTTGTATCACCACATGCAAGTTGCTCACTGCCAGCATTCATACAATGTGGCTATTTGTATTACCACATGTAGATAGCTCACTGCCAGCGTTCATGCAATGTGGCTATCTGTATCACCGCATGCAAGTTACTCACTGCCAGTGTGCAAGCAATGTGGCTATTTGTGTTACCACATGTAAATTGCTCACTGCCAGCGTTCATACAATGTGGCTATTTGTGTTACCACATGTAAATTGCTCACTGCCAGCGTTCATGCAATGTGGATATTTGTATCACCACATGCAAATTACTCACTGTCAGTGAACAAACAATGTGGCTATTTGTGTCACCACATGCAATTGAATCACTGCCAGTATTCACACAATGTGGCTATTTGTATCACCACATGCAAGTTACTCACTGCCAGCATTCATATAATGTGACTATTTGTATCACCACATGCAAGTTGCTCACTGCCAGCGTTCATATAATGTGGCTATTTGTATCACCACATGCAAGTTGCTCACTGCCAGCGTTCTTACAATGTGGCTATTTGTATTACCACATGTAGATAGCTCACTGCCAGCGTTCATACAATGTGGCTATTTGTATTACCACATGTAGATAGCTCACTGCCAGCGTTCATGCAATATGGCTATCTGTATCACCACATGCAAGTTACTCACTGCCAGTGTACAAGCAATGTGGCTATTTGTGTTACTACATGTAAATTGCTCACTGCCACTGCAGCGTTCATACAATGTGGCTATTTGTGTTACCACATGTAAATTGCTCACTGCCAGCGTTCATGCAATGTGGCTATTTGTATCACCACATGCATATTACTCACTGCCAGTATTCACACAATGTGGCTATTTGTATCACCACATGCAAGTCACTCATTGCCAGGGTACAAAAGATGTGGCTATTTGTAACACCACATGTAGATTGCTCACTGTCAGTATTCACACAATGTGTTTATTTATATCACCACATGCGGATTGCTCACTGCTAGCATGCACACAATGTGGCTAATTGTATCACCACATACAGTTTGGTCACTACCGGCATTTAAATAATGTGGCTGTTTGTATTACCACACTCGTATTGCTGTTTGCCAGTGTTCCAGCCCATCCACATATACATACACTCAGCCTCTCTATCTATTATCAGCTTGTAGTGCTAATAGTAGTCAGCCCTGTCTAAAAACACACACACATAAACACTACCCCCACACGTGTTTTTTGCGGCTGTTGCAACTTCGTCAGGGTAATTTTTTGTCCTACGTCACTACAGTCCATTAGCATACGCTAATCAGACCTCTCCAGTGGGCGGAGCAGCACGCTCATCACCAAGCGTTAGCCACTCCTATTTTTTACCTGCGTCACTACAGCCCATAAGCATGTGCTAATCATACAGTAAAGGAACGGCATTTGTATATATCCGCAGTGGCAGAGCGAGACAGTGAAAGATGTGGATGCATAATAGCATGCATTCACCTCTTAACACTTATGTCAAGGGCACAGTGAAATCGCAATCATTCTGGCATAATTTGGATTGCGATAACCAGTAGCCTTAGTTGCCAGATCTAAACAATAGTAGTTTTGTATATATTTAGAACATATCAGTGATTGATTATATATGGTCCATAGATACTGGTATCGCAATAATCCGCGTCAATAAGTTGATGCCAGAATATAAACCACCTCACATAGACTACCAAATCAAGTGCCCAAGACACATACTAGCAAGATGATATATCACTGTGTGTGGTATGTATCTTCAATGCAACCATTGTCTTTTTGATTATTGTAATAACTCTCTACCTATTAACACACACTTATCCACTATGTAGTGGGTTCCTAGATGTAGGCAGAGGTCCACTTGTTGTAAATTTATGAGGATATGGTGGGTCCAGGTTTTGAATCCTGGGTTTATAACATAACCATACAGGGGGCGTATAGAGACACGATCAACCGTCTCTTAGTTTATTCTAATAGGTCACCAATTTAATGACCTCATCTAATATAATGTATATAGTATCCATAGTAACAGATATGATGGCAATTTTTCCTATGGGTCAAATTACCCTATAATTACATGCCAGTATATATTTGTAATGGCAGTTCACTAGATAAAATCCGTATACGAAAAGCCTTCATTTAGGCCACTTGGACTCAATGACTGTAGCCTATGTATCCATCTAGCCTCCTCCTGAAGTAATCTTTGATCCAGGTTCCCACTTCTTGGGCCTAACTTGATTTTTGCAAGTCCCCAGAATTTCAGGACTCCCAGATTATTATTATGGACATATGATTAGAGATGGCCCGAACTATCCGCCGGCGAACAGTTCCCGGCGAACATAGCTTGTTCGCGTTAGCCGCAGCGGGCGAACACATGCGATGTTCGGTCCGCCCCTATACATCATCATTGAGCAAACTTTGACCCTGTACCTCACAGTCAGCAGACACATTCCAGCCAATCAGCAGCATACCCTCCTTCCCAGACCCTCCCATCTCCTGAACAGCATCCATTTTAGATTCATTCGGAATTTGTAGTCTTAGTGAGAGGAGGGAGAGTGTAGTTGCTGCTGATTTATTAGGGAAATCGATAGCTAGGCTAGTGTATTCAGTGTCCACTCCAGTCCTGAAAGACTCATCTGATCTCTGCTGTAAGGACAGTGTCCTGACAGCACCCCAAAAAGCCCTTTTTAGGGCTGCAACATTAGTCTGCTTTTTTTTTTCTCCATATGCATATTGCAGTTGCCTGGCCTGCCTGTGTGTGAGGAGCTGCAGGCCCACAGACTGTAGTGTGCCCACTGCCAGTGCCCACCCCTGTCATCCCATGTGGCACAGGACTTTGCATCAAAAAAAGGCATTTCATTTTTACACTTTAATCTAAGGTTAGTTGCCTGCCAGTGTGTGTCAGGGTGACTTCCACTGACTGTAGTGTGCCCACTGCCAGTGCCCACCACTCATACCGGCTGGCACAGGACTTTGCATAAAAAAAGGCATTTCATTTTTACACTTTAGTGTAATTTCAGTTGCTTGCCTGCTGCTAGTGTGCGTCAGGCCGACTTCCACTGACTGTAGTGTGCCCACTGCCAGTGCCCACCCCTGTCATCCCGTGTGGCACAGGACTTTGCATCAAAAAAAGGCATTTAATTTTTAAACTTTAGTGTAATTTCAGTTGCTTGCCTGCTGCCAGTGTGTGTCAGGCCCACTTCCACTGACTGTAGTGTGCCCACTGCCAGTGCCAACCACTGATACCGGATGGCACAGCAGCTTGCCGATAAATAAGGCATTTAATTTTTAGACAGTAGTCTAATTTTAGTTGCTTGCCTGCTGCCAGTGTGTGTCAGGCCCACTTCCACAGACTGTAGTGTGCCCACTGCCAGTGCCCACCACTTATACCGAATGACAAGCAGAGGCAGGCCACCCCGCAGGGGCCGTCGTGGTCGTGGTGCTGTGATTTCCACTGTCCCTGGAATAATGCCTAGTGTTCAGAGGCCACGTACCCTGAACCCGAAAAATTCTGAGGACATAGTTGACTGGCTTAGACAGGACACCCAATCTTCAACAGCTTCCGATAAGAACCTTGACACACCATCCTCCTCCAGCTCAGCTTCGGTCACCTGCTCTCAAGTTACCACGCACCCGCCCGCCGCCACCACCACCACTACCACCACAGCCACCACAGCCGCTTCACTTGATCCGTCAGAGGAGTTATTTACACATAAGTTGGATGCAATTAGTGATGCGCAACCATTATTGCCAGATGATGTAGAATACAGGGATATGTCTCAGTCAGGCAGGATTACACACATGGACGTACAGTGTGATGATGATGATGTTGTACCCGCTGCTGCTTCCTTTGCTGAGGTGTCAGATACAAGTGAAGCGGTTGATGATGACAATGTGTCCACGGATGCCACGTGGGTGCCTGCTCGAAGAGAAGAAGAGGGGGAAAGTTCAGAAGGGGAGACAGAGAGAATGAGGAGACGAATTGGAAGCAGGGGGAGGTCGTCGCAAGGAGTTAGTGGCACAGTCAGACAGCATGTATCGGCACCTGGGGTCAGCCAGACAGCACGCCAGTCAACGCATGCTGTTGCCACCACCAGAATGCCGTCATTGCAAAGCTCAGCAGTGTGGCATTTTTTTGTGTGTCTGCCTCTGATAACAGCAATGCCATTTGCAACCTGTGCCAAAAGAAACTGAGTCGTGGGAAGTCCAACACCCACCTTGGTACAACTGCTTTGCGAAGGCACATGATCTCACATCACAAATGCCTATGGGATCAACACATGAGTACAAGCAGCACACAAACTCAAAGCCACCATGCTCCTCCTGGTCCAGCATCTTCAGCCACGTCAACCACTGCTGTCCTCCCTGCCCCCTCTCAACCACCCGCCACTCCTCCTCTCACCTTCAGCAGTTCCTGCTCATCTGCCCACAGTCAGATGTCTGTCAAGGACATGTTTGAGCGTAAAAAGCCAATGTCACAGAATCACCCCCTTGCCCAGCGACTGACAGCTGGCTTGACGGAACTCTTAGCCCGCCAGCTTTTATCATACCAGCTGGTGGAGTCTGAGGCCTTCAAAAAATTGTTACTATTGGGACACCACAGTGGAAGGTACCCGGACGAAATTTTTTTTCAAAAAAGGCAATCCCAAACCTCTACAATGTCATTGAAAAGGAAGTCATGGCATCTCTGGCATACAGTGTTGGGGCAAGGGTCCATCTGACCACTGATACCTGGTCTGCAAAGCATGGTCAGGGCAGGTATATCATGTACACTGCGCATTGGTTCAACCTGGTGACGGCTGACAAGCATGGAATGCGTGGCTCTGCAGCGGAGTTGGTGACACCACCACGACTTGCAGGCAGACCTACTGCCACCTCCTCTACTCCTTCTCCATCCTCTTCGATATTCTCCTCGGCTGAGTCCTCTTCTGCTGCGGCGTCTGGCTGCACATCAACTGAATCCCCTCAGCTCCCCAGAGGTTATTCCACATCCCAGATACGACAGTGTCACGCTGTCTTGGGGTTGACTTGCCTGAAAGCAGAGAGCCACACAGGACCAGCACTCCTGTCCACCCTAAACGCACAGGTGGATCAGTGGCTGACCTCGCACCAACTGGAGATCGGCAAAGTGGTGTGTGACAATGGAACAAATTTGTTGTCGGCATTGAATTTGGGCAAGTTGTCACATGTGCCGTGCATGGCACATGTGTTGAATCTCATCGTACAACGTTTTGTGTCTAAGTACCCAGGCTTACAGGACGTCCTCAACATGCCAGTGAGGCGCTTGATATGCGACAGCCCGACACGTTGGAATTCAACACTCCTAATGTTCGACCGCCTGCTCCAACAAGAAAAAGCCGTCAACGAGTATTTGTATGACCGGGTTGCTAGGACAGCCTCTGCGGAGCTGGGAATTTTTTTTCCACGTTACTGGACACTCATGCGCAATGCCTGTAGGCTCATGCGTCCTTTTGAGGAGGTGACAAACCTAGTCAGTCGCACCGAAGGCACTATCAGCGACCTCATCCCATTTGTTTTCTTCCTGGAGCGTGCCCTGCGATGAGTGCTGGATCAGGCTGTAGATGAGCGTGAAGAGGAAGAGGAAGAGTTGTGGTCACCATCACCACTAGAAACAGCCTTGTCATCATCGCTTGCCGGACCTGCGGCAACGCTGGAAGAGGAGTATGAGGAAGAGGAGTCAGAGGAGGAATGTGGCGGCTTTGAGGAGGAGGAAGACCAACCACAGCAGGCACCCCAGGGTGCTCGTTGTTGTCACCTATCTGGGACCCATGGTGTTGTACATGGCTGGGGGGAAGAACAGACCGTCAATGACATCAGTGAGGACGAGGAACGGGAAATGAGTAGCTCTGCATCCAACCTTGTTCAAATGGGGTCTTTCATGCTGTCATGTCTGTTGAGGGACCCACGTATAAAATGGATGAAGGAGAACGACCTGTACTGGGTGGCCACGCTACTAGACCCCCGGTATAAGCAGAAAGTGGCAGAAATGTTACCAAATTACCGAAAGTCGGAAAGGATGCAGCAGTTCAAAACCAAACTAAAAAATATGCTTTACACAGCTTATAAGGGGGATGTCACAGCACAAAGGGAATCTAACAGGGGAAGAGGTGAGTGTAATCCCCCTCCTACCACGGCGGCAAGGACTGGACGATTTACAGATGTGTTGTTGATGGAGGACATGCAGAGCTTTTTCAGTCCTACTCATCGCCACAGCCCTTCGGGATCCAGCCTTAGAGAACGACTCGACCGACAGGTAGCAGACTACCTCGCCTTAACAGCAGATATCGACACTCTGTAGAGCAATGAACCCCTTCACTACTGGGTGTGCAGGCTTGACCTGTGGCCTGAGCTATCCCAGTTTGCTATAGAACTTCTGGCCTGCCCTGCTTCAAGTGTCCTGTCAGAAAGGACCTTCAGTGCAGCAGGAGGCATTGTCACTGACAAGAGAAGTCGCCTCGGTCAAAAAAGTGTTGATTACCTCACCTTCATAAAGATGAATGAGGCATGGATCCCGAAGGGACTGACAGTGGTGGATACGTTTGACTAACAAAAGGCCTGATTACATGCCTTGGCCTCAGAATGGTCCCCACGCTGCTGTATTTAATGTCTGCATACCGGATGACTTTTGTGAATTCTCCACCACCAACTAGGATTCAAGCCGCAATGTTTTTGTCACTTTTCTGCCTGGAAAACATCAATTTTTCCGGCCGCTGCTACAATAGCGGTTGCAACAATGCCATTATTTTTCAGGCATGTGTACATGCCTAATTTTTCTGTCCTATGGTGCAGCACTGTGGCTGCAAAAACAAACCAAAAAAAAAAGGCACATACAAGTGTCAATTCCCCTTCGTGACCGTTACCTTGTTGTGGTGAAGGGGCTTGCGTATCACAATGAAGCAATCATCACCTCAGTGAGTGTGTTGGCAATGTTGCCACACCCCAGATGATAAGGCCGTTGCTTCATTATGGTCAGACCAAAAGCGATCGGACGGCTGGATAATATTTCATAGAAAAAACATTAATTTACCTTTTTTTTTATATGTTGTATGGGTTTTTAATACATAAAATAAAAAATCATAATAAAGTCTCTTAATAGTTTATTAGAAATAATGCAGACAATTAAAAAAAATCCCCATCAATTCCAATACAAAGCAAGTACAGAGCTCAGAACTAAATTATTTCATGATGTCGTAATGGTTCGCTAATTCGACAATGGTTAATCAATTCGACCGGATAGGGTACGTAACAGGGATTAAACTGATAGGAATAGTACTAGTTAAGACACCACTCATATAGGGTGTTACAGCACATTGCTCTGTGCACGCGCAGTGCCCCAATTTGGGAGTATGAGGACAGACCAAGCTGCTTTTTCCATCTCCCGCTTTCCTGAAATCAATTCAGTTTGGTCTATGAGAGTTTGGTCTGTCACTATGAAGGCAGTCGAAGGTACCCGGCCTAAATTTTTTTTCACAAAAGGCAATCCCTGATATGGGATGTAACAGGGATTAAACTGATGAGAATAGTACTACAGAAAATACCACTCATATCGGTTGTGATAGTAAATTGCACGGCGCAGACGTAGTGACCGTGGATTAAAACAGAGTGGAGGGAGCCAGCGTTTTTTAACCATCTCCCCGTTCGAAAAATCTATTCAATAAATGGCCCCCAGATTGGGGACGTTAGAGGGATTAAACTGATGAGAATAGTACTACAGAAAATACCACTCATATCGGGTGTGACAGTAAATTGCACAGCGCAGACGCAGTGACCGTGGATTAAAACAGAGTGGAGGGAGCCAGCGTTTTTTTAACCATCTCCCTGTTCGAAAAATCTATTCAATAAATGGCCCCCAGATTGGGGACGTTAGAGGGATTAAACTGATGAGAATAGTACTACAGAAAATACCACTCATATCGGGTGTGACAGTAAATTGCACGGCGCAGACGCAGTGACCGTGGATTAAATCAGAGTGGAGGGAGCCAGCGTTTTTTTAACCATCTCCCCGTTCGAAAAATCTATTCAATAAATGGCCCCCAGATTGGGGACGTTAGAGGGATTAAACTGATGAGAATAGTACTACAGAAAATACCACTCATATTGGGTGTGACAGTAAATTGCACGGCGCAGACGCAGTGACCGTGGATAAAAACAAAGGGGAGGGAGCCAGCGTTTTTTTAACCATCTCCCCGTTCGAAAAATCAATTCAATTCACCCTTCGGGGACCCTTGGTGTTGTACGTGGCTGGGTGGAGGAAGAAACCTTCAATGACATCACCGGGACGTGGCTAGCTTGGTATCCAACCTTGTGCAAATGGGGAGTTTGCGGTTGTGCAAATGAACTGTTTGCGGTTGTTTGCGGTGTGTTAAACGGGAGTTTGGTCTGTCAATGTCTGTGAAGCGGGCGTAACCCTTATCGATACAACCCCGTAACCCTGATCGATACAACATCATACCTGATTGTATACACACACTAGATGTTTTAACCACGTTGTTCAAAAAAATGTAGGATTGTTAGGTGATTTATGCCTTTTATGGATTAAAACCCAAATCTGCGTCAACTATGTAATTTTCCATGGAAGTTTTGCCATGGATCCCCCTCCGGCATGCCACAGTCCAGGTGTTAGTCCCCTTGAAACAACTTTTCCATCACTATTGTGGCCAGAAAGAGTCCCTGTGGGTTTTAAAATTCGCCTGCCTATTGAAGTCTATGGCGGTTCGCCCGGTTCGCCCATATGCGAACATTTGCGGAAGTACGCGAACGGAAAAGTTTATGTTCGCGACATCACTACATATGATATATGTCTATATAGGGAGGTGTCCTTTTTTGTATTCATAGCACTAATGTGACCTGAAATTCTTCTCCTAAGTTCCTGTACAGTCTTACCCACATAAAGTTTAGGGCAGGTACATGATGCAACGTAAACAATGCCACTGCTACAAAAGGTACAGTTTCCACAGGGAAAAGAGCCCACAGTTTTTGATTTTAGCCACATTCCATTTTCAATTTGTGCTTTTGGGAGGAAGCTGTGGACCAGCTGATCTCTCAGATTGGGTCCTCGTCTATATGTAATACTCGGAAAAGGTGGTATTACCCCATGTAAGTCTGGGTCACTCGTCAAAATTCTCCAATGTTTCCTGAGAATACTTGTAATTTGCTGCTGACACCCATCATAGGTGCCAATGCATCTGATGGTCTTTGTTTCATTTTGAGTACCAATCTGATTCTTATGCAGCAAAAGATCTTCTGTCTTTTCATTCTTTGCTCGATTAAAGGCTCTTTTGAGACTTTTCCGTGGGTATCCCCTAGTTCTAAAACGCTTATATAGCTCATCCGCCTCTTTTTTGAATGTCTCCTCAGTGGCACAGTTCCTTCTGGCCCTCAAGTACTGCCCCACAGGTATGCCATTTTTTAACGAAGTCGGATGCCAACTGGACCACTCCAAGAAACTATTTGTTGAGGTTGGTTTACGATAGATATCCGTCAGAACGCGTTCGTCCGCTTCCTTACATATTTTCAAGTCCAGAAAACAAATCTCATTAGGATGGATCTTGTAAGTAAAATGCATTCTGATTCAATTGTTATTTAATTCATTGACAAACTCAATAAAAGACTATGTTCTCCCTCCCAAAACAATAGCATGTCGTCGAAAAATCTGCCCCAAAATAAAATATGACTTCTGAATCATGAAAACTTATCGGAGTACACCATTTGGTCTTCCCACCACCCAAAAACAAGATTTGCGAACGTCGGTGCACAAGGCGTGCCCATAGCGGTGCCTTTTATCTGATGATAGAAGGCACCGTTGCATAAAAAATAATTGTGTGTGAGAATGAATCTGAGTAATTCCAAAACAAATCCATTGTGTTTGTGAAAAGAAGTGCTCTTTGTGTCAAGAAAAAATTCCGTTGCTTTAATGCCCAAGTCATGATCGATATTGCTATATTAGGCTTCCACGTCTAGACTCGCTAAGTATGTGGATGTCAAAGTAATATCATTTATTTTGCTAAATGCGTCACTAGTGTCCTTGATGTATGATGGTAACGATGTGACGAAAGGCCTTAATATGCTGTTCACATATTCACTAGCCGACTGAGTCAGGGAATCATTTCTGGAAACAATTGGTCGACCAGGTATTGGGCTTTTATTTTTATGCATCTTCGGAAGTGCATAAAATGTCGCGATTGTAGGATTATTTTTATACAAGAATTAATACTCATCCTTATATATCAAGAACTGAGCATTTGCTTTTTTCAGAACACTATGCAATTCCTCAAGATAAACATTTGTAGGGTTACCTGGCAATATTTCATAGGTTTGCTTATCCCTAAGTAATCTCTCTACCATCTGATCATAGTCGGTCCTATTTTGGACCACTATGTTGCTCCCCTTGTCACTTAGTTATATCACAATCTCTTTATTAGTTTTCAATTCTTCCAAGGCCAACCTTTCCTCTGATGTCATATTCACTGGAATGCTGTCCATCCTAATTTTTAGATTATTTATTTCCCGTGTGACCATCTCAACAAACGTTTCTATGTTCTTATATTGGGAGAAGGCCAGGGTCCATTTGGATCTTGGTTTTAGATCTGTTAATGGTGGTTCAATGTCACATGGTATTCCTTCACTCTCCCAGTGAAGGCTTTCTAAGGTCCTAAGAGTTTGTTTCAATTTATTGACATCAAATTGACATCAAAAGTGGTGCTATTAAACTGTTTGTGCAGTGCTAACTTACGTGCAAATAAATTAATATCCTTTACCCATGTGAATTTATCAAATCGTGGTACCGGTGTGAATGTGAGTCCTCTTTGTAATAATTTATTTTGTGCTTCTGTAAGTGAAATTGTCGACAGATTGATAACCCGGGCCCTATTATGTTCTACACTCATTTTGTCTGTATCATGTGTAATCATATTTGGAGGAGCCCCTCCAGTGTTCACTCCTAAGTCCTCAGGTCCCTCTGGCAATGAGTCTTGCACATGTACTGTTACTTCCCATTGAATCCCCATTTTTCTCGATCCCTCACTTGGACACCACTCTGTCCTAAAAAAAGGGGAGCCATGGGGGGAGTGGCAAATAGACCCGTATTTGGTTGAACACCTGCCATCTGACCTGTGCTTTGTGCTACACTTGTTGGGGTGGGTTGCATATTTGTAACCGTTTTTATACCAGTCTGTTTTTGACTCACAGTATTTTGTGATACCTGCGGACCAGCAGCAGACATGAAGGATAATACTGAGCCACTCAATCCTGAGGGCTACATTTTTTGCAAAGGACGGACGCATTCTGGCGGACACCCACCTCTCTTAGGGTTCCGATATTTATTATATCTCACCTTTCTTTTTGTACCTCCTTTATTTGAACCAGCGGCACTAGCTGTTTCTGTAGCGGAGGTTTCTGACTCAGAGTGGTCAGTATATCTCGTGTTTCTTCCTGCAAAGTTGCTCCTATGTTTCCAAGAATATACTCGATCTGTATCAAAGTCTGCTTTATCACGAATATATTTACAGTGTTTTCTTTCTTTTCTTTCTTCTTTTAGCGTATCAAGGCTCTTTTTTAGTCTCGATTCCTGACTCTTAAAGTCTGAATGTTGGTTAAAGGTGAGTATCTCTTTAGTCTCCTGATTAAGTTGTTCGGAAAGTCGTTCAAAATACCGCTTTTCATAATTCACCATATATTGCATCAGTCTAAGGGAGTTTTCTGTTAGGACCTTATCCCATCCCTTCACAAAGTCCACATGAGGGGACTCCCTGCAAATGTAGGACTTTTGGCAACTAGGCTCATTAGAAAAGTGACTAAGGCCATCCTAGGCTTAGATTCCTATTTCCTAGACCCCATGACAGTAACATACAGTATGTATGGGTCTATGTTAAGCATGGTAGAAAATAAAAATAAAAATATCTGAAAAAAATAAAATGATAAATTGTTCTGTGGCATTTTTGTTAGCAAGGGACCTCCAGAGTTAAAATACAGTCTTGTTTCTATATTGACATAATGACTCATTTTGCTACCCATAGTCATTCTGCTGTCCTGCTCATTTTCTAGAAGGCAAATCCATTACAGTGAAGAAATAGTTATGCACGCAGAAAATATTTGCGCAATTAAAATGTGAGAGGTCAAAATGGCAACTCCGGAGCAATCAAATAACAGACAACAATCAATAAGCTGCTGTAGAAATACAGAAACAGGAATGTTATACTTCTATTTATTACTGAACAGTCAAAAAAAGTTATTTAACACTCTGAAGGCTGAAGAGAAAATCAAATTCTAAGTTCATTCTTTTAAATTCCATATTTAATAAAAGTCATTTTTAACTTGTTAATTTTATAATGTTTATTCAGGAAATAGGTTTTATATGGTGAGTGTGTAATCTAGTGTTTGGCCCTAATATCATTAATTTGCAAATACTTTACTATAAATCTCTGTTGTCTTATTTTCTGTCACCACGGAATACCCCCCAAACTATTGTTATGGCTGTATAGTTCAAAAGATAAAGATTCGGAATGTCATTTTTGTCACAGTTTGGATCCTTATGATTGCCACCAGTAAACTGAGTATAGGTGTAAAGACTAGACTGGAGTGTAGGGGAAAATTTATAATCCCCCACACATCACATGGATTTGGCATTAAAAAGTTGCAAAATCCAGGTTTGCTATTTTTTAAATGTTATTTTGACTTTTTAGATGCAAATGGTAGTTTTACACCACTGTCACCAGTTACCAAAAAGGGGTAGTTAGCACATTTACCATTATTTATGTCAGAAACTGGCGTAAATAGAAACTTAAATACAGTTGTGTTCAAAATTATTGAACCCCCACTGAAATTGAGCGTTTTGGCCAGTTTGACATTGATTTTGATCATTTCAGTCATCTTGTTTACAATTAAATCAAAGAGGCCCTTGTAAGTCAGACAGATATAACATAACATTTATAATGAAATAACCACAAATGTCTTTTCTGTGCTCACATCATTATCAGTTTTATTCAACCCCCAAGTGACATTCAGTCTTAGTACTTAGTACAACATCCTTTTCCAGTTATAACAGCTTTTAAACGTGAAGCATAGCTTGACACAAGTGTCTTGCAGCGATCTACGGGTATCTTCGCCCATTCTTCATGGGCAAAAGCCTCCAGTTCAGTCACATTCTTAGGCTTGCGCGCTGCAACTGCTTTCTTTAAGTCCCACCAGAGGTTCTCAATCAGATTTAAGTCTGGTGACTGCGATGGCCACTTCAAAATGTTCCAGCCTTTAATCTGCAACCATGCTCTAGTGGACTTGGAGGTATGCTTGGGATCATTGTCCTGTTGAAAGGTCCAACGTCTCCCAAGCCTCAGGTTTGTGACCGACTGCATCACATTTTCATCCAATATCTCCTGGTACTGAAGAGAATTCATGGTACCTTGCACACGCTGAAGCTTCCCTGTACCTGTAGAAGCAAAACAGCCCCAAAGCATGATTAACCCCCGCCATGCTTCACAGTAGGCAAGGTGTTCTTTTCTTCATAGGCCTTGTTCTTCCTCCTCCAAACATAGCGTTGATCCATGGGCCCAAACAGTTCTAATCAGTCCACAGAACACTATCCCAAAACTTTTGTGGTTTGTCCACATGACTTTTGGCATACTGCAGTCGACTCTTCTTATTCTTTGGAGACAGCAGGGGTGCGCCTGGGAGTTCTGGCATGGAGGCCTTCATTACGCAGTGTGCGCCTTATTGTCTGAGCTGAAACTTCAGTACCCGCATCTGACAAATCTTTTTTCAGTTCCTCAGCAGTCACACAGGGACTTTTCTCCACTTTGCGCTTCAGGTAGCGCACAGCAGTCGAAGTCAGCATATTCTTTCTGCCACGACCAGGTAGCGTTTCAACAGTGCCCTTTGCCTTGAATTTGCGAATGACGCTTCCTATGGTGTCTCTTGGTATGTTTACCATCTTTGCAATCTTCGTTTAGCCATTGCCCTTCCTGTGAAGAGAAATCACCTCTTCTCTTGTCTTCTGGACCGTTCTCTTGACTTCACCATGTCTGTAAACACACCAGTAAATGTCTAGAAGGAGCTGAGTATCACAGTCATTTTACATCTGCCGAATTGGTGCTTATTATGCTTTATTGCTGCTCCTTGACATCCAGAGGTGTTTTCAATACCTGATCGAAAACACTTGAATGAACCTCTGTTCTTAAGAGTGGTCGTCTTTAAGGGGTTGAATAATTGTGTCAATGAAGAAATCACAAAAAAAACATTTAATACTGTATTACAAAAACAATTGATGTCATTTTAGTTGCATTTGGTTCTTTAAAAAGTCCTTGTAAGATTTCATTCTGAACACAATTACAAATGTGCACTAAATTCCCTAAAACCCTTTACAGCATTGGGGGTTGAATAATTTTGAACACAACTGTATATGCCAGCTATAAGCTGCTGGACTGCCTGAGGAAGCATTACATTTGTGACAAGTCCTGTGCCTCATCGTAAATTACATTTCTGGCAGACCAGGGCCCATCAAGACCAGCATAGCACATGCTGGTCTTGATAACTCAGGACCTTAGCCTCTTGACTAAAGCTTGGTCTGATGAAGTTAGTCTAGAAATACAGGTTTCAGCAGACAAGTGCCAGCTAGGTAATAATACAGTTGAGGAGAAGGTTGACGTCAGGATCTGGGTGTAAGTATCAGCAAATTTCTGGGATGTGCAATAAACAGAGCCCAGGAAGAGGCCTAGGTCAGGATCTTGGTGTAAAATTACAGGCATCAACAAACAAGTCCATTTCCTAGTCAGTAGGTAGAGTCAAGGAACAAAGTAAGGCTATACAAAGGCAATCTAAGTAAAAATAAAAGTAAAACGTTTCAACACCATTACACTGCCAGATAATCACTTACAAATGTTCCTACAAATGCTTGTTAGCAATTATCTGGCCAATGCCTGGCCAGTGGGGCCTTAAGGCAGAACACACTAAGGGTAATTTCACACTTGGATTGGTGCGAATCCATCTGTTTAGACGGATCCGCACCTATAATGCAAACATTTGTATCCGTTCAGAACGGATCCGTTTGCATTAGTTAAAAGAACGGACCCGTTTTGAATTACATTGAAAGTCAATGGGGAACGGATCTGTTTTCAAATGCACCATATTGTGTCATTGAAAATGGATCCATCCCCATTGACTTACATTGTAATTAAAAACTGATCCGTTAGGCTCCGCCTCTTCAGACGGACACCAAAATGCTGCAACCTGCGTTTTGGTGTCCGCCTACAAAACAGAATAGAAGCGGAACGGAGCCTAACTGATGCATTCTGAACGGATCCTTATCCATTCAGAATACATTGGGGCTTAACTGATCCGTTTGTGACCGTTTGTGAGAGCCCTGAAATGGATCTCACAAACGGAATCCAAAACGCTAGTGTGAAAGTACCCTTAACTTGACATTCAAGCAACTCATAATTAAACTGGTTGACTTATATAGCAACTTTTGATGACCTCATCATGAAAGCAGCCAATGGAAGATATAGCTACAAGGCCACCGGGCATTTGCAGTCCGATCAGTGATAAGGCTGCCCAAAGTAAGGGATCGGACTGCACATGCTCAATCCCGGCAGTGATGTATCATAGTGTAGGATTTCTGGAGCAGAGAGTGATGTCAGCAGGACAATGGCTGGCCTACAGAAATAAAGAAGAGGAGTTACTGACCAGTAACTATAAAGGGGTCTGGGCACTTACAGCAATAGGAACTGCCCCATGGCACCTGCAGATCATTTGCATATCTCTGCATACTTTTTTTTCCACATCACAGCAGCAGACAACATTGAGAAAGGTACCATTTGTGCACTGTAATTTTGATTACAGCAGTTTATTGTGACTAAAATAGACGACTCGCTTTAATAAACACAAGCTGAAGCAGGAGGGTGCTTCAGGAGGGTGCACTTCCAAGCTTAAGAAATCCAGAGAAGCATATCATTCACAGAGGCTGGGTTCACTCTTTTCAATGATGTACCATGCTGAGTTTGCCATGCTCTTGTGGTGTGGTTTTTGGGCCACACATTTTTTACAGGTGAAACACATTTTTTAACATGCTTCACTTGAAAAAAAAAAATGATGCAGCCAAAAGCTGCATCGCAAAACCAATGCAAATACATGCTATATTGCCGTGTAGTAATTGGACACACTGTACCAAACTATGACATGTAAACCCAGCCTTAGGATGCCTGCAGGATAATAACTGTCAGCAACATCTGTTGTGCAAAATTTTTGCCTAGCAAAACCATAAGGTTACAAGGACGTAAGAGGGCAGCGCTGTTGGTGTCCATCATGTTACAGTCCAGCAATGCCGTCACATTTGTTATTATACTCCTATGATGGAGCACAACAATGGGAAATGATTAGTGCATATGTGAAAAGAGTCTTATTCTAATAATGGGGGTAATATGTTATTGCTTATGAAGAATGGAGATCCTTCTCTGGCCACAGCTCACAAACTCCTGGCCACCGAATTGTCCCTACTTTAATGCAGCCACCTCTCCACTGAAGTGTATGTAGAATCCAGGAGCTTGACGCATTAAGAAGAAGTGGGAGGACCTGATGATGATGTCAAGTGGCAGGACCTGATGAATTATACTTCAGCTTGAAAGAATTCTCACTATGTGTATTGATTGGACTACTTAAATGTGAATGGTCTGATTTATGTAGGATTGATAGCCCAGAGGAAGGTGTGGTTCAGATTGTTTAGGACATTGTTCACATGCAGAGGTGGTGGAACCGTGACACACTCGTGCAGAAAAACATTTAGGAGGGAATTTATCAATACACTCTTGGCAGTTTTATGGAATAAAAAAATTGCTAACTTTGTGTTTGACACTTTTTAAACTCCAAAACTTAGGTGCAAGTGGCATTTCTATGCCGCCACTTTCCCAAGAAGGGGGCATGGTGAGGGTGAGGAGGGGTTAGGGACGGTGGGCCCAACATATTTATCTTCTTTCTTATCTTCTCCAGTTTTCTGGAGTAAAACAAGACTGAATTGTATACCAAGAGCTAAAATACTGTAGATTTCAGTTTAGGCACACAGACTGCTGGAGGATGCGCTTTAAGGTAGTCTTCCAAACTTGGCTATCACTACCAGCAAGGAAGGTATGGCAAAGGTTGGCAGGAATAGGATTAACCACTCTGTTCCTCCCCTCTTGGGAGGCGTGGACTGGTCCTGCTTCCTGCCAAGGGGGGAATTTCCTGTGTAGCTACAGAGTAGAGGGGATGAAACCTTGATTGCTCCTTGTCCTGTCATAGAGTTCTCTGGAGAGAACCATTACTAAATTGTCTCAAGTAAAGTCTTTGGAAGACAAGAGACAGCAGAGTGACCTGCTATATTAAGGTTCTACAAACACTGCTGCAAAGTGAGGTAGAATGGGCCAAAGACAACCCCATCACCAAACAACTGCTAAGCCAGTATCACCTAAATGCTGAGTTGACACCAAGAAACCTGCCTCAGTATCCTTGGTGGTGCCAGAAGAGAAATGCACTAAAACTTGCTACTACTGTTTGTATTTTCAAGTTCTATGATGCACTTAGTAAAAAGGACTTTGTTACGTTCCACTTTGGCCTCATTCTTCAGTGCTACAACTTTCACTGCAATGGACCCCAGGGGGCGACAACCTGAGGTAGGACACCATGATAGAACTACACTTAATCAGGACCACTACCACTCCCATCCTCTACACTGGCTCTCATGGGGACTCGTTGTACATGGACAATTTAGCAGGCAATTGTTCGGAAGGAAGCATTCTTTCCCGCCAAGTGCCTGCTTGTTAGTGAAGGAGACTGCAGCATTTACATGCAGCAATCTCCTCCACAGTATGGGGAGGAGTGATCTCTATTGCCATCATAGTTTGCCGACAGCAGAGTGCTGTTTATTAGTGTTGGGCGTGAATATTCGCAAATTTTAATTGCAAATATCGCCACTTCGAGAATTTGCAAAGATTTAGAATATAGTGCTATATATTCGTATTCGTGAATAGTCTAGATTTTTTTTCCTCTGAACCTATGATTCTTCCCTGCTTCTTGCTTGGGGGCCAATGAGAAGGCTTCAATGTCTTTGTCTGAGCTTAGCAACATCCCTAGCAACCAAAAGGAGAGTTGCCTACCTATATAAGAACCTTCCCAGCAGCCATTTCCTGCTGTTTTGTTTTTTTAGTTCTGAGAGACAGCAGTGTCATTGCTGTGCTCTGTGCTTTGCTGTGTCACATTACATTAGATAGTTAGTTAGCTTATATATATAATACAAATAGTTAGTGGGAGATAGTCAGTGTAGGTTAGATAGTGATATAGTGTAGCTGATTCCAGTGCAGGGTGTTAGGTAGTGTGATAGGTTCTGCTGTCCATACATACATGCTACAGACAGGGGCATAGCTAGAAATGACTGGGCAGCATAGAAAATCTCCCATCCCCATCCTCAAACACCCCTCCAGGACCTCCCACCCCATAATCCCCACACCCCTCCCTAGATCCCCCTAAGTGTCATCCACAGATCCCCCCTCAGTGTCACCCGCAGATCCCCCCCTCAGTGTCACCCACAGATCCCCCCTCAGTGTCATCCACAGATCCCCCCCTCAGTGTCATCCACAGATCCCCCCAAGTGTCATCCACAGATCCCCCCCCTAAGTGTCATCCACAGATCCCCCCTCAGTGTCATCCACAGATCCCCCATAAGTGTCCTCCACAGATCCCCCTAAGTGTCATCCACAGATCATCCTAAGTGTCATCCACAGATACCCCCTCAGTGTCACCCACAGATCCCCCCTCAGTGTCACCCACAGATCCCCCTCAGTGTCACCCAAAGATCCCCCCTCAGTGTCACCCACAGATCCCCCCTCAGTGTCATCCACAGATCCCCCCTCAGTGTCACCCACAGATCCCCCCTCAGTGTCACCCACAGATCCCCCCTCAGTGTCACCCACAGATCCCCCCTCAGTGTCATCCACAGATCAACCCCTCAGTGTCACCCACAGATCCTCTCCTCGGTGTCACCCACAGATCCCCCTCAGTGTCACCCACAGATCCTCCCCCTCAGTGTAACCCACAGATCCCCCCTCAGTGTCATCCACAGATCCCCCCTAAGTGTCATCCACAGATCCCCCCCCTAGGTGTCATCCACAGATCCCCTCTAAGTGTCATCCACAGATCCCCCCCTCAGTGTCATCCACAGATCCCCATCAGTGTCCTCAACAGATCCCCTAAGTTTCATCCTCAGATAAGTGTCATCCACAGATCCCCCTCAGTGTCACCCACACATTCCCCCTCAGTGTTACCCAAAGATCCCCCTCAGTGTCATCCACAGATCCCCCTCAGTGTCATCCACAGATCCCCCTTCAGTGTCACCCCCAGTGTCATCCACAGATCCCCCTTCAGTGTCATCCACAGATCCCTCAGCGTCATCCACAGATCCCCTAGGTGTCATCCACAGATCCCCTAAGTGTCATCCACAGATCCCCCTAGGTGTCACCCACAGATCCCCCTAAGTGTCATCCACAGATCCCCCTCAGTGTCATCCACAGATCCCCCATCAGTGTCCTCAACAGATCCCCCTAAGTTTCATCCTCAGATAAGTGTCATCCACAGATCCCCCTCAGTGTCACCCACACATTCCCCCTCAGTGTTACCCAAAGATCCCCCTCAGTGTCATCCACAGATCCCCCTCAGTGTCATCCACAGATCCCCCTCAGTGTCATCCACAGATCCCCCCTTCAGTGTCATCCACAGATCCCCCCTCAGCGTCATCCACAGATCTCCTCCCCGCCCAGAGCCGCCTCCTAGCTAATTTATTCACAGCACTTGACTCTAAAATTGAAGAGAAGTGCTGTAATCTCACACAGGCGCACTGGCAGAGGCCAGAAAGACGGCGCATGCGCACTTCGATGCCTCTGCCAGTGCGCCTGTGCGAGATTACGGCGCTTCTCTTCAATTTCAGAGACAAGTGCCGTGAATAAATTAGATAGGAGGCGGCGCTGGGTGGGGAGGAGAGGCGCCGATGCCCCCAGCAAAAGTACGCTCCTCAGCCGGCGGCCCGGGCCCCCAGTGGCGTAGGGCCCCATTGCCATTGCTATGGCTGCTATGGCGATCCCTACGCCACTGGCTACAGACATTGTGCTGTAATGTCTCAAGTTCACAACAATACTTAATGCACCAATCACTAATATGTAGTCAGACCTACTAAAATGTGAAGTTGCACATATTGAGCAAAATATGCTCATCATTAATTGCCGA
Organism: Bufotes viridis; assembly: GCA_033119425.1. Taxonomy (NCBI): domain Eukaryota; kingdom Metazoa; phylum Chordata; class Amphibia; order Anura; family Bufonidae; genus Bufotes; species Bufotes viridis. The sequence continues at coordinate 406,244,311 of CM065591.1, read as the reverse complement.
TTTATGCAATCGCTAATATATCGGAGCATTCTATCTGCATATAAAGCTATAGTAATGTTTTGCTGTGCCAACCATTTCCTCCAGTCTCAGGAAACTTCTAGCAGCTTGAAAAATGTAGCTATAGTGACCCACACTTGTATTGCACTCGCAATACGTGCATATTACATTGCCGATTTTTGCAATCAAGAAAATAATTGCGAATTCTCGAATTTGCGAATTTATGACAAATATTCGCCCAAATATTCGCGAAATATCGCGATTTCGAATATTGCCCCTGATGCTCATCACTACTGTTTATACGGCACAATCTGTTGCTGGCCAACTATGATCTTGGTGCCCGCATAAAAAATGCAATTACTCAATGCGTATTGCTCGTTCATCAGGTAATCGGCAACATCTTTACATCACCAGATAATCGCTAACAAGTGTTCCTATGAATGCTTGCCAGCAATTATCTGGCTCGGCCTATGCAAAGGGCCCTTCATTTATGACAAGGAGTAGTGATGAGCGGGAGGTGCCATATTCGATTTTGCGATATTTCGCGAATATTCGATTGAATATTCGTCATATATTCGTCTAAATCGAATATTCGTCATTATTCTATATATTGCGAATGTTACGCAAATTTATATTCGCATCTCGAATTAAACTTAGAGCTGAGTTCCTAATGGTTGTAACTTGTATTGCTAGAATTGACAAAGATAACAAATATCACGAATATAGCACTATATTCTCAATCTTCATTATATTCTAGCAATACAACGATTAGGAACTCAGCTCTAAGTTGAATTCACAATGCGATTAATATAACCTGTATTACTCGCATTGCGAATTCAACTTAGAGCTGGGTTCCTAATGGTTGTATTGCTAGAATATAACGAATATCACGAATATAGCACTATATTCTCAATCTTCGTTATTTTCTAGCAACGAACATTAGGAACTCAGCTCTAAGTTTCATTTGCATATACTCGCATTGCGAATTGATCTTAGAGCTAAGTTCGTAATGGTTGTATTGCTAGAATATAACGAAGATGACCAATATCACAAATTCACGAATATAGCGCTATATTCTGAATCTTCGTTATATTCTAGCAATACAACCATTAGGAACTCAGCTCTAAGTTGAATTCGCCATGCGATTAATATAACCTGTATTACTCGCAGGGCTGGGTTCCTAATGGTTGTATTGCTAGAATATAACGAATATCGCAATGCGAATAATTCAGGTTATATTAATCGCATTGCGATTACTACTTAGTCAAATTTGTGAGATCGTGATTCTCACATCCGACAGTAAATTTTAGCATGGAGGCGTTCCCATGCAACCAGAGAGCAACAAGGATTAACATCTAAAAAAAAATAGCACTATATTCACAATATTCGCGAATTATCGAAGTTGCGATATTCGCAATAAAAATTTGCTATTCGAATATTCGCGCTCAACACTAACAAGGAGTGCGTTTCATTATAAATTAGGCACATCATCCAGCAGAGCAGGGGATAAACACTGGTCTATGATAAATCCCCTCCCCTTGGTGCAGGAACACAGGAAAGTGATTTGGGATATCCTGCGGATATATCTAAAATGAGAATACCCTTTTAAGAGTATTCCTTGTGGAATGCAAAATTTAAGGCTTCACAAAGTTTACTCGTTGAGGATTTGATGAGGTGGAGAGGACCTGAGTAGTGTGGAGCTGGAGCAAAAGGGGATTGAACTGGTGAGATCCTTTGTTATTTCAACACACTCCCAGCCTTTGGCTCATTTTTATAATATTGGACAGCCCCTTTAAAAATCCTTGTTTGTTCTCTTAACATATTGTACATTTGAAATGGCAAAAAAATAAAGTTAATAGTACAGTTTGGACTATAAAAGTATCAAATAACATTTTCAACAATACATTCAGTGCTTTTTGTTCATCTACGGCTCATTAAAGAAAAGCAGAAAGTAAGACAGAGTTCTTGAATAATTTGCCTAAAGGCAAAAAATGAGCTAATGAGGCACAGAAAATGTACTAAACTGAGCATAATAGCATGAATTACTATATAAGACTTACATAACCTTTATTGTATGGTTATCTCTTCAACATGAATCTCACTCTCTGTTCAATATCCAGTTTTTTTTTTAACCACAATAGCTATGAATCTGTGGAATACCCTCCGGTTCTGGTCACAGAGGCTTCAAAAAAGGCTTAAAACCAAATAACATTAGTGATACTTATGTAAATCTATAGAATATATAGTCTTGCGACACAATACAAGTAAGGCCTAATGCACACGACTGTATGTATTTTGAAGGCAAATTATGGATACCGTCAGTGTTGCATCTGCATCTTTTGCAGACTCATTGACTTCCATGGTCCTTATTTGCAGGCAAGTATTGGACATGCTCTATTACCTTGCGGAACGGACACGCTGTTGCAGAATGTGCTTTCTACATCAGTATGTCCATTCCACAAAAAGATCCACAAAAAAATGCAGACAGCACACAGACCACATTGGGCAATGCTAGGGAGGCGCATTCCCGTCGTGGCCTCCTATTGACTACAACGCCCCCGGACCTGGAATGTTTTAATACGCATGACGGGGAGATGCAGTGGCAGCCGTGCCCGGGGGGGGGCATTATAGATCTTGGATAACCCCTTTAAGGATAAAGCCAATATTGGAACGGGCTTTTTAGTTTTTCCTCCCTACCTTTCAAGAGGCTTAACTTTAAATTTTTCTATAAGTATAGCTGTCAAAGTCATCTCCTATACTGGTCACCGCTGGCACCCTGCTCAGCTACTGAGTTTGCTTTTTTCACCCGCCATGCATCTGTTATGTACGTGTATGTTGCAGTGATGGGATTAATGCTTCGACAAAAGTGGAGGTATAGGAAAAATGGATACAATATTGACTGGTTATAAACACTTAATGACTTTTAATGTATATTTTAAATGGTCTGGGATACTTTAGGGTCTTACTGAGGAAACCTTGCTTCCTGCTTTGGAATCACTTTGGCTATAAAACCTATCTTTAAAACAAGTCAACGGCTTATCCTTTATATGGTATATTATACAACTAAATTACTGTAAACATTAGCTGATACAAATAATGCTAGTTGTCCTCATTGGTCAATTCCAACCGAAGATGAATTAATCTTTTGCCACTGTCCTAAATTATTCTTTTATTGAGAAAAATTGTTTGACTTTGTCAATATTCTATTTAAACCAACAAATTGCATTTTTGGGGTTAGTAAATGAATGTAGGAGTGTTATTGTAGAAATCTCGTAATCCACAATTATATTGTAATCTTGTAATTAAAATTGGATGCATTCTATGAATAAATAATTCATCAAGGAGAAAATACGCTATTTCACTGAAAGGAAGGAAAATTGCTCTTTCTGGTTTAAGTACTTTCCAGTTGTAAATTATTTATCTTTCTTTCTTTCTTTCTTTTGTTTTAGGCTTGTATCCATGTATTTTATAAATTATATTTATTCATTTTTTTCCTCTGAAAAAAAAAATAGATATATTGATGCAAAATATAATGTTTTGAATACTGATCTAATTTGATGACCATACTTTAGAAGTTTTACCTTCTTCTGGAACAGTGGAGGAAACACAGTTCTGAAGTTATCCCATACCTCTTCCTTTCATCCACATCCTCTCCAATTCATTTGTTGAATTTTTTGGACATATAAATGGGGAGGGATAGTTATTTTAGAAAGGAATCCTATCATAAGGAGGCATTAAAACTGCTAGGGAACACTCAAACATACAAAACTTTAAATTTAAAACACGACCCCACTGCAACCTTCCAGAAAGAACTACAGGAATTAATTAAAATGGGTAAAAATACTCAAATCCTGAACAAAAATGAAATAGCCGTTATCACAAATTTACACCCTCGATTCCTTTATTCTATTATAATCCAAAGATGCACAAATCCCTCACAGAACCTCCGGGTAGACCCATAGTATCAGGGATTGATTTCTTGACTAGCAATTTGTCAAAATATATGGACTACCACCTCCAACCTTGTGTATGGTGCATACCGGCTTACCTAAAGGATATCAAGCAGGTAATACAAATTTTGGAAAAAATAGAATGGGATCTGGAATACATAATAGGGACACTTGACGTTAAATCATTATATACAGTTATTGAGAGCAAGAAGGGTTGTGATGCTGCTAAGTTTTTTTTTACAAAGGTCAGGTTTTTATCCAACGGACCAAGTTGATTTTAATGGGGAATGTATTTTATTTATTCTTAATAAAAATTACTTTTGATATGAAGGAAAATATTATTTACAGACATGGGGTACCGCAATGGGGACGAAATTCGCACCGAGCTTTGCTAATTTATATGTCGCCAAATGGGAGAAATCAAAGCGGGCTCGGTGCGGACCTCATCCTGGGAAGGAGCTTTATTAACAATGTCATTGTTATATGAAAATGGGGGAAAACTAGACTGAAAAGCTTCCTGGAGGAAATAACTTTTTTTTTAAATTCACACCAACATATAGTAGAACAGAGGTGAACTTCCTGGATCTAACCATTTTTATAGAAACATGCAGAAAACCAACAGATATTAAAAGCTTGCAGAAAACCAACAGATATTAAAAGCTTTATTGCCATGAATAGTTGCCACCTGTCCCTATGGCTATTGAATGTATTAAAAAGCCAATTTATGTGTTTATTTAGGAACTGCAGTAAAAAGGAGGATAATAAAGAAGCCATACATCTGCAAAATACATTTGAAACTAAAGGATACTCATATAGGCAGGTTAAACAGCTACAACTGGAGGACAAAGACAACAAAGAAAAGGTAGAAGGACAAAATAATGCTGATACAATAATGCTACTAATTATTTTTAAATATAATAACCAGTCAGGCATTTCAAGAAGTATAGTTAACAAACACTGGGATATCCTGCGACAAGATAAAACTATAGGTAGACATTTCTCGGAAAAACCTTGTTTAATTTTTAAAAAGGCTGCTAGTATTGGGAACATGATAGCACCCACTATAAAAATACAATACCCAAAAGCACTAAGGTTGGGAAAAGAACAGGGATTCCAAACGGGTTCTTCCCATGTAAAAGATGCATGAGCTGCAGAAAACTATCAACCAAAGCAGTTTAGGAAATAAAAGACAAAGAAGGTTCCTTTACACACAATAAAACAAGATATCACATGCTACAGTAAAAGTGTGATATATAGAATAATCCATGTGAAAAAATATATATAGGCAGAACAAAAAGACCACTACTATAAGGGAACACATATAGAATATTGAGAGAAAATATGAGGGTCACCCCATATGCAAACATTACCTGGAGGTACACGATAGAAAAAGGAAAGGGTTATCAGTATGTGGCATGGTGAAGGTAAAAACTGGAAGGAGAGGAGGTGATTTAATAAAATACCTGTCACGTGCTGAGACAAGATGGATTTTAAATTTGAATAGCCTTGCCCCCAATGGACTAAATTGCTAAGTGCAGCTATTTGCATTCGACAACTGAAATTGTGTTCTGTCTCCTTAACTTAAGACTGCATTGCAATAACTTGATCGGAATAATCCCACCCCAAAATGATTCATAAGAAGAAGCACAGGCAAGAGGACTATATCCCTGGGGAAGAAAGGCAATTCTTTTGAAACGCGTCAGTTTTTGGTCTACAACAGCTCCTTTAGCTGTAAGCTAGTGTGATATCACAAGTGCTCAGATTTGAACCACAATCTATTTTGAATAGGAAATGTGCTGTTGGCCGGGGCATGTTTTCTAACTACATAGCCTGACTGCTTCTACCAGACTGGAGGATCTCGATAACTAGCAAGTATTTACCACTACATATCAACTTCGCGGACATTCCTCTGCAAGTACAGGTAGGCGTGACAGTGTCACATAATAGATACTAATTACAACTCAGTGGGCAGCAGACATGGTAAAACGCTACTTCTAGTCACTGCATGAGGGGCATAGTGAGTTCATGGAAGTTTTTATTTTTTGTCACAAGTTAGCGGAAAATGAAATTTTTTGAAAAAAAAATTCAATTTCCGCTAACTTGTGACAAAAAATAAAAACTTCTATTAACTCACTATGCCCATCAGCGAATACCTTAAGGTGTCTACTTTCCGAAATGGGGTCATTTGTGGGGTATTTCTACTGTCTGGGCATTGTAGTGCCTCAGGAAACATGACGGGTGCTCAGAAAGTCAAAATGCGGAAATTCACTTTTTTGCACCATAGTTTGTAAACACTATAACTTTTACCCAAACCAATAAATATACACTTATTGGATTTTTTTTTATCAAAGACATGTAGAACAATAAATTTAGCTAAAAATTTATATAGAAATTTAGTTCTTTTAAAAAAAATTTACAATAGAAAGTGAAAAATGTAATTTTTTTGCAAAAATTTCGGTCATTTTTGATTAATAGCAAAAAAAGTAAAAATGTCAGCAGCAATGAAATACCATCAAATGAAAGCTCTATTAGTGAGAAGAAAAGGAGGAAAAATTAATTTGGGTGGTAAGTTGTATGACGGAGCAATAAACGGTGAAATTAATGTAGTGCATAATTGTAAAATGTGGTCTGGTCAGTAAGGGTGTTTAAGCTAGGGGGGCTGAGGTGGTTAAATTGGTCACGACAGGAGTACCATCGGCACTTGATCTTTGCAACTATTAAAAAAAAAAGTGAAATGAGTATAATACAAAACTGATATATGCAAAAACTATAGGATTAAGGTTTCATGCACACGGCCGTGGAATTCAGCTGTGCACGTACCATGGTGTTCCGGCCTGTAATCCAGAGCGCACGGTGTCATTGGTTGTTATGGACCAAAATTATAGCCAATTGTGTGCTCTCCAAATGCTGGCAAAAAAAAATCTCTCCTGGACGCACATCATGGTAGGATTAGTAGTTATTTGAAGAGACACAATTTGGCCAGTACTGAATACACACTGTAGATATGAATATAATACAAGCATATATAAGATCAAAATATGATTTTACTCACTGATGGCACTTCTTTTCTTTGAATCCACCTTCTCCCATTCAGCCCCAAACATCTCCTGCCCAATCTCCTGCCATGCCTTGTCTCTCAAAATTCGGTCCTGATATGAGTCTGACCGGGTGTCCCACTAGGTAGGGCGCTCTTCAATCAGCGTGATCAGTTTTTCCACATCCATGGATGGCATTTTTAATAGTTTTTCAGCACTAGGGAGCACTTCTGACTTTCAGGCTGCTGCTCTTCCTAGACCTTGAACTTTGATGTCAGTGGGCAGGACTTTATTTCCTGGAACGGAATCCGCATTTTGCGGAAGACATATGGAATGGCATCCATTGTTGTTCTGCATTTTGCGGATCTATTCATTTCTATGGCCGAACGGACTGCATTTTGCGGAATATAATAGAACATGTTTTATATTTTTGCGTACCTGCGGAACGGAATCACGGATGCGGAAAGCACTAGAGCCTAATTGCCGTTCTGCTGTGCTCTGATATATTCTATAGCCCAGTTTTCTGTATTAGTGGCAAAATAAAAATATTTGATCTAACATTTGATTATTTGATCTAACAGTATGTTAGACAGAGAAGTGCCAGTGGCAGAGGCCAAAATGTTTCTGGTACAGGCAGATATCGAAGCAGAGTAAGGGGCCTTGGCATAAGGGTTCACTCCGAGAGGCTTGAAGCTCCCGGTGTCAGCTAGAGGTCGTGTCGTGACCAGAAACCCAGCGGTTCTTGAATGGTTGACTCAAGTTGGCATGGCCGGGGGGCAGGCCCCGTGCCCTCATCTGTCCTCAACCTGCCTCTGTCCTTTTCTGTTCCCTCAGCCAGAAAAGTATTGTATGCTGTGGTCTCAGCTCCACTATTCAGTGAGGACGAACTACTAGAAGGCAGTCAGCTGCTACTAGACAGACAAGATGTGGAAGATACATCAGTGGACAAGTAGTGATGAGGAGAGTGCCATGGGAGCTGGCGTTGCGAGCGTTAAGGCCCCTTTCACACCGGCGAGTTTTCCGCGCGGGTGCAATGCGTGAGGAGGACGCATTGCACCCGCACTGAATCCGGACCCATTCATTTTTATGGGGCTGTGCACATGAGCGGTGATTTTCACGCATCACTTCTGCGTTGCGTGAAAATCGCAGCATGCTCTATATTTTGCGTTTTTCACGCAACGCAGGCCCCATAGAAGTGAATGGGACTGCGGGAAAATCGCAAGCATCCGCAAGCAAGTGCGGATGCGTTGCAATTTTCCCGCATAGTTGCTTGGCAACGGGACCTGATCTTTATTAGTTTCCCTTATAACATGGTTATAAAGGAAAATAATAGCATTCTTAATAAAGAATGCATAGTAAAATGAAGAGGAAGGGGTTAAAAATAATAAAAGTTAACTTACCTTTGTCACTTGATCGCGTAGTTGCGATCTGTCCTCTCTTTCCCAGCATCAGCTAAGAACTAAATGACCTGTAATGACGTCACATCACATGGTCCAATCACATGGTCCATCTTACCATGGTGATGGACCATGTGATTGGACCGTGTGATGTGACGTCATCAAAGGTCCTTTAGTTGTTAGCTGATGCTGGGAACGAGAGGACAGATCGCAACTACGCGATCAAGTGGCTAAGGTAAGTTAACTTTTATTATTTTTAACCCCTTCCACTTTATTTTACTATGCATTCTTTATTAAGAATGCTATTATTTCCCCTTATAACCATGTTATAAGGGAAAATAATAAATTCTCCAAAAGACCCGAAACCAGACTTCAGTGATGAAGTCCGGCTTCGGGTCTGGGTACCAAGCATGGCGATTTTTCTCACGCATGTGCAAAACGCATTACAAACGTTTGCACCCACGCTGAAAAATCACGCATATTCCCGCAACGCACCCGCCTCTTATCCGGGCGTCAAACATGACGCCCGTGTGAAAGAGGCCTAAGGCTTCTGACCCAGAGATGGTTGAGGAGGACATCAGTGACATGCAAACAGTACTTGATGATGATGACGTAGCTGATCGCACTTGGGAGCCGGATTACGAAGGGGCTTCAATTTTTTCTTTATATAATGATGTAATATTATAAAATCCGGTGTTTCCATGATAAATCTGCCCAGGAGCTTCTGTAGGGAGCAGCTGTTCATTTCTGAGACGTCTGTATAGTGTGGGGGGGGGGGGAATCAGAAGACCCTCTCCATCTCCGTGCACCACAGGATGTCCTACTTCACATGATGACTGGGATCTCGTGATTTTTTCCCTGAGGAATAGACCAGGGGCTGGTAGTTATGGTTTGAATCTTGATGAACTTCGCGACTCTTCTGGGCTCCAAGCAATCTTGAAGCTTTGTCTTCTCATTGTTTGTAGCTGCTAGAGGCCTGTTCCCCCAGAACTATCTGGCTCGATGAGTAGCCGATACCGCACTTGCATCAATCTTGACAGGATTCGTCTCCAGGTGGAGGGAAATAGTTTTTTTTAGAATGCTTTCTCCATCACAACCACGTTCTCGAATAACCAGAAGACTTGCCGATTCTCTCCTGTCTTAGGCAACACTTTATTAAGTAATTGCGGAAAGTCAAAAAACAGTTGTCCACTGTCCCTATAAAGGCCTTTCCGGTGGGGGTTAACCACACATAAGCCATTACAGGGACTACCGCCAATTATCAGATCGAATGTCCCCATTCTTCAATCTGTTAATTAAATTTAAAATATTAAATTGAACCAAAACTTGATTTGCATTTTAATAAACTAAACTTAAATTCGAAATAGGGAAAAAATATAGGGGCTCATCCCCCTGTTGCTATAGATGTGGTGCTCATGTCTAGTTGACTCACCCTGTCAATGAGATAAGTATATGGAATTATATTTGAGACAGGCACTGTATTAAACTTAAATTCGCCAATATATTATCCCAATCTTCGAGGGAAATTCCCAAGCCTTTTGTCTCGGAGAACGTGTATTATAAAATCGTGTTTTAAGCAACACTTTATAAAGTTGAGAAATTTTAACCTGCTGTCCCATATTCCCTATAAATGACAAGAAGAAGAGGGGAGATCTAGAAAACAATTATACAGGGCATGGGGGAGGAGGGGTCAAACATGGAGGCAGAGGAGGACACAAAGCAATATATATTCGATACTTCAAACTTCGAACCTGTAATCAGGTCCCACTCGACACCGAAGATCCAAGGAGGGGGGCAGTGGGAAGCAGCGGAGACCGAAACATCAGTAGGAGGGCGAGCACTCCATCTGCGAGCAAGGCGGCAAACAGGCACCGCCAGACAAGGTAGACAAACGCAGGGGATCTGCTGAGTGTCCGTTTCAGCAGAACATAGAGGGCCCAGAGGTGGGGGCATCCCACGATTCAGATAGAGAGGCTCATGTGTTGCATAGTGCAGCAGGATAGAATGGTCGGAGGGAGGAGCGACGTAGCAAACCTATGTCATCACGTCTTCACCCCTTCTGATGAAGGGGCTTCCTCATCAGGCGGACAGTGTGGCAGCTTGCCTGTGAGGCAGCGGCAGAGCCAGCAAGTCGCTATCGTGGCCGGGAGTAAGCAGGGTGGCAGCAGTGGAAGGTCAGTAGCCAAACGTGCCTGATGTAGGAGGTGATCATGGCTATATGTAGAATCTGTGGGCAGAAGGTGAAGCGTGGCCAGGGTGCCAATGTTGGCACCACAGCCCTGCGTTAACATATGCAGCGTCACCATAAAGTGGTCTGGGAGAACCGTGGCTCCGATGAGGTGGACCCGCCTGATGCAGCAACCGCTGCATAACCCAGTGGCACGCATCCAATTTTAGGCAGTCAAAGCTCCACCACCTCAGACCAAGGGAGCTGTCTGTCCTTCCTTCTGCACCTTGTTTGCTCCACAGACAGGATCCAATTTTTGGGGGGCTATTGTTCTAATGGATCAGAGGAAGGGCAAAATAATCAGTGACCTCAACACAAACTTACTGCTGACACCCTCTCCACTCTGTCGGGGGGCTCTACTTATATAAGCGTTTAATAGAACAGGTTCTGTTGACATCTATGTGGAATCAGCTGACGATGGTGTAAAAGGAGTGCGCTTCTTCTTTGCACTAACATCGACCTGTAAGGCTGAGTTCATACTTGAGTTATTTGGTCAGTTTTGGCCCTGTTACTGCCCAAATAAGTCAGATCCGTCAGAACGCAAATCACCTGAAAGCATTTGAAGACTGATCTTCAAAATGCTTTCAGGTTACCATGGCAGCCAGGATGCTACTAAAGTCCTGGCTGCCATGGTACTCCGCAGCAGTGTACTTACCTGCGCTGTGGCCACCGGGCGCTCCTTCATGACTTCACAGGTCCCCGCAGCGCATAGATCAATGTGCCGCCTAGACCTGTGACGTCATGAAGGAGCGCCCGGGGACCGCAGCGCAGGTAAGTATACTGCTGCGGAGTACTTACCATGGCAGCCAGGACTTCAGTAGCGTCCTGGCTGCCATGGTAACCGATCGGAGCCCCAGATTACACTGGGGCCCGATCTGAACTGCTGCTGAACATGCGCAGAGCTAAACTTCGGATCCGGCATTGCACCGAAACGACATTTAGCTTAATTCCAGATGCGGATTAATGTACTTCAATGGGCATTAATTCCGGATCCGACGTTATGGCAAGTCCTCCAGATTTTTGGCTGGAGGAAAATCAGCAGCATGCTGTGGATTTTTCTCTGGCCAAAAAACTTTTGGGTACTGAACGGATGACATCCTGATGCATCCTGAATGGATTTCTCTCTGTTTAGAATGCATAGGGATAATCATGATCAGTAGTTTTCCTGCATAGAGCCCCCAACACGGAACTGTAAAACAAACGGAAAACAAAAATGCTAGTGTGAAAGGGCCCTAAGTGAAGTGCGCAGTGATTCTAAGAGCGACGCCTGTCATCTTCATGTCATATGGACTCACAGTATTATTTAACTACCAGAGCAGACGCCTTATGGTTGTTACTGCAAGGCACAGTATTCTACACCACTATAAAGGCTCTCTGCAGCCAGGAAATAGCTGTTTTTTAATAAAATTCGCCACTAGAGATGGCCCGAACTATCCGCCGGCGAACAGTTCCCAGCGAACATAGCTTGTTAGCGTTCGCCGCAGCGGGCGAACACATGCGATGTTCGGTCCGCCCCCTATACATCATCATTGAGCAAACTTTGACCCTGTATCTCACAGTCGCAAGGAGTTAGTGGCACAGTCAGACAGCATGTATCGGCAGCCGGGGTCAGCCAGACAGCACGCCAGTCAACGCATGCTGTTGCCACCACCAGAATGCCGTCATTGCAAAGCTCAGCAGTGTGGCATTTTTTTTGTGTGTCTGCCTCTGATAACAGCAATGCCATTTGCAACCTGTGCCAAAAGAAACGGAGTCGTGGGAAGTCCAACACTCACCTCGGTACAACTGCTTTGCGAAGGCACATGATCTCACATCACAAACGCCTATGGGATCAACACATGAGTACAAGCAGCACACAAACTCAAAGCCACCATGCTCCTCCTGGTCCAGCATCTTCAGCCACGTCAACCATTGCTGTCCTCCCTGCCCCCTCTCAACCAACCGCCACTCCGCCTCTCACCTTCAGCAGATCCTGCTCATCTGTCCACAGTCAGGTGTCTGTCAAGGACATGTTTGAGCGTAAGAAGCCAATATCACAGAATCACTCCCTTACCCGGCGACTGACAGCTGGTTTGACGGAACTCTTAGCCCGCCAGCTTTTACCATACCAGCTGGTGGAGTCTGAGGCCTTCAAAAAATTTGTCGCTATTGGGACACCACAGTGGAAAGTACCCGGACAAATTTTTTTTTCAAAAAAGGCAATCCCAAACCTCTACAATGTCATTGAAAAGGAAGTCATGGCATCTCTGGCATACAGTGTTGGGGCAAGGGTCCATCTGACCACTGATACCTGGTCTGCAAAGCACGGTCAGGGCAGGTATATCACGTACACTGCGCATTGGGTCAACCTGCTGACAGCTGACAAGCATGGAATGCGTGGCTCCGCAGCGGAGTTGGTGATACCACCACGACTTGCAGGCAGTCCTACTGCTACCTCCTCTACTCCTACTCCATCCTCTTCGATATCCTCCTCGGCTGAGTCCTCTTCTGCTGCGGCGTCTGGCTGCACATCAACTGAATCCCCCCAGTTCCACAGGGGCTATTCCACATCCCGGATACGACAGTGTCACGCTGTCTTGGGGTTGACTTGCCTGAAAGCAGAGAGCCACACAGGACCAGCACTCCTGTCTGCCCTGAACGCACAGGTGGATCAGTGGCTGACCCCGCACCAACTGGAGATCGGCAAAGTGGTGTGTGACAATGGAACAAATTTGTTGTCAGCATTGAATTTGGGCAAGTTGTCACATGTGGCGTGCATGGCACATGTGTTAAATCTCATCGTACAACGCTTTGTGTCTAAGTACCCAGGCTTACAGGACGTCCTCAAGCAGGCCAGGAAGGTGTGTGGACATTTCAGGCGTTCCTACACGGCCATGGCGCACTTTTCCGATATTCAGCGGCGAAACAACATGCCAGTGAGGCACTTGATTTGCGACAGCCCGACACGTTGGAATTCAACACTCCTAATGTTCGACCGCCTGCTCCAACAAGAAAAAGCCGTCAACGAGTATTTGTATGACTGGGGTGCTAGGACAGCCTCTGCGGAGCTGGGAATTTTTTTGCCACGTTACTGGACACTCATGAGCAATGCGAAGAGGGCTGAATCAGGCTGTAGATGAGCGTGAAGAGGAAGAGGAAGAGTTGTGGTCACCATCACCACCAGAAGCAGCCTTGTCATTATCGCTTGCCGGACCTGCGGCAACGCTGGAAGAGGAGTATGAGGAGTCAGAGGAGGAATGTGGCGGCTTTGAGGAGGAGGAAGACCAACCACAGCAGGCACCCCAGGGTGCTCGTTGTTGTCACCTATCTGGGACCCATGGTGTTGTATGTGGCTGGGGGGAAGAACAGACCGTTAATGACATAAGTGAGGGCGAGGAACGGGAAATGAGTAGCTCTGCATCCAACCTTGTTCAAATGGGGTCTTTCATGCTGTCATGTCTGTTGAGGGACCCTCGTATCAAATGGATGAAGGAGAACGACCTGTACTGGGTGGCCACGCTACTAAACCCCCGGTATAAGCAGAAAGTGGCAGAAATGTTACCAAATTACCGAAAGTCGTAAAGGATGCAGCAGTTCAAAACTAAACTAAAAAATATGCTTTACACAGCTTATAAGGGGGATGTCACAGCACAACTGGAATCTAACAGGGGAAGAGGTGAATGTAATACTCCTCCTACCACGACGGCAAGGACTGAACGATTTACAGATGTGTTGTTGATGGAGGACATGCAGAGCTTTTTCAGTCCTACACATCGCCACAGCCCTTCGGGATCCAGCCTTAGAGAACGACTTTACCGACAGATAGCAGACTACCTCGCCTTAACACCAGATATCAACACTCTGAGGAGCGATGAACCCCTTCACTACTGGGTGTGCAGGCTTGACCTGTGGCCTGAGCTATCCTAGTTTGCGATAGAAGTGGCTGTAACAATGCCATTATTTTTCAGGCATGCGTACATGCCTAATTGTTATGTTCTATGGTGCATCACTGTGGCTGCAAAAACAAAACAAAAAAAAAAGGCACATACAAGTGTCAATTCCCCTTCGTGATCGTTACCTTGTTGTGGTGAAGGGGCTTGCGTATCACAATGATCACCTCTATGAGTGTGTTGGTAATGTTGCCACACCCCAGATGATAAGGCCGTTGCTTCATTATGATCAGACCAAAAGCGATCGGACGGCTGGATAATATTTGATAGAAAAAACATTAATTTACCAGTTTTTTTTTAAGTTGTATGGGTTTTTAGTTTTTAATACATAAAATAAAAAATCATAATAAAGTCTCTTAATAGTTTAATTGAAATAATGCAGATAATTAAAAAATTCCCATCAATTCCAATACAAAGCAAGTACAGAGCTCAGAACTAAATTATTTCATGATTCATCTCCCCGTTTGAAAAATCAATTCAATTTACCTTTCGGGGACCCTTGGTGTTGTACATGGCTGGGTGGAGGAAAAACCTTTAATGACATCACATGGCTAGCTTGGTATCCAACCTTGTGCAAATAGGAAGTTTGCGGTTGTGCAAATGGACTGTTTGCGGTTGTTTGCGGTGCATTAAAAGGGGAGTTTGGTCTGTCAATGTCTGTGAAGCGGGCGTAACCCTTACACTACCTGATCGATACAACATCACACCTGATCGTATACACACACTGGATGTTTTAAAGCATGTTATTCCAAACAATTTAGGAATGTTAGTTGATTTATGCCCTTTATGGATTAAAACCCAACTCTGCGTCCACTACGCAATTTTCCATGGGAGTTTTGCCATGGATCCCCCTACAGCATGCCACAGTCCAGGTGTTAGTCCCCTTGAAACAAATTTTTCATCACTATTGTGGCCAGAGTCCCTGTGGGTTTTAAAATTCGCCTGCCTATTTAAGTCTATGGCGGTTCGCCCGTTCGCCCGTTCGCGAACATTTGCGGAAGTTCGTGTTCGCCGTTCGCTTACGGAAAATTTTATGTTCGCGACATCACTATTCACCACAAATAAATTCGGATCGAACCAAATTTTTTCCCAAAAATTGGGCGAACCGGCGAAAAGAATTTTTGAAAAATGTGTTCATCTATACTTGTAATGTTAGTTGATTGTATGGGTTCAAGGCAGGGCATATGGAGTGCAATGGCATATGGTGTAGGAGTCATTAACCAGGCCAGATGTAGAAGAACAAACATCTCTTTTACTTAAGTGCAAAATGGGAGTTGTAGTATATCTAATTATAGCAGAAACAGTTCCGACTGTGTGTTTCTCTCTCAGATAACAATGTATGGATTTAGGCAAGGATGGGAGTTATGGCTCTCTTTAGTCTCACATCTTTGCTGCAGGATCTATGGCAGACAATTGTACTTTTATAATGGTGGCTGTAGTGTTCACTGCAGGATAAAGGGTTTCAGAGATATGACTGGCCAGGTGTGAAGGGTTTCTTAATAGTGTCCCTCACAGCAGCAAAGTGTGAATAGCTGAAGTAGCGGGTTACCATGCTTGACCATGCAGATTCTAGCTTTCCCTCTCTCTCCTTTTCTTTCTTTCTCTCTTTCTGTAAATCATGCAAAGATTGGTGAGTCACTGTAGTCTAAGAAGAAGGAATATAGGTCACTTCTTCCTTCCTCTAACAACTCCACTCTAGACTCTCCTAAGTTAGAAGTGAGACCAGTCTATATCTAACCTCTTAACAGGGCTGAGCCAGGATTGTTAACCTTGGCTGTGCCATCCATACATAGTGATACTGGTTGCATTACATAACATAACAATATACAATACATAACAAACCATTTGCAGATACCCCCTGCTCTGGAGTACTGCAATTATAGCACAGTTAATGAAGTATTGCGGTTCCCTGCCTCTTTTCTTGTGAACTCGGTATACAAAAAAAGAGTCTGAAAAAGTGAGGGCCTAATAAAGATATGAACACACACAATCTACATATAACTACAAAAAGATTTGATGCATTTATGTATGTTAATTTTCACTGATGGGGGACCTTCCCTCATGACTGCCTTAAGGCATTTGCTTAGGATGATTATAACTTGAAGAACATTTGAAAATTATAATGTAGCCATAACCATACAAATGATCTAATATATTTTTACTATGCTCTAATTTGGAAATTTATACTTTCTAATGTATTTTTTTCTAATATATTTTTGTGAGATTTTCAATTGTATTCAATGTGCCTGTTTAAAGTTTTACATCTCAATATGCATTGATATGATTGGTGTCTGTCCTTAATATTGGTACCAGTTTCTTACGAATGTAGCAGGGTTATGACTCCTGTTTTCTGAAATTGGTTAACTTCAATTTAGTTAACTAAACTAGGGAAACAATTGCTTCTCAATGGCTTTTGTTTCAAGATACCGCAATGAGATAATGAAATTTGAGTTAAAGGTGGGAGTCTTACCCCTGCTCCATCTGTATATCAATAGTTAAACCAATGAACTGTTCATTTGTGTAATGGGGTGAAATATCTTTTTCCCCTTTAAACACAAACTTTTAGTCAGCATGGGTTATGCACTGAAGTTTTGTGGCTCAAAACGTGTAAGCTTACTGAGGATGTGTCTTGCCATGTTTTAATATGATCAATAAACAGTGCTTTTATTTTTTATACAAGACAAGTGCTGGAATTTTTTATTTTTCTTCAAGTTGGATCTTGCATTGGCCAATGTGAAGTGCATCTCTAACATGTACTGCCATTAATTCAGTGGACTCCATTCTCTATATATTTCAAGTGACCTGAGAACCACATTTTGCATTGTATTTTTGTCTACAATGATAATTAGACATCGTACATATATGAATCTGGTATGCAGATCAGTTTCTGGTGGCTATTTGTAAATATGTAATTTGTAAATTGGTCAAATGCACAAGTTCTCCAAGTTTAAAGGAGCTCTAAATTTTATACAAAGTACGTAGAAATATAAAATGAAGCTTATCTCTTGAGGATCACTTTACCATATGATGTATTATACATTTTGTGCAGCTCTTTGTTATAATAGTGGTGGAGCTCCTTGCTGCAAAGAAAACTAAATCCAAGCAGATAAAGGCTACTGTACCTAATTTTAGAGGTTAATAAGAGA
The DNA here is from genome assembly GCA_033119425.1 of Bufotes viridis. Classification (NCBI taxonomy): domain Eukaryota; kingdom Metazoa; phylum Chordata; class Amphibia; order Anura; family Bufonidae; genus Bufotes; species Bufotes viridis. The sequence goes on along the minus strand of CM065591.1, from coordinate 406,226,630 downwards.
AGATCAAGTTTAATGAATAGGATAATGAGATAATAAGATAATAATGCTCAAAAAGGTGGAGGGAAAATTGAAAGAAGAGAACCAAGATCAAGTGGGACATGATTTGGCTTGTGTCAGTTTTTAGTTATAAAGTTGTTCCCTCTTCCTTGCTAATGCTGCATCTTTAAGGGGTTATCTTCCTAGCCCATGCGACATCACCGTACATCGGTCACATGGCCTACTTGCAGCTTAGCTCCATTCTCCAAGTCAATGAGGCTGAGATGCAATACCAAGCACAGGTGCTATATGATGTATGCTGCTGTTTTTATAAAGTAGCAGGGAGTCTGCAGAGCTCACCCGAGCACCGGTGAACACAATAGCAACTTGAGCTGATGAAGGGGGGTAGGTCATCATTATCTTTACCCCGATAAAGCCTTAATTGCAACCTTTCTCATGCTAATTAAAATTTCTTAACATTACAGTTATAATTGCTGCTAAAAGGGTTGTTAATTCCATAATGCAATGTGGTTGATCACTAGAATTGTCAAAATGTTTACTGTGAAACAAGCATTAATGTGTACTAAATGTGCACTTTCAGTAGTACATATGGTTAATGTGGCTATATTATCCACTCTGTATCTCAAAATGCTGGATTTGGAAAGGGAATAGTTAACTGGCAGCCCTTAGAGACAACTCCCGGGTAGTGGGCTGGTCCCATCCTTCTGGTTAGAGAGTTATTTGTAAGAAGCCTAAGAGAGAAGATGTGTTTAGTGGTTGCTGGTGTGTAATCCAGACAAGCTGTAGTTGAAGCAGAGGAAAGAGAATTCTTATCCAGGGAACCACCATCCTGCAACATGTTAATTGTTTGGCTTGTGCCTCATGTAATGTAGTTTCTAGTGCTCGAGTAGAACACCTTTCTAGTGCTCGAGTAGCACCTCGGGATGCTTGGGCGCTCTACTGAGCACCCAAGCACAATGGAAGTCAATGGGAGAACCCGAAGATTAAACCAGGCACCCTCTGCTCTGAAGAGGGGAGGGTGTCTGGTTCACAGGAAAAGATCAGAAATTGATGGAAACACCACTGAAATGGTTCAGGAACAGCATGGGGAGGATGTCTGGATGCATCTTGATCCCATCGTTCCCATCGTTCCCATGTTGCTGCTGGGAACGATGTTGTCTGAATAGTGGGCCACTTTTACAGACTGACAATAATATGCACAAAACTGAAGATAAAATCGCTTTGAGAGGAAAATTTGTTAGGAAACATTCTTTCCTCTATATTTACTTGTATATAAAGTGCAAATGCTGCCAAAAATTACAAGGAAGAGGCACTCTGATACAACCTGTATATCTCATAAAGGAGGGCCTCATTCACATTGTGGTACAATTGTTCAGGTAGTAGGACTCCTACACTCATAAAGCCTATGCACTAAGTGAAAGGGATACCAAAAATTGAAGGAAACGACACTACAATAACCCTTTATTTCACATAAAGGAGGGCATCATAAACACCCTTGAAATTATGATTGATGGCCTAAAACATTAGGGACGAGGGCCTGCTGCCGAGCTGACCAGCTAAAACAATATGGGCGAGGGCCTGCTGCAAGGCTGTATGCTGCTGAGATGACCCTCTAAAACATTAGGGGCGAGTGCCTGCTGCTGATCTGACCATCTAAAACATTATGGGCGAGGGCCTGCTGTTGATCTGACCATCTAAAACATTATGGGCGAGGGTCTGCTGCTGAGCTGAACATCTAAAACATTATGGGCGAGGGCCTGCTGCCGAGTTGACCATCTAACACATTATGGGCGAGGGCATGCTGCAGAGCTGACCATCTAAAAAATTAGGGGTGAAGGCCTGCTGCTGAACTGACCCTGTAAAACATTAGGGGTGAGGGTCTGCTGCCAAGCTGACCATCTAAAACATTAGGGGTGAGGGCCTGCTGCTGAGCTGACTATCTAAAACATTAGGGGTGAGGGCCTGCTGCAGAGCTAACCATCTAAAAAATTTAGGGTGATGGTCTGCTGCTGAGCTGATCCTCTAAAACAAGCATGGCCAACCTGTGGCTCTCCAGCTGTTGTAAAACTACAATTACCACCATGCCCTGCTGTAAGCTGATATCTGTAGGCAGTCTGGGCATGCTGGGAGTTGTAGTTTTGCAACATCTGGAGAGCCTCAGGTTGGCCATCCCTGCTCTAAAACATTAGGGGCGAGGGCCTGTTGGTGGCCCTCTAAAACATTATGAACAAGAGCCTGCTGGTGACCCTCAAAAACATTATGGTTGAGGACCTGCTGGTGACCCTCAAAAACATTATGGTTTAGGGCCTGCTGGTGGACCTCAAAATCATTATGGGTAAGAGCCTGCTGGTGACGCTCTAAAACATTATGGGTGAGGGCCCGCTGCTGAGCTGACCTTCTAAAAAATTAGGAGCGAGGGCAGCCTAATAAGCATGGTGATATGATGGAGGAGAAGGACGAGGAAAGGAAGATTGAACCATATGACCTTTTTAGTGGTGGAAGGGGTGCATGGGAATACAGTGTATTCAATACACCATAAAAGCCACATTTTGAGTGCCTTTATGTTCAGCCGCTTTCTTCTGGTGGAGTAGAGAAGTCAGGGGCTCTCCAGGCCTTGTTCATTTTTATAAGAGTCAACCGGTCAGCATTTACAGTTGACAGACGGATGCGCTTATCAGTGATTTTGCCACCAGCAGCACTAAATACACAAATCCTCTGACAAAACGCTGGCGGCAGGGGTAGGCCAGCACCTCCGAGGCGTAGAGCGCAAGTTCATGCCACGTGTCCAGCTTGGACACCCAATAGTTGTAGGGCACAGAGGGATCACTGAGGACGCTGACACGGTCTGCTACGTACGCCTTCACCATCTTCCGATGTATATTCAATACACCATTAAAGCCACATTTAGAGTGCCTTTATGTTCAGTCGCTTTCCTCTGGTGGAGTAGAGAAGTCAGGGGCAATCCAGGCCTTGTTCATTTTTATAAGAGTCAACCGGTCAGCATTTACAGTTGACAGGCGGATACGCTTATCAGTCATTAGGCCCCCAGCAGCACTAAATACACGAGGACGCTGACATGATCTGCTACGTACGCCTTCACCATCTTCCAAAGTTATTCCCTCCTTGTGACACTAGCCGCGCATCAGGTTGAGGGCGCTGACGGGGAGTCATAAAACTGTCCCAGGCCTTGGAGAGTGTTGCCCTGCCTCTGTTGGAACTGCTGTGTGTTCCCCTCATCTCCCCTCCTTGGTTGGCCAAGGAACTACGTACTCTGCAGCCAGCTGGAAATTTTTGGAGCAAATTTTCCACAAAGACCTTCTGGTATTGCACCATTTTGCTCGTCCTCTCCACCACAGGAATGAGAGATGAGAAGTTCTCTTTGTAGCGGGGGTCGAGAAGGGTGAACAACCAGTAATCGATGTTGGCCAAAATGCGTACGCGAGGGTCACGGGAAAGGCATCCTAATATAAAGTCAGCCATGTGTGCCAGAGTCCCAACAGACGAGACTTCGCTGTCCTCATCAGGAGGATTACTCTCAATCTCCTCATCCTCTTCCTCCTCTTCTACCCATCCACGCTGAACAGATGGAATACAACTTCCATGGATACTACCCTCTGTAGCAAAGGCAACCGTCTCTTGCTCCTTCTCCTCATTGTCATCATCATCCAATTTGTGCTGAGAAGACGAACTGAGGGTGGTCTGGCTATTATCCTGTGTATTGTCTTCCCCCATTTCCACTTCTTTCCCATACAAAGCGAGGGTTTGAGTAGACACAGAAGTGGCATGGTTACGCTGATAATAGCGTTATTGCCGCTCACCATCTGGGTTGATTCCTCAAAGTTGCGTAAAACCTCACAGAGGCAGACATCAATGCCCACTCATTGCTTGTGAAGAGCGAAAGCTGACTGGAAAGGCAACGCCCATGTTGCAGCTGGTATTCCACTACTGCCCTCTGCTGCTCACAAAGCCTGGCCAACATATGGAACGTCGAGTTCCAGCGCTTGCTCACGTCGCACAACAGTTAGTGAGCTAGCAATTGCAAGCACTGCTGCAACATTGCCATACCGGTGAAAGCTGTTGATGACTTGCAGAATTGGGCACACATGCGGCGCACCTTCACCAGTAGCTCAGGCAAATTGGGGTAGGTTTTGAGAAATCGCTGAACAACTAGGTTAAACAATGGGCTAGGCATGGTATGTGTGTGAGCTTGCCGAGCTCCAAAGCTGCCACCAAGTTACGGACATTATCAGACACAACCATGCCTGGTTATACGTTGAGTGGCGAGAGCCTAAACTTAGTCTAGTCCCTTATCTTCTGCCAGAGCTCTGTGTGGAGTGCTTTTTGTCACCTAAGCAGGAACATCAAAAAAAAACAGCAAATGAGTTGATATTGCGTTTATTGTAATGTGGCAATACTACACTTTATGTGACATTTCGGCTGGAACAGCCTTTTTCAAATATCAGCCGCCCTGGAGACAGGAGCCAAGGATTGCTGCGCTGTAAGTAGGGATGGCGTGTATGTGCACGCTGTAGAGAGGAGCGTTATCCTCAGATCAGTTTAAGTACGGCATGTTGCCGCTTCCCCACTGCAGTGCTACACTGCTTCCAGCTACCGACTGATGGCTGACTGGTGCTGCAAGATGATAATTCAGAGGTGGAAGTGGAGGAGGAGGCGGAGGAGGAGAAGGCGGGGGGGGGGGGGGGTTGCTGCCACTAACATAGGTGGCGGCGGAAACCCTGATGGAAGTAGGGCCCGTAATCCTTGTACCTGTGCCCTGTGCCATCCCAGGATACGATTCACTCCCGTACCACACACTCCACGTTCACCTAGTGTGCTTCCAGGGAAATGTAGCGTCCCTGCCAAAAGCACTTGTCCATGTCTCAGTCGTTAAGTGGATCTTCCCAATAACTGCGTTGGTCAGGGCATGGGTAATGTTAGGGAACACATGCTGGTGTAAGGCTGGGACTGCACATCGTGAAAAATTTGGGCCACCGCAATCAGGCTGCCATCAGGCTGCAGAAAGCCTCAGTGTCCACAAGCCTAAATGGCAACATTTCTAGGGCCAGCAATTTTGAAAGTGGCGCATTTAGTCCTATGGCATGTGGGTGGATATTTGCGCTTTCGTTCAAAGGCCTGTATAGACATCTGTACGCTGTGATGGGACACAGAGGTGGATGTGCTAGCTGATGGTGCTTGCGAAGGTCCAGGTGCATTGGGAGAGGCATCCGGGCCTGCGTCTTGGACAGGGGATTGGTCAGCACATAACACAGGGAAAGAGGAGGCATTGTGGACCCAGGCGTTCGGCCCACTTATTAGGGTGCTTTGATGCCATGTGGCGGATTATGCTGGTGGTGGTGAGGTTGCTAGTGTTCACGCCCCTGTTCATTTTGGTATGGCACAGGTTGCAAATGACAATTCGTTTATCGTCTGCATTTTCCTCAAAAAAGCGCAAGACTGCGGAAACCCTACCCCTTGGCAAGGGAGATTTCCACAAGGGGGTGCTCCAGGGAACAGTTGCGGGCCTGTTTGGTGTGGCCTGCCTTCTCTCTTTTGCCACCCCACTGCCTCATCCAGCCTGTTGCTGCAGATCCCTTCCCCTCTGTACTGCTGTCCTCGCTCAGCTTGCCACCTTCCCAGGATGGGTCAGTGACTTCATCCTCCACCACCTCCTCTTCCACTTCCTCACTCTGGTCATTCTCCTAACTTGTTGATTTAACAACAACCTCAGTTATTGACAATTATGTCTCATCCTCATCATGAACCTCTTGAGACACTAATTGCGGTTGACTTATTAATCATCCTCCAAGTGAAACACTAATTGCTGTTCTCCACTATCATCTTCTTCTGACTGTGCTCAAGGGTTTGGGAATCAGGGCACAAGATCTCCTCTTGTCCCTCTTCAAACGGGCTTGTTGAGAGGCCCAAATTAAGGAATGGCGATAAAAAGAGCTCTTCGGAATATCTGAGTGTGGGATCACTTGTTTGCCAAGACTCTCCATGGTTGGTCGAAGGAGTACCAGGGTAAGGATTCTGTTGACCACACTCTTGGCTACTGAGACTGGACTTTGTGGAAGACAGAGTGGTGCTTAACCGACTGGAAGCATTATCTGCTGCAATCCAACCGACCACCTGGTCGCACTAGTCTGACTTCGAGAGTGGTGTCCTGCGCCGCCCTGCAAACTGGGACATGAAGCTAGGTATCGTAGATGAGTGAATTTCTTGTGCACTGGCAGCAGGCACAGTTTCACCGCTCCCAGGGCCACGGCCTCTGCGTGAACCATCAGAAGCACGGTGTCACGACCTTGGTTAAGGTCGCGACTGTGTTGCCAGCGGCAACATGTCGTCTGCACGGTGGGGCTGCTATCCGCCTCATGTGCGGTTGCCGTTGGCAACGTGTCACCCTCTTTGCGGTTGTGGCTTTTGACCTGCTGCCTCACATGCGCTTGTCGTGGGCAACGTGGTGTTGTGTAGTTCATGTGGGGGCAGGGCCACGGCAGCTCTGAGTTGGTGTGGTGACACAAAGCCACACATGCTGTTGCCGGTGGCAACATGTCGTCTAGCATGTGTGTGCTCACCTTGTTTGTTAGCACGTTCCTTGGGTGTGGTTTACACAGGGTTAATGTCTGTGTGCTGGGTGTGTCCTCTGGCCTCCCTAAGTGTCTGTGTTTGGAGCCTGAGTTCAGTTTGTTTGTCTCCAGCCTTGGTGTGAGCATGTGCTGGAGGTGGTTGCTTGCACCCATGTTACGTCTGTGTGAGTCACCCTTATTTGTTATATCGTTTACACTGTTTGATTGTATTCCCCTCCTGTGTGCTTCTGCTTACCCTTACTTGGTTTTGTATTTGTTGTGGGTTTGTATGTTGCAGTATGTTGGTTTGTGTGCTCCGGAAGGGGCTTGCTTTCCCGGAGGGGTATAGCATATTCCGGATGGTGTGCTGCCCGGCCAGGTCTCCCCCCAGGCATCTGATTTCCGCTTGGGGGTCCGGGAGGTCCTGGCGCTGCTTCTCTACCTTCAGCACGGCAGGTAAGTGTGGGTTTCTTGTACATGTTTCCTATGTTACTTGCCTGCCGTGAGGGCACACACTGTTCGGGTCCCGGCTGCTGTGGGGGCCTCTGGAGACTCCTGCTCATCCGCGGTCTAGGGTGAGCAGGTGGTCTCTGCCCTGTTTTCATGTGAGGGCGAGACAGGGCGTTCAGGGCCATAGGTACGTGGGTATGAGCCGTCCCACCTTCAGGGTCCGCTCATACAGCCAGGAGACCAGGGCAAGTTTTAGGGACATGCCAGGAGGTCATCTGCTCCTTTGTCCCTGTTTTTAGGCCCGGCGGCCGAGGTTAGTGCGCGGCGGGGGGTTTTCCCCAACTTCCCGCCGTGACACACGGCCACTTCCCGGTCCCATACTGCTTGCCTTGCGCATATTAAATGGTATATATGCTTGCAAATATGACACACATACAGTAGCGCAGGTTTTGTAAGTGTATGCACAAATAAAGTACACAGAATGTCACAGATATTTTTAGGATGCGCACACGTTAAGCAGGAGATGTAGCACAGATAATGTCGCTGTCCACAGCATCTATGCAAAAAGTTCACTGAATGTCACAGATAATTTTAGAATGCGCAAACTGTATACAGGAGGTATTGGGCAAGAAATGTCGCTGTCACAACCGCCTAATAAAAAATTACACTGAATGAATGTCACTGATATTTAGGATGCACAAACATTATAGAGGAGGTATAGCACAAGTAATGTCGCTGTCAAATTCGCCTAATAAAAAATTAGACTGAATTAACATCACTGATATTTAGGATACACAAATGTTATACAGGAGGTGTAGTGCAAGTAATGTCGCTGTCACCACCACCTAAAAAAATGACACTGAATTAATATCACTGATACTTAGGATGCACAAACTTTATACAGGAGATACAGTGCAAGTAATGTCGCTGTCACCACCGGCTAATAAAAAATTACACTGAATAAATGTCACTGATATTTAGGATGCACAAATGTTATACAGGAGGCATAGCGCAAGTAATGTCGCTGTCACCACTGGTTAATAAAACATTTAACTGAATTAATATCACTGATATTTAGGATGCAAAAATGTTATATTTAAGGTATAGCGCAAGTAATATTGCCACCACCACTGATATTTAGGATGCACAAATGTTATACAGGAGGCATAGCACAAGTACCGTAATGTCGCTGTCACCACCGGCTAATAAATAATTACACTGAATGAATGTCACTGATATTTATGATGCACAAACGTTATATAGGAGGTATAGCAAAAGTAATGTCGCTGTCACCACCGCCTAACAAAAAATGACACTGATTTAATATCACTGATACTTAGGATGCGCAAACATTATACAGGAGGTATAGCGCAAGTAATGTCGCTGTCACCACCGGCTGATAAAAAACTACACTGAATAAGTGTCACTAATATTTAGGATGCACACCAAATTTGAGCATGGGACAATTGCTCTAACACCCGGAATAGCTCCATTCAAATACACAATCAAAGCAACTCTGGGTTATATCCAAAAAATTATCTTTATTAACACATTAGATAAAAAGACCAAGTCCAATCATAAAAATTACATAGTTCATGGTTGGTGGTAAAACAAACACAAAGTTACCCCTCACAGAAGTTAGTAACACTGCGGTGTATATAACATCAGGGTATCAAAAATTAATAGCCTAATTATAGCTTAAATGGGCCAAAGAGCACATCCAATATACCAACGGCACCTATCTATCACCATGGATGAGATATAAAATAACCCGTATGGTGCTCCAAAGGCTCCATCCAAACATTATAGTTGTAGCAATAAGAGGCAGGCTAAAATTATCATGTATTAAGAATAATGCACTGTAGAAAAAAACACCTACTTCATAATAGGCGTGATCCCTTGACAAAGCCAGTGCGGGCGAAACGCGCGTCGGGACACAGGAGGTGCTGGTGACAAGCATCATCAGGTATATTATGAAGTGGGCGGTTTTTTCTACAGTGCATTATTCTTAATACATGATCATTTTAGCCTGCCTCTTATTGCTACAACTATAATGTACAGATGTGAACATTGCCTAACTTTGATTCTTTTTAAATACTGTTCCGTAAAACCTGCTTTTTTCTGCTATGTTCTTGGGATTTTGATAAACGTCTGTCATGCTCTTTTGTGTTGTAGCTCATGAAATTCAAACCTGGAAGTATGTGTCCAATTATTAGACTTTCTAAATGTTTGAATGCTGGGTTATCAGATGCCATATTATTATTATATCTTTAAAAAAAAAGGCATGCAAAATGCAGAACTCTGATACCTAAAACAAGCACAGAGCCACATGGTGCATGTGAACTACATCATGTATAAGAATGAACACTAAAGTGCTAAGAGGCAGAGATAACAGATATAAGGATTCTGGAGACGGGTGTAGTGCACATATTTTTAACGGTCTGTATTACAGACATTAAACCAGAAAACCCAGTGTTATTATTAACCTGACCTTAACCATGGGATTTTGCAGACATGATACACATCCTAACATGTGGTCTTATAAGTCACATGCACATGGTGTTCATTAAACACAGATTTTATGTGCAGATTTTCATGAGTAAAATCTGCAGCTTAATGCAGCACCAGATAAGTAGATTTAAAAACCTTATCTTATACAGTGTGGAAATTTTACATGTAGAAATTGACTCTTTCTCCTAACAGAGAACCTAGTATGCTTAGTATGTGTGTTGAATATTGTAGGCCATGCAATGCTCCTCTGGGTTTCTGAGAAAGATATTCAAATTAGCTTTCCTAAGCCCATCTGATGCCAGCAGATGTAAGATGTGCTAATTGTCATATATTTTTCCCAGAAGCCCAAAGAAACATTACGGCTTATGATACTCCTCATGCATACTCGTTGCATTCCATAAGGAGAAGTAGAACCCCAACCAAGGCATCTCAGGCAGTTTGAGGCTACCACCAGGAGATATTCTTATTATGAGAAATCACTGAGTAAACAGTTTGAGGCTACCACCAGTGGACAACCTTTTATGAAAAAGCACTGATTTAAAAGTTTGTGGCTACTACTAAAGGTAAATCTTATTATGAAAAAGCACTGAAAAGCACAATTTGAGGCTATCATTAGTGAAAAAAGTGGAAAATTGAAGCACAAGGAGGTATGTATAAATTCATATACTAAAGATAAGCAAATCACCCAACAACCCAACTATTTTGCAATTCATTTTAGGCAAATCAAGAGACAGATCCACAAGTGAAAAACATGTGCAAGTCAGCTTTCTTTCCAAAAGGATTAAAAAAGCTGAGTGTTTCACAACTACAGCCTAGCCTTCCATTCTTTTATCAAGGGGAGAAAAACAGAACTGGATCGCACATCCACAATGCTATGCTTTGATCTAATTAAACTTGCTTCTCAGCACAATATTAAAGTGTACAGCCCCCTATACTGCATGCTGTACAAGAGGCATCAGTGTACGTTTTGATTAAAAGGCATAAGCCCACTCACCTCGCCAAGGTTGCCTCTTTGAGTGGGACCTACTCTGAAAAAAGTGCAGCACAATGCGGTGACAAAGCGGTACTGCCCTAGTGAGCAGCAGGACACAGGAAACAAACAGCAACCCTGCTGTCTGACAATGCCACCCATGGCACTGGGTCCACCAGCACAGCTCCACACAGGGGCATTACTAAGAGAACATATAACTAATGGGGCACTACTGAGAGCACATAGTGACTGGAGGTGCTACAGGTGGAATTATTGCTACACGGGGCACTAAAGGGACAGGATGAGCAAATCGATTTTACCTGTTTGTAATTCGTTGCAAATTCTCCAAAAAGTTTGGATTGTAAAAAACCCAATTTTTTTGTGGAGAGAGAGAAAAAAAGATAGAGAGAAAGAGACATGTGCAGAGTATCCCTCTGTGTTTCTGGGAAAGATATTCACATTAGAACCCAAGTGAAGCATTGACTGGCAAGTTGCAGATGTAAGGCTGGTCTAACTATTCCCCTAGTGATGCCACAAAAACAAAGGCCACCGTGCAGTACTGCACCATGTGAGCAGTTGTCTAACACAACATGTCAATTGCTATCAGGAACTACAGGTCAATTACCACTTATATGCACACTTCTGAAAAATTAAAACCCCCTGTGCTGAATGGGAGGAGTAGGTCCCACTGCCGTATCAATACACTGGCAGAGGGCAGTCAGGCTACAGGTGGAAGCGTATCATGGCTTGTATCTCACTGTATATTGTGAATTTGCTCCACCGCAGCGCTACCTTTATCTTTTCTTCGACTGCCACCAAGTAGGTCATCTTCGTTTATTCTATCTCCTATTTATCCACTGGGAGATTTGAAATTCCTATTTACATGTCTTTTTCCCCATGTCCGAGTATGTGACAAGTATAATCCACTCAATAATCAGGATTTACGACAATCTCCTCCTGATGAACCCGTGAAGGGTGAAACGCGTCGGGGATGTTTTTTTGTGGGGATTTGTCAATCATTGATCACTTCTGAACCTATGAAGTGACTGATGTATATGTGATATTTATCTCTATATCAGTGACCGATATAGGGTGAGCCCAGGGTTTGGTAGGCTAGGTACGGGGACAGGGCAATTCCACCTTAAGGGATTGTCCCTGGGCTGAGGCCTAGACAGTTTGTACTAGGGCCAGCAAGTCCCTTCCCGGTCATCAAGTACCTTTGCACCCCTGACTCTGCCCCCTAGTTTGCTCTGCCGATTACTAGGCTATATGTTGTTGGTGTATTGTGTATCACATCTATTATACACGCTATGGTGTAAATTTTATTGTATATATCGAGTAAAGGTTACGTTTTAAAGGGTCCACTGTTCCATTTGTGACAATTCAGAAATTTTGGATACCTCTATCAATTTTTGCAACTAACTTAGTGTAATTTGTATAATCAAACCACACTTGCAATCATTTACATATCTGCCTTAGACCTAACTGCATGAAGTTTTGCAGCACTCCAACATTTCTATCTGGGTGCGTTATTGTTTTTTTCAGTGAGTGCAGATATATATATAGTCGCTCTTCCCTGTATTGTCTGGTGTATAACTTTGCTACAGTGTCAATATAAAATGATACTTACGAATCTCTTTTTTTCTATATTTTCTCTAGATTAGAGACCTTTGTTATACTGCAGCAGTGCCCTTGGTGGACCCGGAGTATCGCAAAACACGCATTTTGCTACACAAGCCCAGAAGCCACGGATGAAGTGATACCGAGCCCATAGGATGCGTGCACAATATATATGTATGAATATGGCCAATGGACATTTCATTTTTTTATTTTTTTATTTTTCATTACCGGAATCTTGAAAATGTGGTTGGCGACAAGTGCTCGGAGTGGCCGTGGGGGTGCGTTGCTATGGGAGCGTGTCGCCCTACTCCATGACATGGGGGTGGACGACAGGCAACCAGGTTGATCGGTGCCGGCGACTGGGGGACCGGTGTCGAGTGCCGAACTGAGCGACGGGTCCCCCCACGGTACTAGGCATGAATGCTACCACTGGCTGAAGCTATGTGATTGGACCGGGATTCCTCTTCGTCCGGTATCGTCACATGATCACTATGGGAACCACAATGCTTCCCTTGCATTGGTCACTGGATTTCTAACCCCTCCCTGGACTGAGGGAGCGCCGTTCTGTTGACGTCACCCAGATCACGTGGGTGATTCACCATGCCAACGGACGCTTCCCCCGGTCTGAGATGGGAGATGTACTTCCGGGCATGCGCATCTATTGGGTGAAGACGCCGCCGTGTAATTGTGATTCATCCGGATCCACCAGGGTAGGCTGCAACATAATGTTTTTAATTTGCACTTATAATGTATGCCCCGGAGGTGCGGGGCATCGCACGAGGTGCATCTGATTTACAGAGGCACAGTGGACTGTTCACAACGGACACTTCTATGAACTTTTTTTAGTGTTGAATTGACACAGCACCTTAAATGTATGTTGATGCATACTCTGATTGTTTACTTTGCACTTATATGCACTTTGATCAATGTGAAGAAAACACTTGATGTCATTGTGATGTCATTTTTTGCCACGCCCATGTCACATGACCCCGGTTAGGGGTATTTAAGTTTGAGATTGACACTGGTTGTATAGCTTGACAAAGGCCTCATTGAGAAGGCAGAAACGTAGCTTTGGAATAAAATTGGGTCACCACTATCTGCATTGGTGTGCTGCCTCGTATCTGAGCGACTATATTTGAGGAAGATTGTCCGTTTTCCTGAGGAATTGCACCCGCCCACACCTGGACAGTGCTGCTCTTTTTCGGTGTTTGATATATATATATATATATATATATACTATAATTATTATTTTTTAGCGAACCAGTGCATGTTTAGTATAGTGTATTGCAGATGAACTTACGAAATATTAGCTGTAAACAATAAACGAAGAATAATACATAAGCCTTATACATTGCTCAGAATTTATGAAAACTTATAAAAACACTGCAAATAAATCACAGCTATTAAGATGATAAATCTATAATTGAGTTTCATATGTCATCTGGATTATTTCAGCACACCGTCTATGTACTGTAGCTCCATTACTGATATGTGACCTTTCCATTGTCAGTGCATTGACCTGGATTAATAGTGTAGTACAGCAATAAATTAGAAAATTGCCTCTATGGTATTCGATATACAACAGAGTCAAACAATATTCATGCCTGGAAGGGGGATTTCAGATGTTTTTAATTTTTAAAAGTTATATTCTGAAATAGTTATTAGGCACTGTTTACACCTTGTTTGTGGTGAATGTCTCCTGACATATACAACTGTGTGGCATACATCACTCAATAAAAAATTAAACATAGTTGACTGTTCTTTACAGTTTAGTAAAATAAAATGTATTATAACTCATAAAGGCAAACACATGCCATTCTTTAACATTCTCTAAAGGAGTTTTCCCATCTGGGAAAATGTATGGCATATCAATAAGATATATCATAAATGTCAGATAGGTGCAGGTCCACCTCTGTGACCCACTACTATCTTCAGAACAGGGCTCCAAATTAAAAGGGCCATTCTCTATTCACTGCCATAGGACTTGGCTATTTTCGGAAGTCCCAATGGGGGCGAATGGAGGATGGCCAATATAAAGGATATCCATGGAGGATATAAATATAAAATGCAAATTGACACCTGAATTTCCACTTTCAAGGTATAACCCTCTTCACTGCAATACTTTACATACTCAGATACACAGACAATTTATCATCTTTCCAGCTCAGTTTGATTTAGCTCTGTGCACACTTCTCGGTCATTTAACCATTACATGTTGTCATATAGTGTTTGCTACATATAAGGGATAGTATATTATTGGTTTCTACTGTATCTTTTATTGTATCATCTTTTCTGAGATTTACATGTATTTTAGGAGCTACTTAACTTTCAAACATATAACATCTGTACCACATGATATCTATGTATAGCTCTACTGCATTCATGATTTATCATCTCCTTTTGTTTTGTACATACCTTGAGAGTCATCTCACCATTACATGCTGCCATACTTAGGACTTATCCACTTATATATACTAGAGTTTCTCTTTATTTCATTACGGGCAGATTATGGTTCTGTACATCGTCCAAATCAATGTTTTCTTTGGGTTTTTTTTGTCTAGCATTTTAATAGTGTTAATATGTTTTGATGTACAGTATATGGTCACAGTGGTTGTGCACATGCTGCCCCAGTCTTTGCATATCCAGTGGGGTGGATACAATCAAACACATATGTTTTGTGATATGTACTAACTCACTGTGGTGTATTTGTATGCTCTTTCAGTCTCATTTGCTGAAGAAGGTCATGTTGACCAAAACGTACGGTACATATTTTTATGAGTCATTCACTTATTCTTGTGATTTAGTACTTGACTAGTCCATATTAAAGTTGTGTTTAATAAAGTATTTGAAGCAAAGTACAGCAAGACGTATGCCGTGCAGTGGTATTTCCTTACATATACTATTAATATGCCATAAATGTCCAAGATGGGACAACCTCTTTAAGCCCATTATAGCTTGTGGACATGTTGAAATAATGCATTTCCATACAGCTAAGCCATTCATATTCATGAAAACTCAGTTTTTCACAATTCCTGACCGTTAATCCTTGTATACATTCCCTCTTTAGGTCAGTTAGGATCACTACTATATAAGAAGTGAAATGTCAGAATAATACTAGAGAAAATGATTTATTCTAGCATTTATTTCTTTTATTTCCCAGTGGATCAGAACTTTACAGACATGAGTTTAGTATTTGGTAGCATTGCCTTTAAATTGTCTAATTCTTCTATAATGACTGTAGCAAGGGACAGACAAGGACAGTGAGCCCTAAAGCTAGAATGCAGCCTGCTTTCCCTACCTACTTGTAGTACAAGTCCTAGATAGCTAGACCGCAACTGGTCAATGGTCCCTACGCTAATTAAGTGCAGAGACGGACTAACAAACAAAAACAGACAAAATCAATGCCAGTGTCATATGTAAATGGGTCAGAACCAGACAAGGGATACCAATAATTAACTGAAAAAAAATCTAAGGATATGTGTCTGTGTCAAAATTGTTTCAGGTTTTTAATCAAGGATTAAAAAAAAAACGTAGGGCTCTATGAGGTTTAAATGTTTCATTAATTTGCAGACTGTACACACGGTTCAAAAAGGGACAGAGTAGGCAGAGAATTACTACATCTCTAGTTTTTTCCTGCTCATGCCATTTGAAATAGTAGATAGATAGATAGATAGATAGATAGATAGATAGATAGATAGATAGATCTGCAAAAATGTGTTATGTATCAGACCTGCTCTAATTCAAACTTTTCTCATGTAGTCATGTCCCTCCCATAAACACATGCTGGTTGTGAGCCACGTGCAAGGCCGGGATCAGCACCTGGCATACCTGGGCAAGTGCCGGGGACCACAGCTCCTGCGGGAGCCCAAAGCACAGCTGCCAGAGGCCAGAAGCAATGAGCATTTCCATCAATACAGATGGAAGCTGTCATTGCAGGAGCACAGGGAGCTGGGTCCTGTCACTTACCGCTCAGCTCCCCACGTTCCTCCCCTTCAGGCCAGCCGCGCTCTGAATGGTAAAGCAGGAAGACAGATATCATCATTCCTGACCTTAAAGTCAATCAAAGTGGACAGGGGCAGCAGTGACACACATTGCAGAACTATTAGGTGTAATGGCAATGCCCTCCGTTACTCCTAGAGGCTCATTTTCATACTGTATATCAAAAAATATTTTTTCTCAGCAATGTGGATACATATGAGCATGAGACCAACACAGATGCCTTCAGCTGCAAAGTGCACATGTAACAGGTCAGCCACTTTCATAGGTACAAATTTCCTGACCGATGCCCTTTAAGATACATTGCCTATGTGCCATAGAATTTCCATCCTTATTCTAGTGCCAAGTTTATTTGTACCTGTGCAACATCATATTTAAAGAAGTTCTATAAGACAAAAATGACATGATATGTAATATAATAAGTAGAGATGAGAACATTTTCTAAAAATTCAATTTGACCGGTTCACCGGAATTTTAGAAATAATTTGCTTCGATCCAAATTTATTCGTGGCGAATCACATTAAAAATGGCTTTTTCCTGGCTTCAGAGAGCCTTAATAGTGGTGTAGAACACTGTGCCTTGTAGTAACACACATAGGGAGTCTGCTGTGGTAGCGAAATAATACTGTGAGTCAGTATGACATGCAGATGACAGGCGTCGCTCTTAGAATCACTGCATACAGTATTTCACTTATTTGGGCAGTCACGGGGCCAAAACTGACCAAATAATTCAGTATGAACTCAGGATTAGGGCTCATGCACACGACCGTATGTATTTTCCGTTCATTTTTATTGCGTTCCATATACAGACTGTATATGGGACCATTTATTTCAATTAATCCGCAAAAAAACCGAATGTGCTCCGTATGCCTTCTGTTGTCCTCATAACAGACAAGGATAGTACTGTTCTATCGGGCGCCAGCTGTTCCGTTCCGCAAAAAACTGAATGCACACGGACGTCATCCGTATTTTTTGCAGATCCATTTTCTGTGGCTCGCAAAATAGCCATACGGTCGTGTGCATAAGGCCTTACCGGTTGATGTTGGCGCGAAGAAGAAGCACACTCATTTTACACACTCGTCAGCTGATTCCACATAGATGTCTACAGAACCTGTTCTATTAAACGCTTATACAAGAAGAGCCCCCTGACAACAGAGTGGAGAGGGTGTCAGCAGAAAGTTTGTGTTGACGTCACAGATTATTTTGCCCTTCCTCTGATCTGTCAAAACAATAACCCCCCAAAAAACGGATCCTGTCTGTTGAGCATCCACCTTCCCTCGGTAAGCATTTGGTCAGTAATCCATTAGTATTGCTAATGCCAAAAAAACAGGAGTGGATACAAAACAGAGATGACCACAGAGTGTCCTAATGGCAGAGTCTGGAGGAAGCGGCAGCATCAGGAGGAGGCCACAGAGTGGCACAATGACAGAGTGTGGAGGTGGTGGGAGCAGCATCAGGAGGAGGCCACGGGGTGGCACAATAACAGTGTGGAGGTGGCAGCAGCAGCATCAGGAGGCCTCAAAAGGGCAAGGTGACATAGTGTTGAGGTAGCAGCAGCATGAGGAGACCACAGAGTGGCAAGGTGACATAGTGTGGAGATGGCAGCAGCATCAGGGACCACAGAGTGTCAAGGGGACACAGTGAGGAGGTGGCAGCAGCATCAAGAGACCACAGAGTGACCCGGTGACAGAGTGGGGAGGTGGGTGGCAATACTAGTACCAGCTGAAGATGGTGGGTAAAAGAAGTGTAGTGTCCCACATATGTGTGTATGGTCCACTCCAAATTGTTCTGTATTATAATGTCATTTTGCACTATTCCTTTTTTCTTTGTTGCTAAATCCATATTTAAGGCTAGTAACACGCACTACACATTTTCACCACTAGAGGTCTCTATCACACTAGTTATATACAGCTGTTACAGAAGGTTAGAGGGAGTTGGGAGCTGAGAGTTGAGTGGAGGAGTAGGAGGAAGGAGAGGAGACAGCTTTGTCTCTACCCTCCTGGGCCTATCCCAGTGGAACCAATTTACCTCAACCATTAAATCCGGGATTAAGACTATATGATCCTACACTGTAGATTACCCTTCCGGGTACCAAGGGGATTATTACTCTGAAGACCACAACCTGTACAACTAATGAAGCAGAAGACTGATGCCTGCCGTTAGGGAGATCTCCCTGGGATTGTTGGACTACTAAACTAAAGAATATTGACAAAGTAAGGTAACTGTCGTTTATCAGACTATAGACTCCTTTGCGTTAGGTGGAGAGATTCTAAGCTACAAGCTGCCCCACCATGCTGCCCCACAGAAAGGCCATCTGTTAGAAGACTTGTTTACAGAGGATCTAAACTACCATTACAAGGTTGAGTGAACAGATCAACATCAGAAACTAAGTACAAGTAAGCACGCTTCTCCTACTAAAGTGAGCTGGAGCTAACCTATATACTTCATCTCAAGGAGCCTGCCAATGTGGATTTGCAGCATTACTATTTTTGTCATCTGTATAAAATACAAATTGATGAGATTGGATGCTTTACTGCATCTGATAAGTAAAGTTCCTGTTTGGCTTAACCACTGCCTCGCTGCTCCTTCTTCTGCTCCATCTCTTAATTGCACCTTACAGTGCTGGTGTCATGAACACAGGGGGCCAGCTGCCAAAGCACCCTAAGCACCACCACTACCATCAAGGGCACCTCAACTTCCATCTGGCTGGTGTTCCCTGTAACCGTGAGTACCAAATGAACTACTACTCTCATCGGCCCATCGTTGCAAAAGGAGCACTTGGCATCAGATGTATGGCATCAGGCAGGTGGCAGCATCAGAATAGTAGCTGAGGCAGGTAGCCAGAAGAAACCGGTCTCTTTTGTCAAAATATTGGTGTGGCACCATGGATGATCTAGTTTGATGCATCAGGCATTGGTGGGTGGAATCCTGGCTGATCCACGCCTGATTTATCTTGACAAAGGTCAGTCTCTCCACATTTTGGGTGGACAGGCGAGTTCTTCTTGGGCTAACTATGGCCTCCGCCTCCGCCACACTAAACACCCGCTTTGATGCCACACTACTAGCTGGGCAGGACAGCTTTTCAAGGGAAAACTCTGCTAGTTGCTAATTCACTAATAGGAAAAAGGAAGAGATTGTTAGAGTAGTCACTCCCTGTCCAGAAAACACAAGGTTAATGAGCCGCCTGTTGAACGGATATTCCTTATCCAGGAAACAAAAGGTGAATGAGCTGCCTGTTGAAAGGATTGCACAATACTTTTAGAATAAGGCTACATGCACATGACCGTTGGTGTTTTGCGGTCCGCAAACCGCGGATCTGCAAAACACGGAAGCTGATCCGCGTTCCATTCCGCAACTTGCGGAACGGAAAGCAGACCATTATAGAAATGCCTATTCTTGTCCGCAAAACGGACAAGATATGTTCAGAAATGATCACAGTCAGATCTATAATAGTATTAGTATCACTTTAGCTCGCCCTCCACCCAAACGCAGTGTTTGCCCGATCAGGCCTGATCGGTCGCCCACACGTGCGTTCCCCCACACCCGCCCCGCCGCAGTGCCCACAATTTTTATTTTATTTTATCACTGCAAAAACACCATAAAATCGATTTTGAGCTTTTTGGATCTTTATTAGCGATCGCAGCTTTACTTCGCAACTCCTATGTCCTTTCCCCTCTTTTTTTTTTTTTGCACATTTTTTGGCAGAGATTTTTTCATCCACATTGATCGATGCGAATGAAGAAATCTGTGCCATTCATGTTTTTTTTCAGCCCAGAGGCTGAACGGAAAAAAAAAATCTCATTACCGCGGATCCGCAAAACACGAAAGCTGATCCGCGTTCCATTCTGCAACTTGCGGAACGGAAAGCGGCCCATTATAGAAATGCCTATTCTTGTCCGCAAAACGGACATGCTATATTTTTTCTGCGGGGGCACGGAACGGAGCAACGGATGCGGACAGCACACGGAGTGCTGTCTGTATCTTTTGCGGCCCCATTGAAGTGAATGGGTTCGCGGCCGAGCCGCGAAATATGCGGCTCGGATGCGGACCCGAACAAAGGCTGTGTGCATGAGGCCTAAGTCATACCCTGTCCAGGAAACAAAAGGTTAATGAGCTGCCTGTTGAAGGGGTACTCCCTGTCCAGAAAACAATAGGTGAATGAGCTGCCTGTTGAAAGGACTACATGATAGTTTTAAAATCAGTGATGAGTTCATGGTGGAAAACTGTGTTTAAATGTTTTAGTATTTAAATTATGTGTAATGGTCTGGAATGTATATTTGTAAACCATTTTAGATGGGTATTTATATATTTTTAAACATATCAAGCGTATAATGTGAATAGGAAGGAAGTAGGCGGATACGATGCCGCAAGCAGAAGGTTTAAAAGCATTTACACTAATGAAATTTTATGTGAATGAAGCAAGTCTTAAATCTTGTAAGTAAAATAAAAACCTGTTTTAATACCATAAACACGGTGAGCACTATGCTTACAGTATATCCTTTTATAGAACCTCGTGCTGAAGTGAAGAAAGGTATTGGACACCTAGAGGATCACTCGGCATTGAGGAAAGGCTATCACATTTGGATCTGAAGTACCCAGAGGGCTAAAGAAAAAAACGCGCAATCTCACAGATGTATATGAGGAAGGATTTCTGTGACGTTGCACATCACATGCAATGACTGACTAACCATAAGTAGACACAGCGCAGAACTACTCTTTTGTTCTGTGGTTTTACAAGTGGAGTTTCGGGATTACTCTTAATAGTTTCCGTTGCAATTCACATATACTAGATTGGATATCCGACTTCTTTATTTGTAATATACTAATACACACCAAAAAGAGCTGTAATTTTCTCACATCAACACACAACAGATAATAAGTCCTTTTTCTTTTTCCCCACTAATACACTCCAAAATCGGACATTAGAACATATCCACTGAACGGTAAATATATATATTTTTTTCCACTAATACACGCCCAAAAGGGCTTTAGAACATATAACTGCACCGCTGAACGGCAAATAGGCCCTTATTTTTGTCCACTTATACACGACACTAAAGGCTTTAAGATATATAACTGCAGTGCTGAACGGCAAATGTATTTTTCTTTTTTGCACGCTGAATGGCAAAATATATTTTTCTTTTTTCCACTTATACACGCCACAAAAGGCTTTAGAAAATATAACTGCACCACTGAACGGCAAATAGGCCCTTAATTTTTTTCCACTTATACATAACACAAAAGGCTTCAGAATATATAACTGCACCGCTGAACGGCAAATATATTTTACTTTTGCCACTAATACACGCCAAAAAGGGTTTTAGAACATATAGCTGCACTGCTGAACGGCAAATATATTTTACTTTTGCCACTAATACATGACAAAAAGGGCTTTAGAACGTTTAACTGCACAGCTGAATGGCAAACATATTTTATTTTTGCCACTAATACACGAAAAAAGGGCTTTAGAACATATAACTGCACCACTGAATGGCAAGTAGGTTCTTATTTTTTTCCACTTATACACAATACAAAAGGCTTTAGAATATATAACCACACAGCTGAACGGCAAATATATTTTTCTTTTTTTCCACTTATAAATGCCACAAAAGACTTTAGAACATATAATTGCACCTCTGAACAGCAAATATATTTTTATTTTGCCACTATTACATGCCAAAAAGGGCTTTAGAACATATAACTGCATCGCTGAACGGCAAATATATTTTACTTTTGCCACTAATACACGACAAAAAGGGCTTTAGAACATATAACTGCACCGCTGAACGGCAAATATATTTTTCTTTTGCCACTAATACACAACAAAAAGGGCTGTAATTTGTGCACATCACAACACAATGGCTAATAAGCCCTTTTTTCCCCACTAATACAAGCCAAAAAATGCTTTAGAACATATAACTGCACCGCACAAGGGTAAATAAGACATAGAAATATTTCCTTGTAATAAACCCTGTTAATGGCTGTATCAAACAGCACTTGTACTCCAATAACAAGAACGGTTTGCTTGAATTACAGAGCGGTATATTGGCAATTTGGGTCCTCGGTCAGTGCAGCAAAGTGTAATAGGATTGTTCCTTTCCCCCAGGCTGTAACCTCGCCTACTGAACCCTGTTCAACATAAATGCTGTGGAATGATTCCTCCCTATCCTTTCCCTTCACTTGTAAATCGTTTTTTTAGCACAATGAAGTTTTTTATAACACTGTCCCTAGTGCCTGCTGACATCTCTCCCTGCACTAAGTGCACTGGTAAATGACAGAATCCAAGATGGCTGAGGCTATTTATAGTGGTGTGACATCACAAGGCTGTCTGGCTGCTGATTGGCTGCATGCATGACATTATGGGTGATCCCTCCTTCCAAGAGACCCTTGCTCCATTTCCTCACATGTGCAGCAGCCGTTTTAGGAAAAAATTTGATTTGTTACCACGTGAGGCGTGAGGAAATTTGGATTCGGTGCAAATCGAATTTTTCCTGAAATTCGGATCGAATACCACTTCGTCAACTTCAATTCACTCATCTCTAATAATAAGTATCATCTGCTGGAGTGAGAAGTTCTTCCTATTTATTAGAGAGTAGATGTCAGTCCTAAACCAAGAGCATCCAGGAGCAGTGAGCTGGCAGATCTAATACTGCATCATAGTTAGCTATATAAAGGAGCTGCACAAACTGTACAGTAGCAAAATGGTAAAAGACTAGAAAGTTGCTTCATCTTTAACAAGCTCTGAACCGCCTCACGCAGAATCGCGTGATCTCGGCGGCCGGGTTATTCCTCAGCGGCGCGTCGGTGCGTCATCTCGCGAGAGGCGAGATGACGCGATCTGTGCGCCTGGACAGGTGCAGTGAATGTAGGGAAAGGCGCAGGGCAAGTTGGTCACCAGCCTGCCAGCCAATGATCAGTGCTGGCAGGCTGGTGACTTTTGAAAAAACGAATCATCAGCCATATAATGCATTATATTTATAAATATAATGCATAAAATGGCTTCTGTGCTCTGTGCTGGGTCATTTTCATCGGTTGGACCCAGCACAGAGCACATGTCACAGTGAGTACACCAAGCACCACATACCGTATTTTTCGCCATATAAGACGCACCGGCTGATAAGACGCACCTAGGTTTTTAGGGAGGAAAATAAGAAAAAAAATATTTTTGGTGGGTCTGGAAGTAATGGTGGTTTGTGGATGGCACTGTTAATGGGGGGATCTGTGGATGGCACTGTTAATGGAGGGATCTGTGGATGGCATTGTTAATGGGGGGATCTTTAGATGGCACTGTTAATGGGGGCCCCTGTGGATGGCACTGTTAATGGGGGCCCATCTGTGGATGGCACTGTTAATGGGGGCCCATCTGTGGATGGCACTGTTAATGGGGGCCCATCTGTGGATGGCACTGTTAATGGGGGATCTGTGGATGGCACTGTTACAAATGTGTCATCCACAGACCCCCCATCCCATAACAGTGCCATCCACAGACACCCCCTGCAGCTCCAATGCTGTACCATAAAAATATAAAATATCTCCAAGTACAAATAAACTTATTAAAGATCACCCTTATTAATGTACTGTAACACAGACCCCAATACCTCCTTTACATACGGGCAGGCCGGCCGGCGAGCGTGACTCTCCGATGGCACATGCCTGCGCCTGCTTCATTCATAAAGCAGGCGCAGGCATGTGACGTCAGAGAGTCACGCTTCCTCCCGCCCGCCCGGCCTGCCCGTATTGTAAAGGAGGTATTGGGGTCTGTGTTACAGTACATTAATAAGGGTGATCTTTAATAAGTTTATTTGCACTTGGAGATATTTTATAATTTTATAGTACAACACTGTGAGCGGCGGGGCCGGACCGTCCCCGCTGCAATTGCCGGCCCCCAGCTCCTCCTCCCAGTCCCTCCCCGCTCGCGCGTACATCGCAGCCTGCGATGTAAAAAAAAAAAAGTCAGCATTCGCCGCATAAGACGCAGGGACATTTTCCCCCCATTTTGGGGGGAAAAAAAGTGCGTCTTATACAGCGAAAAATACGGTATTTAGCCCCAGATCACCCCCCCATCACCCCAATTAACCCCTTGATCACCCCTGTCAATCACTAGTGAAAGGGTAAAAAGTGATCAGTGTAAACTGTCACTTTTTTTTTTCACCAGTATTGACTTTTAGGTTTAGCTTAGTTTAGGCCCCCTTTGGTAGGTAGTTAGCTTCCGTTAGCGCCCAGCCCACCGCACCGCAGTCACTGATTCGCTGATTAGCGTATCGCTAATCAGCGTTGGGACTTTATAGTATCTGTAAGTGATCAGAAATGATCACAGTCAGATCTATAATAGTATTAGTATCACTTTAGCTCGCCCTCCACCCAAACGCAGTGTTTGCCCGATCAGGCCTGATCGGTCGCCCACACGTGCGTTCCCCCACACCCGCCCTGCCGCAGTGCCCACAATTTTTATTTTATTTTATCACTGCAAAAACACCATAAAATCGATTTTGAGCTTTTTGGATCTTTTTTAGCGATCGCAGCTTTACTTCGCAACTCCTATGTCCTTTCCCCTGTTTTTAATTTTTTTTTGCACATTTTTTGGCAGAGATTTTTTCATCCACATTGATCGATGCAAATGAAGAAATCTGTGCCATTCGTGTTTTTTTTCAGCCCAGAGGCTGAACGAAAAAAAAAAATCTCATTACTCGTATGCTCAATATAAGGAGAATAGTAGAAACTCCTAATGCTGGCCATACATGTAATAAATGCAAAGAGAGTCTCAAATGCCAGGGCAGTACAAACACCCCACAAATGACCCCATTTTGGAAAGAAGACACCCGAAGGTATTCGCTGAGGGGCATATTGAACTTTTTGTCACAAGTTTGCGGAAAGGGAGACTTTGTGAGAAAAAAGAAAATGTCAATTTCTGCTAACTTGTGCCAAAAAAAAAATCTTCTATGAACTCGCCATGCCCCTCACGGAATACCTTGGGGTGTCTTCTTTCCAAAATGGGGTCACATGTGGGGTATTTATACTGCCCTGGCATTTTAGGGGCCCTAAAGCGTGAGAAGAAGTCTGGAATCCAAATGCGTAAAAATGCCCTCCTAAAAGGTACTCATTGGAGTTTGGGCCCCTTTGCGCACCTAGGCAGCAAAAAAGTGTCACACATGTAATATCGCCGTACTCAGGAGAAGTAGGGCAATGTGTTTTGGGGTGTATTTTTACATATACCCATGCTGGGTGAGAGAAATATCTCTGTAAATTGACAACTTTGTATAAAAAAATGGAAAAAGTTGTCATTTACAGAGATATTTTTCACACACAGTATCGGTATATGTAAAAATACACCCCAAAACACATTTTCTCCTGAGTACGGCAATACCACATGTGTGCCACTTTTTTGAAGCCGAGATGTGCAAAGGGGCCCTAATTCCAATGAGTACCTTTAGGATTTCACAGGGCATTTTTACGCATTTGGATTCCAAACTACTTCTCACGCTTTAGGGACCCCTAAAATGTCAGGGCAGTATAAAATGGACCCCATTTTATAAAGTAAACACCCCAAGGTATTACATGAGGGGTATGGTGAGTTCATGTAAAGTTTTATTTTTTGTCACAAGTTAGTGGAATATGAGACTTTGTAAGAAAAAAATAATTTCCATTTCCGCTAACTTGTGACAAAAAATAAAAACTTACATGAACTCACTATGCCCATCAGCGAATACCTTAGGGTGTCTACATTCCGAAATGGGGTCATTTGTGGGGTGTTTCTACTGTCTGGGCATTGTAGTACCTCAGGAAACATGACAGGTGCTCAGAAAGTCAAAGTGCGGAAATTCACTTTTTTGCACCATAGTTTGTAAACACTATAACTTTTACCCAAACCAATAAATATACACTTATTGCATTTTTGTTATCAAAGATATGAAGAACAATAAATGTAGAGAAAAATTTATATAGAAATGTTATATAGTTTTATTTGAAAAATTTTCCAACAGAAAGTGAAAAATGTAATGTAATTTTTTATTAATATCAAAAAAAGTGAAAGCTCTATTAGTGAGAAGAAAAGGAGGTAAAATTCATTTGGGTGGTAAGTTGTATGACCGAGCAATAAACCGTGAAAGTAGTGTAGTGCAGAATTGTAAAAAGTGGTCTGGTCATTAAGGGGGTTTAAGCTAGGGGGGCTTAAGTGGTTAAATTTGGAAGTAGATAAACAAATAACAAATTTGCAAAGGTTGCCAATGCCATAACCTTTAACTTTAGAAGGATATTTGTAATCAGCCTGCAGGGCTAGTAGCTGCACACATTCCACGTAGTTGCATTAATCAGCTGTTCTAAGTGTTAGATTGTGAGTTTGACCTTATGTAATGTTGTGTACATACAAAATGCAGTGGTCCCACTTATAGTAATACTGCTGATGACCATGTGACCGTTCATGTCATTACCATCCTGGGAGAGCTGTTTATTAGATTTATTAGACCGAGTGTGACAAATGTCACAGTAGCAGGGTTGTTTTCTTCTATAAATAGGGCTGTTATAGAATTGCACTTTCCAAACACATACAGTAACAGTATGTTACTCAGCAGGATATCTATGACCCAGGTATTAATTAATGTTTATGTATTATTCAGGATGGGAAGATTAAACTATAGTAGGCACAACTGCAGTGACCACAAGATATACCGTACATTATTAGCATGGGATATCTCTGTTTATATCATGTGTTGGGCATATACACTAGAACCTCAACATAAATAAGGGCTGTTCTGGTAAGCAGATGTTTGAGAAGCACAAAAACATCTACATGTAGAACATCATGTATGCAGTGGTGTATCTTGGTTTTGTGCTGCCCTAGGCGAGACTAAACCTAATATAAGTTTGACCCACCCCTTCCTGTCAAGGCCAAACACCCCCTAAACAGTGCCATCCACAGTTCCCCTCCCCATAACAGTGTGATCCACAGATCCCCCACCCATGACAGTGCCATCCACAGATCCCCCCATGACAGTGTCATCCATAGATCACCCCCCCCATAACAGTGCCTTCCACAGATCCCCCGCCATAACAGTGCCATCCACAGATCACCCACCCATAACAGTGCCATCCACAAATCCCTCCTATGACCGTGTCATCCACAGATCCCCCCCATGACAGTGTCATCCACAGATCCCCTACCCATGACAGTGTCATCCACAGATCCCCCCATGACAGTGTCATCCACAGATCACCCCCCCATAACAGTGCCTTCCACAGATCCCCCGCCATAACAGTGCCATCCACAGATCACCCACCCATGACAGTGCCATACACAGATCCCCCCCATGACAGTGTCATCCACAGATGCCCCAAAACAGTACAATCCACAGATCCCGCCCATATCAGTGCCATCCACAGATGCCCCACCCATGACAGTGCCATCCACAGATCCCCCCCATGACCGTGTCATCCACAGATCCCCCCCATGACAGTGTCATCCACAGATCCCCTACCCATGACAGTGTCATCCACAGATCCCCCCCATGACAGTGCCATCCACAGATCCCCCTCCCCATAACAGTGCCATCCACAGATCCCCCTAAACAGTGCCATCCACAGATCCCCCCCATGACCGTGTCATCCACAGATCCCCCCCATAACAGTGTCATCCACAGATCCCCTACCCATGACAGTGTCATCCACAGATCCCCCCCATGACAGTGCCATCCACAGATCCCCCTCCCCATAACAGTGCCATCCACAGATCCCCCTAAACAGTGCCATCCACAGATCCCTCTCCCCATGACAGTGTCATGCACAGATCCCCCCCATAACAGTGCCATCCACAGATCCCCCACCCATGACAGTGCCATCCACAGATCCCCCCATGACAGTGTCATCCACAGATCCCACCCCATAACAGTGCGATCCACAGATCCCCCACCCATGACAATTCCATCCACAGATTCCCCCCATGACAGTGTCATCCACAGATCATCCCCCCCCATAACAGTGCCTTCCACAGATCCCCCGCCATAACAGTGCCATCCACAGATCCCCCACCCATGACAGTGCCATCCACAGATCCCCCCCCCCATGAAAGTGCCATCCACAGATCCCCCCCCCCCCATGACAGTGCCATCCACAGATCCCCCTCCCCGATGCTCAGAGGATTATACATTTATTAACTGTAATCTGTAACTTTAACTTTAAATGAGCGCTGGCTTATCTCTCTACTAGGGTATCTTACTCTCTGGTCTCATATCCGGTAACAGGCAGCAGTACGGGCGGCGCTCACTCATTGACGCCACTCGGCGCAGACATGGCATTTTGCCACCCCATTGGCAAGTGCCGCCCTAGGCAAATGCCTCGTTTGCCTCGTGATAGATACACCCCTGCATGTATGGGCTTTTAACATATTCACATGTGGCTTAGGCTACTTTCACCCAACGGAACAGCCTGTTGGATCTGTCCTGCTGCTAGTGAACGTGTGCCCCCGGACTACCACTCCGGCCCCATTGATTATTATGGGAGCGTGGCAGAGTTCTGGCTGCGGCACGGCATCGCACGGCAAGAGGCTACAGGAATAAAACTACGACATGTCTGACATTTATTCTGGCAGCCTCTCGCCGTGCGCTGCTGTGCCTCTACCGGAATTCCACACTGCGATATGTTATAAAATATTTTAATACTGAGGCACAGTAATTCTATGTACAAATTAAAAGATTAACTGTGAGTGTTCCAGCAGTCGAACAAGATGTGGATGGATAACTGGCTTAGGTTTTCCCCGTCACATCCTTAAAGCTTGTAATAAAGCAGGATCTTGTCATAGGGCCACTTAATATGGTGTATTTGGTGATCTCTGTAATGGAGGCACCCCTTTGCACTGGTTTTCCTTCCTTTGAGGGATATCTGGCTTTCATTGTGTTGTAGACCCAATACTGGGGCTCCACATTTATTTAGCATATTACTGTTTCCCAGGGAGCTTTGCAATTTGGATTGCTGTGTTGAGACTCTTAACTGAGGCTCCGCGGTGTTTTTGTGGCTGGTCTCCCTGAGATCAGCTATTGTTTTGTTTGAGCAGTCCAACAAGATGCAGGCAGGGATATATTACACCGTACTTTAATACTGAGGCACAATACTTCTATGTATAAATTCAAATGATTAACTGGGATTGTGGCAGCAGTTCAACAAGATGCACTATCCCTGCAGTCTTCCTATGCTCTCCCTATGTTCTTCCAACAGTGTCTAAAAACTCTCCCTGCACTCTCCCTATGCAATTAAAAGCTTTCTGCAACACTGTCCCTAACGTATAAGCGCTAGTCAAGTCTTTCCCTAAGATCAGCTCACAGTGAAATGGCAGAGACCACGTGGGATGAGGCTATTTATAGGGCTGTAACATCACAGGGATGGCTATCTGCTAGTTGGTTGGCTGCACGGTAGAGTTGAACAAACACCTGGAAGCTCGGGTTCGCCGGTTTCGGCTGAACTTTGAAGTCAATGGGGACACGAACTTTGGCGCGAAAAAGTCCTGGAAAGGGCTAGAGGGCTGGAAATTGAAGCAAAATGAGGGTAAGAGTAGGACCGGTGCCCTGCAAACAAATTTGGATAGGGAAATAACTTAAAATGACATAAAATACATAAGAATTAAAAATAAACATTCTAAACCTGAGCCCAAGTGAGTGACAGTGGCACCTGCCATCCCTCAAACAGAGGATGTGGCAGCAACGCCAACACATCTTTCACCATCACCAAGCATCTCCACACTATTCCATGGAAGCGTTCAGCTGTCCATCTCCCAAACACTGGAGTTTGTACCTTATGCAGAATAGACATGTATACCGGCCTCATCCAACCATTGTTATACTACAGCGCACTTACTCTTTGTTTTCTTTTTTATATTTCCCAATGTTTTGGGGTCTACCCCAATTTCTAAAAAAAAAAAAACACATTGTTGTTGGCGACTACCTTTGGCTTCACAGCCAAAAAATGCTATATGTCAGGCAACAATGTAACCCCTAATTGTAATGAATTAAGTTTCCTGTCTGTTATGCAGTGCAGGGGTACAGTACTTTGAAAGAAAGAAGGGGTACAGATCACCCAACAATGTGAAGGCCACCTAATTTACTGAATATATTTCCAAGTCAGGTATGCAGTGCAGGGGTACTTTATAGTCCAAGAATGTAACATATGATTTTTAGATATTTACCTCCCTGTCACTTATGCAGAGCAGGACTTTGTATACGGCAAAACTGGCAATATGTCACCCACCAATGTAACAGACGATTTATACAAATTTAAGTCCCTGTCACTTATGTAGAGCAGGGGTTTGTATATGGCAAAACTGTCAAAATATCACCCACCAATGTAACAGATGATTTTTTTAAATTTACCTTCCTGTCACTTATGCAGAGCAGGGCTTTGTACCGTAAACCACGGATCCGCAAAATACGGAAGCTGCTTCGTGTTCTGTTCCGTAATATGCGGAACGGAATGCGGCCCATTGTAAAAATGCCTAATCTTGTCCGCAAAACAGATAAGAAAAGGACATGTTCTATTTTTTTTGCAGGGGCACGGAACAGAGCAACGTGTGCTGTCCGCATCTTTGGCGGCCCCATTGAAGTGAACGGGTCCGCGCCCGAGCCGCAAAATATGCGGCTCAGACGCGGACCATAACAATGGTCGTGTGCATGAGGGAGTTTGTGTATGGCAAAACTGGTAAAATGTCACCCACCAATGGAACAGACAATTTTTACTAATTTACGTCCCTGTCACCTATCTAGCACAAAAAGTGATTTTTTTTTATAGCACCAATGTAAATGCAGTATGTAACGTTTTAATTGGACTGTTAGAAATGCAGCATGGCCCGTAAATTTACTATCTTGCAAAAAAAGTGTGCTTTTCTATATCAGCAAGGTAACTGCATTATTTAGCGGTTTTATTGGACTGTCAGATATGCAGTACCTGTGGCAGACAGATATGAGCCAGGTATGTACTGCAGCCCATAGGGGTACTTTAGCAGCCAAAAAAGGGCATTTGTCCTCCACTGTGCTACCAGAACAGAATTAAAGTAATGTCCCTAACACACATGCAGTTCACATGCAGTTGCAAGGGCACTGCACTTGCAAAAATGGCCGCCGACACCCACCAAACTAGCAGATGGATTAAAACTTATTTTTCAGTGTCACTGGGCTCAGGGCTGGGTACAAAAATTTAACATAGCATGCTCAATAATCTCTGTAGTTTGAAGATCTATCATCCTATCCCTACACCGAGAAGAGCAGAGTGATGTGCAGTGCTACGTGACGCCAGCCTATATAGAGGCTGGGTCACATGCTGCTTGGCCAATCACAGCCATGCCATTAGTAGGCATGGCTGTGATGGCTTCTAAGGGCAGACTAGTTGATTGGCTGCCCTGCAGACTTTCAAAAAGCGTCAAGAAATCGCTGAACACCGAACCCGAACCTTTACGGAAATGTCCGGGTTCGGGTACCAAAAACCCAAAAGTTTGGTACGAACCCATACTTTACAGTTCGGGTTCACCCAACCGTACTTCACGGCATTATGGGTGATCTTGCATTCCCGGGCTCCTTACCTTCACTTTGTAACACGTGCAACAGCCATTTTAAGAAAAAAAACTGATTCATTACAACGAAGTGCAAGGAAATTCAGATTCATGGCAAATAGAATTTTTCCTAAACTTCAGATTTCAGCTTCGTTTTGCTCAACACTACTGACTATACCACTTTACGGTAAATCAGATACGTGTTTACAAATTTATCTAAAGCACTATCTTGTGCTGCCAAAGTGATGAAGTATCATGGCTTCTGCTAAATGTATTCATTTGGTGTTCTGTCAATAAACCTGTAGGACCAATTGAACCTGAGTTAAATACGTGAAAGATTCTGATTAAAGAGTAAATAATGCATTTAAACTTTGGCATTTAATTAGGTTCTTTGGCAAGCGGCCCATTTTTGAGTATACCCAATTAATATTCAGATAATTCAAAGAACCTCCCTCTGTATCACTGAACATTAGGGCACATTTATTAAGTCTTAATAAAGCACTAGAGCTGGTGGTGGATCTGCCCAAGTTATGAAGAGGCACAGGCCTTTCCCTAACTTTGGCACACCAGCACTAGTTCTAAATGTAAGACAACTTTCTAGCTGTTTTACATTTAGATCATTTTCTACGCCTAAAACAGACGTAGAATATGGTAAAGGAGAAGAGCCTGCCGGTCCGTCCCCTTTGCCGCCCACACCACACCCACAATTTTACCTGGCGTGGGTGGGGAAAAGTTGCAGATAGCCAACTAACCATTCAACTGCCATCTGAACCTGAAATATGCCTAATTTAGGTGTATTTCAGATTAATAAATTACCCCCCAAAAGTAGGACCTTCATTTATGTGATGGTCAGAAATCACTCTACTGGACAAACCCAGTCTTCTAAGCATTGGGTTGCTTACCTCTGCAAACTGTAATTTGTCTCCTGAGGTTGTACATTGTTAAAAGACAAAAAAGAGATTTAAGTTCCAAGCCCCATCAGTTAGGGGGGAGGCAAGCGTGTGTGTGGAGGGGAGGGCTTGGTACTTTTTCTCATTGATGAGACGCATTTTTTAGACAATGTTCCATAGGAAAAAATCTGCAAATTAGCTCATACCAGCCAAACCAGGGTCCACATTTGACTGATTAGCTGCGGATTTGCAGTTGTGGATTTTTTTTGCAGCAAACCCACAGCATTGTACCATAACAGAAAAGTGGCAAAAAGTGTAAATTGTCCTGCTGTAGGGTTGAGCAGACCCGTGGACGTTTGCGTTCGCCGGGTTCGGCTGAACTTCGTGTCAAAGTTCGGGTTTGGGATCCGAACTTGACCTGAACTCGAACCTGAACCTGAACCCCATTGAAGTCAATGGGGACTCGAACTTTAGTGCACTAAAATGGCTGTAAAATAGTCATAGTGGGGGCTAGAGGGCTTCAAATGGAAGCAAAATGGGGGTAAGAGCAGGACAATTGCGCTGCAAACAACTGTGAATAGTGAAATGACGTAAAATAACAGAATATATAAAAAAAATAAAAATAATAATCTTGAACTAGGAGGCGGAGGTCCAAGTGGAGTAAGAGGTTGAGGAGGCGGTGGACGAAGCGGCGGTGGAGGAGGAGGCGGTAGCCAAATCTGGGAAGACCCCAAAACACTGGGAACTAGAAAAGAGAATGCAAAGAGAAGTGCGCTGGAGTCTAACAATGGCTGGGTGCAGCTGATATACTAGTCTATTCAGCACAAGTTACGGACAAGTCCTGTGGGATCCATGCCTGGTTCATTTTAATGAACGTGAGCTTGTCCACATTGGCTGTGGACAGGCGGCTGCGCTTGTCTGTGATCACCCCCCCTGTCGTGCTAAACACACGTTCGTACAATACACTGCCCGCAGGGCAGACCAGCACCTCCAAGGAGTAAAGGGCAAACTCAGGCCATCTGCCCAATTTGGAGACCCAGAAGTTAAATGGGGCAGACCCATCAGTCAGTACGTGTAGGCGTGTGCACACGAACTGTTCCACCATGTTGCTGAACTGCTGCCTCCTGTTAAGACGTTCCGTATCAGCTGGTGGTGCTGGTTGTTGAGGCATGCTGAAAAAGCTTTTCTACATTTTAGCTTTTTCCTCCTACTCTGCCGCTTTGTGCTTCCACTGAGCCCCCGCTGTCAGGTGGGAATGCCATCAGCAGCGCATCTACCAGCGTGCGCTTGTACTTACGCTTCTTCCGTTCACGCTCCAGTGACGGAATTTAGACCGGCACATTGTCCTTGTAGCGGGGATCCAGCAAGTTGGCTACCCAGTAATCAGCACTGGTTAGAATGTGGGCAACTAGCCCAAGCTGTCCTTTGTGGGAGGTGTATAGTCTGTGTCCTCTGTGATGGCCATGAGCTGCTTTGGGTGCCATCCTGCTGTGAACATGGATCCTCCTCATCATCATCCTCCTCATCCTCCAGAACTGTGTCCTTGCTGGACAATGGTGTACCTGTCCTCTGTTGGTGCAGGAAGCCATCCTCCGAGCCACTTGTGAATGACTGGCCTAATAACCGTGGAAATGACCCCTCTTCCTCCTGTGCAACATCCTCTTCCATCATCGCCGGAAGCGTTTTTTCAAGGAGAAATGGGATAGTAATGCTGAGGATGGTGTCTTCAGCACTGGCTATGTTGGTGGAGTACTCTAAACAGTGCAACACTGCACACACGTCCCGCATGGAGGCCCACTTGTTGGTTGTGAAGTGGTGCTGTTCCACAGAGCGACTCACCCGTGCGTGCTGCAGCTGAAACTTCACTATTACCTGCTGATGTTTGCACAGTCTTACCAGCAAGTGCAAAATGGAGTTTCAGCTTTTGGCTACGTTGCATATGAGGCGGTGAGTGGGAAGGCCGAAGTTACACTGCAGTGCAGACAGGCGAGCAGCAGCAGGGTGAGAACTCCAAAAGCGCGCAGAGACAGCCCACACTTTCTGCAGCAG
Source organism: Bufotes viridis (assembly GCA_033119425.1). Lineage (NCBI taxonomy): Eukaryota > Metazoa > Chordata > Amphibia > Anura > Bufonidae > Bufotes > Bufotes viridis. Next base: position 406,192,059 of record CM065591.1, on the reverse strand, counting down.
CTCTGACATATCGGGGTAATTTTTCAGGAACCTTTGCACCACCAAATTCAGCACATGTGCCACGCAAGGGATTTGCGTCAAACCGGCTAGTCCCAGAGCTGCTATGATATTTCGCTCATTATCGCACACCACCAGGACGGTCCGTCCCCTTTGCCGCCCACACCACACCCACAATTTTACCTGGCGTGGGTGGGGAAAAGTTGCAGATAGCCAACTAACCATTCAACTGCCATCTGAACCTGAAATATGCCTAATTTAGGTGTATTTCAGATTAATAAATTACCCCCCAAAAGTAGGACCTTCATTTATGTGATGGTCAGAAATCACTCTACTGGACAAACCCAGTCTTCTAAGCATTGGGTTGCTTACCTCTGCAAACTGTAATTTGTCTCCTGAGGTTGTACATTGTTAAAAGACAAAAAAGAGATTTAAGTTCCAAGCCCCATCAGTTAGGGGGGAGGCAAGCGTGTGTGTGGAGGGGAGGGCTTGGTACTTTTTCTCATTGATGAGACGCATTTTTTAGACAATGTTCCATAGGAAAAAATCTGCAAATTAGCTCATACCAGCCAAACCAGGGTCCACATTTGACTGATTAGCTGCGGATTTGCAGTTGTGGATTATTTTTGCAGCAAATCCACAGCATTGTACCATAACAGGAAAGTGGCAAAAAGTGTAAATTGTCCTGCTGTAGGGTTGAGCAGACCCGTGGACGTTTGCGTTCGCCGGGTTCGGCTGAACTTCGTGTCAAAGTTCGGGTTTGGGATCCGAACTTGACCTGAACTCGAACCCGAACCTGAACCCCATTGAAGTCAATGGGGACTCGAACTTTAGTGCACTAAAATGGCTGTAAAATAGTCATAGTGGGGGCTAGAGGGCTTCAAAAGGAAGCAAAATGGGGGTAAGAGCAGGACAATTGCGCTGCAAACAACTGTGAATAGTGAAATGACGTAAAATAACAGAATATATAAAAAAAATAAAAATAATAATCTTGAACTAGGAGGCGGAGGTCCAAGTGGAGTAAGAGGTTGAGGAGGCGGTGGACGAAGCGGCGGTGGAGGAGGAGGCGGTAGCCAAATTTGGGAAGACCCCAAAACACTGGGAACTATAAAAGAGAATGCAAAGAGAAGTGCGCTGGAGTCTAACAATGGCTGGGTGCAGCTGATATACTAGTCTATTCAGCACAAGTTACGGACAAGTCCTGTGGGATCCATGCCTGGTTCATTTTAATGAACGTGAGCTTGTCCACATTGGCTGTGGACAGGCGGCTGCGCTTGTCTGTGATCACCCCCCCTGTCGTGCTAAACACACGTTCGTACAATACACTGCCCACAGGGCAGACCAGCACCTCCAAGGAGTAAAGGGCAAACTCAGGCCATCTGCCCAATTTGGAGACCCAGAAGTTAAATGGGGCAGACCCATCAGTCAGTACGTGTAGGCGTGTGCACACGAACTGTTCCACCATGTTGCTGAACTGCTGCCTCCTGTTAAGACGTTCCGTATCAGCTGGTGGTGCTGGTTGTTGAGGCATGCTGAAAAAGCTTTTCTACATTTTAGCTTTTTCCTCCTACTCTGCCGCTTTGTGCTTCCACTGAGCCCCTGCTGTCAGGTGGGAATGCCATCAGCAGCGCATCTACCAGCGTGCGCTTGTACTTACGCTTCTTCCGTTCACGCTCCAGTGACGGAATTAAGACCGGCACATTGTCCTTGTAGCGGGGATCCAGCAAGTTGGCTACCCAGTAATCAGCACTGGTTAGAATGTGGGCAACTAGCCCAAGCTGTCCTTTGTGGGAGGTGTATAGTCTGTGTCCTCTGTGATGGCCATGAGCTGCTTTGGGTGCCATCCTGCTGTGAACATGGATCCTCCTCATCATCATCCTCCTCATCCTCCAGAACTGTGTCCTTGCTGGACAATGGTGTACCTGTCCTCTGTTGGTGCAGGAAGCCATCCTCCGAGCCACTTGTGAATGACTGGCCTAATAACCGTGGAAATGACCCCTCTTCCTCCTGTGCAACATCCTCTTCCATCATCACCCGAAGCGTTTTTTCAAGGAGAAATGGGATAGTAATGCTGAGGATGGTGTCTTCAGCACTGGCTATGTTGGTGGATTACTCTAAACAGTGCAATACTGCACACACGTCCTGCATGGAGGCCCACTTGTTGGTTGTGAAGTGGTGCTGTTCCACAGAGCGACTCACCCGTGCGTGCTGCAGCTGAAACTTCACTATTACCTGCTGATGTTTGCACAGTCTTACCAGCAAGTGCAAAATGGAGTTTCAGCTTTTGGCTACGTTGCATATGAGGCGGTGAGTGGGAAGGCCGAAGTTACACTGCAGTGCAGACAGGCGAGCAGCAGCAGGGTGAGAACTCCAAAAGCGCGCAGAGACAGCCCACACTTTCTGCAGCAGCTCTGACATATCGGGGTAATTTTTCAGGAACCTTTGCACCACCAAATTCAGCACATGTGCCACGCAAGGGATTTGCGTCAAACCGGCTAGTCCCAGAGCTGCTATGATATTTCGCTCATTATCGCACACCACCAGGACGGGCTTGAGGCTCAGTGGCACCAACCACTCATCGGTCTGTTGTTCCATGCCCACAGCTCTTGCGCGGTGTGTTGTTTTTCCCCCAAACAGATAAGTTTCAAAACAGTTTCCCCCTGGCTGTGCTGAAGTTGGTGGTGCAGGTGTTACGCTGACCGGATGAGTAGGCGGTAGAGGAGGAAATGGAGTAGGAGGAGGAGGCAATGAGAATCGTCCTGCAATCCTCGGTGGTGGAAGCTTTATAAAATGCCCGTACACCAAACTCGAACCCAAACTTTTCCGGCAAAGCTCGGGTTCGGGTTCGCTCAACACTATCCTGCTGTGTAGATTTGAAATTTAAAGCTTGTCAATTTATGTTGTGGATCTGTACTGCAGATTTCATCCTTTGCAATGAAGGGGGTTAAGTCCACTGGCATTTCCACGGCATAACCCTTAAGTAATACATGCAGTTTTGTTGAGGTTTTTGCTGCAGTTTATTCTATGGAAACAGCAAAAACCACAGCAGATTTTTCTTCTGTAATTTCAGTCACTTGTAAACCCAGCCTTACAAATCCCAAAAGGTATTTGGAATGGATCATCTATTCTACTTTTATGTACATGGTTGAAAATTGAATGTAAGAGTGGCAAGTAGTGATGAGCGAGCATGCTCGGCCGAGTATTGTTTCAGCTTGACTTAATTTGCGCCTCCTAAGCAGCCAATCAAGGTCCCGTTAACTAATTCCCTTCAGTGTAAGGCCATAGCCATGTTAGCTGTAAGCCTTACACTAATTGGCTGGCCGGAACACATGATACAAGTTGATATACTGTAGGAGCTGAGATCCGACGCTAGGTTTATTCAGCGTCAGGGAGAGCAGACAGTAAGCAGGGACAGATAGCGTGTTGCTGTAAACTTACTGATTTTACTCCAAAAACCTTATTGAAAGACCAAACAGTCCTTTTAAGGACTACAGTGTGTGTTTGACAGCAGTGCAGCACCTTTTTTTTAACCGCTACAGGACCGCCTAACGCAGGGATGCGTCCTGCGGGCGGTCCTGTAGCTCTGAGACGACGCATCGGCGCGTCATCTCGCGAGAGCCGAGACTTCTTGTGAACGCGCGCGCGAGCGTGCGCGTTCACAGTGAAGCGCGTCTCGGCAGTTCTGCTACAGCCTGCCAGTGATGATCCATCGCTGGCAGGCTGTAGATGCGAATTAAATCGCATCAAACAGCTATATCAGACGCTGTTTTGTTAACAGTGTCTGATATAGCTGCTACCTGGTCCTCTGGTGGTCACATTTGCTGGGATCGACCACCAGAGGACCAGGTAACACTGTAAAGTTGCACCAAACACTACACTAACCCCCCCCCCCCTCACCTATTAACCCCTTGATCACCCCATCTAGACCCCTGATCACCCCCCTGTCATTGATCACACCCCTTGTAAGGCTCCATTCAGACGTCAATATGTGTTTTGCGGATCCGTGGATTCATGGATCCGCGGATCCGCGGATCCTCAAAACACGGACCCCGGCAATGTGCTTTCCGCATTTTGCAGATCCGCACATTGCCAGAACTATATAGAAAATGCTTTTTCTTGTCCGCAATTGCAGACAAGAATAGGACATGTTCTATATTTTTGCGGAACGGAAGTGCAGACCCGGAAGCGCGGATCCGTAATTCCGGATCCGAGCGGAACAAAGTCTGTCCCCATAGAAATGAATGGGTCCACAATTCCGTTCCGCAAACAGAATTTCGGACGTGTGAATGGGGCATAAGGGTCCCCTATCACCGCCAGTTAGTTAGCTACTTGTTAGGTAGCTAGCGCCCAGCCCATCACACCGCAGTCACTGATTTTGGCAGAGATTTTTTCATCCACATTGATCGATGCGAATGAAAAAATCTGTGTCGTTCATTTTTTTTTTTTTTTTCAGCGCAGAGGCTGAACGGAAAAAAAAAATCTCATTACCCGTATGCTCAATATAAGGAGAATTGCAGATACTCCTAATGCTGGCCATACGTGTAATGATTGCGGAGACCCTCAAATGCCAGGACAGTATAAATACCCCACATGTGACCCCATTTTAGAAAGAAGACACCCCAAGGTATTCCGTGAGGGGTATGGCGAGTTCATGCAAAATTTTACCTTTTGTCACAAGTTAGTGGAATATGAGACTGTAAAAAAAAAAAAAAAATCTATTTCCGCTAACTTGTGCCAATTTTTTTTCTGTGAACTCGCCATACCCCTCACAGAATACCTTGGGGTGTCTTCTTTCCACAATGGGGTCACTTGTGGGGTATTTATACTGTCCTGGCATTTTAGGGGCCCTAAAGCGTGAGAATCCAAATGCGTAAAAATGGCCTCAGAAATCCTAAAGGTACTCATTGGTTTTAGGGCCCTTTGCGCATCTTGGCTGCAAAAGTGTCACTCATGTGGTATTGCAGTACTCAGGAGAAGTAGGGCAATGTGTTTTGGGGTGTATTTTTATATATACCCATACTTTGTGTGAAAAATATCTCTGTAAACGACAACTTTTAAATTTTTTTATGCAAAGTTGACAATTTACAGAGATATTTCTCTCACCCAACATGGGTATATGTAAAAATACACCCCAAAACACATTGCCCTACTTCTCCTGAGTATGGTGATACCACATAAGTGACACTTTTTTTCAGCCTGGGTGCGCAAAGGGGCCCAAATTCCAACCAGTAACTTTAGGTTTAACATGGCGGCTCACAATTTAGCCCCGCCCAAAATGCCAGAACAGTAAACACACCCCACAAATGACCCCATTTCGGAAAGTAGACACCCCGAGGTATTCACTGAGGGGCATAGTGAGTCCATCTGAGATTTTTTTTTTTTTGCCAGAAGTTAGCAGAAATTGAAACTTTTTTTTTTCTCAGAAAGTGTCATTTTCCGCTAACTTGTGAAAAAAAAGAAATGATACATGAACTCACCATGCCCCTCCGCGAATACTTTGGGGTGTCTTCTTTCTAAAATGGTGTCATTTGGGGGTATTTATACTTTCCTGGCATTCTAGCACCTGAAGAAACATGACAGGTGCTCAGAAAGTCAGAGCTGCTTCAAAATGCCGAAATTCACTTTTTGCACCATAGTTTGTAAACGCTATAACTTTTACCCAAACCAATAAATATACACTTATTGGACTTTTTTATCAAAGACATGTAGAACAATAAATTTAGAGAAAAATTTATATAGAAATGTAGTTTTTTAAAAAAAAAATTACAACAGAAAGTGAAAAATGTCATTTTTTTGCAAAAATGTCGTTAAATTTGTATTAATGGCAAAAAAAGTAAAAATGTCAGCAACAATGAAATACCACCAAATGAAAGCTCTATTAGTGAGAATAAAAGGAGGTAAAATTCATTTGGGTGGTAAGTTGGATGACGGAGCAATAAACGGTGAAAGTAGTGTAGTGCGGAATTGTAAAAAGTGGCCTGGTCATTAAGGGTGTTTAAGCTAGGGGGGTTGAAGCGGTGTTTAATTCAGCACTATCAGGGACAGGAGTCTTCAGGAAGGGACAGATAAAAAAGCTATTTTCAAGCCCTGCACTAAGTACCCAAACTTCTAAAAGGCAGAAAGATTTCAGATTAGTGACATCCATCGTACGCCATCAGAAAGCAGTGTGTGGAGCAGACATTATAAAAAGGGGCTTATTAACTACAGTGTGCCTGCTGGTGAGATATGCACTGCACCATCAGAAAGCAGTGTGTTGGGCAGACATTATAAAAAGGAGCTTATTCACTACAGTGTGCCTGCTAGTGAGATATACACTGCACCATCTGAAAGCAGTGTTTTGGACAGACATTATAAAAAGGGGCTTATTCACTACAGTGTGCCTGCTAGTGAGATATACACAGCACCATCAGAGAAATTATTTTTTTCTGGGGAAATTAACCTAATTTGTGCCACATCTGTGTGTGCATTCAATCCGCAACCGTTATATTCATTACTCCAGCAGTAGTGATTTATATTTTGACCATAGATAACTAGTTTTGGGCACATCTGTGTGTGCGTTTAGGCCGCAACCGTATACAGAATTCCAGCAGAGAATACATTTTATTTGGGACAAATTTGTATCCAATATAGAACTACATCTGAATACAATGTGTATATTACATATTCCATTATCTTGGGCCTAGTATACTGGCCGACATCTGTTGTATTTTGCTTCCAATGCCGAACTAAATCTGAATACAGTGTGTATATTACAAATTCCATTGCAATGTTTTATGGGGTTCACTCACTTTCAGTCCCTCACCTCCAATGTTTTATACGGTCTTCTCACCTTCAGGCCCTCCCCTCCAATGTTTTATATGGTATGTTCACCTGTAGGCCATCACTGCAATGTTTTATGGAGTTCGCTCACCTTCAGGCCCTCACCTCCAATGTTTTATACGGTCTGTTCACCTGTAGGCCATCACTACAATGTTTTATGGGGTTCGCTCACCTTCAGGCCCTCACCTCCAATGTTTTATACGGTCTGCTCACCTGTAGGCCTTCACTGCAATGTTTTATGGGGTTCGCTCACCTTCAGGCCCTCTCTTCCAATGTTTTATACAGTATTCTAACCTTCAGGCCCTCACCTCCAATGTTTTATACAGTCTGCTCACCTGTAGGCCATCACTGCAATGTTTTATGGGGTTCAATCACATTCAGGCCCTCACCTCCAATGTTTTATACAGTCTGCTCACCTTCAGGCCCTCTGCTCACCTGTAGGCCATTACTTTGGTGCTCGCTCATCACTAGTGGTCAGTCCCCTCTAAAATGTGAACCCTGCAATAAAATTGCAGAGTAATGCTGCCTACTCCCTGTTAGATTTTTTTTTTAGGGTCCTTTTACATGGAATGATTATCTGACAGATGATTGGGAATGAAGCAGATGCTCCGGATCACTGTCACATCATCTGCAGAGGTGACTGCTGCATTTACTTGGGGACAAGCAAGCGATACAGATATGTGTAAAAGGACCCTTAGTTTCCTTAATGCTCTTTCAATGAATGCATTTAGTGATCTGTCCCACAATAGTCCTGTGAGATGTGCATTCTCTGGTGGTAAAGGACACCTTCAGTATACAGTTATTCGAATGCATTTAGAGGAGAGATGAGTGAATTGAGTCTAACTGAGTCTAACTGAATTCCAATTCATTTTGAAAATTCCACAAATTTGGATCCCAAACAAATTTCCTTCGTTCACGATTTGATTCAAATAAATCTCTCAAAATGGTGGCCATCATTTTATAGGTCAGGAGACAGAGAAGCATACATCTGCTACCAAAAAGGGATCATTTATGGACCATGTTTAAATTAAAAATAAAATAGTGCAGTGTGTTATTAAACAGGCTGATTGTTATCACCGTTTCTCCATCAATTGGAGAGAGGTCCCATAGCAGAGAATCAGGCTTAAAGGAATACGGCATCATATCAACCAACACCGGAGAAGGCCACTTTGAGTTATTTAGGCCCCAGCAACCAGACAGAGGTCCCACAGTAGAGAATCAGGCGTCATATCACCCACCACTGGAGAAGGCCACTTTGAGTTATTTAGGCCCCAGCAACCAGACAGAGGAGAGAGGTCCCACAGCAAGGAATAAGGCGTCATATCACCCACCACTGGAGAAGGCCACTTTCAGTTATTTAGGCCCCAGCACCCAGACAGAGGAGAGATGTCCCACAGCAAGGAATAAGGCGTCATATCACCCACCACTGGAGAAGGCCACTTTCAGTAATTTAGGCCCCAGCACCCAGACAGAAGAGAGATGCCCCACAGCAAGGAATAAGGCGTCATATCACACACCACTGGAGAAGGCCACTTTCAGTTATTTAGGCCCCAGCACCCAGACAGAGGAGAGATGCCCCACAGCAAGGAATAAGGCGTCATATCACCCACCACTGGAGAAGGCCACTTTGAGTTATTTAGGCCCCAGCACCCAAAGAGAGGTCCCACAGCAAGGAATAAGGCGTCATATCACCCACCACTGGAGAAGGCCACTTTGAGTTATTTTGGCCCCAGCACCCAGACAGAGGAGAGAGGTCCCACAGCAAGGAAAAATGCGTCATATCCCCCACCACTGGAGAAGGCCACTTTGAGTTATTTAGGCTCAGCACCCAGACAGAGGAGAGAGGTCCCACAGCAACGAATAAGGCGTCATATCACCCACCACTGATGAAGGCCACTTTCAGTTACTTAGGCCCCAGCACCCAGACAGAGGAGAGAGGTCGCATGGCAGAGGTTCAGGCTTCTTGTCACCCACCATTGTAACAGGCCACTTTCAGTTATTTAGGCCACGGCGCCCAGATTGAGGAGAGGTTCATTCAACTTTGGGTTGCACCGCAAGATCATGGTGAAGTTAAAAAAATGAGGATTCAATAAAGAAGTGCCCCGGAGTACAAGAATATATGGTTGAGGGGGAGGCAGTTATAAATGTCTATTCTGCACAAGGGAGGCACAGGTCCTGTGGGATCCATGCCTGGTTCATTTTTATGAACGTCAGCTTGTCCACGTTGGCTGTGGACAGGCGGCTGCGTTTGTCAGTAATGACGCCCCCTGCCGTGCTGAATACACGTTCAGACAAAACGCTGGCCGCCGGGCAGGCCAGCACCTCCAAGGCATAAAATGCTAACTCTGGCCACGTGGACAATTTGGAGACCCAGAAGTTGAATGGGGCCGAACCATCAGTCAGTACGTGGAGGGTGTGCAGGCGTACTGTTCAGCCATGTTAGTGAAATGCTGCCTCCTGCTAACACGTTCCGTATCAGGTGGTGGTGCAGTTAGCTGTGGCGTGGAGACAAAACTTTCCACATTTCTGCCATGCTAACCCTGCCCTCAGAGGAGCTGGCCGTGACACAGCTGCGTTGGCGACCTCTTGCTCCTCCTCTGCCTTCGCCTTGGGCTTCACCTGTTCCCCTGTGACATTTGAGAATGCTCTCAGGAGCGCGTCTACCAGCGTGCGCTTGTATTCGTGCATCTTCCTATCACGCTTCAGTGCAGGAAGTAAAGTGGGCACATTGTCTTTGTACCGGGGATCCAGCAGGGTGGCAACCCAGTAGTCCGCATACATTAAAATGTGGGCAACTCTGCTGTCGTTGCGCAGGCACTGCAGCATGTATTCGCTCATGTGTTCCAGGCTCCCCAGAGGTAAGGACAAGCTGTGCTCTGTGGGAGGCGTATCGTCATCGTCTTCCTTATCCCCCCAGCCACGCACCAGTGATGGGCCTGAGCTGTGTCGGGTGCCACCCCGCTGTGAACCTGCTTCATCCTCATCCTCCTCCACCTCCTCATCATCCTCCTCATCCTCCAGTTGTGGGCCCTGGCTGGCCACATTTGTACCTGGCCTCTGCTTTTGCAAAAAACCTCCCTCTGAGCCACTTCTAACATACTGGCCTAAAAGTGCTAAAAATGACCCCTCATCCTCCTCCTCCTCGTGGGTCACCTCCTTTTCCATCATTGCCCTAAGCATTTTCTCAAGGAGACATAGAAGTGGTATTGTAACGCTGATAACGGTGTCATCGCCACTGGCCATGTTGGTGGAGTACTCGAAACAGTGGAACAGGGCACACAGGTCTCGCATGGAGGCCCAATCATTGGTGGTGAAGTGGTGCTGTTCCGCAGTGCGACTGACGCGTGCGTGCTGCAGCTGAAACTCCACTATGGCCTGCTGCTGCTCGCACAGTCTCTCCAGCATGTGCAAGGTGGAGTTCCACCTGGTGGGCACATCGCATATGAGGCGGTGAGTGGGTAGGCCGAAGTTACACTGTAGTGCAGACAAGCGAGCAGGGGCCGGATGTGAACTCCAGAAGCGCGCACAGACGGCCCGCACTTTATGCAGCAGCTCTGACATGTCAAGGTAGTTGTAAATGAACTTCTGCACCACCAAATTCAGCACATGCGCCAGGCAAGGGATGTGTGTCAAACCAGCTAGTCCCAGAGCTGCGACGAGATTTCGCCCATTATTGCACACCACCAGGCCGGGCTTGAGGCCCACCGGCAGAAACCACTCGTCGGTCTGTTGTTCAATACCCCGCCACAACTCCTGCGCGGTGTGGGGCCTGTCCCCCAAACATATGAGTTTCAGAATGGCCTGCTGACGTTTACCCAGGGCTGTGCTGAAGTTGGTGGTGAAGGTGTGTGGCTGACTGGATGAGCCAGTGGAAGCAGAGGAGGAGGAAGCCGAGTAGGAGGAGGAGGCTACAAGAGGCAAAGAATGATGCCCTGCGATCCTTGGTGGCGGAAGGACGTGCGCCAAGGAACTCTCTGCCTGGGGCCCAGCCGCCACTACATTTACGCAGTGTGCAGTTAGGGAGATATAGCGTCCCTGGCCGTGCTTGCTGGTCCACTTATCTGTGGTTAGGTGGACATTGCCACAGATGGCTTTGCGCAGTGCACACTTGATTTTATCGGATACTTGGTTGTGCAGGGAAGGCACGGCTGTCTTGGAGAGGTAGTGGCGGCTGTGAACAACATACTGTGGGACAGCCATGGACATCAGCTGTTTGAAGCTGTCTGTGTCCACCAGCCTGAATGACAGCATTTCAAAGGCCAGTAGTTTAGAAATGCTGGCATTCAGGCCCAGGGCTCGAGGGTGGCTTGGTGGGAATTTACGCTTTCTCTCCAAGGTTTGTGAGATGGAGAGCTGAACGCTGCTGTGTGACATGGTAGAGATGCTTGGTGACGCAGGTGGTGGTGTCGTTGGCAAATCCTCTGTTTGGTGGGCGGCAGGTGCCAACATTCCTTCCGAGGCAGAGGAAGAGGCCGAGGCAGCAGCAGACGAGGGAGCAGGGGGAGCCAAAATGAGTTCCTTGTTTTTAAATTGTTTACTCCACTGCAGTTCATGCTTTTCATGCCTGGTCATGCAGGTTGTGCTAAGGTTCAGAACGTTAATGCCTCGCTTCAGGCTCTGATGGCACAGCGTGCAAACCACTCAGGTTTTGTCGTCAGCACATTGTTTGAAGAACTGCCATGCCAGGGAACTCCTTGAAGCTGCCTTTGGGGTGCTCGGTCCCTGGTGGCAGTGGCCAGTAGCAGGCGAACTCTCTTGGCAGAGGCTGTTCTGCTTTTGCCCCCTGCTCCCTCTTTTTCTATGCTGTTGGCTCGGTCTCACCACTGCCTCTTCCTCTGGACTATGAAAGTCAGTGGCACGGCCTTCATTCCATGTGGGGTCTAGGACCTCATCGTCCACCGGCATCGTCTTCTACACAGTCTTCCTCCCTGACCTCCTGTTCGGTCTGCACACTGCAAAAAGATGCAGCAGTTGGCACCTGTGTTTCGTCATCATCAGAGATGTGCGGACTCCGATGAGGTGGTATTCCCATGTCCTCATCATCAGGAAACATAAGTGGTTGTGCATCAGTGCATTCTATGTCTTCCACCACTGGGGAAGGACTAGGTGGATTACCTTGGGAAACCCTGCCAGCAGAGTCTTCAAACAGCATAAGAGACTGCTGCATAATTTGAGGCTCAGACACTTTCCCTGATATCCTGGGGGTGATGTGACAGACTGATGAGCTTGGTTTTCAGGCTCCACCTGTGCGCTTTCTGCAGAAGACTGGGTGGGAGATGATGTTGTGAACGTGCTGGATCCACTGTCGGCCACCCAATTGACTAGCGCCTGTACTTGCTCAGGCCTTGCAATCCTTAGAACGGCATTGGGCCCCACCAAATATCGCTGTAAATTCTGGCGGGTACTGGAACCTGAGGTAGTTGATTCACTAGGACGTCGTGCTGTGGCAGAATGGCCACGTCCTCTCCCAGCACCAGAGGGTCCACTATCACCACCACGACCGCGTCCGCGTCCCTTACTACAGGCACCTAACACTATCTGCCTATTTATTTATGTACCATATTAAAACTAATCCAGGCACATCAGTAACTACTGATTTAGGGGAATATCAATTGTAGGCCTAGTATTTAGGCCCTGGATGAAAGGTATCCTTTTATGGACAGATTTACACTTGGAGATGCACAGTAGCGTGTTAAAAAATATTTAGGATTATGCCTTCACCAATTGTATTTTAACACTTTGTGTAATATACCCTTTAACGGACAGAAATACAATGGGAGATGCACGGTAGCATGTGAAGTTATTGAGGATGACCCTCTCAGCACTTGTATATACACCTTGAGTGTAATATACACTTGTACGGACAGATTAAAACTTGGCCTGCAACAGCTGTAACACCAGATTCAGAGTATTGCTATATTGGCAAGTGAATTTCACCCCAGAACAATATCTATCCTTTGACGGATACTATTAAACTTGTCCAGTCACAGCTGGAACACCAGATTTACTGTATTTATATTTTGGCAACTGAATTTCACCCCAGAAAAAAAGATACCCTTTTACGGACAGATTTTAACTAGGCCTGCAACAGCTGGAACATCAGATTCAGGGTATTGCTATTTTGGAAATTAAGTTTCACCCCAGAAAAAAATATACCCTTTTACGGACAAATTTAAACAAAGCCTGCAACAGCTGGAACAACAGTTTTACTATATTTCTGATTTTGCAACTGAATTTCACCGCAGAAAATAATATATCCTTTGCCGTACACTTTTAAACTTGGCCAGCCACAGCTGAAACCACTGACTTATTGTATTGCTATTTTGGCAATTGAATTTCACCCCAGAAAAAAATATATCCTTTGCAGGACACTATTAAACTTGGCCAGCCACAGCTGAAACCACTGATTTATGGTATTGCTATTTTGGCAATTGAATTTCACCCCAGAAAAAAAATATATCCTTTGCCCTACACTATTAAACTTGGCCAGCCACTGCTGGGACACCAGATTTACGGTATTGCTATTTTGGCAATCGAATTTCACCCCAGAACAAAATATATACTTTGCAGGACACTATTAAACTTGGCCAGCCACAGCTGAAACCACTGATTTATGGTATTTCTATTTTGGCAATTGAATTTCATCCCAGTACAAAATATATCCTTTGCTGGACACTATTAAACTTGGCCAGCCACTGCTGGGACACCAGATTTACGGTATTGCTATTTTGGCAATTGAATTCCACCCGAGAACAACATATATCCTATGACAGACACTAATAAACTTGGCCAGCCACTGCTGGGACACCAGATTTACGGTATTGCTATTTTGGCAATTGAATTTCACCTCAGAACAAAATATATCCTTTGCCGGACACTATTAAACTTGGCCAGCCACTGCTGGGACACCAGATTTACGGTATTGCTATTTTGGCAAATGAATTCAACCCGAGAACAACATATATCCTATGACGGACACTATTAAACTTGGCCAGCCACTGCTGGGACACCAGATTTACGGTATTGCTATTTTGGCAATTGAATTTCACCCCAGAACAAAATATATCCTTTGCCGGACACTATTAAACTTGGCCAGCCACTGCTGAGACACCAGATTTACGGTATTGCTATTTTGGCAATTGAATTTCACCCCAGAACAAAATATATCCTATGACGGACACTATTAAACTTGGCCAGCCACTGCTGGGACACCAGATTTACGGTATTGCTATTTTGGCAATTGAATTTCACCCCAGAAAAAAATATATCCTTTGCAGGACACTATTAAACTTGGCCAGCCACAGCTGAAACTATTGATTAAAGGTATTGCTATTTTGGCAATTAAATTTCACCTCAGACAGAAAAAAATATATCCTTTGCCGTACACTATTAAACTTAGCCAGCCACAACTCAAACCACTGATTTATGGTATTGCTATTTTGGCAATTGAATTTCACCCCAGAAAAAAATATATCCTTTGCCGTACACTATTAAACTTGGCCAGCCACAGCTGAAACCACTGATTTATGGTTTTGCTATTTTGGCTAATGAATTTCAGCCCAGAACAAAATTTATCCTTTGCCGGACACTATTACACTTTGCCAGCCACTGCTGGAACACCAGATATAGGGGATTGCTAGTTTGGCAATTGAATTTCACCATAGAAAATAATCTATCCTTTGCCAGATAGCAGACAGTATTACACTTGGCTAGCCACAGCTGGAACACCAGATTTAGGGATTGTTATTTTGGCAATTTAATTTAACCCCTTAATAAAATATAGAAATTTCTATCCTGAGTTTCTAGGGGTGACAATAAGCACAGCCAAGCCCCTGATGTAGGATATAGCAAAAACCCTAGGATTGATGGATTGATGGACTTGGTGGCAGCTTGTGCTGGTGCACCACAAGTCACAAAATGGCCGCCAATCACCTCAGAAAAAAGTGACAGAAAAACGCTCTGTGCAGCCTAAAAACCAGTGAGCAATTAACTAGCAGAAGTTTATTGATTCACAGTTATAGATCGATCACCTCTTCAGGTGCTTTTGCTGACTTTTCCCTGTCTAATCTCTCCCTCACAGAAGCTGCGTCCTCTCCCTACACTAATCAGAGAAGTGTGACGTGCGGCGCTACGTGACTCCAGCTTAAATAGGGGCTGGGTCACATTCTGCACTTGGCCAATCACAGCCATGCCATTAGTAGGCATGGCTGTGATGGCTTCTTAGGGCAAGAAGTAAAATGCTAGCTGATTGGCTGCTGTGCAGCCCTTCAGAAAGCGGGAAGAAATCGCCGAACAACGGACCCGAACCCGAACATTTTTGAAAATGTTCGGGTCCGGGTCCCGAACACCCCAAAATTCGGTACGAACCCGAACTATGCTCGAACTGTTCTCTCAACACTATTTATAAGTGCAGGGAAAGGATAGGGAGGAATAATTTCACAGCATCTTAGTGCAGGGAGAGACGTCAGAAGGCACTAGGGACAGTGCTAGAATAGCGATTTACACGTGCAGTGAAAGATAATTTGGAGAATCAAATAGCCATTATACAGCTCTGTCATTCCAGAAATTTGTTGTTGGGCTGCAAATGCTATGTTGAAAAGCCTTTAGTGCCTTATATCAGTGGAAAAAGAAAAATATATTCTCAGTTCACTTCTGCAGCTATATGTGGTATAAGCGTTTAGTGGCGTATTTCAGTAGAAAAATAAAAATATATATGCAGTTCACTTCTGCAGCTATATGCGGTGAAAGCATTCAGTGGCGTATTTCAGTACAAAAAGAAAAATATATTTTCATTTCACTTCTGCAGTTATATGTGGTGAAAGCGCTCATTGTCCTATTTCAGTCCAAAAAGTAAAAAAATGTATGCACTTCACTGTTGCATTTATTTGTGGTATGGTCTGATAATTGGTGAAGGGGGCTGGCTGAAGCCCCTGCCTATCTACTTGGCTTGAGGTGTGCCTAGAGCCAACCGCGGGGGTATAGCCTGGATGAGTGGGCAACCCCAGGCAGAGGATATGTGAAAAAGGGGGGGGGGGCGGGAGGGGCTGAAAGAACGGCCACCCCCTTGCGATGGCCGAGGGGGTTTAAGTACACATAGCCCCTCCCACAAATGCAGGCTGTACCAGCCTTCCAACTTGTGGTATGGTCTGATAATTGGTGAAAGGGGCTGGCTGAAGCCCCTGCCTATCTACATGGCTTGAGGTGTGCCTAGAGCCAACCGCGGGGGTATAGCCTGGATGAGTGGGCAAAAAGGAACAACCATTAGAAAATGCAAAACAACTTTAATGAGTTCGGACCTGACTTACAAAACCAAAGAACAGAAAGCCTTGGATATCTCTGCCTGTGGATTGGGAACATATCTGGCAAAACATGACGACCTCCATCGGCCCGTGCTACGGATGACATGAGCAGGAACCTGGTGCCGGGATGCAGCCGATGCCGCGCCTATCCTGAATGAATGCCCGGTAATTGATTCGGGGCTAAAACCCAATCCTGAGGCTAGTGGACGGATATGTGCGAGGAATTGTACGGTAGACAATGGCTTCCCCTGGAAAGGAAGTAAAGGGTCATCCGGGCCTGACTGGGCCAGGACGTCCAACAGTTCCCGAAGAGCCTTGACGGGACACCAAGGGTTACCGGACGGAAAAAATCTCACCTCAACCGGTGGGCCCACTTGGCTGGTTTTGGAGCGGACTAGGAGCAAGGCGACGTGGGAACCGCGCCAGATGAGATGGCGCTTCTTCAAGGTACAATGCGAGCTTGGGGTCGCAGTGAATTCCCCTGGCCTGAGGAAGCCGTAGAACCCTAAGTAAATCGCAGGTTTGATAACCACGCTAATTAGGCGCCCAAAGGGGTCCCCATCTAGGGCTAAAGAGAGGCCTCTAAATAACTCCCCCGAGACCGGCTGACGACAAACCGCTGGGCTGGAAGTATCTTTCTGAATTCCCCTAAGGGCTGCTTTGACAGCGTGGTTGGCTAAGAACGAACCGCAAGACGGGTCCGCCAGTAGGCGATGATGCTGTACGCCGGACAGGTAGACTTTGATACTGCCGTGGGACAAATGCAAGTTGGTGTGGCAATGGGCGATGAACGCTAGGATATGGGAAATCGCGTCTAACTCTCCCTGCGGATAGGTCAGGGCGAATTGCAGGAAAGCCTTGTACCCTTTGGAGTAATTCCTAGCCGTGTTGGGAGCCAAGGATTTGTGGGCCAGATTCTTTGCGGCTTCGACCAGTCGCATCAACCCATGATTAGGGTTTCGTATCGAGGAATGGGAGTGCCTGCCGGATCTGCGTCGGGGAGTTCCTGAAAGAAAATGTCAAAATTGAAGCGGGATAGCGCATCGGCTGCGGTATTGCTGGCCCCTGCAATATGTGATGGACAAACATGGAAATTGTATTTGAGACAAAGCCATACCAGTCTCCGCAGGAAAGACATGATCCTAGCTGACTTGGCCCTACCCCTGGAGATTATATCGACCAAGACCTGGCTGTCTGTAACAAATACTACTGAGTTATTGGCCCAGAGGTGGCCCCAAACCTGGGCCGCCGCCACCAATGGATACAATTCCAGCAGGGAGGATGACTTCAAGACTGCCCGATCGGTGAGAAACTCCGCTGGCCATGCCCCTGCCAGCCAGTGGGGGTGGAATATAGCTGCGAAGCCCCGGGAAGCGGCAGCATCCGTATATACCGTTGGTGAAGAGACTCGTGGCATCGGTACGAAGAGAGAGATGCCGTTCCAGTGCTCTAAGAAGGACTGCCACATAAGCAAATCGGCGACCGCTTTATTGTCCAGGTGGATCGGGGATTGCTGCTCTGGCACAGAGGAAAGGAGACCGAGAAGGCCCGACACGAAAGCCCTGCCCTGAGGCATGATTCTGGTGGCGAAATTGAGGGTGCCCAGGAGTGACTGGAGCTCTACCTTAGACAACAGTCTGGAGGAGATAGCTGCCGCGACTGCTGTGCGGAATTTCTCTAGTTTCGGAGCTGGCAAACTGGCCTCCATGCGTGCTGTGTCTAGGACAATGCCCAAGAACGTGACCCTCATTCCAGGACCCTCGGTCTTGGCCGGGGCAACGGGAACATCCAGGCTGGCGAAGATGGACAGCAGGGTCTCCAACGCGCGGGGTGCGCTGGTGTGGTTCTCAACGACCAGGAAGTCATCTAAGTAGTGGATGATTTTGTCGATACCCCCATGCTGGACGAGGATCCAGTGGAGCATGCAAGAAAAATGGTCAAACAGCCGAGGACTGCTTTTGGACCCAAAAGTAAGCCTATTTGCGAAATAATATTCACCCTCCCATTTGATGCCGTAGTACTTCCACAGACGAGGCGAAATAGGGAGCAGTTTGAAAGCGTCGGAGATGTCTGCCTTTGACAGGACAGCTCCCTTTCCTGACTGCCAGATGAACCTAATCGCCTCGTCTATGGATGAGTAGGACATGGAAAATTCTTCCGAAGGGATCAGAGAGTTTAAGCTGGGTATGGAGGACATGTGTGGAGCGGAGAGGTCATAGATTAAGCGTTTTTAATAGAGGATTGCTTGGACACTAAACCGATCGGGTTGATGCGCCAGGAGTCAAAGGGGATATGGGAAAAGGGACCGAGGAGAAAACCTTTTTGGACCTCGCTCTGCAGCAGAGTAAGAACAGCTTCAGGGTCCTGAACAGCCGACAACAAGTTCCTGCCCTCCCAGGATTCCTGGGGGAGCGCCACAAAACCAGTATCAAAGCCTTCCTGGAAGCCTGTGAGGAGAAAAGACACCGCCTGCTGGTCCGGATGGGTGCTGAGGAAAGCCGCCAGGAGGTCGGTATTGATGTCGGCTAGTCAGGACTTCTTCAGGCAGCTGGAACGGGGGTGAGCTCTGAAGCAGAGCGAACAAACGTGCAGCACTCTGCAACCACTGAAGGCACAACCACCTGAGTTGAAATTATTACACACCTGGCTTTGGCCCAGGTATACAATCGGCCTGCCCAATCGGTCCAGCGTGGGCTGGCTTTTTGACGTAGCCGATGGGCTAGGCATCGCCCGGTCCTGCCCCGGCATTGCTAGGTTCGGGCACCAGTCCGCGGTGTGTAGGATGGACTGACACGAAGAGCAGGTTGGCGCCCTGAGCCCGGCGAAGTGGTGGCAGAATAGCTCCATATCCAGGTTCGCCCAATTGGTGATGAACTGGAACTGAGCCAGAGCTGCCGCCGCTTTTGCCGAGAAGGACCGGTGATAGTCGTAGAAATTTGATCCGCCATATTTGTAAGCCAGGTCTGCGATGCGGTAGAGATAGGTGTCCAGCTCTTCACGACGCTGCGGCTGGACCGAGCAGATTATGTCCCGGTATATGCTGAACGCCAGGACAAATTCGTTGATAGAAAGCTTGCGGTTCAACCGGGCGTCTTTAGCCCGCAACACCACTGCCACCTCACCGCAATTAATGACCTTATTCTCTGCTACGTCTTGAGCTGCTATAAGGATGGACGTCAGATTGACATCCTTGCCTGCTAGAATCTCTTTCCTCAAGCTATCCGGAATAAAGTGAGACGGGGCCACTACGGGAGGAGCGGCCGGCGAGGGGCCCGTGAGGGTAGTACCTGGACCCGACTCTTGTGCGGTGGAAGGGATCGCGACGACCGCCGCGGGACCGGGTGACGCCGAAACGCGGGATTCTAAGTCCGACACTCTAGAGTGTATGCTGGACATAGAGCCCACGAGACTGTCCATTGTGGCCTATAACTGGGACAGCGCATCCTGGATGGACGGAGGTGATGATTGTTCCCCGGCGCCTGTAGTCTCGGTCCTCAGGAGGCGATAGAGTTCGGCCTTCCTGGCCGAAGCTGGGTGAGCAATGCCTCTTTTATTCAGTTCGGCAATTAGTTTGGCGACAGTCCACCGCCGATACGAGGGGCTGCCCGAACGACCCGAAATCGACGAGCCGGGAACGGAGATGTTGTCCTCGATGTCCGATGCGTGAGACATGCTGAACCTGTCAACGGAAACACGGCTAGCAACTAGTTTTTTTTTTTTTTAATTATAATATATATAAAGCCACTCCTACCACCGACCCGCTGGAGCTCGTAGATGCTTGCAAGATGAACCCTACAACCGGACCTTACCGGGAAGCGGATGACGATGAAGTACGGCCTGCAACACAAACATGGACAACTACCCATGACCAATGACGTCTGGAACCCGAAATGAGGAAGGAAGGCGAGAGACCAAGCACCAATAGCTGAACAAGCGGTGACGAAGGCAGATCGCCTGTGAACAACCCAATAAAAAGAGAGAGTAGTGCTGCCCGAAGTGGCTGAAAACGAGTGCTGCTGAACGACCTGGACAGAACCAGGCCCGGAGTTGAGGGCCATAGCGCCGACACCCCCCCGCGGCCCGACGGCCAGTGCTCAGAACGGTTGAACCAGCACGTGAGGTGGCCCAAAAGGGTGAGCTGAGACAAGGACGAACGAACAGGTTCTTGCCTGCGGAGCACCTGCTAGTGAACCAAGGCGGGGCCCGCAACCCGGTGCGAATGGTGGCCAGAGGGGAGAAACAAGCGGAAGAAAGCAAAGATCCATGGGAGAACCTGCATGTGAACCCTGAGCGCTTCCGGCAAGCCATCATTCAAGCAACTACCAGTATGAGAACCCCGAGCGGTTTAGGCAACTACCAGCATGAGGACCCTGGGCGATACAGACAAACTACCGGTATGAGAACCCTGAGTGGTCTAGACACATTACCCGCATGAGAACCCTGAGCGATTCAGGCAACTACCAGCATACAAAACCCTGAGCGATTCAGGCACCAAGCAGCATGGGAAGCCCGAGCGATTCAGGCAACTACCAGCATGAAAACCCTGAGCGATTCAGGCAACAACCAGCATGGGAACCCTGAGCGATTCAGGCAACTACCAACATGACAACCCTGAGCGCTTCAGGCAACTAACAGCGTGAGAACCCTGAGCGATTCAGGCAAACTACCAGCGTGAGAACCCTGAGCAATTCAGGCAACTACCAGCAAGAGAACCCTGAACATGAGAACCCTGAGTGATTCAGGCAAACTACCGTCATGAAGACCTAGAGGGATCCATGCACACAACCAGCAGGAGAACCTAGGAGATATATATACATATACCTAATATGATATGAGGAGGGGCACTCAATCACTGGGGTATATGGATTTATTTATTGGTGAATATTTTTAAAAAACATAAATTCAGATGTAGCAGATAAAATAACATGAAATGAAATGAAATAAAAAACAATATATCAATTTCAACTCAGAGGGATCAATATACACAGTACAATTAGTCTGAACCCCTAAGGGTCCCAGATACGGCTACAAAGCCTATAAAAAAAAAATATAAAAAAGAGGATGTCCGAAGAAGTATAAGTCCCGATATTCAAAAAATGTTGGAGATCCTCCGCTGTGTATTTGAAGGCAAATTCAGCAGGTTACATTAGACGTCTAATAATATTGGTATTGTTGGAATGTTGAAACTCTGAGGCCACATTCATTATAATCAGTGTCCCGATGTTTGGAGGCAATTTGCTTGTGCAATAAGCTAGCAGGACCGCAGTAATGCACTGTTAATGAGTGCGATCATGCCTTTTAGTAAAGTGTTCCCTGTATTTGTACGGGACACAAATGCTGTACTTGTAACACAGTTCAAAGATACTGTTACATTGAAATGCCTACTTTACCCGTCCTGTAGTGTCCTTTCACTCTGTCCGGCGTCCCGGCAGTGTGGTCTGTATAGTGGCGTTCCACGTGACTAGGAAGGGAACTGCAGCCGGCAGTTCTGGGTCCTAGTGTTCCAATGTTTTTCGGAACCAGTAATAGGATCTTTGTTGTAATTTCAGCGTCTGCTCTGTAGCTGAGGATAATCGTATTTCTCTCTGTATTGGTGACCAAAGGACTCACTAACTGGCACCAGACGCGTTTCGGGGACACCCCCTTCCTCAGTGGTACATCAGTGAGTCCTTCTGAGCCCTTTTATTCCTTTCTGGTCACGGTGAAAAAGCGGACTGGAACCGCAAGTTTGACTTTCTTGTGTGAACGGGATCTTTTCCCACTAGTACATTCCGGTTCCATTTTTTGCGGTACAGCATAAATCTTCATATCGAACCCATTTGATGGATAGTACAAAAATGATAATATAAATTCGCGTTACAGAAAAAAACTCATATGCCCCACATTCTTTTTATATGGTATTTCTTGATCACCCTCTATTTGGCTATTTCTATTATGTTGAAATTTTGTATATAGACAATATCAAATATATCAGAGATATAAACATATAACGATAAAAAATATATATAAAAGTGGTATATGACTGTTGTATGAAATATACATTAAAAAATATACATTGTAAAAAATACATTATAAAAAAATTCATTATAAAAAAACTGCACCATAAAAATCTAATAAAAATGTAAAAATATACGATTATCTCTTGATATTATGGAGAAAACAAAAATTTTTGATCCTAAACATGATCCTTTTCTGGCGGGGGAACCTTATATAATAGTCTAGTGAAGGAGTGGGGAAGCCATTGGGGAGAGGAGGAGAGATCAGTGTGCTGATAGAACAGCCAGACACTGATTTCTGATCCCCAACCCCACTGGCATCCCAAATCTAAAGGAATGCAAACAGTTCCAATTCAGCGTTCAGCCCCTTTGGGAGTAATGTGTCAAACTCAAAAATTTTCCTTGACTCATGTCTGGACATTTGCATCACAAAATTGCCCCCTCTCCATGGACGTCTGACCTTCTCTATTGCTGTATATATTAATGTGGATGGATCACTATTATGAATTTCTTTAAAATGTTTAGAGACCGAGTGTAACTCGTATCCTTTTTGATGTTATTAACATGTTCTGCTATTCTGATATTTAGGGTCTTTT
Source organism: Bufotes viridis (assembly GCA_033119425.1). NCBI lineage: Eukaryota > Metazoa > Chordata > Amphibia > Anura > Bufonidae > Bufotes > Bufotes viridis. Next base: position 406,169,352 of record CM065591.1, on the reverse strand, counting down.
AGTCCGCCCTATATATTGTTTTTACAGCCACATTGTAGCAGATATATCACTTCCTTGGACTCACATGTTAATAATTCATTTATTTTCATCGAAAAATCATTTTGTGTTGCTTTTATTTCAATAGTTTTTTTAGGGAAGGATGTTATCCTACAGTTCGTGCATTTCCGACACCTAACAAATCCTTTTGATGTCAACCAGCTGGTTGTTTTTTATAGTTTCTGGCTTTGACGGTTGGTGCTACTTTTGATGCTAAACTGGGGGCTCTTGTGTACGTTATGCTGGGAGTTTTATTTAATAGGGGCCTATTGCTTTATCCTCCAAGAGGAAATGCCAATGTTGTTTTAGAATATTCTCGATCTGGCGATGCTGTGTATGGTAAGGTAACACCATACGCATCGTCTCATCTCGTGCTTTCAACTCTTTTTCTTTGAAAAAGTCCGTCCTATTCATATTTCTTACTTTTTGTAGGGATTTTTCTACAGTTTTCTCGGGGTAGTCTTGTCCTAAAAATAGTTTTTTCAAAATTTCTGCTTCTTTTTCAAAGGATTCCTTGTCCGTACAGTTGCGTTTTATACGTCGAAATTGGCTTGTAGGTATGTTTAGGAGCCATTTCGGAAAGTGACAGCTCGAGTACCGAATATAACTATTCCGGGCCACTGGTTTAAAATAGGTATTACACTGGAATTTGCCCTCTTTTGATATTATGTTGAGATCTAAAAATTGTACCTGGTGTTGGCTGATGGTGGGAGTGAACTTTAAATTTCTATCATTAATATTGATATCAGATAAAAATGTTGTCAATGCATCCATGTCTTCCTGCCATATAAATAGTACATCATCAATGTACCGGCGCCAGAGCACCAGACTCGTCCCAAGGAGTGGTGTGATGGTGTTAGATTCCCACTCTGCCAAAAAAAGGTTGGCATAACTTGGGGCGAATCTGGTGCCCATGGCAGTCCCGGTACATTGTAAGTAAAAATCCTCCTCATAATAAAAATAATTGTGTGATAGAATAAAGTTGACTCCCTCGATCAGAAATTCAATTTGGTTAGCATGCAGACCGCTTTTCATCATCTGTTTTTCCAGGGCTTCAAGGCCCTTTGTATGCTCTATAATTGTGTACAACGAGTGTACGTCTAAAGTCCCAATGATCCAATTGTCTTTAACCTCCAACGTTTCAAGTGTTTTTATTATCTCTGTGGAGTCCTTGATATACGACGGGGTACTTTTTACTAGCGGTTGCAGCCATGTGTCGATGTATTGGGACAAATTAGTTGTTATTGAACCAATACCCGACACTATCGGCCTTCCGGGTGGACTGGTCAGACTTTTGTGGATTTTAGGTATAACGTAAAACATTGGAATTCTTTACCTATTATAAATTTAGTTTCCCTCTGTAGTAATAATTTGGCATCCTCCCCCCATTTACAGTAATTAATCAATTCTCTATGAAATTCCTCTGTTGGGTCCCCCTTCAATTTCTTATACGTTATGGTGTCATTTAATTGTTTTAGGCATTCCTCATTATAAGCTGTTGTGTCAAGTATTACTATAGCCCCCCCCTTATCGGCTGGTCTTATAGTAATTTCCTCATTTTCCTGTAACTGTTTTATTGCCTCTCTCTCTTCTCGTTAGATTATGGGTATTTTTCTTAGTTTTTATTAATCTTAAATCATTTATAACATTTGACATAAAAGTAGCCATCTGAGTACTTATCTCCTGTTTTGGATATTTTCTGGACTGTAATTTAAGATCTGTATACGTATATATTGAATCCGTGGACTCTTCCACTGTCATATACGTTACAGGATTTTTTTGATAGTATTTTTTTAGGCATAACTTCCTAACAAATTTTTCTACTCCTATATAAGTCGCAAACTTATCCATAATTTTGCTTGGTGCAAATTTTAAACCTTTATTTAGTAGTGCACATTGTGTGGGTGTAAGTGAAGCCTTGCTTAAATTTATTATATTTGACGTGTCCTCTGGTGATTGTGATTTTCTCTTTTTCTGTTTATTTCTAATTGAGTGTCTGCTTCTGCGTATCTTCTTCTGTGATTTGTTTCCTGTTGTCTCTGATTCGGTGACTCGTGTCGTTCCATCTGATATGTGTTGGGTTGTGGGTATTTCTGCGTGTACCCCTTGTTGTACATGTTCCCCTGATTCTGGGTGCGGCATCTCGTGTTGTATTCGTGATGGTGAGAGTGATATTCTTGATTTTTTGTGAATTTCCGTGGTGGGCTCCTTGTGTGGGACCTCCTTGTGCGTGTTCTGTGGTGGGGAGGAGTGTTGTCTAAAAAAACCGGTGACGCCAAAGCTTCAAATCTATTCTGTGTGGCTACATGAAAAATATCTGTATTTGTTTGATTGGCAATTGGGGGTATGTTGTCCCCCTTTTTTTTGGGGATTTCTTTTTGTGCATAATCATTTTTATTTACCATCTCTCGTGTGTTTCTAGAGGCATTTTTCATTTTTTTAGTTTTCTTTGAAATAATGTCCTTTTCTAGTCCATCTATGTTATTACATATCCTTTCTTTCCACCTACTAACATCCTCTGTATCTGGAAGAATGTCAATCTCTTTCATCAAAGATTCTGCCTGGTTTGTCAGTTGTTCAAATAATTGTGAACGTCTGGCAATCACCATTTTTACCAGGTTTTCTGATTGTACTTTGAAAAAGAGATCCCATTCATTTTGGAAGTTTTCATCTACTAAATCCTGTGCAGGGATTTTGGTTAGTGTTAATCCCTCAGGGGTAATCCCTTTTTGTAGATATTTTGTCAAAGATACAATCTCCCATTTATTCCGTAATTGTATATGCAACACTCTTTCTAATTCTCTAAATAAATCCTCTCTTGTCTTTTCCACTGTGTCTTTATGGGTATTATCATGCTCAAAGGTGAACGTATCAATCTTTTTAAATTTGATATCCATATGAGCCCAAATGTCCATTATGATTCAGTTGGGAGCACAGTTGTAGAGGGAATTCACTATAAAAACTGTATGTTACTAATAGCAACGGCTCACCAGCTGTATCTAATGGAATAGGTGCACTCCTCCACGTGCCACCCTCAGGCACAATAGAAAGACAAGGTTATATTGTAATATGATATGAGGAGGGGCACTCAATCACTGGGGTATATGGATTTATTTATTGGTGAATATTTTTAAAAAACATAAATTCAGATGTAGCAGATAAAATAACATGAAATGAAATGAAATAAAAAACAATATATCAATTTCAACTCAGAGGGATCAATATACACAGTACAATTAGTCTGAACCCCTAAGGGTCCCAGATACGGCTACAAAGCCTATAAAAAAAACTATAAAAAAGAGGATGTCCGAAGAAGTATAAGTCCCGATATTCAAAAATGTTGGAGATCCTCCGCTGTGTATTTGAAGGCAAATTCAGCAGGTTATATTAGACGTCTAATAATATTGGTATTGTTGGAATGTTGAAACTCTGAGGCCACATTCATTATAATCAGTGTCCCGATGTTTGGAGGCAATTTGCTTGTGCAATAAGCTAGCAAGACCGCAGTAATGCACTGTTAATGAGTGCGATCATGCCTTTTAGTAAAGTGTTCCCTGTATTTATGCGGGACACAAATGCTGTACTTGTAACACAGTTCAAAGATACTGTTACATTGAAATGCCTACTTTACCCGTCCTGTAGTGTCCTTTCACTCTGTCCGGCGTCCCGGCAGTGTGGTCTGTATAGTGGCGTTCCACGTGACTAGGAAGGGTAAAGAGACGGCGGGAAGCTCCAGCAGCCGGCAGTTCTGGGTCCTAGTGTTCCAATGTTTTCGGAACCAGTAATAGGATCTTTGTTGTAATTTCAGCGTCTGCTCTGTAGCTGAGGATAATCGTATTTCTCTCTGTATTGGTGACCAAAGGACTCACTAACTGGCACCAGACGCGTTCGGGACACCCTGACCACTGAGGAAGGGGTGTCCCCGAAACGCGTCTGGTGCCAGTTAGTGAGTCCTTTGGTCACCAATACAGAGAGAAATACGATTATCCTCAGCTACAGAGCAGACGCTGAAATTACAACAAAGATCCTATTACTGGTTCCGAAAAACATTGGAACACTAGGACCCAGAACTGCCGGCTGCTGGAGCTTCCCGCCGTCTCTTTACCCTTCCTAGTCACGTGGAACGCCACTATACAGACCACACTGCCGGGACGCCGGACAGAGTGAAAGGACACTACAGGACGGGTAAAGTAGGCATTTCAATGTAACAGTATCTTTGAACTGTGTTACAAGTACAGCATTTGTGTCCCGTACAAATACAGGGAACACTTTACTAAAAGGCATGATCGCACTCATTAACAGTGCATTACTGCGGTCTTGCTAGCTTATTGCACAAGCAAATTGCCTCCAAACATCGGGACACTGATTATAATGAATGTGGCCTCAGAGTTTCAACATTCCAACAATACCAATATTATTAGACGTCTAATGTAACCTGCTGAATTTGCCTTCAAATACACAGCGGAGGATCTCCAACATTTTTTGAATATCGGGACTTATACTTCTTCGGACATCCTCTTTTTTATAGTTTTTGTTATAGGCTTTGTAGCCGTATCTGGGACCCTTAGGGGTTCAGACTAATTGTACTGTGTATATTGATCCCTCTGAGTTGAAATTGATATATTGTTTTTTATTTCATTTCATTTCATGTTATTTTATCTGCTACATCTGAATTTATGTTTTTAAAAATATTCACCAATAAATAAATCCATATACCCCAGTGATTGAGTGCCCCTCCTCATATCATATTACAATATAACCTTGTCTTTCTATTGTGCCTGAGGGTGGCACGTGGAGGAGTGCACCTATTCCATTAGATACAGCTGGTGAGCCGTTGCTATTAGTAATATACATATACCTACCTACGTGCATAAACAAAATTGGTTTCCGAATTGGTTGGCGCACCCAGAACCAGAGGATGGCTCTGGATCACATACCTACAGTATGCCACGCGCTGTATCTACGCACTCCCTAAATATTTTAACGCACTGGAAATATATATATATATATGGCCATAAATTTGTGGCCCTTTGATGCATCGTTGGGGGGCCACGTGGAGCCCAAGCAGAAGCAGGTTCCCCTGCGTGGCTGTGTGCAGCAAGACGCCAACCTGCACCCCTGACCTGATGTCCTTGATAAACATGTGACCACGTGCTCTTCCGCACTGCAATGGCCCCACGGCGGACGTGGGCGGAGGGGATGAACCGCCCGCAGCCCCTGGCATGACTAGAGGGAGACGCACCCGGGGATGAAGCGTCCCCCACCGATGAAGGTGGAGGGGCACTCCGTCTGCTCAGCCAGCAGCGACCGAACCGCTGAGCAACTCCAACCCAGCCGCCCGACAACTACATGTAGTTAATTGATATTTTTTTTTCTTTTTTTTATGCCAAGCTCCTGTGGCTCCCAGCAACCGTGCACCACAATGTATAACAGGGGCCAGAGTCCTTCCCTGGACCCTGCATGGGGAACAGTGTGGCACCCTGCACCAACCACAAGAAGAGCCCCCTTAACACAACAGTCGGACCTGGGATACAGACAAACTACCGGCAGGCGGTACCTGCTGGAACATTCCAGGCTCCGAGGGCTACCTGTCCTTCTCAAGAAGCCCAGCCCGAAACACTTATTTGTGGTGAAAGAGTTTAGTGGCCTATTTCAGTACAAAACTAAAACTATATACGCATTTCACTTCAGCAGACTTATTCCAGTTATATGTGGTAAAACCTTTAGTGACCTATTTCGGTAGAAAAACAAAATATATTCAGCGCTCACTGTTGCAGGTATATGTGGCAAAATCTTTAGTGACGTTTTCTGTCAAAGAAAATTTTTATTCAGCGTTCAGCGCTGTAGTTATATGCTGTAAAATTATTTGTGACGTATTTGGGTCAAAAACTAATTTTATTCAGCATTCAGCTCTGCAGTTATATCTGGTAAAATATTTATTGACATGTTACTGTGGAAAACCATTTTTTTCAGCATTCAGCGCTGCAATTATATGTGCTAAAACCTTTAGTGACGTATTTCGGTAGAAAACAAACTATATTAAGTGTTCACTGTTACAGGTATATGTGGTAAAACCCTTAGTGACGTATTTTGGTCGAAAAACAAATTTTATTCAGCAGTCAGCGCTGTAGCAATATGTGGGAAAATCTTTGTGACGTATTTCGTGGAAAAATAAATTGTATTCAGCATTCAGCGCTGCAGTTATATGTGATAAAATCTTTATTGACGTATTTTGGCGGGAAAACAAATATTATTCAGTGTTCATTGCGGTAGTTGTATGTGCTAAAACCTTTAGTGACGTATTTCGGTAGAAAACTAAATATATTCAGGATAAATGTGGAGCCCCAGTATTGGGTCTACAACACAATGAAAGCCAGATATCCCTCAAAGGAAGGAAAACCGTGCAAAGGATGTCTTCATTACAGAGATCACCAAATCCACCATATTAAGTGGCCCCTATGTCAAGATCTCGCTTTTTACAAGCTTTAAGGATGTGAAGGGGAAAGTCACATCCTTAAAGCCAGTTATCCATCCACAGACAGCTGTTTCGGGGTGTTGCCCTCATCAGTGTGGAGTAGGATTCTGGCTAACCGGAGCAATGCCTCGGAGACTACTCAAACAACAAACAATAGCTGATCTCAGGGAGACCAGCCACAAAACATAGCGGAGCCTCAGTTGAGAGTCTCAACACAGCAATCCAAAGTGCAAAGCTCCCTGGGAAAATCTTAGTGACGCATCTTGATGAACTTCGCGACTCTTCCGGGCTCAAAGCTATCTTGACGCTTTGTCATTGTCTGTAACTCACTAGGGGCCTGTTTATGCCAGGCAGGTTCCCCAGAAATCTTGGTCGATCGTCACTCTGTCATTGTGCCATTCTGCGGCTTCCTCATACCGCGGCCACCTCCACACTCTGTCATTGTGCCACTCTGTGGCCTACTCATGCAGACACCACCGCCAGACTCTGTCGTTGTAGCCACTCTGTGGCTTACTCATGCTGCGGCCACCTCCACACTCTGTCATTGTGACACTCTGTGGCCTACTCCATGCTGCTGCCACCTCCACACTCTGTCATTGTGCCATTCTGTGGCTCCCCCTGATGCTGCTGCCGACACCTCCAGACTCTGTCATTGTGCCACTCTGTGGCCTACTCATACAGACACCACCGTCAGGCTCTGTTGGTGTGCCACTCTGTAGTCTACTCATACTGCGGCCACCTCCACACTCTGTCGTTGTGCCACTCTGTGGCCTCACTCATGCTACGGCCACCTCCACACTTTGTCATTATGCCATTCTGTTGTTTCCACATGCTGCTGCCACCTCCAAACTCTGTCATTGTGCAACTCTGTGGCCTCCTCCGGATGTTGCTACTGCTGCCACCTCCAGACTCTGTCATTGTGCCATTCTGTGGCTTCCTCATGCTGCTGCTGCCGACACCTCCAGACTCTTTTATTGTGCCACTTTGTGGCCTACTAATGCTGCTGCCACCTCCACACTCTTTCATTGTGCCATTCTGTGGCTTCTCACATGCTGCTGCCACCTCCAGATTCTGTCATTGTGCCATTCTGTGGCCTCCTCCTGATGCTGCTGCTGCCGACACCTCAAGACTCTATCATTGTGCCACTCTGTGGCCTACTCCATGCTGCTGCCACTTCCAGACTCTGTTATTGTGCCACTCTGTGGCCTACTCATGCTGCTGCCACCTCCTGACTCTGTCATTGTGCCACTCTGTGGCTCCTCCCGATTATGCTGCTGCTGCTGCCACCTCCTGACTCTGTCATTGTGCCACTCTGTGGCCTCCTCCCGACTATGCTGCTGCTGCTGCCACCTACTGACTCTGTCATTGTGCCACTCTGTGGCCCCTCCCGATTATGCTGCTGCTGCCACCTCCAGGCTCTGTCATTGTACCATTGTGTGGCTTTCTATGCTGCTGCCAACTCCAGCAGCTGGTGAGCCGTTGCTATTAGTAATATACATATACCTACCTACGTGCATAAACAAAATTGGTTTCCGAATTGGTTGGCGCACCCAGAACCAGAGGATGGCTCTGGATCACATACCTACAGTATGCCACGCGCTGTATCTACGCACTCCCTAAATATTTTAACGCACTGGAAATATATATATATATATGGCCATAAATTTGTGGCCCTTTGATGCATCGTTGGGGGGCCACGTGGAGCCCAAGCAGAAGCAGGTTCCCCTGCGTGGCTGTGTGCAGCAAGACGCCAACCTGCACCCCTGACCTGATGTCCTTGATAAACATGTGACCACGTGCTCTTCCGCACTGCAATGGCCCCACGGCGGACGTGGGCGGAGGGGATGAACCGCCCGCAGCCCCTGGCATGACTAGAGGGAGACGCACCCGGGGATGAAGCGTCCCCCACCGATGAAGGTGGAGGGGCACTCCGTCTGCTCAGCCAGCAGCGACCCAACCGCTGAGCAACTCCATCCCAGCCGCCCGACAACTACATGTAGTTAATTGATATTTTTTTTTCTTTTTTTTATGCCAAGCTCCTGTGGCTCCCAGCAACCGTGCACCACAATGTATAACAGGGGCCAGAGTCCTTCCCCTGGACCCTGCATGGGGGAACAGTGTGGCACCCTGCACCAACCACAAGAAGAGCCCCCTTAACACAACAGTCGGACCTGGGATACAGACAAACTACCGGCAGGCGGTACCTGCTGGAACATTCCAGGCTCCGAGGGCTACCTGTCCTTCTCAAGAAGCCCAGCCCGAAACACTTATTTGTGGTGAAAGAGTTTAGTGGCCTATTTCAGTACAAAACTAAAACTATATACGCATTTCACTTCAGCAGACTTATTCAGTTATATGTGGTAAAACCTTTAGTGACCTATTTCGGTAGAAAAACAAAATATATTCAGCGTTCACTGTTGCAGGTATATGTGGCAAAATCTTTAGTGACGTTTTTCGGTCAAAGAAAATTTTTATTCAGCGTTCAGCGCTGTAGTTATATGCTGTAAAATTATTTGTGACGTATTTGGGTCAAAAAACTAATTTTATTCAGCATTCAGCTCTGCAGTTATATCTGGTAAAATATTTATTGACATGTTACTGTGGAAAAACCATTTTTTTTCAGCATTCAGCGCTGCAATTATATGTGCTAAAACCTTTAGTGACGTATTTCGGTAGAAAAACAAACTATATTAAGTGTTCACTGTTACAGGTATATGTGGTAAAACCCTTAGTGACGTATTTTGGTCGAAAAACAAATTTTATTCAGCAGTCAGCGCTGTAGCAATATGTGGGAAAATCTTTTGTGACGTATTTCGGTGGAAAAATAAATTGTATTCAGCATTCAGCGCTGCAGTTATATGTGATAAAATCTTTATTGACGTATTTTGGCGGGAAAACAAATATTATTCAGTGTTCATTGCGGTAGTTGTATGTGCTAAAACCTTTAGTGACGTATTTCGGTAGAAAAACTAAATATATTCAGGATAAATGTGGAGCCCCAGTATTGGGTCTACAACACAATGAAAGCCAGATATCCCTCAAAGGAAGGAAAACCGGTGCAAAGGATGTCTTCATTACAGAGATCACCAAATCCACCATATTAAGTGGCCCCTATGTCAAGATCTCGCTTTTTTACAAGCTTTAAGGATGTGAAGGGGAAAGTCACATCCTTAAAGCCAGTTATCCATCCACAGACAGCTGTTTCGGGGTGTTGCCCCTCATCAGTGTGGAGTAGGATTCTGGCTAACCGGGAGCAATGCCTCGGAGACTACTCAAACAACAAACAATAGCTGATCTCAGGGAGACCAGCCACAAAAACATAGCGGAGCCTCAGTTGAGAGTCTCAACACAGCAATCCAAAGTGCAAAGCTCCCTGGGAAAATCTTTAGTGACGTATCTTGATGAACTTCGCGACTCTTCCGGGCTCAAAGCTATCTTGACGCTTTGTCATTGTCTGTAACTACTAGGGGCCTGTTTATGCCAGGCAGGTTCCCCCAGAAATCTTGGTCGATCGTCACTCTGTCATTGTGCCATTCTGTGGCTTCCTCATACTGCGGCCACCTCCACACTCTGTCATTGTGCCACTCTGTGGCCTACTCATGCAGACACCACCGCCAGACTCTGTCGTTGTGCCACTCTGTGGCCTACTCATGCTGCGGCCACCTCCACACTCTGTCATTGTGACACTCTGTGGCCTACTCATGCTGTTGCCACCTCCACACTCTGTCATTGTGCCATTCTGTGGCTCCCCCCTGATGCTGCTGCCGACACCTCCAGACTCTGTCATTGTGCCACTCTGTGGCCTACTCATACAGACACCACCGTCAGGCTCTGTTGGTGTGCCACTCTGTAGTCTACTCATACTGCGGCCACCTCCACACTCTGTCGTTGTGCCACTCTGTGGCCTACTCATGCTACGGCCACCTCCACACTTTGTCATTATGCCATTCTGTTGTTTCCACATGCTGCTGCCACCTCCAAACTCTGTCATTGTGCAACTCTGTGGCCTCCTCCGGATGTTGCTACTGCTGCCACCTCCAGACTCTGTCATTGTGCCATTCTGTGGCTTCCTCATGCTGCTGCTGCCGACACCTCCAGACTCTTTTATTGTGCCACTTTGTGGCCTACTAATGCTGCTGCCACCTCCACACTCTTTCATTGTGCCATTCTGTGGCTTCTACATGCTGCTGCCACCTCCAGATTCTGTCATTGTGCCATTCTGTGGCCTCCTCCTGATGCTGCTGCTGCCGACACCTCAAGACTCTATCATTGTGCCACTCTGTGGCCTACTCATGCTGCTGCCACTTCCAGACTCTGTTATTGTGCCACTCTGTGGCCTACTCATGCTGCTGCCACCTCCTGACTCTGTCATTGTGCCACTCTGTGGCCTCCTCCCGATTATGCTGCTGCTGCTGCCACCTCCTGACTCTGTCATTGTGCCACTCTGTGGCCTCCTCCCGATTATGCTGCTGCTGCTGCCACCTACTGACTCTGTCATTGTGCCACTCTGTGGCCTCCTCCCGATTATGCTGCTGCTGCCACCTCCAGGCTCTGTCATTGTACCATTCTGTGGCTTTCTCATGCTGCTGCCAACTCCAGACTCTGTCATTGTGCCATTCTGTGGCCTCCTCCTGATGCTGCTGCCGACACCTCCAGACTCTGTCATTGTACCACTCTGTGGCCTACTCATGCTGCTGCCACCTCCACACTCTGTCATTGTGCCATTCTGTGGCTTCCTTATGCTGCTGCCAACTCCAGACTCTGTCATTGTGCCACTTGGTGGCCTCGTCATACTGCTTCCATCTCCAAATCCTGTCATTGGGCCACTCTGTGGTCTCCTCATGCTGCTTCTACCTCACCACTATGTCATAGGTCCACTCTGTGGATTTTTCATGCTGTTCCCACCTTCCCCACTTCTAGACTGGTCATCTATTTTGGCTTTTAGCCTGACTTGCATCATCATTTATTTGACACTTTCTCTGATCTGTCATAAGGAAGAAACAAAGAGACATAAAACAGATCCTGCATGTGTAACAGCTTTAAGGCCTGTATGGTCACATCAGAATTGGCTTATGATTTGGTAGCCAAAAGCAGGAGTGGGTAGAAAACACAGAAGACATGCAAATATTCTAGTCACGTGTCATCTCTGTTTTAGATTCACTCCTTTTTTTTGCCTTTAGCAATACTGATAGATTATTGAGCAAATGCTGACCGAGTGAAGGCGTATGCTCCACAGACAGGATCTGTTTTTTCTGGGTTATTGTTCTGATGGATCAGAGAATGGGGAAAATTAATCAGTGACGTCAACACAAACTTACTGCTGACACCCCCTCCACTGTCGGGGGGCTCTACTTATATAAGCGTTTGGGGCTCTACTTATATAAGCATTCAGTAGAACAGGTTCTGTAGACATCTATGTGGAATCAGCTGACGGGGGTGTACAAGGAGTGCGCTTCTACTTGGTGCTAACATCTACCTGTAAGGCACTTCAGTTATTTGGTCAGTTTTGACCCCGTGGCTGCCCAAATAAGTGAAGTATGCTATGATTCTAAGAGCGACCCCTGTCAACTGCATGTCATACTGACTCACAGTATTGTTGCACTACCACAGCAGACTCCTATGCATGTTACTGCAAGTGCATAGTGTTCTATACTCCTCATAAAGGCTCTCTGCAGCCCAGAAATAGCCGTTTTTAACGCCGTGAATAAATTCGGATCAAAAGCAAATTTTGCGAAAAACCGGCCAAATCGAGTTTTGAAACATTCACTCATCTCTAGTTAGAATTATACCCAAAATAAATATTGAAGAAATTTGCTGATCTCTAGTATTTTTATATTTTTTTGTATAATCAGTTTTTATTGATTTTTAGAGTAGGAACATGACAAAGTAATGTGAACGCAGACCACTTGTAGTGTATATATCGTACCAAAATACAATATATTGGGATATATAACAGAATTATGTGGACTGCAGCTACTTGCATGCATGTCAAACCGAGTTAAAAATTTTCAGAAACATGAAGTGATTAGAGAACCTGCAAGTGAGGAATAGCTCAGCTGTAGTGGCAGTAGTCACAGATACTTGTAACAAAGCATGAGGTTACACAGAAGATTATAAATAATCAAACAGTGAATAGTAGACACCAGGGCATCCGCTCGGATGCTGCCAACCTGGTATCTCAAATCCGGCTTTTACCTGGCACATGCACAGTGTTAGCAGGCAGAAGGCGATCTAACATCGCCACAAATGTGTAGATTGAAGAACATAGCAAGAAATAAGGAGAAAAAAACTGTGGGGGAGAAGGTAGGGGCGGAGTGTGGGGGGTTTCAGATAACGCTTCCAGAGCACATAGAGTGAGTCTCATTATTGTATATCAGTATTGCTCATTCTGCCAAGGGTCCCAAATGTTTGTCCCTATAGCGAAATCATTAATCAGTGAGGCATGGTAGGTGATGCTCGCTCTCTGCATGTTGTATTCAAGGCGGCAACAACCTCTTCCAAGGCTGGAGGATCTAGCTGATTTCCAGTGCCTTGTAACAACAGCTTGTCTAAACAGTTCCTAATTCATAAGTATGATAAGAATTCAGAGTTGGGCAAGTCAAATCTGACATGTATGTGCTCAAATGTAGTGAACTGTTGAATCCGTGACAGTTAGATCAACCGAGTGTATCCCTGGATTTTTTCCAAGTTGACAGGTTAATTTCCCTATAAGCAATCCAGGACTGTCATAGATAAAGGCGAGGATCGAGGAACCAGGTAGTTCCTTCGGGAGCGCTGAAAATTGCATCCATAGCGCAATAGGTGTGTGATACAGTTAGGAGAGTTTGTTTGAATTTGGGTGGTCCACATGGAGCTCTGGACAAAGGTATCCTGGAACAGAAAATAATTTTCCTTTAATATTACTTCCAAAAGTTGTAAAAAGAACAGTTTTTCTTGTGTCGTATACTCAGAAAATTCCAGGATCCATTTAACCGCAGCCAGGCCCTTATCATGCTCAATTGATGTGTACAGACTGCACACATCAAGCGTCAGCCCTGGACGCGAGCACCACTGCAACAGAAGAGAGGAGTGCCGACTGTTTTCGTCTTTAATTATATAAGCGTTTGGGGCTCTACTTATATAAGCATTCAGTAGAACAGGTTCTGTAGACATCTATGTGGAATCAGCTGATGGGGGTGTACAAGGAGTGCGCTTCTACTTGGTGCTAACATCTACCTGTAAGGCACTTCAGTTATTTGGTCAGTTTTGACCCCGTGGCTGCCCAAATAAGTGAAGTATGCTATGATTCTAAGAGCGACCCCTGTCAACTGCATGTCATACTGACTCACAGTATTGTTGCACTACCACAGCAGACTCCCTATGCATGTTACTGCAAGGCATAGTGTTCTATACCCCTATAAAGGCTCTCTGCAGCCCAGAAATAGCCGTTTTTTAATGCCGTGAATAAATTCGGATCAAAGCAAATTTTTCCGAAAAACCGGCCAAATCGAGTTTTTGAAACATTCACTCATCTCTAGTTAGAATTATACCCAAAATAAATTTGAAGAAATTTGCTGATCTCTAGTTTTTTTTTTTGTATAATCAGTTTTTATTGATTTTTAGAGTAGGAACATGACAAAGTAATGTGAACGCAGCCACTTGTGTGTATATCGTACCAAAATACAATATATTGGGATATATAACAGAATTATGTGGACGCAGCCACTTGCGTGCATGTCAAACCGAGTTACAAAACTTTCAGAAACATGAAGTGATTAGAGAACCTGCAAGTGAGGAATAGCTCAGCTGTAGTGGCATGGTCACAGATACTTGTAACAAAGCATGAGGTTACACAGAAGATTATTAAAGGTAATCAAACAGTGAATAGTAGACACCAGGGCATCCGCTCGGATGCTGCCAACCTGGTATCTCAAATCCGGCTTTTACCTGGCACAGCACAGTTTAGCAGGCAGAAGGGCGATCTAACATCGCCACAAATTGTAGATTGAAGAACATAGAAGAAATAAGGAGAAAAAAAAAGTGGGGGGAGAAGGTAGGGGCGGAGGGGGGGGGGGGGGTTCCCAGATAACGTTCCAGAGCACATAGAGTAGTCTCATTATTGTATATAGTATTGCTATTCTGCCAAGGGTCCCAAATGTTGTCCCTAAGCGAAACATTAATCAGTGAGGCTGGTAGGTGATGCTCGTCTCTGCATGTTGTATTCAAGGCGGCAACAACCTCTTCCAAGGCTGGAGGATCTAGTGATTTCCAGTGCCTTGTAACAACAGCTTGTCTAAACAGTTCCTAATTCATAAGTATGATAAGAATTCAGAGTTGGGCAAGTCAAATTTGACATGTATGTGCTCAAATGTAGTGAACTGTGAATCCACGTACAGTTGATCAACCGAGTGTATCCCTGATTTTTTCCAAGTTGACAGGTTAATTTCCCCTATAAGCAATCCAGGACTGTCATAGATAAAAGGCGGGGATCGGGGGAACAGGTAGTTCCTTGGGAGCGCTGAAATTGCATCCATAGCGAATAGGTGTGTGATACAGTTAGGAGAGTTTGTTTGAATTTGGGTGGTCCACATAGGCTCTGACAAAGCAAGTCTCGTAAAGAGCCCCTGGGTGTAAAGTGGCGTTCAATCAGAACAAAAGGCTTCGTTGAGGCACCATTCCACCACTCCCGTAAGAAGGAAAGACCTATGGACGAGAAGTAATCCCTAATAGAGGGGAGGCCAAAACCGCCCTCCCTGTTCCTCTTGATCATTGTGGAATGCGCTACCCTCGGTCGGCTGGACCCCCATATATAAGAGTTCAGAAGTTTTTGTGCTGAGGTAAAAACTGAGTTTTGTACCGGGATAGGCAGTGCTCTGCCACATATATCAATTTGCTCTAACACATATATCAATTTTGGTAGAACCATCATTTGGAACGCCTCAACACGGCCCGTCCATGATACCTCCTTCATGTTAAAACTGGCAAAATCTTTTGTCATGGTTGAAAGCAAGGGAGTATAGTTGTTCTGGTATCCAAACGAGTATGGATATGTCAGCGATATCCCCAAGTATTGAAGTGACGTAGGCTGCCTATCTAAGGTGAACTTATTTTTTAATTCTGCTAGCTCAGGCGCCGTAATATTAATAGGAAGGGCTTGTGATTTGGAACTAATAAGTTTATAATATGACAAATGACCAAAATAAGAAATAATGGAGAGTGCCTGCTCTAAGAATTTTCCTGGGATCGAGAGTGTTAAAATAATGTCGTCAGCGTATAGAGAGATGACGTGGGATTCGTCACCAATCTAAAGGCTCAAGGGCTAAGATGAATATTAAAGGAGATAGCGGGCACCCCTGACGCGAGCAATTTGTGATTTGGAAGCTATTCGATAATACCCCGTTAACCAGAACTTTGGCCGATGGGGTGGAATATAAACCTTGAATGGCACAGTCTATGGGACCCGAAAACCTCATCTTGGAGAGCACCGAAAAAGCATAAGACCAACGTAAGCCGTCAAATGCCTTTTCGGCATCAAGGGTTACCGCCACCATAGGGGTTTTGTACAATTCTGCTGTATTAAGTAGATTGAAAAGTCTCCGAGTGTTATCCGAGGCCTCTCTGCCCTTCACAAATCCCGATTGATCATCTTTTATCAATGATGGTAAAACTAAAGACATTCTACAGGCTATTAATTTGGCGAATATGTTTATTCCGGAATTTAGCAGGGAAATGGGCCTAAAGTTTTGTTGAGAGTCTGGAGCTTTACCAGGTTTTGGCAACGTTACAATCACTGTCTGAAGCATATTGTGAGGGAAGGGTGTGCCTAACATCACTTTGTGAAAAATTTCCGACAAAGGGGGGTTAAATGTAGTTGGAATTGTTTATAATACTCATTTGACAGGCCATCAGGACCAAGTGACTTCCCTGCTGGGAGCGATTTAATTATTTTTTGCAGTTCCCCATCTGTGATAGGGGCATTTAATGAGGATAATTGAGCTTGTGTCAATGTAGGCAACTGGGCTTTGTCTAGGAAATCTTTGATGAGCATGTCATCATTGTCTGGCAATGACACAGTTTCTTTTAAGTTATATAGGTCTTTATAGAATTGGCGGAATTGTTCCGCAATATCTCTGGGGTCATGTAATTTGTCCCCCGACGCGGAGTGCTTCAGAAATGGGATGTTGGCTTTGATTCTCTGTGGTTGAGTTTATTTGCAAGAAGTTTACCCGCTTTATTGCCTTGTGCATAGAACCTAGCCTTTGAGTATAGCAGGGATTTATTAAAATTCCTATTCAGGATATTTATTAATTTGTCCCGTTCACTCCTCAAACGTGCTGACCCCTCAACAGTTGGGCAGGTTTTGTTGGCCTTTTCCAAGCGGGTTATATTTGCGAGCGTGAGTTTGGTCTCTTCTTCCCTCTTCTTCCTGTCGACATGGGTGGGAAAGGATGTAGGTATTATTTCTCCTCAGTGAAGGGAGAACTGCCTGATATTTATCCGCTAGGTGGAGGGTAATGGGGGCATGATCTGACCATTGGATCAAACCTATAGAAGATTCTATGGTGTGGAATAGAGCATTGCTATCTAATAGGTACATATCAATCCGGGAATAGGAAGAATGTATGGGAGAAAATAATGTGTAGTCGCGGTCTTGGCTATGCAGAGCCCGCCAGACATCAATCAAACCCTCAGAGAGGAGAAACGCTGTTAGGTTTGAATGGTTCCGTCTGGAGAGATTAGTAGAGTCAAGAGAGGGATCAACAACGGTGTTAAAATCCCCACAAAGAATCAGCTTGCCCTGTTTTACCTGTCGCACGTGCCTCATCACCTTATTGAGAAAGGAGAGCTGACGTTCCTTGGGTGCATATATGTTCACCAACGTGTATACGATGTTATTCACTCTGCAGATCAGAACAACATATCTGCCCCACTGGTCCACCTTCTGGGATAAAATGGAAAAACAAACAGAATTATTAATAGCGATGAACACACCCCTAGATTTTTTCACATGATGGGAGTGTATGATATTCGTATATGAGCGGTGTTGTAAACGGCAAGCGTCTTTCTGTAGGAGATGAGACTCCTGGACGCACAGTATGTCTACATTATTGAGCTTTGCTTTCTTTCCATAGGAAGGCGCGTTTCTGTGCGCTATTTAGGCCCTTGACATTGAGGGAAAAAATCTTCAACCCCATGGTGATGGGAAGAAGTGCTGATTACAAATGCGCTCTGAGGAACTTCCACCCCGCCCCAGGGAATAATGAGGAGGAAAACAAAATAGTAATATCAACAACAACAAAATTAACAGGTTATGCATAGTGAAATAGAAGCAAACCAGGAAGTAGGAAGATTTCCTACTGATTTTCAAGGGCGGAATGTCCAGCAAGATGCCGACAGGACAAGAAGTTGTCCTCAGGGATGGACGAATTACACATATCGAGGGACCCACGCCTACAAGTAGCGCAGTAGTGAGCCAACATCATGCTCCATCAACCCATGGCGTCCCTGGATAGCTAGTTCTATAGAACTTGACGTCTCGGGCTTCTCCGGTCCACGGTCCGGTGTCTTTTCTCCAAGTCTCCTAGTGGAATACGCCATTCATTAAGCAAGTGTTTCCTATCTTCCAGGGTATGGATCACGTGATTTTGGCCATCTTTGTGGACCAGCAAATTTAATGGGTATCCCCATTTGTAAGCAATGCCACTTTGTCTTAGGGCAATAGTAACAGGCAGCAAGGTGTGTCTCTGGCGAAGAGTAGCTGCCGAGAGGTCAGCGAAAAGACGAACAGAAGCAGGGAGGTGGCCCAGTTTACGGGTCGCGGCCATGACCGCCTCTTTAGTTAAGAAAAAATGTATGCAGGCTAGTGTGTCCCTTGGAATCTCCGGCCCCAGATGTTTTGGTTTTGGGACCATATGGGCTCTGTCAATCATCAGGTCTCGCGGCGATAGTTGAGGCAGCAGGGTGGAGAACAGTTTCTGAATATAGGGGGTTAATTCAGCTCCATTCACCTCCTCTGGTATCCCCCGGAATCTAACATTATTTCTACGGGAGTGATCTTCCAGATCTGCTATTTTACGTTTAATGGCCTCCACCTCATCAGAAAGATCATTATGTGCGTCAATAACTGCATTCTGTGAAGCTGCAAACTCATTCATCTTTAACTCCACATGCAACATTCTTTCATCCACCACCTGCAGTCTTGCTGATAATGGCACTAAGAGATCAGTTAAATCTTGGCACAGAGATGACTTCAGAGCAAGTAACATGCGCTTCAGAGTATCCTCCGATGCTGGTTGTAATGAGGTAGGAAAATTTGCAAAAATGTCCTCTCCAAGCTGATGTAGTGGTAGAGGTGGTGCATCTTGAGAGTTCATACATGCCCCATTATCTGCCTGTATCTGGCCCTGTTGGCTGGAGCGCGGGCCCTCTGTCTGTATATATGGTAGCAAGGCGCCATCTTGTAAGGGATATTTGCTGTGAGACTGTGGCCTTACCTCCTCTGGAGTAGAGGGTAGCGAGGGCTCCTCGTGAGTGAGGAAGTCCAAGGTGAGTCTGGAGGGGGAAAGCGAGGTATCTCCCAGTTCCAATGTCGGCTGTGATGAGTACGGCAGCGGGGTAGGTGCCGCGCTGACAGGGCTCCGGGCGCCATCTTGGGGTTTGCCTTTTTCAAAGTGTTTCTCCAGGCCGTCTCGACCGAGTTTGGCCAGTGGCTTTCTCGTCGTCCCCATCGCTGCAGGGGTGTCGAAGGAGCTTGGTACGTGAGAGTGGGGTCACCGATGCTGGCTGTGCGGTGTTAAAAGTCGCTGCTGCGCGGGAGCTCCTGCTTCAAGCGTCCATCTCAGTCGGCAGCGAAGCCACGCCCCGCTGATCTCTAATTTTTAAGTGTAACAATTTTTTTTTTAATATGATTAATTTAGTGACGTACATTTATAGGTAAAAACTTGCCCTGAAATGTCCCTTAACAGTGTTCTCTAAATGAGCACTGCTAAGCAGGGACGTGCACAGACATTTTGAAGGGCAGGGGCTTAAGTAAAAAAAAAGGGCACCCCCCCACCAATGGCACATTTCTCCCCCTCCATGGGCCTTGCAGCGCAGCAGCCGCACATACCTCTTACATCCAGTGACATCTCCTTTGATGTAGAAGTTCTCTTTCTTCATCTTCTCCTTTCAGACCAGACCACCATTTTTCCACTATCTCTCTGCAGTTTGACAAAAAAAATGTTAGTTTACTACTTTTCCATCCTCCTCCCATCTTCTGGACAAATTATCCTACTACCCCCAATACTGTGCCACTGTGGTCACCAATACTATACTGCAGAAACAGATAAACCCCCTGATAATACTACTACCACACAGAGCCCCCCATATAAAATACCCCTTTTTTCTGGCCTCAGTAGAAGCCCCCATAGTGCCCCCCCAATAATGTGCCAGTAACAAGTGCCTCTCACCCCCCCATGTGCCAGTAATAAGTGCCTCTCCTCTCCCCTCCCCCATCGTGCCAGTATCAAGTGCCAAACCCCACCTTCCATGTGACAGTTTCAAGTGCCAAACCCCCCCA
Organism: Bufotes viridis; assembly: GCA_033119425.1. NCBI lineage: Eukaryota > Metazoa > Chordata > Amphibia > Anura > Bufonidae > Bufotes > Bufotes viridis. Next base: position 406,149,304 of record CM065591.1, on the reverse strand, counting down.
TGTGCCAGTATCAAGTGCCAAACCCCCCATGTGCCAGTATCAAGTGCCAAACCCCACCATGTGCCAGTATCAAGTGCCAAACCCCACCATGTGCCAGTATCAAGTGCCAAACCCCACCATGTGCCAGTATCAAGTGCCAAACCCCACCATGTGCCAGTATCAAGTGCCAAACCCCACCATGTGCCAGTATCAAGTGCCAAACCCCCCATGTGCCAGTATCAAGTGCCAACCCCACCATGTGCCAGTATCAAGTGCCAAACCCCCCCTTGTGCCACTATCAATGCCAATGATGCCGCCTGGCCTTAATGTCACATTACCCCCCTCCTTTTTACATCACCCTCTTCATGTTACATTTCTTTCCCCCCTTCCTCTATGGCACATTTCTACCACTCCATGGGCCTTTGAGGGCAGCAGCAAATCTTTGAACCCCCTTCCCCTCTATGACCCAACAATGGCAAATTTTCCCCCTCCATGGGGCTGGGCTTGCAGCAGCACATCTCTCCCCCTCCATGGTACGTTTTTCCCGCCACTACCCCCTCCATGATGGCAGTCATTAATAGCTGTGGCAGACAGATGCAGAAGTAGCACTCACTGACTCAGTAATACATTAGGATAGCCTATCTTAATGTATTACTGAGTCATTGAGTGCCACTTCTGCGTCTGTCTGCCACAGCTATTAATGACTGCCATCATGGAGGGGGTAGTGGCGGGAAAAACGTACCATGGGGGGAGATGTTCTGCTGCCAGCCCAGGCCCATGGAGGTGGAAAATGTGCCCCTGCTTGATGCCTATCTTAGAGCATAGATCCTGTATGGTGGCACACAAAGTTCCTAAGGCTCTGTAGTATGGAATCATAGTCACTTAGGCCTCTTTCACACTAGCGTTTTAGCTTTCCGTCCTAGAGATCCGTCCTCGGGTCTCTAGGACAGAAAGCTACTGATCAGGATTATCCCCATGCATCCTGAATGGACAGAAATCCGTTCAGGATGCATCAGGATGTCCTCAGTTCAGTACTGACACGTTTTTTGGCCGCAGCAAAATCTGCAGCATGCTGCGGATTTTGCTCCGGCCAAAAATCCTGAAAGCATGCCGGAAGGACGGATCCGGAATTAATGCCCATTGAAAGGCATTAGTCCGGATCCGGCCTTTAGCTAAATGTCGTTTCCGCGCATCGCCGGATCCGACGTTTAGCTTTTTGTCAATGGTTACTATGGCAGCCAGGACGCTAAAGTCCTGGTTGCCATAGTAAAGAGTAGGGGAAGCGGGGGAGCGGCATACTTACATTCCGTGCGGCTCCCGGGACGCTCCAGGATGACATCAGGGCGCCCCAGTGCATAGATCACGTGATCGCGCCCCGGGAGCCGCACGGAATGTAAGTATGCCGCTCCCCCGCTCCCCACTGCTACTATGGCAACCAGGACGCTAGTAGTGTCCTGGCTGCCATAGTAACACTGAAAGCATTTTGAAGACTGATCAGTCTTCAAATGCTTTCAGTTCACTTGCGTTGTGCCAGATCCGGCGTGCACTCCCGGCGACAGAAGTGCACGCCGGATCTTCACAACGCAAGTGTGAAAGAGGCCTTAATCTGTCTCCATGTGGTGGCTCTGAACAGAACTATTGCATATCATGGAGGATTCTTAGCTAGAAACAATTTTTTTTAGAAGAGAGCAATTCTGTAATATGATGCCCACAGCAGCAATCTGCACATTAAGGGCTCATGCACATGTCGAAATGAGGACAATTATAGGACATATTCTATTTTTTTGCAGAATGGACATACGGAAACGCACACAACCGTATGTATTTTGCGGTCCGCTAAACACGGATCCGCAAAGAAAAACAAACGACATCCGTGTGACGTCCGTGTTACATCCGTTTTTTTTTTTTTTTTGCGGATCCATTGTAACAATGGCTGTCCTTGTCCGCAGAGTGGACAAGAAAGAGGCCTTAATCTGTCTCCATGTGGTGGCTCTGAACAGAACTATTGCATATCATGGAGGATTCTTAGCTAGAAACAATTTTTCTAGGAGAGAGCAATTCTGTAATAGGATGCCCACAGCAGCAATCTGCACATTAAGGGCTCATGCACATGTCGAAATGAGGACAATTATAAGACATGGTTATGAAGTAATATGTTATGAGGAGGGGCACTCAATCACTGGGGTATATGGATTTATTTAATGGTAAATTTTAAAAGACATAAATGCAAATAAAATACAAATAAATATGAGATAAAAACAAACAAAAAACAATATATCAATTCAGAGGGGTCGCTCTACACAGTACAATTAATCTGAACCCCTAAAGAGTCCCAAATAAGGCTACAAAACCTATAAAAAAGGTCAAAAGATCCAAAGGCCAAGTAGGGAAGTCCGAAAAAGTATAAGTCTCAATGTTCAGAAAATGTTGGAGATCCTCCGCTGTGTAGTTTAATTATAGGCAAATTCAGCAGAATACATTAGACATCTAATAGTATTGGTATCTAATAGTATTGGTATTGTTGGAATATTAGATATCTTGCTCTGAAGCCACATTCAATATAGTCAATGTCCCGAAGTTTGGAGGCAATCTCTATAGTACGTTTAAGCAATAAGCTGGCAAGGCCGCAGTGAAGTGCAGTTAATAAATGCGATCGTGCCTGTAAAGTGTTCCCTGTATAAATACGGGACCACAAGCGCTGTACTTGTAACACAATTCAAAAGTGTTGTTACATTGAAATGCCTACTTTACCCGTCCTGTAGTGTCCTTTCACTCTGTCCGGCGTCCCGGCAGTGTGGTCTGTATAGTGGCGTTCCACGTGACTGGGGAGGGTAAAGAGACAGCGGGAAGATCCAGCAGCCGGCAGTTCTGGGTCCTAGTGCTCCAATATTTTTCGGAACCAGCAATAGGGTCTTTGTTATAGTTTCAGCGTCTGCTCTGTAGCTGAAAATAATCTTTTTCCTTCTGTATCGGTGACCAAGGGACTCACTAAATGGCACCAGACGCGTTTCGGGGACACCCCCTTCCTCAGTGGTACATCAGTGAGTCCTTCTGAGCCCTTTTATTCCTTTCTGGTCATGGTAAAAAAGCGGACTGGAACCGCAAGTTTAACTTTCTTGTATGAACGGGATCTTTTTACTATTGCGTTCCGGTTCCATTTTTTGCGGTGCGACATAAATCTTCATATCAAGCCCATTTGATGGATAGTATAAGGATGATAATATAAATTCGCGTTACAGAAACTCATATGCCCCACATTCTTTATGTTTTTGTATGGTATTTCTTGATCGCCCTCTATTTGGCTATTTCTATTATGTTGAAATTTTATATATAGACAATATCAAATATAACAATAAAAAGTATAACAATAAGAAATAAAAAATAAAAAATAAAAAATAATATAAGATGGTGTAAAACAGATGTATAAAATATACATTATAGGGAATCTGCACCATAAAAATCTAATAAAAATGTAAAGAAATATATATATATAAAATATATATATATGGGTGGACGTGAATTCTTCATTATCTCTTGATATTATGGAGAAAACATAAATTTTGATCTTAAACAATTGCCAGAGGATATTGAAGATGATCCTTTTCTGGCGGGGGAACCTTATATAGTATTCTTGTGAAGGAATGGGGAAGCCATTGGGGAGAGGAGGAGAGATCAGTGTGCTGATAGAACAGCCAGACACTGATTTCTGATCCCCAACCCCACTGGCATCCCAAATCTAAAGGAATGCAAACAGTTCCAATTCAGCGTTCAGCCCCTTTGGGAGTAATGTGTCAAACTCAAAAATTTTCCTTGACTCAGTGGGGTTGGGGATCAGAAATCAGTGTCTGGCTGTTCTATCAGCACACTGATCTCTCCTCCTCTCCCCAATGGCTTCCCCATTCCTTCACAAGAATACTATATAAGGTTCCCCCGCCAGAAAAGGATCATCTTCAATATCCTCTGGCAATTGTTTAAGATCAAAATTTATGTTTTCTCCATAATATCAAGAGATAATGAAGAATTCACGTCCACCCATATATATATTTTTATATATATATATATTTCTTTACATTTTTATTAGATTTTTATGGTGCAGATTCCCTATAATGTATATTTTATACATCTGTTTTACACCATCTTATATTATTTTTTATTTTTTATTTTTTATTTCTTATTGTTATACTTTTTATTGTTATATTTGATATTGTCTATATATAAAATTTCAACATAATAGAAATAGCCAAATAGAGGGCGATCAAGAAATACCATACAAAAACATAAAGAATGTGGGGCATATGAGTTTCTGTAACGCGAATTTATATTATCATCCTTATACTATCCATCAAATGGGCTTGATATGAAGATTTATGTCGCACCGCAAAAATGGAACCGAACGCAATAGTAAAAAGATCCCGCTCATACAAGAAAGTTAAACTTGCGGTTCCAGTCCGCTTTTACCATGACCAGAAAGGAATAAAAGGGCTCAGAAGGACTCACTGATGTACCACTGAGGAAGGGGTGTCCCCAAACGCGTCTGGTGCCATTTAGTGAGTCCCTTGGTCACCGATACAGAAGGAAAAGATTATTTTCAGCTACAGAGCAGACGCTGAAACTATAACAAAGACCCTATTGCTGGTTCCGAAAAATATTGGAGCACTAGGACCCAGAACTGCCGGCTGCTGGATCTTCCCGCTGTCTCTTTACCCTCCCCAGTCACGTGGAACGCCACTATACAGACCACACTGCCGGGACGCCGGACAGAGTGAAAGGACACTACAGGACGGGTAAAGTAGGCATTTCAATGTAACAACACTTTTGAATTGTGTTACAAGTACAGCGCTTGTGGTCCCGTATTTATACAGGGAACACTTTACAGGCACGATCGCATTTATTAACTGCACTTCACTGCGGCCTTGCCAGCTTATTGCTTAAACGTACTATAGAGATTGCCTCCAAACTTCGGGACATTGACTATATTGAATGTGGCTTCAGAGCAAGATATCTAATATTCAACAATACCAATACTATTAGATACCAATACTATTAGATGTCTAATGTATTCTGCTGAATTTGCCTATAATTAAACTACACAGCGGAGGATCTCCAACATTTTCTGAACATTGAGACTTATACTTTTTCGGACTTCCCTACTTGGCCTTTGGATCTTTTGACCTTTTTTTATAGGTTTTGTAGCCTTATTTGGGACTCTTTAGGGGTTCAGATTAATTGTACTGTGTAGAGCGACCCCTCTGAATTGATATATTGTTTTTTGTTTGTTTTTATCTCATATTTATTTGTATTTTATTTGCTATATTTGCATTTATGTCTTTTAAAATTTACCATTAAATAAATCCATATACCCCAGTGATTGAGTGCCCCTCCTCATAACATATTACTTCATAACCTTGTCTTTCGATTGTGCCTGAGGGTGGCACGTGGAGGAGTGCACCTATTCCATTAGACACAGCTGGTGAGCCGTTGCTACTAATAACATACAATTATAAGACATATTCTATTTTTTTGCAGAATGGACATACGGAAACGCACACAACCGTATGTATTTTGCGGTCCGCTAAACACGGATCCGCAAAGAAAAACAAACGACATCCGTGTGACGTCCGTGTTACATCCGTTTTTTTTTTTTTTTGCGGATCCATTGTAACAATGGCTGTCCTTGTCCGCAGAGTGGACAAGAAAGAGGCCTTAATCTGTCTCCATGTGGTGGCTCTGAACAGAACTATTGCATATCATGGAGGATTCTTAGCTAGAAATAATTTTTCTAGGAGAGAGCAATTCTGTAATAGGATGCCCACAGCAGCAATCTGCACATTAAGGGCTCATGCACATGTCGAAATGAGGACAATTATAGGACATATTCTATTTTTTTGCAGAATGGACATACGGAAACGCACACAACCGTATGTATTTTGCGGTCCGCTAAACACGGATCCGCAAAGAAAAACAAACGACATCCGTGTGACGTCCGTGTTACATCCGTTTTTTTTTTTTTTTTGCGGATCCATTGTAACAATGGCTGTCCTTGTCCGCAAAGTGGACAAGAATAGGACATGTTCTATTTTTTTGCAAAGCACACTTGCGGACATACCGATACAAAATGCACGCAGAGTAAATTCAGTTTTTTTTGTAGCCCCATTGATATGAATGGTTTCGCATAAAGGCCACAAAAAAAACAGAACGGACACGGACAAAAAATACTTTTGTGTGTGTGAACCCTAACAAAGCATCTAAGGCCTGGTGGAAGTCATATGAATCATTTAAATAAATCCATTACTTGAGTTTTTCTCCTATTTTAATACGGAGAAAAAAGACAGGAAACCATATATATTGCAAAATCCTTTTTTACCTTGTTCTGTATAATTACACTATGTTGTGAAGACGTTGAGCCTATACTTGAGACGTAGCTTTAAACGATTTCTGCAGAAAACTGATGTGACTAATCAGCAGTTTTATTACCAGCGCAATAACGGCTCCACATTTCCGTCAGTCTGAAGAGTTGAAAATCATTCGTGTTCTGCTCATTATCATCTTGAAATGTCAGTACTATGGTTACTTCATGCTTCTCAGTGGAGAAAACCCTAATAAAATACAGCTCTGTCTAGCCACTGCTTGCATGTACTTTCTATCAGAGCATAAGTAGAAATCACTTGAAATATTAATATTGAAATTGCACTAATGAAAAATATGGTTAACACAACTCAAGGGACATTTTATGCCCAGTAATTTGATTCATGTTAGCTATAATTACTGATAAACCTAATTGCGCTATAGTTACAGTAAGAGTAATAAACTGGAAGCCATGCATGTGATCTGTTTTCCCTATGTAGACTTCTATTTCAAGTTCAAATACAGTTTCAGTGTTTGAAAATGGCATTAAATATGTCAGCTTAGATCTCAAACCATATACTGCTGGGGAGGTAATTGCAACCCTGTGAGGGATAAAAGATACAGTAATTATATTATTGCTACTTGATATCAACCTACAATTATGTTGACTTCTAAGTGGCAAATTTTTTGAATGACGCTGATGATGCATTGTCTGCCATAGACATTACTTTTTATTGGAAAACACAAAGTTACGTGACTGAAAAGAATATACCAACCTTGAAATCCTTGAGCGGTAGTCACAATAATGCAGGAGCTGATATGTAAATATCACAGCCTACAATTAATTCTGGCAGCGTAATTAGCACCCAACATACTGTAACACATTTTCATTTCACAGTTTCTTTGCAAGGCAGTTGCTAAAATGAAAAATTATAAGAAGGAGACAGGGCTTAGAGCTTCATGCTTTGCATAAATGAGCAGATGCTTATATGGATAATCCCTCCCGAACATTAAAAATGCACATTCATCAGTTTATATGGTAAGATACAAACAATTTTGATGAAAGCATCTCTGAAATGCATGTCAGGGCTGGTAGCATCCCAGTGGCTGCACTGACATTATGGGTATGCACTGATTTTACGTACCATTGGGTTACAGGGCTAAGAGCAGCAATACAATGGCCATGTGTGATCAAATCTTGGAAAATGAAGTGTTTCTATCCCTCTATGAATTGATGAATATGCATGTAAAGGCTATGGACACATTTGGGGAAAAAATTTTATGATTGCATTTTACTCACTTTGGGTCAGAAATCATTTTTTAAATTGGTCTTTATTAAAAATGTTCAGCCGTTTCTGAGATACTGTTAGTTTTTTTTTTTTTTAAAACCCGTCATAACGATCTTCTGACCTCAGAAACACTTATTTAAACCATATTCTTATTTTCTTGATGATAATTGAGCTATAATGAGTGTTTATAAAGTCAGAAGATCAGAGGTAAGAGCTACACATGAGCCATCAGATGACGGGAGCCAAAGAAAACACACTGTAACAGCTTGCAAACAGACTGATTTTTAACCCTCTTAGAAACTATGAACATTTTTGAAAGACCAATTGAAAGAAAATATTTTTAGCCCAAAATGAGTAAAATGCAATAATTAAAAAAAAGTATATATTGATTGTATTGAACTGTACCTACTTTAATGAAATATTATTTATGTTATCTATCTTGGGGTAGATATGGTTAATTTCTATCTGTACATAAATCGCCCTAGTCAGGTTGCTATTGTCTCAGAGGACACAATTTACCACTGAGGCAATTGGTCAGCGAGCAGGGAGTCGAAATGGCGAGGACTGGAGCAGTGATCTGGGATGGTAGGACTGTCAAAAGTTGAGTGCCATTTTTTTTACACGCTGGGATTTTTACACACTGTCCAGCCAGCCTCTCATTAGTAATGGATGTCGGACACCCCTTCAATATCTATTCATTATTTTTTATATTCAAGCACTTGATTAGAGAACAAAACTGCTTGATAATTGGAATTAATTAGAACTGAAATTGGAATCCAGGGGGAGATAACACTTTATTTCAAATATTTTATGCATTTCTTCCTGTAGGGCATCTTTACTCTTAAAAGAAATGTGTCATCAGAAAATTTTCTACTGTTTAAATCATGTTTTTATGTTAAACATATGTTTTCTTAGAATTTTTGGTGATTTTTTTTCCATGTCAATATATTTTAAAAACATGTATACAAATCAAGTTGAAAATGAAATGATCTCCAAAAGGCATAAGGTTAAAAAAGAAAACAACGTTGCTTTTTTTTTTTTTTTTGGGGAATATGAGGGTGCCGTCATGGGTATCGGGAAAAACGCTTACCGGTAAGCAACGTTGTTTTCCCCTCACCCAATGACGGCACCCCTGCGAGATAAAATATAAGTCTATAATCAGGGAGGGATTACAGCCTGGAGCACCCCTTCACCAAAGGATGCGTCGGAGTGAAGCTGAAGCCTGTAATGCCTGAGAAACGTATTAGGGGAGCTCCAAGTCGCAGCCCTACAGATCTGGGCTAAAGAAATGTCTGCTTTCTCTGCCCAGGAAGCAGAAACTGCCCTGGTGGAATGAGCACCAAACCCTTCTGGAGGAGAAAGACCCAGTGACATGTAGGCTTTAGAAATGGCTTTTTTAACCCATCTGGCAATCACAGCAGCAGAAACCTTCTTACCCTTGTTCTTACCCTGGAATTGAATCAAGAGGTTCTCATCTATCCTCCAGGAGGAAGTTACTGCTAGATAAGTTAACAAACATCTGCGGACATCCAGACAATGAAATCTCTTTTCTGAGTCGTTAGCTGGATTAGGGAAAAAGGAAGGGAGTACAATATCCTGGCTCCTGTGAAAGTTTGAGACTACCTTTGGAAGGAAGGATGGTAGAGGACGAATAATGACTTGGTTATCTAGGACAGAAGTATATGGAGGAAAGGCTGAGAAGGCCTGAATCTCTGAAACTCTTCTGGCTGATGTGATCGCCAGAAGGAAAGCCATTTTGATGGAAAGAATCTCCAGGGAGACCTCCCACAAAGGTTCAAAGGGGCTCTGAGAAAGGGCAGTCAGGACTTTATTAAGGTCCCAGGGAGGAGATAAGGGCCTTAAGGACAGATGGATTCTACTAGCTGCTGAAAGAAAGCGTTTAATCCAGGGATGACCTGAACCTTAAGTGTAGAGGCTTTGAGCCCCTTATCCAGACCCGCCTGCAGGAAGTCTAGAATCCTCTGAATATCTGGAGGCTTAAAGGGATCTGGGTCTGTTTGTAGAAAAACAGCAAAAATTGACCAAACTCTATTGTACTTTCTAGCTGTAGAGATCTTCCGGCTGCTCAGAATTGTAGAGACCACCCTCTCAGACAGACCCCTCTTTAGCCAGATACCCCTGTCAGCCTCCAAACCGTCAGTTTGAGAATTTCCGGGTTAGGGTGAAGGACCGGGCCCTTAATTAGAAGATTTTTCCGTGGTGGGATCACCCAGGGAGGGCCCTGTGTCAGATTCCTCAGGGGGGCATACCAGATTCTCTTTGGCCAGTTTGGGGCTACTAAGATGATGGAGGCTTTGTCCTTCTGAACCTTTTTCAGGACCTGTGGGATGAGAGAAATTGGTGGGAAGGCATACCCGAATTCTTGGCTCCAGTCTTGTGTTAAGGCATCGATCTCTGTAGGATTGTCCATCTGATTGAGGGAGAAGAAACGATCCACCTTTTTGTTGCTTCTTGAGGCGAATAGATCTATGGTTGGGCATCCAAATTTCTCTACTATCTGTAAAAAGATTTCCTGATTTAGGCTCCACTCCCCCTGTTTGAGCTGAACTCTGCTTAAAAAGTCTGCCAGTACATTCTCCTTCCCCTTCAGGTGGACTGCACAAAGGGATAGATTCCTCTCCTCTGCCAGAAAAAAAATCTGTAAGGATAGGAAAAGAAGGGCCGGAACTCTGGTGCCCCCCTGATGGTTTATGTAAGCTACCGTAGTAGCATTGTCTGAGTAAAAAACAAGCCTCTTGTTTGTTACTTCTGGTAATGCCACCGTCAGAGCCATCTGTATAGCTTTTAGTTCCTTGAAATTTGAAGAGCAGGTCCTTGTTCTTAAGTCCCACCTGCCCTGCCAACATCTGTCCATGGAATGTACTCCCCATCCCCAGGGGCTGGCATCTGTCGTCACTGTTATTGGGTCGGCAAAGGTCCAGGGGAGCCCTGCTGAAAGCTTTGCCTGGGAGGCCCACCATAAGAGGGACACTCTTGCACTGGAGGAGAGATGGAACCTTTTGTCCAGGTTTTGGGTACGGCCATCCCAGGCTCGTAGAATATCGGCCTGAAGAAAGCAACCATCATTGCTTTCCTGAAAGAACAAAGAAATGAATGAAAAAGATTCCATACGTGAAAAACGATGGATTGGACCTTCTGATCTGGAAGGAAGGTTTTTTGGACCATAGAATTCAGAGTCCCCAGGAATGTGCAAACCTGCGATGGCTGAAGGGAAGATTTTTGCACATTTATCTTCCAGCCCAAGTTGGAGAGGGTGAGCTGCACTTGAACTAGATCTTTCTGTAGGGCCTCTCTGGTTCTGGAAATGAACAAAAAGTCATCTAGGTATGGGACCAGAACGATCCCCGAGAGTCTGAAATAGGCTACCATTTCCGCCACGACCTTGGTAAAGACTCGTGGAGCCTGAGAAACTCCAAACGGCAGAGCTTTGTATTGTAGATGTATCACCTGACCCTGAACCACTGTTGCAGTTCTCAGGAACCTTTGGGAAGCTGGATGAATTGGAATATGGTAGTAGGCGTCCTCTAGATCTATACTCGCCATCCAGCAGTCCTGAAAAAGCAGATTTAGGGTGGAAGTTATCGTCTCCATTTTGAATTTCTTGTATTTTAGATACTGATTTAACCTCTTTAAATTCAAAATCATGCGGAAAGAGCCATTGGGTTTTTTGACTAAGAATAGTGGGGAATAGAATCCCCGGTTCTCTTCCTCCCTGGGAACTCGACCGACAACTCCCTTCTGGATTAAGGAAAACACTTCTGATTCCAAAGCCGCTGCCTTCTTTGGATCTTTGGGAAATGGAGTCTGAACAAAAAAATCCTGAGGATAGGAAAGAAACTCCAGTTGGAATCCCTTTTCTATCCCCCCCAGAACCCACTTGTTCTGAGTAATCTCTGCCCAGGCAGGGAAGAAAAAGGAAAGTCTTCCCCCGACCTGGATCCTGGCGTCATTGCTTTTCTTTGGTTCTGGATTCCTGGGGCTTGAAAAGAAATCCGCTGGACTTTTTCTGGAATTTATCTTTATCTCTTCTGTCATAGGGCTTTCCCCGCTGTCTTCTAAACTTGGACTGTGGAGGACGAAAAAAGGCAGATCGCTGGGGATTAGGGAAGCCTTTTTTCCTGTCAGATGCCTTTTCTAATATATCATCAAGGGAAGAGCCAAAAAGTCTTTCTCCCTCGCAAGGTAAAGCACACAACCTGGCTTTAGATCTCTGGTCGCCCTTCCAAGATTTCAGCCAGATCGCTCTCCTGGCCGCATTGGACATAGCCGCTGACTTGGCCGTAAATCTTATCACATCCGTAGAAGCGTCAGTGAGGAAATCTGCTGCCTTGGCAAGAGTAGGAATAGAGGCCGAGATTTCATCTCTTGACTTCTTTTCCTTTAGATGTACCTCTAGCTGGTCCAGCCAAAGCCTAAGAGATCTAGCAACCCAGGTAGAGGCTATAGCTGGACGGAAACAAGAGGAAGCAGATTCCCAGGCCCTTTTTAAGTAAATGTCCGCCTTCTTATCTAAAGGATCAGACAGGCATCCCAAATCATCAAAAGGAAGCGCAGATCTTTTTGCAATTTTGGCTACCAGTGCATCCACCATGGGGGCTTTATCCCACGTAGCAGAAAGGGTATTTCCTTTTAATGGAGGAAGGAATAAAGAATTTTCTATCAGGGTTTTTCCACTCTCTTTTAATAAGGGCGTGCATATTCTCGTGGATAGTAAAAATTCTATGTTTTTTTGGGCCTAACATTTGGAATGCCTGGTCCGCTACTGATTTTGAAGGCTTCTCGTCTTCCAGCTGCATAGTAGCTCTCACTGCCTTTAACAAGGGCTGGGTATCCTCCGTAGGGTAAAAGGATCTAGCAGAGTAGTATTCCTCTGACGAGTCGGAATCCGTAGAATATAGCTGACCCGGCTCCCTGCTCTCATCGTCTGAGGAGTCCCCATCTATACCAAACTCTGGGGACTTGTCTGGCGACCTAGCCTGACTCCTAGAAAAGGCCTTAAGGGAAGTTTTAACTTCTGATCTGATCATAGATCTCATAGATCTTGTTAAACTCTGGGATTCTTCTGCCATCAGTTTGTCAATACAAGCTTGGTATAAGAAGAGGCTAGGGCTGAGCTGCATCCTGCACATTCCTTGTATTTGGTCTTGCTAGTCGCCTTCTTGGGAGGTTTCTAGAATATATAGCATAACACCCCATTAGAAGAAAAAAACACGTTCTTACCGCAGTAGTAGTAGCGACAATCCCCACACCTTTAGACATTTTACCGGACTGGATGATCTCAAGGTTTCCGAGGGGTCAGCGCGTCCGTCTGAAGGATCAGTCATCACAATGATCCTCACCACACCGCTCCTCAGCGAAATGTTGCACCAGGAGGAGACTGCTGCCGCAGCTGCTGCCACTGACACTACACCAGGGGCTCAAGGATAACTGCCACTGCTGTCGCATTCAGGTGTGAATACACGCCGGCTTTCACCCCCTGCGGCCTCATTTATATATTTAGGACGCGCTAAGGCGCCACTGTCTGGTAGGAGGGGGAGGCTCCACCCCCTACCTACGTCCTAGAGACGCGACCCGGCTCACAGCCTCAATGCCGGGCCGCGCATGCGCAGATGCTCTTTCCCCTACAGCGGCCGCCATCTTGGAATAGGGCCGGCCGCAACAGGAGCCAGAGGAAAGAGAGGGACGTCTCGCGCAAGGAGGGAGCCGCCCGAACACGGCCGCAGCGGCTCCCCCAGACCAGGAAGCGGGCAGGAGGAGAAAAGGCTTTAGGAGACCGACTCCCGGCACGGCCACAGGATACGTCGGCTCCTAAGGGTAAGGCCCCCTAAAGGTTTAAAGAGCACCGGGCCGCCCTCGGCGTCTGGTGCCTCGATAAAAATAAACTAAAAAGAAAATGGGGAAAAAGTAAAAATAACATGGAGGTCCAGAAAAAGGAAGGACCCCTCTTCTCAGGCCCTATCCACTGGACAGGAAACCTGAACTGGTGCTCGGTAGGGGATGTTCCTTTTTATCTTCTCAGGTTTCCTGTCCAGTGGGTGGTCCTGAGTCGCAGGGGTGCCGTCATTGGGTGAGGGGAAACACACTTTCCAACATTTTAATAATATCAGGGTATTATTTTGGTTTTGTACAATTTTAAAGCGAATAAAGGAAAAAAGTACCTTGCAAAGGTATTTTTGGGCAAAAAAGGCACAGAACTTCATGAAAAGAACACCTCTACAACTATTAAGCATGGGGATGCATCAATTATGGGGTTGTGTTGCAGCCAATGACACTGGTAGTGGGAAGAATAGATACAATGAAATTCCAGCAAATTCTGGAAGAAAACATAACACCAACTGTAAAAAAGCTGAAGTTGGAAAGAAAATGGCTTCTACAAATGGATAATGATCCTAAACACACCTCAAAATCCACAATAGACTACCTCTAAAGGTACCAGCTGAAGGTTTCTTCATGGCCCTCCCAGTCCTCTGATCTGGACTTCATTGAAAATTTGTGGATAGACCTCAACAGGTCTGTAGATAGACCTAAAAAAGCTAAGATCCTGAGCCTCATAAAATAACTGCTTCTACATAGCTTTTGAATATTATAGGAGCATCCTGTGTGTCTGTCAGTGTGATTTCTTCCTCCTTTCCTGTTCTGTGAGCCCCGGAGCTGAAAGCAAACATAGTTGGAAATAAGAGAAAGAACATCACAGCAAAGACAAATTAGGGAACCCAAAAAGACCTGTTCTTTCAAAATTATGATTGTACCAAGAAGCCAGCCATTATGCACAGCCATTATGAAAACTTTTTAAAAAAAAATCAGGTAAGCTTTAAAGGCTATGTACACCTTCGAAGGGAATCTTTATTTATGATTGCATTTTAGTCATTTTTGGTGAAATATATTTTCAATTGGCCTTTATTAAAAATATTTAGCCATTCTGTCACAAAGGGTTAACTATTTTTCAAACTGTGTGACTGGCACTTTCACTTTCACATTGTGCTGGTTATCTAATAACCCTTATCTCTAAACTACTAAGAGGTCATAAATACTTATTTAAGCCACATTCTTATCAGTAGGATAAGAACTGAGCTATAATGAGTGTTTATAATTAGTGATGAGCGGCATAGTTTTGTAGATATTTCCTTGCTCCGTGCTTACAAGCACATGTATCAAGCTCTTTTGTGTAAGGAAAGGCACACTCTTCTAGGAGTCAGACAAGATGTTTCATGGTAGAGGTCGGGTGCGCACTGTTCCCACCCAGACCCTTTTCTTTATTTAAATAGACAAAGGGGTAACAATAGGAAGGGGCAGGCCCAACACCTGACCACTTCCTTCATGTACAGTACAATCATACAGGAAGTGATGACACACAGGAAGTAACCACCACATGTCTTCCAGTTACCACTAGAGTGAACCGTGTTCAGCCCTCCTGAGTGATCAATGCCCAACAAAGTTCACTAGGATTCTCATGAGTGCTTATGTACAGGAATTGCTTCATTATCTCCAGCGGTTGATCAGGCACACTGGAAACAACAAATGCACGTTACGTTTAGTATATTGTTCTCTAAATAAATGCATCCATGCCAAGACAATAAATCCGCTCTTTGAGCAGGGGTCCCTAGCTGGCGCCCATACATTTCCCAAGAAAACACTGCTCATAGCACATAGACTATTTACCTCTGCGCCCGGGGCTGATTGTTCTCTACATCCACAGTAAGATATCCACTCCAATGGTTTACACACTGAGAGACATGATGACAATACATGACATATTAAAAACACATCCTAATAAAATTTCCACAACAGTCCCTCCTCTTTGTCATATGCTGCTCAGTGTCCGTGATGATTCTTTTGTTCAGGAGGTGACTCAGGAGGTGGCATTGGTCGCCAGCTGGTTTGGAATCCTCTGCATCTGGTCCATGGTTTGGTCTTCAGGGCGTCTTGTCTGTTCGGCCTCCAGTAACTCGGTCGGTCAGACATCAGGCATATAGAAGGAATGGAAACAAATAAAAACATGAGTACTTGTGGTCAGGGCTACGGACACGAAAGCCGAAGAGCCCTAGTGGGATGAACACCGAGACCCACCGTAACTGCAAGAACCATCTTACCTAACTAAATGGCTAGTGGTGTGCCTGTAGCCATGTCCGTGGGTAGGCCTATAAAGGGTGGCCTACCCTGTAGAAGTGAAAAAGAAAGGGAGGGAGGGTGGGGCAACTGAGAAACGCCCGCCCCTAGGTGGGGCTGTGCCTGGTTTAAGTAGAGCCTCCGCCCCTCCCACAAATGCAGCCCAAATAGACTGCTATACTTGTGGTCAGGGCTACGGACACGAAAGCCGAAGAGCCCTAGTGGGATGAACACCGAGACCCACCGTAACTGCAAGAACCATCTTACCTAACTAAATGGCTAGTGGTGTGCCTGTAGCCATGTCCGTGGGTAGGCCTATAAAGGGTGGCAAAAACCAGACATGTAGGGTGAAAAAGAGACTTGAATGGCCTGTACAAAGAAACCCCTGATCCAGACTGTGAAGCAATGTCTCCCACGAGTTCGGGTACCTAAGTCAACCATAATGATGCCCGCATCCAGCCTGCGGATAGAGCCAGGACAGAACTCTGAATGTCGCAGATACTGCCCCAATGCACGAGAGAGGAACTGGGAAACGGGAAGCGTTCAGGAGGAAGCGTGGACGATACTAACTAAACCTGAAGACTTAGTTGTGGTGCGAGCACTGACAAATTCCCCTAGCCTTATGGGACCGGAGAACTGAGCCTAACTGTCTACACTATGTAAAGAAGGGCCCGAAAAATACCATGTAGGCCAGGAGAGGATGTAAAGCAATAAGCTAAGCACGTAGTATATGGAATCCTGTCGATGCCCTCACGCGAGTGAAGGAGTGCAATTGCGGTAAGCTGCTAGCGATTAAGTTCGCAGACCTGGCTGATTGAAAAGGTAACCGGCATGGTAATGCAAATGACAATATGAGGGGTAAACAAGAAAATGCCTAAAAAGTGGCCTAAAGAAAGAACAGGCGGGATTACACCATGGGCCTAACCGATGTGATATGCGATACCTCAAATGACTACATTTCCTGAAAAAACCTGACAGGCGCATATCGTGAACACGAGACCAGACCAACGTGGCCGGTGACACCGAATGACGAGAGTCATTCGGTACTAGAACCTGAAAGTAGGTGGCCGATGAGACCAATGACTTGAACTCCGGAAATTTACGTCTGGTCCTGGGGGAGCATAGCCAGACAGGTGATCTGTCGACCAGGCAGGAGTTTGTGAGCTGGCCACATTGATTGTTGCACGTGAGAAAACATAAGCGGGCAACCAACTATGGTGATTGAAAACGTGGGGTTAAGAATGCAACAAGTACAGGCAATAGGTTTAAAACAGAAGCCTAAGTGTGACATAAATAATTGAATGTGGATGATTAGGATGTAATGGGCTGGTTGGAAATAAGAGAAAGAACATCACAGCAAAGACAAATTAGGGAACCCAAAAAGACCTGTTCTTTCAAAATTATGATTGTACCAAGAAGCCAGCCATTATGCACAGCCATTATGAAAACTTTTTAAAAAAAATCAGGTAAGCTTTAAAGGCTATGTACACCTTCGAAGGGAATCTTTATTTATGATTGCATTTTAGTCATTTTGGTGAAATATATTTTCAATTGGCCTTTATTAAAAATATTTAGCCATTCTGTCACAAAGGGTTAACTATTTTTTCAAACTGTGTGACTGGCACTTTCACTTTCACATTGTGCTGGTTATCTAATAACCCTTATCTCTAAACTACTAAGAGGTCATAAATACTTATTTAAGCCACATTCTTATCAGTAGGATAAGAACTGAGCTATAATGAGTGTTTATAATTAGTGATGAGCGGCATAGTTTTGTAGATATTTCCTTGCTCCGTGCTTACAAGCACATGTATCAAGCTCTTTTGTGTAAGGAAAGGCACACTCTTCTAGGAGTCAGACAAGATGTTTCATGGTAGAGGTCGGGTGCGCACTGTTCCCACCCAGACCCTTTTCTTTATTTAAATAGACAAAAGGGGTAACAATAGGAAGGGGCAGGCCCAACACCTGACCACTTCCTTCATGTACAGTACAATCATACAGGAAGTGATGACACACAGGAAGTAACCACCACATGTCTTCCAGTTACCACTAGAGTGAACCGTGTTCAGCCCTCCTGAGTGATCAATGCCCAACAAAGTTCACTAGGATTCTCATGAGTGCTTATGTACAGGAATTGCTTCATTATCTCTAGCGGTTGATCAGGCACACTGGAAACAACAAATGCACGTTACGTTTCGTATATTGTTCTCTAAATAAATGCATCCATGCCAAGACAATAAATCCGCTCTTTGAGCAGGGGTCCCTAGCTGGCGCCCATACATTTCCCAAGAAAACACTGCTCATAGCACATAGACTATTTACCTCTGCGCCCCGGGGGCTGATTGTTCTCTACATCCACAGTAAGATATCCACTCCAATGGTTTACACACTGAGAGACATGATGACAATACATGACATATTAAAAACACATCCTAATAAAATTTCCACAACAGTCCCTCCTCTTTGTCATATGCTGCTCAGTGTCCCGTGATGATTCTTTTGTTCAGGAGGTGACTCAGGAGGTGGCATTGGTCGCCAGCTGGTTTGGAATCCTCTGCATCTGGTCCATGGTTTGGTCTTCAGGGCGTCTTGTCTGTTCGGCCTCCAGTAACTCGGTCGGTCAGACATCAGGCATATAGAAGGAATGGAAACAAATAAAAACATGAGTACTTGTGGTCAGGGCTACGGACACGAAAGCCGAAGAGCCCTAGTGGGATGAACACCGAGACCCACCGTAACTGCAAGAACCATCTTACCTAACTAAATGGCTAGTGGTGTGCCTGTAGTCATGTCCGTGGGTAGGCCTATAAAGGGTGGCCTACCCTGTAGAAGTGAAAAAGAAAGGGAGGGAGGGTGGGGCAACTGAGAAACGCCCGCCCCTAGGTGGGGCTGTGCCTGGTTTAGTAGAGCCTCCGCCCTCCCACAAATGCAGCCCAAATAGACTGCTATACTTGTGGTCAGGGCTACGGACACGAAAGTCGAAGAGCCCTAGTGGGATGAACACCGAGACCCACCGTAACTGCAAGAACCATCTTACCTAACTAAATGGCTAGTGGTGTGCCTGTAGCCATGTCCATGGGTAGGCCTATAAAGGGTGGCAAAACCAGACATGTAGGGTGAAAAGAGACTTGAATGGCCTGTACAAAGAAACCCTGATCCAGACTGTGAAGCAATGTCTCCCACGGTTCGGGTACCTAAGTCAACCATAATGATGCCCGCATCCAGCCTGCGGATAGAGCCAGGACAGAACTCTGAATGTCGCAGATACTGCCCCAATGCACGAGAGAGGAACTGGGAAACGGGAAGCGCTCAGGAGGAAGCGTGGACGATACTAACTAAACCTGAAGACTTAGTTGTGGTGCGAGCACTGACAAATTCCCCTAGCCTTATGGGACCGGAGAACTGAGCCTAACTGTCTACACTATGTAAAGAAGGGCCCGAAAAATACCATGTAGGCCAGGAGAGGATGTAAAGCAATAAGCTAAGCACGTAGTATATGGAATCCTGTCGATGCCCTCACGCGAGTGAAGGAGTGCAACTGCGGTAAGCTGCTAGCGATTAAGTTCGCAGACCTGGCTGATTGAAAAGGTAACCGGCATGGTAATGCAAATGACAATATGAGGGGTAAACAAGAAAATGCCTAAAAAGTGGCCTAAAGAAAGAACAGGCGGGATTACACCATGGGCCTAACCGATGTGATATGCGATACCTCAAATGACTACATTTCCTGAAAAACCTGACAGGCGCATATCGTGAACACGAGACCAGACCAACGTGGCGGTGACACCGAATGACGAGAGTCATTCGGTACTAGAACCTGAAAGTAGGTGGCCGATGAGACCAATGACTTGAACTCCGGAAATTTACGTCTGGTCCTGGGGGGGGGGAGCATAGCCAGACAGGTGATCTGTCGACCAGACAGGAGTTTGTGAGCTGGCCACATTGATTGTTGCACGTGAGAAAAACATAAGCGGGCAACCAACTATGGTGATTGAAAACGTGGGGTTAAGAATGCAACAAGTACAGGCAATAGGTTTAAAACAGAAGCCTAAGTGTGACATAAATAATTGAATGTGGATGATTAGGATGTAATGGGCTGAGGGCGTTGAGTTAGAGAACAAAGGCCTAACAGAATGAACAAGAGCTATGACACCCGGGGGTAGCCCACGCTCCAATGACAATAATGATACGTTGTATGTGGCGGCAGCGGCGCCGCCGCCCATCCTGAATGTACCACGATTAAGTCTACGCAGAGAGAACGGAATGGTAACAAGGAGTGACCAGCGAAGGAAGCAATGCAGAAATGAGGAGCAAACGGAAAGAATCCATGCGGCACCCAAGGTCTGCCAGAAGAAGCCTGTCCAGAAGAGGGACAGTAGGAAAGACTAAACCCGGAGAGTAAGCATATCCAACTATCCGGTGAAGGTAGCTGTGCGGTAAAAGATTCTCCGGCCGAGGGAGCAGGCAGTAAAGCAAGTGCCCGGCAGAGGGAGCAAAGCGACGGTGGAACCAGCAGGAAGAGTGGTGCCATAAGAGGAGAGTCTGGTGGAAAGCTATGTGGTGATAAAGAGAGACCAGCCAAGGGAATTACGACTGTGAAGCAGAACAAAATGGTGAATAAAAATTATGTTTGCCGAGGGGACTAGAAGAACAGGGGAGCGCAATGGCAAGGACTGCCTGGTGGGTGGAGCCGCACGGCGATACCGCCTGTGGTATGCAGAACGAATGCGTATGTACGTGCGATACCTAACTGGCAGAACGCAGGAAGTTATAACTATGATAATTAAAACCGAGGGCCTGGCCTGAATACCGGACCGGCTAATGTAACTGGAAAAAAATCGCCTGACCCGCATGGCAGGTGACCCTAACCAGGCTGAGCTCCATTAAGGAAGAGTACGCCTGGGGAAGCGTGGCAGACAATGGATGCACCACCGACAGACTTTGGAAAAGTGGCCTGCGCCCGGATGAACAAAGAAGCAGATATGGGTGTGCGACATATGGGTCAAATCAACCTGGATGCACGGACGTTCAACTCACCGGGTAAATCGCCAGGCAGGACGAAAAACAGTCGTCGGTCCTCGAAACCATGGGGTCGAAGCAGTCATGGTGCCCCGAAGCCATGGGGCCGAGCGGTCATGGTGCCCCGAAGCCATGGGGCCGAAGTGGTCATGGTGCCCCGAAGCCATGGGGCCGAAGTGGTCATGGTGCCCCGAAGCCATGGGGCCGAAGTGGTCATGGTGCCCTGAAGCCATGGGGCCGAAGTGGTCATCGTGCCCCTGAAGCCATGGGCGAGCGGTCATTGTGCCCGCGAGTCATGGAGCGAGCGGTCATCGTGCCCCGACGCCATGGGGCCGAGCGGTCATGGTGCCCCGAGGCCACAGGGCCAAGCGGTCATCTTGCCCCGAGCCACGGGCCGAGCGGTCATCATGCCCCGGCCATGGAGCCAGCGGTCATCGTGCCCCAAAGCCACGGGGCCGAAGTGGTCATCGTGCCCCGAAGCCATGGGGCCGAGCGGTCATCGTGCCCCGAAGCCAGGGAGCCGAGGCGGTCATCATGCCCCGAAGCCAGGGAGCCGAAGTGGTCATCGTGCCCCGAAGCCATGGGGCCGAGCGGTCATCATGCCCCGAAGCCAGGGAGCCGAAGTGGTCATCATGCCCCGAAGCCATGGGGCCGAGCGGTCATCTTGCCCCCAAGCCATGGAGCCGAGCGGTCATCGTGCCCCGAAGCCATGGAGCCGGGAGTGGTCATCGTGCCCCTGAAACCATGGGGCCGAGCGGTCATCGTGCCCCGAAGCCATGGGGCCGAAGTGGTCATCGTGCCCCGAGCCATGGGGCCGAGCGGTCATCGTGCCCCGAAGCCAGGGAGCCGAGGCGGTCATCGTGCCCCGAGCCATGGAGCCGAAGTGGTCATCGTGCCCCGAAGCCATGGGGCCGGGCGGTCATCTTGCCCCGAAGCCATGGAGCCGAAGCGGTCATCGTGCCCCCGAAGCCATGGAGCCGAAGTGGTCATCGTGCCCCCGAAGCCATGGGGCCGAAGCGGTCATCTTGCCCCTGAAGCCATGGAGCCGAAGCAGTCGCCAAGCCCTCAAGCCATGGGGCGAAGCAGCCTTCGAGCCCCCAAAGCCATGGAGCCGAAGCAATCAGCGAGCCCTCAACGCCATGAGGCCAAGCAGTCATGGGGTCCCCAAGCCATGGAGCAAAGCGAACATGGGGCCCCCCAAATCCTGAGGCCAAGTAATCATATGGGCCCCCAAGCCATGAGACCCGAGCCACCATAGGGGGCCCCCATAGCCATGAGGCCAAAGCAAACATGGGCCCCCAAAGCATTGAGGCCACAGAAATCGCGAGGACCTCGAGTCATGCGGCCAAGCAGCCATGGGGCCCACAAGGCATGCGGCCAAGCAGACATGGGGCCCTAGCGCCATGGGCCCAAGGCACTCATGGGACCCCCAGCGCCATGAGACCAAAGCAGTCATGAGACCAAAGCAGTCATGAGGTCCCCAAGCCGTGAGGTCAAGGTAGTCCTCGAGACCCTGACGCCGAGGGGCCGAAGCGGTCGTCATGCCCCCGACACCATAGGGTCGGAGCGGTCATGGAATCCCTGCTCCCTGAGGCCAAAGCAGTCATGGGGCCTCCGCGGCCATGAGGCCATAGAAATCAAGGGGCCTTGCGGCCTTGCGGCCCAGCAAGTAAGGGGGCCCCGGGGCCATGAGGCCGTCCTAGATGTACGTGATGGGTGAAGGTAAATAAGAATGGGCCCAACATGATGGAAAAAGCAGCAACTAGGATGATTGGGACGTCTAAACGTGGCCTGGAAAGGAACGTGATTGCTGACAGGTATGGACATTAGTAATCCGCACCACGGACATATGCATAAAAACCGAACCCAACCATAAAACTTAAAAATGCAAACGTGGAATAGGAACCGGAGAAGAGAGAACAACCAAAACCTGAGGCATGCGATTTGCAAAGTCAAGTCCCTTGTCGCGACAAACAACTGAAAAACTTGAAAGAAACAGTAGTGAGTAGGAAGCTCGACCCTAATGACCCACTGGCCTCAGCTGAGAGGCTGTTTATTGAACTGGGGCCGTGGGAGCAATCTTAGTGAATACAAACCAGAAGTAAAGCAGAGCAGACAAAAGATTTTTTATTTTTTTTGCAACTAGAGAAAAGACCCACTTGATGTATACGCGCAGAAAAACTAGATGTAAAGGAAATGACCATTGATGCCTGTCATGTTCGACAGGAGAGTGGCCCCGGAGCCACCAACTGCCTCAGTGTGACTATCGAGTAAAACAACCGTGACGTAGAAACCAACAGGAGAATGTGGCTTGAATGGGAGCATGGTGTGGCAGCAGATGGGTGACTGTGGAGCTGGAATGAGTTGCAGACCTGAATGTGAGCGGAATAGGATAGCGCCGCGACAGCGAACGTATGGACGCAGTTCTAGCGGGGAATGGAGTGTAGTACTAGATGTAACAGCAAATGTGTGAACTCAGCTGGAGCGTGAAAGGAGTATTAACTTGCTGTAACAGCCGACGTAAGATGCGTCCATGGATGGGCGGGAACATTGGACGTAAACGTGAAAGTAAAAACCCGGAGTCACAGCGGTAGTGTGAACCCCAACTCTGGCAATAGGCCAAGCGTAAAATTTGGTATGACCGCAGCCTGCAGTGAACGAGGCATAAACAAACTGTGACGGTGACATGAACGCGTTCTTGCAATGTGACACCGGTCTGAGTGTGGTGCAAGAAAACATATAAAGGCAAAAGGGGTATGAGTGCAAAACACAGGATGACAGAAAATAAATAAATGCACAGAGAATAAGACAGATTTACCCGCTGTTGTGACCATGCGTGGAGCGTAAACGTGATGCGAGAGCGGACTAGAGCACCGCTCCGAAAATGAGCATGTTGAAAGAGCAGACATGAGAAGGCAGCGTCTCAACTGACAGGGCGAACCTGGCGTAAAGAGTTGAAGCGTAAACGCAGCCCTGATTGCGGGGAGGGGCGGGTCACATGGGAAGTGATTGCTATAGCAAGAGCCGTAACAAGCAACAGCTGCATCCAATCTCCAACATAACATCACATGCAGCCCAGGTAAACCTTCCCTACCGCGTACAGGCTGAAGCAACTTTTCAAAGCGAAACGACGTAAACGTAAAACACATGAGATAGAAGGGGAACTGAATCAGGTTACCTAATAAACAAAGTGAAAGGAATCGATTAACTCCGATAAAACAAACCTGAGGCGGACGATTTTGAGGCGATGCCTTCCGCTCGCAAGAAAGTCAGATTCCAGCCGGCCGGAAAGACAGACATGGCTCGATTAACTTACGTAAATGGCGCACGCGTCCCTACGGTAGCCACGGGCAGAAAAAAGCTCCATTTCAGCTCCATACTGTAATGAAAGAAACCTCCTAGCAGAGGAGAGAGCACCCTGCTGACACACCAGCATCCCCTGTGCAACTGAGAAACGCCCGCCCCTAGGTGGGGCTGTGCCTGGTTTAAGTAGAGCCTCCGCCCCTCCCACAAATGCAGCCCAAATAGACTGCTATACATGTCCTATTTCCTTTAGCCCGAATTCAATAGAAAACCAGTGAGCCCCCAAGACCTCCCAATCGGCTGAAACGTAAGATGCAGGGACAAGCTTCACCAGGACACATGAACCTTTGGCATTAGAGGGAATTACTTTATAAACGGCTAACCCGCATAGGAAATAGTACAGACCTGTCAACTCCAAACAAGAACTTCTGACAGTCACGGGCCTCCAGTAATAACTGCACAAACTGGAAGATCCCACAAACCTATCCTCTTTACCACCTCTGCAGGCCACCTAGCTGCCCGGACACCCATACAGTATTAACAAGCGAGGAGCCAGAGCTACTATTAAACCTGATATTACCCTCTAGGATGTGCTATCAACAAATGTCTTTGTGGCTCTTGCTAGTTAAGGTGCCTTTAAAAAATAAACTAAACAAATAAACGGAAGTGATACTCCTCATTCTTTGACTTAGTTGAGCAGCTTCTTGCAGTGACTGGTGTGGATCCAGTTGTCACCTGGAATGTCCCAAGCTATCCAGCCTCTAGTCCTGTCTTTAGTGATGTCCCGAACTATTCGCCAGTGAACAGTTCCCGGCGAACATAGCTTGTTCGCGTTCGCCGCGGCGGGCGACAATATGCCATGTTCGGTCCGCCACCTATACATCATCATTGAGCAAACTTTGACCCTTTACCTAACAGTCAGCAGACACATTCCAGCCCATTAGCACCCTCCCTCCCACACCCTCCTACCTCCTATAAAAACGGCAGCCATTTTAGATTCACTCTGTTGCTGCAGTGTGTTAGTGAGAGCAGGGAGAGTGCAGCTGCTGCTGCTGCGTTAGCTAGGCCAGTGTTCTGTGTCCATAGGCTCATCTGCTGTAAGGACAGCATCACAGCACCCCAAAAAGCCCTTTTTAGGGCTGCTACATTAGTCTGCTTTTATTTTATTTTTCTCCATACATATATTGCAGTTACCTGTCCTGCCCGTGTGTGAGAGGCTGCAGGCCCACAGACTGTAGTGTGCCCACCACCAGTGCAACCACTCATATCGTGAGGCACAGGACTTTTCATTAAAAAAAAGCATTTAATTTTTACACTTTAATCTAATTTCAGTTGCCTGCCTGCTGCCAGTATGTGTCAGGCCCACAGACATAGTAACATAGTAACATAGTACATAAGGCCGAAAAAAGACATCTGTCCATCCAGTTCGGCCTGTCATCCTGCTAGTTGATCCAGAGGAAAGAAGTACTCCCTGGATCAACGACCCATCTCTAGTAGCTATAACCTGTAATATTATTAAACTCCAGGAATACATCCAGGCCCCTCTTGAATTCCTTTATTGTACTCACCATCACCCCCTTCTCAGGCAGAGAGTTCCATAGTCTCACTGCTCTTATCCTAAATGATCCTCTTCTATGTTTGTGTACAAACCTTCTTTCCTCCAGACGCAGAGGATGTCCCCTCCTCACAGTGACAGTCCTGGGGATAAATAGATGATGGGAGAGATCTCTGTACTGACCCCTGATATATTTATACATAGTTATTAGATCTCATCTCAGTCGTCTTTTTTCTAAAGTAAATAACCCTAATTTTGATAACCTTTCAGGGTACTGCAGTTGCCCCATTCCAGTTATTACTTTAGTTGCCCTCCTCTGAACCCTCTCCAGCTCTGCTATGTCCGCCTTGTTCACAGGAGCCCAGAACTGTACACAGTACTCCATGTGTGGTCTGACTAGCGATTTGTAAAGTGGTAGGACTATTTTTTCATCACGGGCGTCTATGCCCCTTTTGATGCAACCCATTATCTTATTGGCCTTGGCGGCAGCTGCCTGACACTGGTTTTTGCAGCTTAGTTTGCTGTTTATTAAAATTCCTAGATCCTTTTCCATGTCAGTGTTACCGAGTGTTCTACCATTTAGTATGTACGGGTGACTTGCATTATTCCTTCCCATGTGCATAACTTTACATTTGTCAGTGTTAAACCTTGTTACGGTATAACCCGGTATAGTGAGGGTTAATACCGTTCGGGCGATTCCCCTGGAGAAGAGCACAGCAACCCACAACCGCTGGAATCCACCGAACTGGAACCATACGAAGTCCTCCTCTCCTGGAACAGGCAAGAGAACGTTCTGACGTAGCAATTCCCCCCAAGTACGAGACGAGGCTCCGTATTAATGGTTAAACAGGAATTCTAACTTTATTGAGGGCTACCTGCCCGGTATTTATGCTGGAGTCTCCCACCTGGTGGACACTCCCTAGGGGACCAGAAGGAAGACTGCGACACAGGGGATACAGCAGCCAATCACACACAATGGGACAATACAGACACCCCAGCATATCCCTCCCCTCTGCCTGTGATACAATTACCCTACACAGGTTAATGTAATCATCACAGGCAGGAGAATACACAATGTCTTCTGTCCTGGAGACAATCGAGGACTCATTCAATTATCTCTCAGGACAAAGGGAAATCGCCAATACACACGTGGGGACAATAGGACAGACATCATTATTCAATATACAATGTCCCACCTTTTACAGTACACACAGACATTTAGCATATCCCCAGATGGCTTGGATCTGAGCGCTCAATATATCCAAACAGCGCTCAGATGCCACAAACACAGTCAAATCGCCATGGGGTTTAAGTTTAGCATGGGCTGATGAGAGGGCCCATAATCCTGGGGCAAGAGGCTGGCAATCTGTCCCCTCCAAAACCCAGTGGCGCGGTTGGTTTCGCCACAAACCTCATCTGCCACTTCTCTGCCCAAGCCTCCAATCTATCCAGATCCCTCTGTAGCAGTATATTGTCCTCTTCAGTGTTAATTATTTTACACAGTTTAGTGTCATCTGCAAAAATTGATATTTTACTATGCAAGCCTTCTACAAGATCATTAATAAATATATTGAAAAGAATAGGGCCCAGTACTGACCCCTGAGGTACCCCACTATTGACAGTTGCCCAATCTGAATGTGTACCGTTAATAACCACCCTCTGTTTTCTGTCACTCAGCCAGTTACTTACCCACTTACAGACATTTACTCCCAGTCCGAGCATCCTCATTTTATATACTAACCTTTCATGTGGTACAGTGTCAAATGCTTTGGAGAAGTCCAGATATACGACATCCATTGTTTCGCCGCTGTCAAGTCTAGAACTTACCTCCTCATAGAAACTGATTAAATTCGTTTGGCATGACCGATTCCTCATGAAGCCATGCTGATATGGCGTTATTTGCTTATTTTCATTGAGATCCTCTAAGGCAGCATCTCTCAGAAAACCTTCAAACAGTTTCCCCACAACAGATGTTAAACTTACCGGCCTATAGTTTCCGGGCTCTGTTTTTGGACCCTTTTTGAATATTGGCACCACATTTGCTATGTGCCAATCCTGTGGGACATTCCCTGTCAGTATAGAGTCCGCAAATATCAGAAATAAGGGTCTGGCTATGACATTACTTAATTCCCTTAGGATACGGGGGTGTATGCCATCCGGTCCTGGCGATTTGTCTATTTTAATCTTTTTAAGTCGCTGTTGTACTTCTTCTTGGGTCAGACAGGACACTTTTAATGGGGGATTTATTTTTACATTCAGCATTTCATCTGACAGTGTATTTTCCTCAGTGAATACATTGAAGAAAAAAATATTTAACAGCTTTGCTTTCTCCTCATCGCTCTCTGCAACTCCCCCTTCATTACTCTTTAAAGGGCTGACACCTTCAGATTTATACTTTTTAACCTTTATATAATTGAAGAAAATTTTAGGGTTAGTTTTACTCTCTTTGGCAATTAATCTCTCGGTCTCTAGTTTGGCCACTTTTATTTGTTCTATTTTTTTCCTTATAGTTTTTCAGTGCTTCCTCGCTACCCTCCAGTTTTAGTGATTTATATGCTTTCTTTTTGTCATTTATTGCTTTCTTAACATTTCTGATTATCCACATTGGTTTCTTTTTGTTCCTTAACCTTTTATTCCCATACAGTATGTACCTCTCACAATGAGAATTTAGGATGCTTTTAAAGATATCCCATTTTGTGGCTGTATTTTTGTTTTTGAGGACTTTGTCCCAGTTAGTTAGGCCTATGGCCTCGCTTAGTTGGCTAAATTTAGCTTTTTTGAAGTACCCACCACTCATACCGTGTGGCACAGGACTTTACATAAAAAAAGCATTTAATTTTTACACTTTAATCTTCTAATTTCAGTTGCCTGCCTGATGCCAGTGTGTGTCAGGCCCACAGATTGTAGTGTGCCCACTGCCAGTGCCCACCACTAATACCGTGTGGCACAGTAGCTTGCCGATAAATAAGGCATTTAATTTTTACCCTTTAATCTAAGGTTAGTTGCCTGCCACTGTGTGTCAGGCCCACTTCCACTGACTAGTGTGCCCACTTGCCAGTGCCCACCACTCATACCGGGTGGCACAATAGCTTGCCGAAAATAAGGCATTTAATTTTTACCCTTTAATCTAAGGTTAGTTGCCTGCCAGTGTGTTCAGGCCCACTTCCACTGACTGTAGTGTGCCCACTGCCAGTGCCCACCACTCATACCGGGTGGCACAGTAGCTTGCCGATAAATAAGGCATTTCATTTTTACCCTTTAATCTAAGTTTAGGTGCCTGCCAGTGTGTGTCAGGGCCACTTCCACTGACTGTAGTGTGCCCACTGCCAGTGCCCACCACTTATACCGGGTGGCACAGTAGCTTGCCGATAAGTAAGGCATTTAATTTTTACCCTTTAATCTAAGGTTAGTTGCCTGCCAGTGTGTGTCAGGCGGCCCATTTCCACTGACTGTAGTGTTCCTCACTGCCAGTGCCCACCACTCATACCCGTTGGCACAGTAGCTTGCCAATAAAAAAGGCATTTAATTTTTACCCTTTATTCTAAGGTTAGTTGCCTGCCAGTGTGTGTCAGGCGGCGGCCCACTTCCACTGACTGTAGTGTTCCTCACTGCCAGTGCCCACCACTCATACCGGGTGGCACAGTACCTTGCACGCATAGTATCACTAATCAAAAAAAAAATGACAGGCAGAGGCAGGCCCCCCCGCAGGGGCCGTCATGGTGCTGTGATTTTCTTTAGCCCTAGAATAATGCCCAGCGTTCAGAGGCCACATACCCTGAACTCGAAAAATTCTGAGGCACCATCCTCCTCCAGCTCAGCTTCGGGCACCTCTCAAGTTACCACTCGCCCGCCCGCTGCCACCACCAACACTAGCACCACAGCCGCTCCATTTGATCTGTCAGAGGATTTATTTACACATCAGTTGGAAGAAATGAGTGATGCGCAACCATTATTGCCAGAGGATGTAGATAACAGGGATATGTGTCAGTCAGGCAGCATTACACACATGGACGTACGGTGTGATGATGATGATGTTGTACCCGCTGCTGCTTCCTTTGCTGAGTTGTCAGATACAGGGGGGAGGTTGTCGCAAGGAGCTAGTGGCATAGTCAGACAGCATGTATCGGCACCCGGGGTCAGCCAGACAGCACGCCAATCAATGCATGCTGTTGCCACCACCAGAATGCCGTCATTGCAAAGCTCAGCAGTGTGGCATTTTTTTTGTGTGTCTGCCTCTGATAACAGCTATGCCATTTGCAACCTGTGCCAAAAGAAACTGAGTCGTGGGAAGTCCAACACCCACCTAGGTACAACTGCTTTGCGAAGGCACATGATCTCACATCACAAACGCCTATGGGATCAACACATGAGTACAAGCAGCACACAAACTCAAAGCCACCATCCTCCTCCTGGTCCAGCATATTCAGCCACGTCAACCACTGCTGTCCTCCCTGCCCCCTCTCAAACACCCACCACTCCGCCTCTCACCTTCAGCAGTTTCTGCTCATCTGCACACAGTCAGGTGTCTGTCAATGAAATATTTGAGCGTAAGAAGCCAATGTCACAGAGTCACCCCCTTGCCCGGCGTCTGACAGCTGGCTTGATGGAACTCTTAGCCCGCCAGCTTTTACCATACAAGCTGGTGGAGTCTAAGGCTTTCAAAAAATTAGTAGCTATTGGGACACCCCAGTGGAAAGTACCCGACCGAAATTATTTTTCACAAAAGGCTATCCCCAACCTGTACTATACTGTGGAAAAGGAAGTCATGACTAGTGTTGAGCGAACAGTTCGAGCATAGTTCGGGTTCGTACCGAATTTTGGGGTGTCCGGGACATGGACCCGAACCCGTACATTTTCAAAATAGTTCGGGTTCGGGTTCGTTGTTCGGCGATTACTTCCCGCTTTCTGAAGGGCTGCACAGCAGCCAATCAGCTAGCCTGTTACTTCTTGCCCTAAGAGCCCATCACAGCCATGCCTACTAATGGCATGGCTGTGATTGGCCAAGTGCAGCATGTGACCCAGCCTCTATTTAAGCTGGAGTCACGTAGCGCCGCACGTCACACTGCTCTGATTAGTGTAGGGAGAGGACGCAGCTTCTGTGAGGGCGAGATTAGGCAGGGAAAAGTCAGCAACAGCACCTAATGAACAGATTGATCTACAGCTGTGAATGATTGAACTTCTGCTAGTTACTTGCTCACTGGTTTTTAGGCTGCACAGAGCGTTTTTCTGTCACTTATTTTCTGGGGTGATCGGCGGCCATTTTTTGACTTGTGGTGCACCAGAAGAAGCTGCCACCAAGTCCATCAATCCATCAATACTCGTTTTTTTTTGCTATATCCTACATCAGGGGCTTGGTTGTGCTAAATGTCACCCCTAGAAACTCAGGATAGCAATTTCTATATTTTATTAAGGGGTTAAATACAATTGCCCAAATACCAATCCCCTAAATCTGGTGTTCCAGCTTTGGCTAGCCAAGTATAATACTGTCTGCTGTCTGGCAAAGGATAAATTGCCAAAATAGCAATACCATAAATCAGTGGTTTCAGCTGTGGCTGGCAAAGTATAATAGTGTCCGCCAAAACATATATTTTGTTCTGGGGTGAAATTCAATTGCCAAAATAGCAATACCCTGAATCTGGTGTCCCAGCTGTTGCAGGCCAAGTTTCATCAATACCCTGAATCTGGTGTCCCAGCTGTTGCAGGTAGGTTTCATAGTGTCCACTAAAACATATATTTTGTTCTGGGGTGAAATTCAATTGCCAAAATAGCAATACACTGAATCTGGTGTCCCAGCTGTTGCAGGCCAAGTTTCATAGTGTCCGCAAAAGCATATATTTTGTTCTGGGGTGAAATTCAATTGCCAACAGAGCAATACCATAAATCAGTGGTTTCAGCTGTGGCTGGCCAAGATTCATAGTGTCCGCAAAAACATATATTTTGTTGTGGGGTGAAATTCAATTGCCAAAATAGCAATACCCTGAATCTGGTGTCCCAGCTGTTGCAGGCCAAGTTTCATAGTGTCCGCAAAAACATATATTTTGTTGTGGGGTGAAATTCAATTGCCAAAATAGCAATACCCTGAATCTAGTGGATCCCAGCTGTTGCAGGCCAAGTTTCATAGTGTCTGCAAAAACATATATTTTGTTGTGGGGTGAAATTCAATTGCCAAAATAGCAATACCCTGAATCTGGTGTCCCAGCTGTTGCAGGCCAAGTTTCATAGTGTCCGCAAAAACATATATTTTGTTCTGGGGTGAAATTCAATTGCCAAAATAGCAATACCATAAATAAGTGGATTCAGCTGTGGCTGGCCAAGATTCATAGTGTCCGCAAAAACATATATTTTGTTGTGGGGTGAAATTCAATTGCCAAAATAGCAATACCCTGAATCTGGTGTCACAGCTGTTGCAGGCCAAGTTTCATAGTGTCCGCAAAAACATATATTTTGTTGTGGGGTGAAATTCAATTGCCTAAATAGAAATACCATAAATCAGTGGATTCATCTGTGGCTGGCCAAGATTCATAGTGTCCGCAAAAACATATATTTTGTTGTGGGGTGAAATTCAATTGCCAAAATAGCAATACCCTGAATCTGGTGTCCCAGCTGTTGCAGGCCAAGTTTCATAGTGTCCATAAAAACATATATTTTGTTCTGGGGTGAAATTCTAATTGCCAAAATAGCAATACCATAAATCAGTGGTTTCAGCTGTGGCTGGCCAAGATTCATAGTGTCCGTAAAAACATATATTTTGTTGTGGGGTGAAATTCAATTGCCAAAATAGCAATACCCTGAATCTGGTGTCCCAGCTGTTGCAGGCCAAGTTTCATAGTGTCCGCAAAAACATATATTTTGTTCTGGGGTGAAATTCTAATGCCAAAATAGCAATACCATAAATCAGTGGTTTCAGCTGTGGCTGGCCAAGATTCATAGTGTCCGCAAAAACATATATTTTGTTGTGGGGTGAAATTCAATTGCCAAAATAGCAATACCCTGAATCTGGTGTTCAAGCTGTTGCAGGCCAATTGTAAATCTGTCCATAAAAGGATACCTTTCATCCAGGGCCTAAATACTAGCCCTAAAAGAGATATTCCCCTAAATCAGTGGTTACTGCTGTGCCTGAATTAGTGTAATACGCTACATAAATAAATAGGCAGAAAGCGTTAGGTGCCTGTAAAAAAAGGCCTGAATTTGAAATCAATACATTGGGCCAAATATTTTTTTTCTTATTCTGGTGCTTGGTGAACGGTAATAATAAGGGAAAACATCTAGTAAGGGACGCGGACACGGTCGTGGTGGTGTTAGTGTACCCTCTTGTGCTGGGAGAGGACGTGGCCATTCTGCCACAGCCACACGTCCTAGTGAACCAACTACCTCAGGTTCCAGTACCCGCCAGAATTTACAGCAATATTTGGTGGGGCCCAATGCCGTTCTAAGGATTGTAAAGCCTGAGCAGGTACAGGCGCTAGTCAATTGGGTGGCCGACAGTGGATCCAGCATGTTCACAACATTATCTCCCACCCAGTCTTCTGCAGAAAACGCACAGGTGGCACCTGAAAACCAAGTCCATCAGTCTGTCACATCACCCCCATGCATATCAGGGAAACTGCCTGAGCCTCAAGTTATGCAGCAGTCTCTTATGCTGTTTGAAGACTCTGCTGGCATGGTTTCCCAAGGGAATCCACCTAGCCCTTCCACAGTGGTGGAAGACTTAGAATGTACTGGTGCACAACCACTGATGTTTCCTGATGATGAGGACATGGGAATACCACCTCATCGGAGTCCGCACGTCTCTGATGATGACGAAACACAGGTGCCAACTGCTGCGTCTTTCTGCAGTGTGCAGACCGAACAGGAGGTCAGGGAGGAAGACTGTGTGGAAGACGATGCAGGGGACGATGAGGTCCTAGACCCTACATGGAATGAAGGTCGTGCCACTGACTTTCATATTTCAGAGGAAGAGGCAGTGGTGAGACAGAGCCAACAGCGTAGCAAAAAAGAGAGCAGGGGGCAAAAGCAGAACAGCTGTCTCCAAGAGAGTTCGCCTGCTACTGGCCACCGCCACCAGGGACCGAGCACCCCAAAGGCAGCTTCAAGGAGTTCCCTGGCATGGCACTTCTTTAAACAATGTGCTGACGACAAGACCCGAGTGGTTTTCACGCTGTGCCATCAGAGCCTGAAGCGAGGCATTAACGTTCTGAACCTTAGCACAACCTGCATGACCAGGCATCTACATGCAAAGCATGAACTGCAGTGGAGTAAACACCTTAAAAGCAAGGAACTCACTCTGGCTCCCCCTGCTCCCTCTTCTGCTGCTGCCTCGGCCTCTTCCTCCGCCTCGGGAGGAATGTTGGCACCTGCCGCCCACCAAACAGAGGATGTGCCACCGACACCACCACCTGCGTCACCAAGCATCTCCACCATGTCACACGGCAGCGTTCAGCTCTCCATCTCACAAACCTTGGAGAGAAAGCGTAAATTCCCACCTAGCCACCCTCGAGCCCTGGGCCTGAATGCCAGCATTTCTAAACTACTGGCCTTTGAAATGCTGTCATTCAGGCTGGTGGACACAGACAGCTTCAAACAGCTGATGTCCATGGCTGTCCCACAGTATGTTGTTCACAGCCGCCACTACTTCTCCAAGACAGCCGTGCCTTCCCTGCACAACCAAGTATCCGATAAAATCAAGTGTGCACTGCGCAATGCCATCTGTGGCAAGGTCCACCTAACCACAGATACGTGGACCAGTAAGCACGGCCAGGGACGCTATATCTCCCTAACTGCACACTAGGTAAATGTAGTGGCAGCTGGGCTGCAGACGGAGAGTTCCTTGGCGCACGTCCTTCCGCCGCCAAGGATCGCAGGGCATCATTCCTTGCCTCCTGTAGCCTCCTCCTCCTACTTGGCTTCCTCCTCCTCTGCTTCCACCAGATCATCCAGTCAGCCACACACCTTCACCACCAACTTCAGCACAGCCCGGGGTAAATGTCAGCAGGCCATTCTGAAACTCATATGTTTGGGGGACAGGCCCCACACCGCACAGGAGTTGTGGCGGGGTATTGAACAACAGACCGAGAAGTGGTTTCTGCCGGTGGGCCTCAAGTCCGGCCTGGTGGTGTGCGATAATGGGCGAAATCTCGTCGCAGCTCTGTGACTAGCCGGTTTGACGCACATCCCTTGCCTGGCGCATGTGCTGAATTTGGTGGTGCAGAAGTTCATTCCCCGACATGTCAGAGCTGCTGCATAAAGTGAGGGCCGTCTGTGCACGCTTCCGGCGTTCACATCCTGCCTCTGCTCGCCTGTCTGCGCTCACCGCCTCATATGCGACGTGCCCACCAGGTGGAACTCCACCTTGCACATGCTGGAGAGACTGTGTGAGCATCAGCAGGCCATAGTGGAGTTTCAGCTGCAGCACGCACGCGTCAGTTGCACTGCGGAACAGCACCACTTCACCACCAATGATTGGGCCTCCATGCGAGACCTGTGTGCCCTGTTGTGCTGTTTCGAGTACTCCACCAACATGGCCAGTGGCGATGACACCGTTATCAGCGTTACAATACTACTTCTATGTCTTCTTGAGAAAACGCTTAGGGCGATGATGGAAGAGGAGGTGGCCCAGGAGGAGGAGGAGGAGGGTGAGGGGTCATTTTTAGCACTTTCAGGCCAGTCTGTTAGAAGTGGCTCAGAGGGAGGTTTTTTGCAACAGCAGAGGCCAGGTACAAATGTGGCCAGCCAGGGCCCACTACTGGAGGATGAGGAGGATGAGGAGGAGGTGGAGGAGGATGAGGATGAAGCAAGTTCACAGCGGGGTGGCACCCGACACAGCTCAGGCCCATCACTGGTGCGTGGCTGGGGGGATATGGAGGACGATGACGATACGCCTCCCACAGAGGACAGCTTGTCCTTACCTCTGGGGAGCCTGGCACACATGAGCGACTACATGCTGCAGTGCCTGCGCAACGACAGCAGAGTTGCCCACATTTTAACGTGTGCGGACTACTGGGTTGCTACCCTGCTGGATCCCCGGTACAAAGACAATGTGTCCACCTTACTTCCTGCACTGGAGCGTGATAGGATGGTGCGTGAGTACAAGCGCACGCTGGTAGAGGCGCTCCTGAGAGCATTCCCAAATGTCACAGGGGAACAGGTGGAAGCCCAAGACGAAGGCAAAGGAGGAGCAAGAGGTCGCCAACGCAGCTGTGTCACGGCCAGCTTCTCTGAGGGCAGGGTTAGCATGGCAGAAATTGTGGAAAAGTTTTGTCTCCACGCCACAGCTAACTGCACCACCACCTGATACGGAACGTGTTAGCAGGAGGCAGCATTTCACTAACATGGTTGAACAGTACGTCTGCACACCCCTTCACGTACTGACTGATGGTTCGGCCCCATTCAACTTCTTCTGGGTCTCCAAATTGTCCACGTGGCCAGAGTTAGCATTTTATGCCTTGGAGGAGCTGGCCTGCCCGGCGGCCAGCGTTTTGTCTGAACGTGTATTCAGCACGACAGGGGGCGACATTACTGACAAACGCAGCCGCCTGTCCACAGCCAACGTGGACAAGCTGATGTTCATAAAAATGAACCAGGCATGGATCCCACAGGACCTGTGCCTCCCTTGTGCAGAATAGACATTTATAACTGCCTCCCCCTCAACCATGTATTCTTGTACTCCGGGACACTTCTTTATTGAATCCTCATTTTTTTAACTTTACCATGATCTTGCGGTGTAACCCAAAGTTGAATGAACCTCTCCTCTGAAAGTGGCCTTCTCCGGTGGTGGGTGATATGACGCATGATTCCTTGCTGTGGGACCTCTCTCCTCTGTCTGGGTGCTGGGCCGAAATAACTGAAAGTGGCCTTCTCCAGTGGTGGGTGATATGACGCATGATTCCTTGCTGTGGGACCTCTCTCCTCTGTCTGGGTGCTGGGCCGAAATAACTGAAAGTGGACTTCTCCAGTGGTGGGTGATATGACGCATGATTCCTTGCTGTGGGACCTCTCTCCTCTGTCTGGGTGCTGGGGCCAAAATAACTAAAAGTGGCCTTCTCCAGTGTTGGGTGATATGACGCATGATTCCTTGCAATGGGACCTCTCTCCAATTGATATTGGTTAAATTTTATTTATTTTATTTTATTTTAATTCATTTCCCTATCCATATTTGTTTGCAGGGGATTTACCTACATTTTGCTGCCTTTGGCAGCCCTCTAGCCCGTTCCTGGACTATTTTACAGCCTTTTTAGTGCCTAAAAGTTCGGGTCCCCATTGACTTCATGGGGTTCGGGTTCAGGATGAAGTTCTGGTCGGGTTCGGATCCCGAACCCGAACATTTTTGGGAAGTTCGGCCGAACTTCCCAAACCCGAACTTCCAGGTGTTCGCTCATCTCTAGTCATGACATGTCTGGCACACAGTGTTGGGGCAAGGATCCATCTGACCACTGATACCTGGTCTGCAAAGCACGGTCAAGGCAGGTATATTATGTACACTGCGCATTGGGTAAACCTGACGATGGCTGCCAAGCATGGAATGCAGGGCTCTGCAGCGGAGTTGGTGACACCACCACGACTTGCAGGAAGGCAGTGGCGTACATATAGGGGTCGCAGGGGTCGCAGCTGCGACCGGGCCCGGCACCCCAGGGTGCCCGGCCACCTGCGGACGCCTGGCCCCTCCGGCTGCGCTAAAAGTTGTTTGGAAGCGAGAGTCAGACTTGCTGTCAGTGTCGGGCCCGGGCAGGAGCGAGCACAGCGTCAATCCCGCGAGACCTGTGAACTCCTGTGGCAGGTCTCGTGGGAACATGCGCGCACCTGAACTCACGCAGCAGACGGGACTCGGACGGGAGAGAGAGCAGTTCACTTCCCTTGAGCAGCGCCGGTAAGTAAGAAAAAGCCGCACTGAGTTGGAGACTTGGAGACAGTGGGGGCCCTGGCATACGGGAGTGCGGGGGGGGGGGGGGGGGTAGTGTATTGGCTAATTTGGCTAATGTGGCTGCATTGAGTTTGTTAAAGTAGGGGGGCTGGTTATTGGCTGCATTGAGTTTGATAAAGTAGGGGGTCCCAGAGGCTGCAGGGTACCCATTTAGTATATTCACTGTGCCTCCTTTTTGTTAATCTGTGTGGCAGGATTTCCTCCCCGCCAATGGCGTTTAACCATTTCCACGGCATAGAATTTCAGACCGGTGGGATCCTTGTCATGACATCTTTTGTAATGTGCAGAGACACTGTGGATCTCCAGACCCTTCCTGATATTCTTTATGTGCTCTGCTATACGCACCTTCAATTTTCTCAATGTTCTGCCAATATACTGTACTGGAGTCCACAAGGGCACTCCAGTAAATAGATTACACCCATAGACTCACATGACATATTTCCCTTTATTTTTTTCTGTGTTTGTTTAGAAAAAGAGACAACCTCTTCTATCCTAGTTTTTTCTTTTCTTTCCGGGAGCGGTTCTTGCATCCCGTGCAAAAACCGCACCATGTGAACACATCCCTAGGTTTCACTATATTCATTTCTTCTTTCACATAGCTGTGCACTATGCAATTCCTAACTATAGGGCTCTTTTAAATGAAAACGGAGGTTTCTTTGATATTAGATCACCAATTACCGTATCATTTTTGAGGACATTCCAATTCTGGTAGATCACTTTCTTTATCTGGGGACACGAAGTTGAATAAGTAGTGGAGAAGGCAAATTTATACTTGTCACTAACCTTTTTCTTGTGTTCGTCACTTATCTCTATCCCTCTAATATTAGGCACACTACTTTTCACCTCCTCCTTTTGATTATAAAGCATCTCTTGGTTGTAACCCTTCTCAATAAACCGTTCCACAATAATATTGCTCTGAGTTTCATAATCTTCCAAACTAGAGCAATTTCTCTTAATCCTCTCTAATTGTCCTTTAGGTACATTACAAATCCAGGGTTCGTAGTGGCAACTACTCCTTTCAATATAGCCGTTCCGATCAGTCGGCTTAAAATAGGTGACAGTTTTAATGTTGCCTTCTTGTATCCTTATTTCCAAATAAAAAAAATGGATAATGTCTTTGCTGACATCTTCTGTGAAGAAGATATTCCATGTATTGGAATTGAGCCGGGTAATAAATTCTGTTAACCCTATATGCGTGCCACACCAGATGCCAATTTCTTTGTGATCATCTAAGGTGATCATTAAAGCCTACTAGGCCAACA
The DNA here is from genome assembly GCA_033119425.1 of Bufotes viridis. Classification (NCBI taxonomy): domain Eukaryota; kingdom Metazoa; phylum Chordata; class Amphibia; order Anura; family Bufonidae; genus Bufotes; species Bufotes viridis. The sequence goes on along the minus strand of CM065591.1, from coordinate 406,110,508 downwards.
ATGTGCCCACACTGCAGAATAATTGTTTTCTGGGTCACTTAACTGTCACTGAACTACCTCAGCACAGCCATAGGCTTTGAAAAATCGCCATCGCCTGCAATCTCCCAAACATGCGCAGGAGCACAGTCATCACTACACCATTGCACCAAGATTGACGCATAGAGGAATAAAATTTATGTCTTGAGTGTGTCAACTATTGACAACTCTTTGCGGTTGTCTAAAACCTATTCGATACACGTCCCCTGATAGGGGACGTAACAGGGATTAAACTGATAGGAATAGTACTACTTAACACCCCACTCATGTAGGGTGGCACAGTACATTGCACGGCGCACGCACAGTGCCCCAAATTGGAAGTAAGAGGAACGACCAAGCTTCTTTTTCCATCTCCTGGTTTCGAAAATCTATTCGATACACGTCCCCTGATAGACGGTTGTGCAAATAGACTGTTTGCGGTTGTTTGCGGTGCGTTAAACGGGTTGTTTGGTCTGTCAGAGTTTGGTCCGTCACTGTGAAGCGGGCGTAACCCTTACACTACCTGATCAATACAACATCATACCTGATCGTATACACACACTGCATGTTTTAAAGCACGTTATTCCAAACAATTTTGGAATGTTAGGTGATTTATGCCCTATATGGATTAAAACCCGACCCTGCGTCAACTACGCAATTTTCCATGGGAGTTTTGCCATGGATCCCCCTCCGGCATGCCACAGTCCATGTGTTAGTCCTCTTAAAACAACTTTTCCATCACTATTGTGGCCAGAAAGAGTCCCTGTGGGTTTTAAAATTTGCCTGCTTATTGAAGTCTATGGCGGTTCGCCCGGTTCGCCCGCTTGCGAACATTCACGGAAGTTCGCGTTCGCTGTTTACGAACTGAAAATTTTATGTTCGCGACATCTCTATTAATCATCCTAGCATGACTAGGTCCCACACTACATCTGAATTAAGTCGTCTTACAACAGACTCATCTAAGGAATCTTCTGCCACTGTGTTAATATTTCCAACTCCAGGGTCAGACAAATTGTCCATCCCTGAGTCGGCTTCAGAATCTGATACAAAGTCCTCAGACTTCTCCATACTTACAGCCTGTACATTCTCTCTAACCCCAGAAACATTACTTTCTAACGGTTGTTTCAATGCCTCTGGCTGCACTAAGCACTGAGAACGTTCAGCTTCTGTCCTCCTGCAGAGAGCAGACAATTCCCTTACAGAAAACTGTGCATGCGTCAAGCTCTGAGACAACTGTTTATTCTCCCTACGTAGCTCAGTATTACACCTCACAGTACATTTATACACAGTGCTAGATTCAGCTGCCTGCTGGACAAGAGTTCTCAATTTAACAATTTCCACTTTAAAATCTTCCACTTCTCCTTCTAAACTCTGCTTCAGCCTACAAGACTCCTGATATTTGTCCGCTATCCACCCAGCAGCAAAAATCAGAGCATACTTGCCTTCACGTTTGCGCTATTTTCTGGTACTGATCAGGTTTGCTAAACAATTCTGATCCTGTAGCCATGGACCAGTAGATTCCTTCATAGCTTGAACAATGGCCCCAGTGTTCCTCAACTTTGCAACTTCCTTATAAATGCTTTCCATTCTACAGGAAAATAAACACCACAATGGTTGCTAGAAAAAGACACTGCTATCAATCTCTGGAAGTTGTCCGAATACTTTTGGCACAGAACTACAAAGCACCAGCGTGACAGCTATAGATATACAATCACTAAGCAGAATCATCAACTACAGGACAATTTCACCACTAAACTGCTACTAATGTCCACACAATGATTCCCGTATCAGACTGATCACTGAGCTATACCATAGCCAAACACTCAACCGATATCCAGCACAAAACTTACCAAAACAAAATCAAACTCCACATAGAAAGGTTACAGAAAGACAAAATAACTATACTGGACAAAACTGAGATTTGAGGCAAAAACAAACAACTCACTTTCCATAGACACCAAAACTAAAAAGTGAACCAGCTCAAACTAAAATAAATTCCTTGTTGAAACCTACAGCACCAACGAGGAATTCATTGCGGTGTGATGACGTGAACACGCACGTCGCGCTCTCCTCCTCCTCCTCCTACCCTCCTCCTCGCTATCTGGCCCTCCGGTCCGGCTCCTCCGGCTCCTCCGGCTCCTCCGGCTCCTCCGTCTCTGGCTCTCCGTTGATGCCTTGAATGCTTGAGCCTGAGCTCTCTGTTGCCCGCCACCCTCCACGCTGGACTCCGCCTGAGCTTGAGCCCTTTGTCGCCCGCTGCTTTCCACGCTGGACTCCGCACTCCACGTCGGACCTCATGTGCTTCCGCCTGCCGGTATCCTGCTGTCTGCCCTGAATACCTCTGGCTGCTGCCCGTTGTTGGTTGTGGTGTGGGTGGGCTCTCTCGCCCCCTCGTGGTTGTCTTTGGCTGCCGGGCTTCTGTGGGAGCGTTGGGCTTTTGCTGCCGTCTGCTGCTGCTTGTCGGGGTGCGTGCCTCCCCGTTCTACTTCGCTGCTGGCCTCCTGGCCTGACTGGCTCCTGTCCTCCTGTGTGTCGCTGCCCTCCTGCTCCGGTTTTGTCTGGTCCTTCTGGTTCATCTGCTCGCCCCTGCTTCTGGACGCTGGACACGTGAGGGAAAAAAAAAAAAAAAAAAACAGCTTTTGCTCTCCTATTTGCCTATTGCCTTGCATCTTGTGACTCTGTTTAAAGATCGTTCTAAGATTGTGGTGGTTGGCATTCAACAAGAAAGAATAAAGGAGAGTAAAAGGGAAATAAGAAAGGAGAAATAGAGAAGGGGTAAATCAAATAGGAAAAAAAAAAAGGGATAAAGACAAAAACAAAGGGGAGGAGAGGAAAAAAAAAAAAGAAGGGAAAAGACAAAGAAAAAAAAACAAAAAAAAAAACATAAACTTAAAGAGGACCTTTCATCACCCTAACAAATCTAAAGTAAGTATACATACATGGAGAGCGGCGCCCAGGGATCTCCCTGCACTTACTATTATCCCTGGGCGCCGCTCCGTTCTCCCGGTATGTCCTCCGGTGACTTCAGCTCTGCATCTCAACTGGGAGGAGCCTGCCCTTGTTCTCCTGGGCGTCTCCTTCTCCCAGGCTGTAGCGCTGACCAACCGCAGCGCTCAGCTCATAGCCTGGGAGAAGAAAACCTCCCAGGCTATGAGCTTTGCGCTGCGGTTAGTCAGCGCTACAGCCTGGGAGAAGGAGACGCCCAGGAGAACAAGGGCAGGCTCCTCCCAGTTGAGACGCAGAGCTGAAGTCACCAGAGGACATACCGGGAGAACGGAGCGGCGCCCAGGGATAATAGTAAGTGCAGGGAGATCCCTGGGCGCCGCTCTCCATGTATGTATACTTACTTTAGATTTGTTAGGGTGATGAAAGGTCCTCTTTAAGGACCTCTTAAAATCTAAAATTAATAAATACCGGAAAAAAAAAATATATATATATACATATATATTGAAAGGGGTCTCTAACATTTAATGGCTCCAAAGCGGCGGTCGGTGGACTCCTCAGGAACAAAACTGGGGACTAAGACACCAGAGGGAAAAATTGATAAGTTTTTGAAATCTCCCTCCCTTAATGAAAAGGGGTCAGTTAAAGGAAAAATGAGCACTAACTCCAAGAAATCTGCTAAAACTCTCCAAGCTGAAGAATTATCTGAGGACGGGTTAGCAGATCAGGAAGGAGGGGAGGAAAGTCTCTTAGCGCGAACAGAAATTGAGCATGACCTCAACTTGGGTCAATGCAGAGCGATATATCTCTAATTAGAGAAGATCTGACCAAAATCCGGGATCGAGTATTTAATATGGAGAAGACGGTTTACTCCCTCCAATCCGATATGGATATGATAAAATCTAAGACTCTGTCTCTTTCTTCGGAAAACCACCTCCTACAAAATAAATTGGAGGACCTGGAAAATAGATCAAGGTGGTATAATATCCGCTTAGTCGGATTTCCAGATGGAGTTGAGGGCCGGCAGTTAGTCGAACAACTCAAGGATGTAATTTTGAAAAATTTGGGCAGTGAACATTTTTCCTCCATGTTCCAAATAGAAAGAGCCCATCGGATTCCAGGGGGGAAACCCATTCCAGGGAGGCCGACGCGAGCAATTCTAATGAAACTCTTACTATCCATGGATAGAGATATGATACTGAGAAGGGCAAGAGAATGCTCACCCATTGATTATCAGGGCACTAGACTGTCATTTTTCCCTGACTTCGCTCGACAGACTCAGGAAAAAAGAAGAAGTTTCAGTGAGATAAAGAAACGTTTGGCGCTAAAAGACATTAAATATTCCCTACAGTACCCAGCGAAATTGAGAGTGATCTATAATGGGACTATTCAATTTTTTGAGAAACCGCAACAAGTATTGGATTGGATGGAACAAATGGGCATTTGATATATTTCTATATTTCTTCTAGTGACGGAGGGAGGAGGGGACTAGTGGGGGGGGGGGGAGAATGACCGGAAGGTAGAGGTTTGCTGACTAGATCGGGCGGACCAAAGGGGGAGGAATGGGGAGGGAATTCAACCTGCAGGGAAGGGGTTTATTTATTTATTTATTTATATTTTTTCTCTTCTTAATTAATGTCTGTTAGAATCGTTTCTTGGAATGTCAGAGGGCTTAGGGAGAGGGTTAAGAGACAAGCTATTATGGATGCAGTGAAGAGATATCTCCCTGCAATTATCTGCATAGTTGAAACTCACCTTACCGAAGAGACCGTGTCCCGTTTGACGACGGGATGGCATTCCCAATCCTATCATTCTACTTTTAGTAGTGCCTCTAGGGGTGTATCGGTTCTGATCCATAATTCTATAGATTTTTTCTTAATTGAATCTCATATGGATAACCAAGGCAGGTTTATTTTTCTGCATGGGAGGTTACACGGATATAGTTACATTCTCGCCTTTTTCTATATACCTCCTCCATTCTCTTTGTATCCACTCATCCAACTACTGCATTTTTTGGAAGGAAAGCCAGAATGTCGGCTCGTACTGATGGGAGACTTTAACGCTGTTATGGATCCCAAAAAAAACCGACTGACTTTAGATGCAGATCGGGGGAGGAGCATGTGTAATTCCCCATTGCCTCAGTTCTGCTTGGAGATTGGATTGGTGGATATATGGGAACATGTTGGCGGAGGAAAGAGAGTGTACTCCTGTGTTAGCAAAGGAGGTAGAGCAATGTCTAGGATTGATTTGGCACTTACTAATGAGAATAACTTGAATAATATTAAAAGGATACGATATGGCGTGAGAACAGTTTCAGACCATTCACCGGTCCTAACTGAGGTTCGCAGTGGGGAGAATAAAGACAATAGGGGATGTGGGTTTAAGCTGAACCCATATTGGCTTACTATTATAGATAACTATCAGTCTATTAAAACACATGTATCTCCCTTTTGGGAGGTGAATCTTCCCTCTGCTAACATCAATTCAGTTTGGGACGCTTTGAAAGCATATCTGAGGGGGGTTCTTATTAGTGATATTACGGCTGCGAAAAGATCATTTAAGAAGAGGGAGAAAGACCTGACTGATACGGTGGCTTCCACAATGGAGCGATTTATTGATCAACCCACTGAAAGTAGTAGGGAAGAGATGCAGAAGGCTAGTTGTTCCTTGAAGGAATATGTAATTGAGAAAGCAAATCACAGGCTACTTTTTAAGGGTCAGAAATATTTTTCAGAATCTGGACGTCCTGGTAAGCTTTTAGCTAAAATAATATCACAACAAGACAAAAAAAGAAAGCTATTACTTTAGTTCGTAATTTAGATGGGGTAATAGTATCAGACCCAGAGGGTATAAGAGACACTTTCCTGCAATACTTCTCCCAGATATATAGAGCTTCACCTGGTCTGCCAGCTGACCTGGCGAGAATTTCTCTTCCAATGTTAACAGAAGCTCAAAAAGAATCCCTGGAAGGAGAGGTGTCTCTCGTGGAGATTCAAGAGGCTTTGAAGTCTATCTCCGGGAACTCATCGCCAGGGTCAGACGGTTTTCCATATGAAATTTATCGTAAGTACAGTGATGTCATCCTCCCTCATCTACTGGAAGTGTTCGCTCAAGCATCGCAGGGAGGGGTTTTGCCACAGTCTATGATGGAAGCCGTGATAGTTTTAATTCCTAAAAAAGATAAAGACCCGGCGGATTTGAGCTCATATAGACCAATTTCCCTATTGAATACGGACGTTAAGTTGTTATCAAAGGTTTTAGCTAAGAGGCTCTCTCAGGTTATGTCCTCTCTGATTCATCCAGATCAAAATGGCTTTATGGTGAAAAGGGGTACCCATTATAATCTGCATAGGTTCTTTGCTAATATTCAGTCTCCCGGTGGGGGCGCCCGCTCGGTCCTGTCACTGGATGCTACTAAGGCGTTCGACAGGGTCGAGTGGACGTTTCTCTGGGAGGTGATGAAAAGAATGGGTTTTGGCCCCAAATTTATGGGGATGGTTCAGTTGTTATATAAATGCCCAGTGGCCAGAATTAGGGTTAATGATATGCTGACAGAGAGTTTTGTGTTGGGCAGAGGTACTCGTCAAGGATGTCCTCTTTCCCCTCTCCTATTTAATATCTATATTGAACCTCTTGCAGCTAGCATAAGGCAAGACTCGAGAGTGGCTGGCTTTGGTGTAATGGGGGAGCAGGATCGTATATCCCTCTACGCAGATGACATCTTGTTTTTAATTCACCAAACAGAAAAAACACTCCCTCGAATAATGGAACTGGTCAGCCTATTTTCTTATTCTTCTGGCTTGGAGGTTAATTGGGGGAAGATTGTTCTTCTCCCTGTAGATAAATTGCGAGGATCTGTGGAAAATCTCCCGAATCGGGTATCGATCTCCGATTCAATAAAATATCTGGGGATAACAGCCTCTGCCAAAACTCAAGATTATCTCCAACTTAATTTGATTCCACTACTGTCGAAAGTGAGATCAAAAATTAAGATATGGCAAAAAGTTCTGCCTGCAAGAGGGGATAGAATTTCATTAATAAAAATGGTGGTGCTGCCCTAGGTACTTTATGTTCTTCGCAATTCGCCCGTTTGGATTGAAGATAAGCATTTTAGGTTGATAGAACGGATGATTAATGATTTATTATGGGGGAGGAAGCGGGTGAGACTAAAGTCGCTTTATTTTTCTATGCCCTACAGTGGGGGAGGCCTTAACCTCCCCTATTTTAGGGGATATTTCATGGCTTCTCAACACTGCTTCTTTAACGACTGGGAGAATAGCCAACTCTGTAGAAAACTGGTGAAAGACTCAGGCTTTTCAGATCTATTTACAGTATTGGAGTCCGACTATTTACTTAATACACAGATTGGCTATAAACCTTTCTGCAGAATGGCTACAAAGGCCTGGTTGGTGATAAAGAGTTGGTTTAAAGTCAAGGCAGCACTTATCTGTACCCCATTATGGCATAACTCAAAGCTTTTGAAACTAGATGACCTAAACTGTTGGCAATATTGGAGGACGAGAAATATTCAATATCTGAATCAGGTGGTTAAAAATGGGCAAGTCCTGTCTCTTATGGAGCTAAAACAGAATTTAAATTTAGGTGAGGTGGCTTGGTATGCATATTTTCAATTGAGGTCAGCACTTCTTAATATTGACGATAGTTATTCACTTGAGGTAGACACCCCGGAATTTTTGCACAATCTGATTTGTAAGAAAGGTGGTATGAAAGTTAAATTATCACATTGTTATAGGCACTTGATGAAAAGTTTTTTTTTGGAATGTTTTTCTCCAGGACAGAGATCCTGGTCTGCTTTATTGTTAGAGGTGGGTTCTCCGGACTGGAAGAATATAGGGGAGAACTTTAGTCAAGTTTCGCACAACTTTAATCACACTGTTGTAGTTTAATATTATACACAAAATATATGTGACACCTCTATGGCTCTATAAGAGGGGATTTAGAGCTACCTCTGACTGCCTTCGCTGTGGGGACCCCGGGGCAGATCATATGCATCTGTTCTGGGATTGCCCGATAGTGAGTAAATATTGGAGAACGATTCAAACAACCTTGATTCGGAGACTTAAAATAGATATTCCTCTATCTCCTAAGGTATGGATTTTAGGGGACCTATCAGAGGTTAATTGCCAGCCCATGAAGGGCCGTCTGTTGACTAAAGTGATGTTTTTAGCCAGGCTTCTTGTAGCCAGAGAATGGTTTTCCCCCTCTGCTCCAGACTGTAATGACTGGCTACGTCTAGTGGATAAGGTGAAAATCTATGAGAGAATCATGCACAGACAAAGAGGGTCCTATGCGAAATGGGCCAATGTTTGGAGAGATTGGGATGGTTGAGGATTTTTTTTTTTTCTCTCTTTTTTTTTTTTTTTTTTCTTCCCTGCAGGATTGGGGGGTGGATTGAGGAGGGGGGGGGGAATGGGAAAGGTTCTTCTTGTAATTTTGTCTTATGAATTTTGCTTTTTGAGATGATTGAAATAAAAAATATTTGTTAAAGAAAAAAAAAAAGAAACCTACAGCACCAAACTAACCAAGATGTCTGCCAAAAGCACATGCTCTTCAAACAAAGCAAATGGAAGATGGCCAACAAAACCACATGGCCGGACACACAAAGAAAGATAAGATGGTGTCTCCAAAATCCAGCAACCTCTAAATGCTATTTCTTCTGTACAAACACTAAAACAAAATGCTTCCTCTACAAACCAGAATAACCTCTTACAAAATAACACTAACATAAAAGTTACACAAAAAACCACGATACTCTGTATTGGTCAGCACACACATCACAATCTGACCATAAAATCTCTGTACAATCAACTCAGTTCCACCAAAAACTACACAAAGAAAAAGCACTTACCTCGTCCTTACACAAAGAGAGCAAAAACATTATTTTACCAAGCAGAAATTTCCTCTGACGCAGAAGACAAAATTACAGTTTACTCTCTCCCCTTTTATCTACTGTGCAGAGTAGTAAAATCTATTGGTTCCCTTGTTGTACCTAGCTCGCCATTTCTTGTTCAGCCCTGCTCAGTGATCAATGCCCAACAAAGTTCACTAGGATTCTCATGTGTGCTTATGTGCAGGAATTGTGCCATTATCTCCAGCGGTTGATCAGGCACACTGGAAACAACAAACGCACGTTCCTTTTCGTATATTGTTCTCTTAATAAATGCATCCACGCCATGCCAATAAATCCGCTATTTGGACGGGGGCCCTAGCTGGCGCCCATACATTTCCCACATCAGTCTCTCCCAGCCTACAGCCCAGGGCATAGCACATAGACTGTCAGCGCAGACCTCTGCGCCCGGCAGCTGACTGTTCTCTACATCCACAGTATGATATCCACTCCAATGGTTTACACACTGAGAGACATGATGACAATACATGACATATTAAAAACACATCCTAATAAAATTTCCACAACATTAGGCAATATTGTTATTCACCATAAATTAGCAAATTCGAGAATTCATGATCTCCAGTCATTATTTACTTGATTGTGAAAATCGGCAATGTAATATATTTGTGATAAAAATTAGCGATTAAAATATTCGCGATCAACACTAAGGGGTAGGCAACTTTCCTTTTGGTCACTAGGGATGTTGCTAAGTGCCGATATTCGTGATAAACTCGCGATTAGAATATTCGCAATCAACACTATTCCCAAATATAAATATAGAGCACTATATTCTAAATATTCGTGAATTCTCAAAGTGGCGATATTTGCAATTAAAATTTGTGATTCGAATATTCGCGTTCAACACTGTTTATAATGTCGTAAAGCCGAGATAAGGAGTCTGTCTGCTCCTGGTCTGACGGAATAGACAGAAAATTCATAGACTGCTACTACAGCATCTCAACTATGTACACAGAAAAGGATTCCATATTTTTAATAAAAAACTATTGAAAAAATTATTTTAGTTCAAAATAATTACAATGCAATAATAAAATTAACATTTCAATATAAGTCTCTGAATGGTAAGTGTGCCATTAGAACAGGATTTTAAACGCAATAGAAAAAGTTTACATTTTAAAATGCTAGTTTAGTAAGTGGTATAAGTAACGGGTGATAACGATCTTGGTTGACTGAAAATATGTCATTACTGAAACTACAAAACCAATATTTGTGAAGCAATGGTGGCCAATAATGACATTTTAAAATAATGCATTAAATTAAAACGAGTTGAATCTTATCTCCATAAATAACATGTTTATTGGTCGATGCTTATCTATAAGGATCAGTATAAGTATTCTGCACAAGAGCCATTTTTATAGATTTTACATTATTATATAAATCATGTAAAACATATTAGAGTTGTGTTTGGCTTGTGTAAGTGGTTTTAATTTATCATGTCTACTATAATGGCATGTTTCCCTGCTAAAGATTTGCCAAGAAAGATTCGTCGCCACCTCTTGTCTTACCTGAAGACTTACCTCCAGTTACAGAATAACATGAATGACTTGGAGGATGTAAGTGCAAGCCTCATTGACTTGAAGTGCTTTCCTGAACAATAATCTCAAATTTACATTTTCATGTCAAATTTCTAGTACCCCCTTCCTAGATTTAATACTGCAAGGGGACTCTGCACAGGGCATTGAAAAAATGGTTACTTTCTGCAAGGAGATGGCAGGAAACACCACTCTGCTTGCCATTTCTTGCCATCTCAGGCATGTGATACAGAATATTCCACTTGGCGAAATGACTCATGACTTTTCAGATGATGTAGAATTTGCCAGCTTAAGTAGCAGGGTTACCCTGGTGGAGATCTTGCATAGAGACACCACCTCAGCTATACCTCATAATTTGATGTTATTGCATCTTATGGTTTTATCTACTTATCAAGAGCATTGTTGGCATCCACTAGATCATAATATATAGTACTTTAGAAAATTCTCCTGACTTTGTCTTAACTAGGGATGAGCGAACCCGAACTAGATAGTTCGGGTTCGTACCGAATTTTGGGGTGTTCGGGACACGGACCCGGACAATTAAAAAAAAGGTTCGGATCTGTTGTTCGGCGATTTCTTCTCGCTTTCTGAAGGGCTGCACAGCAGCCAATCTGCTAGGGTTGTACTTCTTGCCCTAAGAAGCCATCACAGCCATGCCTACTAATAGCATGGCTGTGATTGGCCAAGTGCAGCATGTGACCCAGCCTCAATTTAAGCTGGAGTCACGTAGCGGCGCACGTCACACTGCTCTGATTAGTGTAGGGAGAGGACGCAGCTTCTGTGAGGGCGAGATTAGGCAGGGAAAAGTCAGCAAAAGCACCTAATAAAGTGATCGATCTATAACTGTGAATCAATAAACTTCTGCTAGTTAATTCACTGGTTTTTAGGCTGCACAGAGCGTTTTTCTGTCACTTTTTTCTGAGGTGATTGGCGGCCATTTTGTGACTTGTGGTGCACCAGCACAAGCTGCCACCAAGTCCATCAATCCATCAATTCTAGGGTTTTTGCTATATCCTACATTGACTGTGCTTATTGTCACCCCTAGAAACTCAGGATAGAAATTTCTATATTTTATTAAGGGGTTAAATTCAATTGCCAAAATAGCAATCCACTAAATCTGGTGTTCCAGCTGTGGCTAGCCAAGTGTAATACTGTCTGCTGTCTGGCAAAGGATAGATTTTTTCTTTGGTGAAATTCAATTGCCAAAATAGCAATCCCCTAAATCTGGTGTTCCAGCAGAGGCTGGCAAGGTTTAATAGTGTCCGGCAAAGGATAGATAATTTTCTGGGGTGAAATTCAATTGATATCATATAACAACAACCGCTGAAATGCGGTCCACCGATTTAATATAATATTAGACCCAAATGTATATCAGCAACAAATCACAATATTAGGGTATCTAAAATTTAACCTTTAATAATCAATATATTAAAATAGCCCAAATCAATAATAAAATATAGAACTGCTCTGTCGCGATACATAAACAAAATCCACTTCCTACATGGAGGACCCCTAAAGGGATAGCGGTAATTTTAATAGGTTGAAAGGACAGGTAAGATGACACAATGCTGGGTCACTGACCCTAATTGTCCCTCATCCAAATCATACTAAGTGGCCCTAATTATCCCTCCCTCCTATCCGACTGCCCAGCTTCGTCAATATTCAAGGAATGAGTGGGGTACCTCCATTCTAATTAGACTGGACAGTGGATTTAATCATTGCACTTTAAGGTGTACATCCAAAGTTTAATTGCTTTGGTATCTCATTGGTCAAAATGAAACCAACAATAGTCAAAATCTGGTTAGGTTCTGACTATACTGAATCCATAGGAGGAAATCAACTAATATTGATCAGACAATGTGTCTATATTCCAACAACTGTCCCAAACATCCCAACGCGTTTTGTCGGTCCCAACCGACTCCTCAGGGGACAATAAGCATAAATCAAGGTCTATCAAACAGTCTCAATAGACCACAACACTGCCCCTAGGTTTTTAGGGTATTTTCAAAGTATGGAATTAATTCAAACCAAAATGTATGGTCTCATAATCAGATAACAATAAATATAGAAAAAGTGCTCAAAGTGCAGACTCCGGACATACAGCAGGGATCTCCCTGTGGGATAGCAATGTAACCAATGTCCGCAACCTACTTCACCGTGCTCAATATTAACATCCCCTTATACTTATCTTCCCAGTGGGGTTGACATCAGGGTTATCTAGCCGCGGGGTATCGCGTGGCCTCCTGCGTGTGGCGGAGCGGCCATTATGTGCCGCATCTCGCTTTAAAAAGGCCGCGTTCATCCCGTTGTACCGCCCCACTTCCTGTCACATGACCTCCCAGACGTCACGCCACGTGATCAAAATGACGTCACGTCACGTGACCTGTCGATGCGGTCACATGATTCAGGTTTATAATTCGGACAGGTCCTTGTCTTTTATTCAGGAGACCTAAACCGATCTATTTAACTGTTTAAAAGAGGAGGGCTGTACAAGATTGCATCCTGCTGGACTGTCCCGCTTGGGCAATAGCAAAACAGGCCAAGAGGTAGCTTGTTGAATATCGCATATGGCGATCTTTTACGAATTGCGGAGTTTCAAATAGTTCTGCAAACTACCAGCAATCGCATCAAGTATGTTTGTCGAATTCCCATTGTCACCAAATTTTTTAAATCATCATGTCTCAGAATGAGGAAACAGTATTCTTCTCTTTTGATTGTTGTAAATTATTAGAACATAAATTATCCCATTTGGTGCTCTCTCCAAATCATTAACATTTTGCTACAGAAGAGGTAATGGAATTATTATAAAGGTTACATTTAAGAGGAATTATAGTGAAGAATACATTTAGAATTTTCCAGTATCCTGGTGGTCGGTGAAGTTATCCTTCATAGTGGAATCAGGGTTTAAGGATCAATAAAACAGCCAAAATAAAGTTGGTCATTAAGGCCCTGTGGCTGGATGGTTTTCAGCTTATGAATCGAAATTGTTAAATTCAATTGCCAAAATAGCAATACCATAAATCAGTGGTTTCAGCTGTGGCTGGCCAAGTTTAATAGTGTCCGGCAAAGGATATATTTTTTTCTAGGGTGAAATTCAATTGCCAAAATAGCAATACCGTAAATCTGGTCTCCCAGCAGTGGCTGAACAAGTTTAATAGTGTCCGTCAAAGGATTTATTATTTTCTGCAGTGAAATTCAGTTGCCAAGATAGAAATACAGTAAATCTGGTGTTCCAACTGTGACTGGACAAGTTTAATAGTATCCGTCAAAGGATAGATTTTGTTCTGGGGTGAAAATTAATTGCCAAAATAGCAATACCCTGAATCTGGTGTTCCAGCTGTGACTGGACAATTTCCCTAGTGTCTGTCAAAGGATATATTATTTTCTGGGGTGAAATACAGTTGCAAAAATAGAAATACAGTGAATCTGGTGTTCCAGCTGTTTATAGGCCTAGTTTAAATCTGTCCGTAACAGGGTATATTTTTTTCTGGGGTGAAATTTAATTGCCAAAATAGCAATACCCTGAATCTGTTGTTCTAGCTGTGACTGGACAATTTCCCTAGTGTCCGACAAAGGATATATTATTTTCTGGGGTGAAATACAGTTGCAAAAATAGAAATACAGTACATCTGGTGTTCCAGCTGTGGCTGGACAAGTTTAATGGTGTCCAGAAAAGAATATATTTTTTTCTGGGGTGAAATTCAATTGCCAAAATAGCAATACCGTAAATCTGGTGTCCCAGCAGTGGCTGGACAAGTTTAATAGTGTCCGTCAAATGATTTATTATTTTCTGGGGTGAAATTCAATTGCCCATATAGCAATACCATAAATCAGTGGTTTCAGCTGTGGCTGGCCAAGTTTAATAGTATCTGTCAAAGGATAGATTTTGTTCTGGGGTGAAATTCAATTGCCAAAATAGCAATACCATGAATCTGGTGTTCCAGCTGTGACTGGACAATATCCCTAGTGTCCGTCAAAGGATATATTATTTTCTGGGGTAAAATACAGTTGCAAAAATAGAAATACAGTAAATCTGTTGTTCCAGCTGTGACTGGACAACTTTAATAGTATCCGTCAAAAGATAGATTTTGTTCTGGGGTGAAATTCACTTGCCAATATAGCAATACTCTGAATCTGGTGTTCCAGCCGTTGCAGACCAATTGTTAATCTGTCCGTAAAAGGGTAAATTACACTCAGCGTGCATCTCCAAGTATATTTCTTTCCATAAAAGGGTATATTACAAAAAGTGTTACATTACAATTGCTGAAAGCATAATCCTGTAAATCTGCATGCACTATTGTGCATCTCATAGTTTATTTCTGTCCATAAAAGGGCATATTACACTCAAGGTGTATATACAAGTGCTGAGAGGGTCATCCTCAATAACTTCACGCGCTACCGTGCATCTCCAAGTGCATTTCTGTCCATTAAAGGGTATATTACACAAAGTGTTAAAATACCATTGCTAAAGGCATAATCCTACATATTTTTTAACACGCTACTGTGCATCTCCAAGTGTAAATCTGTCCATAAAAGGATACCTTTCATCCAGGGCCTAAATACTAGGCCTACAATTGATATTCCCCTAAATCAGTGGTTAATACTGTGCCTGGATTAGTGTAATACGGTACATAAATAAATAGGCAGATAGTGTTAGGTGCCTGTAAAAAAAAGGCCTGAATTTGAAATCAATACAATGGGCCAAATATTATTTTTCTTATTGTGGTGCTTGGTGAACGGTAACAATGAGGAAAACATCTAGTAAGGGACGCGGACACGGTCGTGCGGGTGTTAGTGGACCCTCTGGGAGAGAACGTGGCCATTCTGCCACAGCCACACGTCCTAGTGAACCAACTACCTCAGGTTCCAGTACCCGCCAGAATTTACAGTGATATTTAGTGGGGCCCAATGCCGTTCTAAGGATGGTAAGGCCTGAGCAGGTACAGGCGCTAGTCAATTGGGTGGCCGACAGTGGATCCAGCAAGTTCACAACATTATCTCCCACCCAGTCTTCTGCAGAAAGCGCACAGGTGGCGCTTGAAAACCAAGCCCATCAGTCTGTCAAATCACCCCCATTCATATCAGGGAAACTGTCAGAGCCTCAAGTTATTCAGCAGTCTCTTATGTTGTTTGAAGACTCGGGATGTGGGAATACCACCTCATCGGAGTCCGCACATCTCTGATGATGACGAAACACAGGTGCCAACTGCTGCGTCTTTTTGCAGTGTGCAGACCGAACAGGAGGTCAGAGAGGAAGACTGTGTGGAAGACGATGCAGGGGACGATGAGGTCCTAGATCCCACATGGAATGAAGGTCGTACCACTGACTTTCAAAGTTCAGAGGAAGAGGCAGTGGTGAGACAGAGCCAACAGCGTAGCAAAAGAGGGAGCAGGGGGCAAAAGCAGAACAGCCGCCGCCAAGAGAGTTTGCCTGCTACTGGCCACGGCCACCAGGGACCGAGCACCCCAAAGGCAGCTTCAAGGAGTTCCCTGGCATGGCACTTCTTTAAACAATGTGCTGACGACAAGACCCGAGTGGTTTGCACACTGTGCCATCAAAGCCTGAAGCATAGCATTAACGTTCTGAACCTTAGCACAACCTGCATGACCAGGCATCTACATGCAAAGCATGAACTGCAGTGGAGTAAACACCTTAAAAACAAGGAACTCACTCAGGCTCCCCCTGCTCCCTCTTCTGCTGCTGCTTCGGCCTCTTCCTCCGCCTCGGGAGGAATGTTGGCACCTGCCGCCCACCAAACAGAGGATGTGCTACCGACACCACCACCTGCGTCACCAAGCATCTCCACCATGTCACACGGTAGCGTTCAGCTCTCCATCTCACAAACCTTGGAGAGAAAGCGTAAATTCCCACCTAGCCACCCTCGAGCCCTGGGCCTGAATGCCAGCATTTTTAAACTACTGGCCTTTGAAATGCTGTCTTTTAGGCTGGTGGACACAGACAGCTTCAAACAGCTGATGGCGATGGCTGTCCCACAGTATGTTGTTCCCAGCCGCCACTACTTCTCCAAGACAGCCGTGCCTTCCCTGCACAACCAAGTATCCGATAAAATCAAGTGTGCACTGCGGAACGCCATCTGTGGCATGGTCCACCTAACCACAGATACGTGGACCAGTAAGCACGGCCAGGAACGCTATATCTCCCTAACTGCACACTGGGTAAATGTAGCGGCGGCTGGGCCCCAGGCGGAGAGTTCTTTGGCGCACGTCCTTCCGCTGCCAAGGATCGCAGGGCATCATTCTTTGCCTCCTGTAACCTCCTCCTACTCGGCTTCCTCCTCTGCTTCCACCTGCTCATCCAGTCAGCCACACACCTTCACCACCAACTTCAGCACAGCCCGGGGTAAACGTCAGCAGGCCGTTCTGAAACTCGTATGTTTGGGGGACAGGCCCCACACCGCGCAGGAGTTGTGGCGGTGTATTGAACAACAGACCGACCAGAGGTTGCTGCCGGTGGGCCTCAAGCCCAGCCTGGTGGTGTGCGATACTGGGGGAAATCTCGTTGCAGCTCTGGGACTAGTCGGTTTGACGCACATCACTTGTCTGGCGCATTTGCTGAATTTGGTGGTGCAGAAGTTCATTCACAACTACCTCGACATGTCAGAGCTGCTGCATAAAGTGCCGGCCGTCTGTGCGCGCTTCCGGCGTTCACATCCTGCCGCTGCTCGCCTGTCTGCGCTACAGTGTAACTTCGGCCTTCCTGCTCACCGCCTCATATGCGACGTGCCCACTATCAGAGAAAACACTTAGGGCAATGATGGAAGAGGAGGTGGCCCAGGAGGAGGAGGAGGAGGAGGAGGGGTAATTTTTATCACTTTAAGGCCAGTCTGTAAGAAATGCCTCAGAGGGAGTTTTTTTGTAACAGCAGAGGCCAGGTACAAATGTGGCCAGCCTGGGCCCACTACTGGAGGATGAGGAGGATGAGGAGGAGGTGGAGGAGGATAAGGATGAAGCAGGTTCACAGCGGGGTGGCACCCGACACAGCTCAGGCCCATCACTGGTGCGTGGCTGGGGTGATACGGAGGACGATGACGATACGCCTTCCACAGAGGACAGCTTGTCCTTACCTCTGGGGAGCCTGGCACACATGAGCGACTACATGCTGCAGTGCCTGCGCAACGACAGCAGAGTTGCCCACATTTAAACGTGTGCGGACTATTTGGTTGCCACCCTGCTGGATCCCCGGTACAAAGACAATGTGCCCATCTTACTTCCTGCATTAGAGCGTGATAGGAAGATGCACGAGTACAAGCGCACGCTGGTAGATGCTCTCCTGAGAGCATTCCCAAATGTCACAGGGGAACAATGGAAGGTGAAGGCAGAGGAGGAGCATGAGGTCGCCAACACAGCTGTGTCACGGCCAGCTCCTCTGAGGGCAGGGTTAGCATGGCAGAAATGTGGAAAACTTTTGTCTCCACGCCACAGCTAACTGCACCACCTGATACGGAACATGTTAGCAAGAGGCAGCATTTCACTAACATGGTTGAACAGTACGTCTGCACACCCCTCCACGTACTGACTGATGGTTCGGCCCCATTCAACTTCTGGGTCTCCAAATTGTCCACGTGGCCAGAGTTAGCATTTTATGCCATCGAGGTGCTGGCCTGCCCAGCGGCCAGCGTTTTGTCTGAACGTGTATTCAGCATGGCAGGGGGCGTCATTACTGACAAACGCAAGCGCCTGTCCACAGCCAACGTGGACAAGCTGACGTTCATAAAAATGAACCAGGCATGGATCCCTCAGGACTTGTCCCTCCCTTGTGCAGAATAGACATTTATAACTGCCTCCCCCTCAACCATGGATTCTTGTACTCCAGGGGAATTCTTTATTGAATCCTCATTTTTTTAACTTTACCATGATCTTGCGGTGCAACCCAAAGTTGAATGAACCTCTCCTCAATCTGGGCGCCGGGGCCTAAATAACTGAAAGTGGCCTGTTACAATGGTGGGTGACATGAAGCCTGAACCTCTGCCATGCGACCTCTCTCCTCTGTCTGGGTGCCGTGGGCTAAATATCTGGAAGTGGCCTTCTCCATTAGTGGGTGATATGACGCCTTATTCCTTGCTGTGGGACCTCTCTCCTCTGTCTGGGTGCTGGGGCCTAAATAACTGAAAGTGGCCTTCTCCAGTGGTGGGTGATATGACGCCTGATTCTCTGCTGTGGGACCTCTCTTCTCTGTCTGGGTGCTGGGGCCTAAAAAACTCAAAGTGGCCTTCTCCAGTGGTGGGTGATATGACGCCTTATTCCTTGCTGTGGGACCTCTCTCCTCTGTCTGGGTGCTGGGGCCTAAATAACTCAAAGTGGCCTTCTCCAGTGGTGGGTGATATGAAGCCTGATTCTCTGCTGTGGGACCTCTCTCCTCTGTCTGGGTGCTGGGGCCTAAATAACTCAACACCTACATTTTGCAGCCCTCTAGCCCTTTCCTGGACTATTTTACAGCCTTTTTAGTGCCCAAAAGTTCGGGTCACCATTGACTTTAATAGGGTTCGGGTTCGGGATGAAGTTCGGGTCGAGTTCGGATCCCGAACCCGAACATTTTTGGGAAGTTCGGCCGAACTTCCCGAACATCCATTTGTTCGCTCAACTCTAGTGGTAAAGCATCGCAGTTTATGGGAGAAGTGATAAGATGGTTGCATGTTAAAGCCCCCTAGGGGGATTAATGGTGAGTGGCATAGCAGAAAAAAAAAAATTTAAATGGCTGATGCACTGTTTTTTGGATGCTTCACCTCCCAAAATAAAAAGTGATTAAAAAGTCATACACACCCCTCAAATGTTATCAATAAAAACTACACCCCACAAAATTACCCTCACACAGCCCCGTAGATGCAAATACAAAACAATTATGGGAATTGTGTTTTTTTTTTTTCAAAGTTTTTATTTTGAGTTAAGGGGTATCTAAACCTTTACACAAAGCCCAGAAGGTGCAGTGGCACTTTAGGCTTTGTCAAGGAAATTTTCTTCCATAAAGTCAGAATAAGGATGGTCTGCATTTTGAGGAAGTTCTTTATTAGAGATAAGCGAATTTTTCAAAAATTCGATTTGGACGGTTGGCCGAATTTTTCGGAAAAATCCGCTTCGATCCGAATTTATTTGCGGCGAATCGTGTTTAAAAACGGCTATTTCCTGGCTGCAGAGAGCCTTTATAAGGGTGTAGAACACTGTGCTCTGCAGTAACCTGCATAGGGAGTCTGCTGTGGTAGTGAAACAATACTGTAAGTCAGTATGACAAGCACATGACAGGTGTCACTGCATACTTCACTTATTTGAGCAGTCACTAGGCCAAAACTGACCAAATAACTCAAGTATCAACTCAGCCTTACAGGTCAATGATAGCGCCAAGAAGAAGCGCACTCCTTTTACACCGTCGTCAGCTTATTCCACACAGGTCTACAGAACCTGTTCTATTAAACAGTTATACAAGTAGAGCCCCCTCCCTGACAGAGTGGAGAGGGTGTCAGCAGTAAGTTTGTGTAGACTTCACTGACTACATTTTTCCATTCTCCGATCCATCAGAACAATAACCCAGAAAAAATAGATCCTGTCTGTGGAGCATACGCCTTCACTCGGTCAGCATTTGCTCAATTATCCATCGGTATTGCTATAGGCAAAGAAAACAGGAGTGGACCTAAAACAGAGATGACACGTGAATGGAATATTTGCATGTCTTTTGTGTTTTATACCCACTCCTGCTTTTGGCTACCAAATCATAAGCCAATTCTGATGGGACCATACAGGCCTTACAGCTGCTACACAGAACGGATCAGTTGTGTGTCTCATTTTTCCTTCCTTCTGAAGGATCAGTCGAAGTGTCAAATAAATGATGATGTCTGCCAGGCCGAAAGCCAACATAGTGGAATAGTCATGAAGTGGGGAGGGTGGGAACAGCATGAGAGGTCCACAGAGTGGACCTATGACATAGTGGTGAGGTGGAAACAGCATGAGGAGACCACAGAGCGACCCAATGACAGGTTGTGGAGGTGGAAGCAGCATGAGGAGGCCATCGAGTGGCACAATGACAGGTTCTGTAGGTAGCGGCAGCAGTAGCAGCAGCATTAGGAGAAGGCCACCGAGTGGCAGAATAACAGAGTCTAGCGCTGTCGGCATCATGAGTAGGCCACAGAGTGGCACAATGACCGAGTCTGGAGGTGGCAGCAGCATCAAAAGGAGGCCACAGAGGGGCACTGTGACCGAGTTAGAAAGAGCAGCAGCATGAGGAGACCACAGAGTGGCACAATGACAGAGTGTGGAGGTGGCAGCAGCATGAGTAAGCCACACAGTGGCACAATGACAGAGTGTGGAGGTGGCAGCAGCATGAGTAGGCCACAGAGTGGCACAATGACCTAGTCTGTAGGTGTCAGCTTAAGGAGAAGGCCATAGAGCGGCACAATGACAGAGTCCAAAGGTGTCGGCAACATAAGTAGGCCACAGAGTGGAACGATGACAGAGTGTAAAGGTGGCGGCAGCATGAGGACAATGCAGAGTGGCACAATGACAGTGTCTGGAGGTGTCGGCAGCATCAATAGGCCACAGAGTTACACAATGACAGAGTCTGTAGGTAGCGGCAGCAGTAGCAGCAGCATTAGGAGAAGGCCACAGAGTGGCACAATGACCGAATGAGAAGGAGCAGCAGCATGAGGAGACCACAGAGCGGGACAATGACAGAGTGTGGAGGTGGCGGAAGCATGAGACCACAGAGCGGCACAATGACAGAGTCTGGAGGTGGCAGCAGCAGCATTAGGAGGAGGCCACAGAGTGACACAATGACCAAGTGAGAAGGAGCAGCAGCATGAGGAGACCACAGAGTGGCACAATGACAGTGTGAAGGTGGCAGCAGCATGAGTAGGCCACAGAGTGGCGCAATGACCGAGTCTGTAGGTGGCAGCATCAGTAGATGGCCATAGAGCGGCACAATGACAGAGTCCAAAGGTGTCGGCAGCATGAGTAGGCCACAGAGTGGATCAATGACCGAGAGAGGAGTTAGCGGCAACATGAGGAAGCCACAGATTTTACCGAATATAACTGCAGCGCTGAAGGCTGAATACAATTTTTTTTCACACTGAAATAAGTCACAAAAGATGTTACCGCACATTACTACAGAGCTGAACGCTAAATAAAATAATTTTTTTCCACCGAAATACTTTACCACATATAATGGAGCACAGAGATGGAGAGGGTCTTCGGATTTCCCCCGCACTTTACGGACGTCTCGGAAATGAACCGCTGCTCCCGACAGCAGCTCCTGGGAAGGTCATGGAGCGTCCTGGTCATCCGGCAACTATTCGTTCATTATGAAAGTTTGTAGAAGACTCACAGGGCCCCCATGCTCCAGATTTATCATGGAGATATCATGGAGATTTTACCACATTTAACTACAGCGCTGAACACTGAATACATATCTTTTCGACCGAAAAACGTCACGAAAGATTTTACCACATATAACTGCAGCGTTGAATGCTGAATAAAATTAGTTTTTCGACCAAAATACGTCACTAAAGGTTTTGCCCTATATATCTGCAACAGTGAATGATGAATATATTTTGTTTTTCTATCAAAATACGTCACTAAAGGTTTTAGCACATATAACTGCAGCGCTAAATGCTGAATAAAATTTTTTTTTTCGATCAAAATACATCACAAATAATTTTACCGCACATAACTACAGCATTGAACGCTGAATATATTTAGTTTTTCTACCGAAATAAGTCACTAAATGTTTTACCACTCATGACTGCAGAAGTTAACACCGAATATATTTTGTTTTTGTACTGAAATAATAACTGCAGAAGTAAACTCAGAATATATTTTTATTTTTGTACTGAAATAGGCCAGTAAACGCTTTTAACAAAAACAAATGCACCAGTGAACTGCATATATATTTTTCTTTCTGTACTGAAATAGGCCACTAAACACTATTGCCACAAATAACTGCACCAGTGAAATAAGTATATTTTTTTCTTTCTGTACTGACATAGGCCGCTAAACACTTTCAACCCATATAACTGCAGAAGTGAACTGAGAATATATATATTTTTTTGTACTGAAATAGCCAATAAACGCTTTTGCCACAAATAAATGCACCAGTGAAGTGCGGATATAATTTTTTTTGTACTGAAATAGACCACTAAACACTTTTGCTACAAAAAACTGCATCAGTGAAGTGCATATATTTTTTTCATTCTGTACTGACATCGGCTACTAAACACTTTCAACTCATATAACTGCAGAAGTAAACTGGGAATATACTTTTCTTTTTGTACTGAAATAGGCCACTAAACTCTTTTGCCACAAATAAATACACCAGTGAATTGCGTATATATTTTTTGTACTGAAATACGTCACTAAACGCTTTCTCCACATATACTGCAGAAGTGAACTGCGTATATATTTTTCTTTTTGTAATGAATTACTCCACAGAACGCTTTCACTACATATAGCTGCAGAAGTGAACTACGTATATATTTTTCTTTTTCTACTAAAAATACGCCACTGAATGCTTTCACCACATATAGGTGCAGAAGTGAACTGCGTATTTATTCTTCTTTTTGCTATGAAATACGCCACTAAACGCCACATGTCCATATGTCATCCGTTTTTTGCGGATCCATGATGTAGAAATGCTATGCCCAGAACATTTTGCACATGTGTTTGGTGTTTGCAATGATTACAAAGTTCCTGTTTTTGCGGAGAAACGGAACGGAGACGGAACGGAAACAGAAACACATCGGATTAAAAAAAACGGAACAATGGATCCGTGAAAAACGGACAGCAAAACCAAATGGTCGTGTGAACAAGCCCTAACCATGTGCTGTTAGGCGTTTCTGTATTCCACTTTATCCTGTTTGCATTGCTTTTACATAGGGGCATGCCTAAGTAAAGCAAAATTTGCCTCAGCGTGCATTGTGCAACACTATTTTAATGCAATATGATATGAGGGATGATGGGGTTTGTGTGGGCAGCTTTGTCATCCTAGTCCAGCCCTAATGACATGCAGATTAGACATCATATCAGGATGATTGGTTTAAAGCTTTATAGATCCATCCACTATATCACAGTTTTCTGCCAGTCACAATAAATCACATAAATGGCTTCCTCACAAATTTGGAGAAAATATGAAACGCAGACAGGAAATATTAGCCTTTTATTTGCACATGTGGCACATCTCCTGCAGAACAGATGTTCAGTCCCATATGGAGGTTTTTCCACTTTCAGTTTGGAAGGTCATAGAACTAGCACTACGAGAAATAAATAGTAAGGCCTCTTTCAGACGGGCGTTGCGGGTGCACTCCGTCAAACAGTGCGGGTGCGTTGCGGGAATTGCCGCGATTTTTCGCTGCGAGTGCAAAGCGCTGTCATGCGTTTTGCACGCGCGGGAGAAAAATCGGCACTTTTGGTACCCAGACCCGAACCTGCACTTCTTCACAGAAGTGCATGTTTGGGTCAGAAATTGTCCCGCTGGTATTATTTCACATTATAACATAGTTATAATGTAAAATAATACCCTTGGCCATCTCCCTAATGTTGAACCCGGTGCAGAATGGGTTAAAAATAATAAACTAATCATAACTTACCTGGTCCATTTGATCGCGAAGCCCGGCCTCCTCTCCGTTAGCTTGAAAGATGTAAAGGACCTGTGATGATGTCACAGCATCACATGGCCCAATCACCTGCTCCATCACTATGGTGATGGAGCATGTGATTGGTCCATGTGACCACGTGACATCATCCAAGGTCCTAAGCACTATCCACAGCCTGAGGATAGTGATTAAGGACCTTGGATGATGTCACATGGTCACATGGACCAATCACATGCTCCATCACCATAGTGATGGAGCAGGTGATTGAGCCATGTGATGTGACGTCATCACAGGTCCTTTAGATCATCGATGCTGCAGGGAAAGAGAGGACAGATCGCGACTACGCGATCAAGTGGCTAAGGTAAGTTAACTTTATTATTTTTAACCCTTCCTCATCATTTAACAATGCATTCTTTATTAAGAATGCTATTATTTCCCTTATAACCATGTTATAAGGGGAAATAATAGAGATTGAGTGCCGTTGCTAAGCAACAATGCGGGAAAATCGCAACGCATCCGCACTTGGTTGCGGATGCTTGCGATTTTCCCGCATCCCCATTCACTTCTATGGGGCCTGCGTTGCGTGAAAAACGCAGAATATAGAACATGCTGCGATTTTCACGCAACGCAGAAGTGATGCGTGAAAATCACCGCTCATGTGCACAGCCCCATAGAAATGAATGGGTCCGGATTCAGTGCGGGTGCAATGCGTCCTCCTCACGCATTGCACCCGCGCGGAAAACTCGCCCGTGTGAAAGGGGCCTAAAGGTTAGGACAAATTTAGCACAAAATATTTTAATCAACTCATGTTAGACTAGGTGGACATCACCATGTGATTTTGTGATTTCCTGTTCGATATAGGCATATGCGCACCTGACGAATTCCATGGATTATAATGGGGTTCACTGTGTTTCCAAGATTCTACCAGACAAAATAACACTATATGCAGCAGCATTTTGTCCACTTGTTGGTTAAAATCTGCGAGTTTCCATCCAATTGCATGCACTTTATATCTGCTAAATGGATCTGCTAAGCGGATGATAGAAACGTGATGTGAACCCAGCCTTATTTAGGCTCAAAAAGATAAATTAAGTAAAAGAAATACAATAAATTGACTCTCATTGTTCCACTTTTTAAGGTTAAAAGGGGTATTCTGGTTTTAGTCATTGAAAGTTATACCTTGTGCAATGAAAAATTCCATAACTTTGCCGTCTACCACCAGGGACTTAAATAACTCAAAACAGAAGTTATACATTGCATGTAATTTGACAGTATACTGTACTACAACACAGAAATATTTTAACACTGTTGTCAAATATTTTTAACTGACAATTTCATTAAAATGTGTCATTATTTGCAGCATTCAATATAACATATTTCATAGCGATTGAAATGAAATCTTTCAACACAATTGTTGTCAGTTCAAAGCAGTACTGTACATCATGTACATCTGTATTTAGCATCCTTATGAAGACAGATTATTATTACTGCACGGTAACATTATGTGCAAGTCTCTAACATTTGTAAAGTATGTTGTGCCTATGTATATTCTTATACAGTGAAATGAAGTATTTGCAAAATTATACACTTGAATTATATAAAATAAACACAATATCCAACATCTATATCACTCACATAGAAAAGTTTTACTTTACACTGTGTCTACTGAGAGCTTATAACAAACATATTGTGCAATTTTCAATGGTGTAGATGCAGACCATTGGTTCTGATTCATAACCTTGTTATGCGTCTGCTTCAGAAAGATCTAAGAATAGGGCATTGATACAAAATCCCGGAATACCTCTTTAAAGGGGTCTGACAGCTAGAGGCATTGCCTATCACAAGAATGGAGGGCACTTTTATCCTCGTTTAAATGGACCGGCCGTCACGCATGCAAGCTACCTCTCAGTGCAGCTCCTTGTGGCTTTAAGAGGTAGCAGAGCAATTGTACCTGGTTATTCCCAGCAGTCACATAGAGTTGATGAATGGAGCTGTGGACATGCCTGTGTGCCTGATGCTACCTTCAAGCGGGGCACACTGGCTGTATTACAACTAGAGATGAGCGAATGGAATCAGATGAAGTGGAATTAGATCCGAATTTCAGGAAAAATTTGATTGGCAACGAATGCGAATTTCCTCGCGCTTCGTGGTAGCGAATCACAATTTTGCCTAAAATATAAAAGCCTTAGTGGCTTATATCTGTGGAAAAAGAAAAATATATACGCAGTTCACTTCTGCAGTTATATGTGGTGAAAGTGTTTAGTGACGTATTTCAGTACTACAAGAAAAATATATACACAGATCACTGTTGCCGTTATTTGCGGTAAAAGCTTTAGTGGCCAATTTCAGTACAAAAACAAAAAGATATACGCAGTTCACTTCTGCAGCTATATGTGGTGAAAGCGTCTAATGATGTATTTTTGTACTACAAGAAAATTATATACGCAGTTCACTTCTGCAGTAATTTGGGGTTAAAAGCGTTTAGTGACGTATTTCTGTACTACAAGAAAAATATATGAATAGTTCACAGTTGCCGTTATTTGCGGTAAAAGCATTAAGTGGCCTATTTCATTACAAAAAGAAAAATATATACGCAGTTCACTTCTGCAGCTATATGTGGTGAAAGCATTTAGTGACTTATTTCTGTACTACAAGAAAAATATAAGGTAAAACATACAATGCATGAGCACTCTGCAAACCAAAAAGTACAAAAAAGTATTCTAATGCTATGCTTATTTTATAAATGAGATGCTTGGCAAATACATTTTGTACAAAATTATTTGGGCCCGTCTGTATTTTATGGTAGCCGTCATGGCACATATCAGGTAGAATTTAGTGTTAGGTTCCCGTCTTACAGAGATCGCCTTGACGTGTGGCAGACGGGCCCAAATACACTTTGTACAAAATCATTTGGGCCTGTTTGCAACACGTCAAGGCAATCTCTGTAAGACGGGAATCTAACACTAAATTCTACCTGTTACTTTATGTGCCATGATGGCTACCATAAAATATGTATTTTATGGTAGCCGTCATGGCACATAACAGGTAGAATTTAGTGTACAAAATGTATTTGGGCCCGTCTGCCACACGTCAAGGTGATCTCTGTAAGACGGCAACCTAACACTAAATTTTACCTGTTATGTTCCATGACGGCTACCATAAAATACATATTCGGTTTGCAGAGTGCTGTTGCATTGTATGTTTTACCTTGTGTTTTCAGCCATAGAAACGTGCACCTGCGCATTGGAATGTGCTGATTGACCCCCTTTTCTTTACAAGAAAAATATATACGCAGTTAACCTCAGCCATTATTTGCGGTAAAAGCGTTTAGTTGCATATTTTATTACAAAAAGAAAAAAACTGTATATACACAGTTCTCTTTTGCAGTTATTTGTGGCTAAAAGCGTTTACTGACGTATTTCTGTACTACAACAAAAATATATACGCAGTTCACTGTTGCTGTTATTTGAGGTGAAAACGTTTAGTGGCCTATTTTAGTACAAATGCAAAATATATTCGTTGCTTTTAGGGGTGTTTTAACCGCCTGCCGACCACCTAACGCAGGGATGCGTCCAGGCGGCGGCAGGTCTGTTCCTCTTTGACGCGGCGGCTAATCGCGTCTCAGAAGTTATACTACAGCCTGCCAGCGATGATCAATCGCTGGCACGCTGTAGATCTAAAATAAAAGGCATCAAACAGGTATATTACATGCTGTTTTGTTAACAGCATCTGATATACCTGCTACCTGGTCCTCTGGTGGTCCCATTTGCTGGGATCGACCACCAGAGGACCAGGTAGCTATGTAAAGTAACACCAAGCACCACACTACACTCCCCCTCTGTCACTTATTAACCCCTTGTTAACCCCTGATCACCCCATCTAGACTCCCTGATCACCCCCCTGTCACTGATCACCCCCCTGTAAGACTCCATTCACATGTCCATATGTGTTTTGCGGATACACGGATCCGCAAAACACGGACACCTGAAATGTGCTTTCCACACTTTGCAGATCCGCACATTGCCAGAAATATATAGAAAATGCCTTTTCTTGTCCGCAATTGCGGACAAGAATAGGACATGTTGTATATTTTTGCGGAACGGAAGTGCAGACCTGGAAGTGCGGATCCGCAATTCCGGATCCCAGCGGGACAAAGTCTGTCCCCATAGAAATGAATGGGTCCGCAATTCCGTTTCACAAACAGAATTGCGAAAGTGTGAATGGGGCATAAGGGTCCCTTATCACCGCCAGTTAGTTAGCTACTTGTTAGGTAGTTAGTGCCCAGCCAACCGCACCGCAGTAACTGATTTTGGCAGAGATTTTTTCATCCACATTGATCGATGCGAATGAAAAAATCTGTGCCGTTAATTTTATTTTTTTTTCAGCCCAGAGGCTGAACGGAAAAAAACAATCTCAATATAAGGAGAATAGCAGAAACTCCCAATGCTGGCCATACGTGTAATGATTGCAGAGACCCTCAAATGCCAGAGCAGTACAAAACCTCACATGTGACCCCATTTTAGAAAGAAGACACCCCAAGGTATTCCGTGAGGAGTATGGTGAGTTCATGTAAAATTCTATTTTTTGTCACAAGTTAGTGGAATAGGAGACTTTTTAATATATATATATATATATATATATCAATTTCTGCTAACTTGTGCCAAAATTTATTTTTTTCTGTGAACTCGCCATGCCCCTCACGGAATATCTTTGGGTGTCTTCTTTCCAAAATGGGGTCACTTGTGGGGTATTTATACTGCCCTGGAAATTTAGGGGTCCTAAAGCATGAGAATCCAAATGCGTAAAAATGCCCTGTGAAATCCTAAAGGTACTCTTTGGAATTAGGGCCCCTTTGCGCATCTTGGCTGCAAAAAAGTGTCACTCATGTGGTATCGCCGTACTCAGGAGAAGTAGGGCAATGAGTTTTGGGGTGTATTTTTATATATACCCATACTTTGTGTAAGAAATATCGCTGTAAACGACAACTTTTTAAATTTTCTTATACAAAATTGTCAATTTACAGAGATATTTCTCTCACCCAACATGGGTATATGTAAAAATACACCCCAAAACACATTGCCTTACTTCTCCTTTTTTTGCAGCCTGGGTGGGCAAAGGGGCCCAAATTCCAATGAGTACCTTTAGGTTTTACAGGGATGCTCACAATTTAGCCCCGCCCAAAATGCCAGAACAGTAAAAACACCCCACAAATGACCACATTTTGGAAAGAAGACACCCCAAGGTATTCGCTGAGGGGCATAGTGAGTCCATGAAAAATTGAACTTTTTATCACAAGTTAGTGGAAAGGGAGACATTGTGAGAAAAAACTATAAAAAATCAATTTCCGCTAACTTGTGCCAAAAAAAAACATCTTCTATGAACTCGCCATGCCCCTCACGGAATACCTTGGGGTGTCTTCTTTCCAAAATGGGGTGACATGTGGGGTATTTATACTGCCCTGGCATTTTAGGGCATATGTAAAAATACACCCCAAAACACATTGCCCTACCTCTCCTGAGTACGGCAATACCACGTGTGACACTTTTTTGCAGCCAAGATGCGCAAAGGGGCCCTAATTCCAATGAGTACCTTTAGGATTTCACAGGCCATTTTTATGCATTTGGATTCTCACGCTTTAGGGCCATTAAAATGCCAGGACAGTATAAATACCCCACAAGTGACCCCATTTTGGAAAGAAGACACCCCAAGATATTCCGTAAGGGGCATGTCGAGTTCACAGAAAAAAACATTTTTTGGCACAAGTTAGCGGAAATTGATATTTTTTTTTTAATTTTTTTTTTTTCACAAAGTCTCATATTCCACTAACTTGTGACAAAAAATAAAATTTTACATGAACTCACCATACCCCTCACGGAATACCTTGGGGTGTCTTCTTTCTAAAATTGGTTCACTTGTGGAGTATTTATACTGTCCTGGCATTTTAGGGGCCCCTAAAGCGTGAGAAGAAGTCTGGAATCTAAATGCATAAAAATGCCCCGTGAAATCCTAAAGGTACTCATTGGAATTTGGGCCCCTTTGCGCACCCAGGCTGCAAAAAAGTGTCACACATGTGGTATTGCTGTACTCAGGAGAAGTAGGGCAATGTGTTTTGGGGTGTATTTTTACATATACCCATGCTGGGTGTGAGAAATATCTCTGTAAATGACAACTTTTTAAATTTTCTTATACAAAGTTGTCAGTTTACAGAGATATTTCTCTCACCCAACATGGGTATATGTAAAAATACACCCCAAAACACATTGCCCTACTTCTCCTGAGTACGGCCATACCACATGAGTGACACTTTTTTGCAGCCTGGGTGACCAAAGGTGCCCAAATTCCAACGAGTACCTTTAGGTTTTACAAAGTTGCTCACAATTTAGCCCCGCCCAAAATGCCAGAACAGTAAACACACCCCACAAATGACCCCATTTCGGAAAGTAGACACCCCATGGTATTCACTGAGGGGCATAGTGAGTCCGTGGGAGATTTTATTTTTTCCAGAAGTTAGCAGAAATGGAAACTTTATTATTATTTTTTTTTCCTCAGAAAGTGTCATTTTCCTCTAACTTGTGAAAAAAAATTAAATGATACATGAACTCATCATGCCCCTCCGCGAATACTTTGGGGTGTCTTCTTTCTAAAATGGTGTTATTTGGGGGTATTTATACTATCCTGGCATTCTAGCACGTAAAGAAACATGACAGGTGCTCAGAAAGTCAGAGCTGCTTCAAAATGCGGAAATTCACTTTTTTGCACCATAGTTTGTAAACGCTATTACTTTTACCCAAACCAATAAATATACACTTATTGGATTTTTTTTTATCAAAGACATGTAGAACAATAAATTTAGAGAAAAATTTATAGAGAAATGTAGTTAAAAAAAAAAAAATGACAACAGAAAGTGAAAAATGTCATTTTTTTGCCAAAAATTCGGTAATTTTTGATTAATAGCAAAAAAAAGTTAAGATGTCAGCAGCAATGAAATACCACTAAATGTGAGAAGAAAAGGAGGTAAAATTCATTTGGGTGGTAAGTTGTATGACGGAGCAATAAACGGTGAAAGTAGCATAGTGCAGAATTGTAAAAAGTGGCCTGGTCATTAAGGGTGTTTAAGCTAGGGGGGCTGAAGTGGTTAAATTGCTTTTAATTTATTTTGTTCAGCTATAAGTATGTCTGACAGAGAAGTGCCAGGCCATGCACAGATGAGTGGCAGATGCCTAAATGTTTCTGGCGCAGGCAGAGGTCGCAGCAGAGTAAGGGAGAGTGGCAGCAGGAGTAGCAGTGAGAAACCTGAGCTCCCGGTGTCATCTAGCGGTCGTGTCTTGACCAGCAAGCAAGCTGTTATTGATTGGTTAAATCCATCATCCACTTCATCTCAAGTGACATCAGTTGCCCCAAGCCAAGAGTCGGTGGGTTCTACAGACACAAACCTTATTTGGCTGGCCCTGGAGCAGGCCCTGTCCCCTCACCTGTCCTCAACCTGCCTCTGTCCTTTTCTGTTCCCTTACCATGAGAAGTAGTAAATTCTGTAGGCTCAGCTACACTTTTCAGCGAGGAATAGCTACTAGAGGACAGTCAGAGGCTACTGCCCAGCCAAGATCTGGAGGAGACATCCGCCGCTTTCTCCGCTAGGTGGGCAAGTAGTGATGAGGAGAGTGGCGTGGGTGGTAGTGTTGCGAGCGATCAGGCTCCTGACCCAGAGGCCATTAAGGAGGACATCAGTGACGTGCAGACACTACTCGATGATGATGAAGCCGATCTCACTTGGGAGCCGGGTGCAGATGGGGCTTCATCATCATCAGGAGAAGAGGGTGGCAGCTTGCCCGTGAGGAAGCGGAGGAGCCAGCAAGGTGGTAGCATGGCTGGGAGTAAGCAGGGTGGCAGCAGTGGGAGGTCGGGAGCCAAACGTGCCCGGGGTAGACCACCTGCTTCGTAGCAGCTTACCTACCCGGGAAGTAGTGGTACAGGGATTCACTGAGGCAACGGCAGTTGCAGTCAGTCAGTGTGGACTGTTGGGGGGAAAATCACCTACTCGGCGGTGTAGCAGTTTTTTTTTCAAAGCGCCAGAGGAGATAAACATGGCCATATGTCGAATTTGTGGGCAGAATGTGAAGCGTGGCCAGGGTGCCAATGTTGGCACTACGGCCCTACGTCATCATATGCAGCTTTGCCATACAGTGGCCTGGGAGAACTGTGGCTCCGATGTGATGGTCCAGTCTGCATCACCCAGTGGCAGGCACCGGGTTTCAGGCAGTCAATGCTCCACCACCTCAGCTGAAGGGAGCTGTCTGTCATTCCCATCTTCTGCTGGTCCAGATGCTTCTGCTCCTCCTACTCCTCGTCAGTCATTCCTTCAGCAATCAATCACCAAAGCCATTTCAAAGAGACAGCAGTATGTGAGCATGCAACCAATGGCGCAGAAGCTGAACATGCTCCTGTCTAAGTTGCTGGTGCTACAGTCCCTCCCTTTCCAAGTGGTGTACTCTGCACCTTTTAGAGAACTGATGGCTTGTGCCGAGCCAAGGTGGAGAGTCCAAAGCCATCATTTCTTTGCGAAAAAGGCAGTACCAGCCCTGCACAAATATGTAGAACAGAAGGTGAGCCAGTCCTTGAGCCTGTTGGTGTCTGCCAAAGTGCACGGCATGGTAGCAGCAACATGTGGAGCTGTAACTACGGTCAGGGACAGTACATGTCTTTTACGGCCCACTGGGTTAATGTGGTTCCTGCAGAGCCACACCAGCAACTTGGCCAGGTCACACGGCTTCCGCCTCCACGTTTTCACGCTGTTGGTCCAGTGACAATGTCCGCCTCTGCCTCCTCATCTTCCACCATGACCTCAATATCCACTGCAAGGACAAGTCACAGTGCCCCTTCAGCAGACCACATGTGCATGGCACAGCTGCGTCACACTGTTCTGCACCTCTTTTCCCTGCGCAAACTGAGTCACACAGGGCAGGAACTGCTCTGTGTGATTCATCATCATCAAGAAATTGAAAAGCTGGCTTTCTCTGCGACAACTGAAAATCGGAACCATGGTAACCAACAATGGGAAGAACATTGTGTCAGCACTGCGTCAAGGAAGTGAGAGCCATGTGCCCTGCATGGCACACATGTACAATCTGGTTGCCAAGCAGTTCCTGAAGTCTTCCACCCATCTGCAAGACATCCTAAAATTGGCCAGGAAACTTTGCATGCACTTCAGCCACTATAACACTGCAAAGCACACCCTCTTTGAGTTGCAGCTGTAGAATGAAATCCCCCAACATAGGCTGATATGCAACGTTTTCACCCGTTGGAGTTCCACCCTCCATATGTTGGACCGACTATACAAACAGAGAAATGCCATCAATGATTTCTTGATGATGCAAGCGGATAGGAGTACTCCCCTGTGTAACTTCAATGTCAGCCAGTGGCAGCTCCTGCGTGCCTCTGCCACTTGCTCAGGCCCTTTGAGGGTGCCACGTTATTTGTCAGTCGCCAGGACTACGGGATGAACGACTTCATTCCACTGCTTCATGTCCTGGAACAGATGCTGGTAAATCTGGCTGGTCATGGGACTGGAGACATGGCGCCTAGATTTCACATCCACATGAGCCCTGTGGTGCTGAACTGGAAGAGGAGGAGGAGGACATTGGAACACAGGCAATGTGTAGCGAAATGGGTGATTTTTCTACTCAGCTGACAGGAGAGCAGGAGCAGCCAGAGGAGCTACAGGGCGATGAGGAAGATGAGACAGAGGACCCAGACACACCGTGGCACTATGCAGTGGAGATGGAGGTAGGGAGTCCCTCCGAGTCAGTTGCACAAATGGCCCGCTGCATACTCACTTGCTTTCATAGTAACAGGTGAATTGGATGACATCTGGCTCTCCACCTTGTTGGACCCTCTCTACCTGTCCAGAATGGGGGCCCTTTTTTACACCCACTGAGAGGTAGAACAACCTAAACTACTACAGAGACATCCTATGTTTTCAGTTGGCCGCTGCCTATCTGTGCCATCATCCATCCTCCCGCAGGTCTGACCAGGGGGGCCCTTTGTGCTCAAGTTCCACTGCCATGGCTGCTGGAGAGGGGTGGGTGGCAGGAGCAGTACGAGCTCCATCAGTAACAGCCTGAGTCTACAGTCGCTGATAAGTAGCTTTCTTCATCCCCATAGTGAAGAAACTACTCACCAGCAGCAGCAGCTAGACCTGGAGCAGAATCTGAACCAGCAGGTGGTGGCATACTTGGACAGAACCCTGCACACCCACATTGAAGATCCGCTGGGCAAGTGGGCAGCCAAACTGGATTTGTGGCCGCAACTGGCCGTGTTTGCCCTGGAAAAGCTGTCTTGCCTGGCTAGTAGTGTGGCATCAGAGCGGATGTTTAGTGCGGTGGTACTGGTATTGCCACCCACCGCCACACTCTGTCACCGGGTCACTTTATGGTAGCCTAATGCTGCTGTTGCTGCCATCTCCACACTATGTCACTTTGCCATTTTGTGGTCTTCTGATGCTTCTGCCATCTCCACACTATGTCACCTTGCCTCTCTGTGGTATCATGATGCTGCTGCCAACTCCAAACTATGTCACCTTGCCACTATGTGGTATCCTGTTGCTGCTGCTGCTGCCATCTCCACACAATGTCACCTTGCCATTTTGTGGTCTCCTGCTGCTGCCATCTCCACACTATGTCCCCTTGCCATTTTGTGGTTTCCTGTTGCTGCTGCTGCCATCTCCACACTATGTCACCTTGCCACTCTGTGGTATCCTGATGATGGTGCCACCTCTAGACTCATCATTGTGACACTCTGTGGCCTCCTGATTCTGCTGCCACCTCCAGACTCTGTCATTGTGCCACTCTCTGGCCTACTCATGCTGCTGCCACCTCCAGACTCTGTCATTGTGCCGCTCTGTGGTCTCCTCATGCTGCTACCACCTCCACACTTGGTCATTGTGTCACTCTGTGGCCTCCTCTTGATGCTGCTGCTGCCGCCGCCACCTCCAAACTCGGTCATTGTGCCACTCTGTGGCCTACACATGCTGCTGCCACCTCTACACTTTGTCACCTTTCCACTCTGTGGTCTCCTGATTCTGCGGCCATCTCCACACTCTGTCATTGTGCCACTCTCTGGCCTACTCATGCTGCTGTCAACTCCAGACTCTGTCATTGTGCCAGTCTGTGGCCTCCTGATTCTGCTGCCACCTCCAAGCTTTGTCATCGTGCCGCTCTGCGGTCTTCTCATACTGCTGCCACCTCCACAATCGGTCATTGTGCCACTCTGTGGCCTCCTTCTGATGCTGCTGTCGCCACCTCCAGACTCTGTCATTGTGCCGCTCTGTGGTCTCCTCATACTGCTTCCACCTCACCACTATGTCATAAGTTCACTCTGTGGACTTCTCATGCTGTTCCTACCCTCCCCACTTCATGACTGGTCCACTATTTTGACTTTCGGCCTCGCTAACATCATCATTTATTTGACCTTTCTTCTGATCTGTCAGAAGGAAGGAAAAATGAGACGCACAACAGATCTTGTCTGTGTATCAGCTGTAAACCTGTATGGTCTCATCAGAATTGGCTTATGATTTGGTAGCCAAAAGCAGGAGTAGGTACAAAACACAGAAGACATTCAAATATTCCATTCACGTGTCATCTCTGTTTTGGATCCACTCTGTTTTCTTTTTGGCATTAGCAATACTAATGGATTATTGAGCAAATGCTGACCGAGTGAAGGTGTATGCTCCACAGACAGAATCTGTTTTTTCTGGGGTATTGTTATGACTGATCAGAGGAAGGGCAAATTAATCAGTGACGTCAACACAAACTTACTGCTGACACCATCTCCACTCTGTCAGGGCGGCTCTACTTGTATAAGCGTTGAATAGAACAGGCTCTGTAGAAATCTCTGTGAAATCAGCTGACGAGGGTGTAAAAGGAGTGCGCTTCTTCTTGATGCTAACATCTACCTGTAAGGCTGAGTTGATACTTGAGTTATTTGGTCAGTTTTGGCCCCGTGACTGCCCAAATAAGTGAAGTATGCAATGATTCTAAGTGCGACCCCTGTCATCCTGTCATCTGCATGTCATACTGACTCACAGTATTATTTAACTACCACAGCAGACTCCCTATGCGTGTTACTGCAAGGCTCAGTGTTCTACACCCCTATAAAGGCTATCTGCATCCCGGAAATAGAGGTTTTTTTAAAGCGATTCGCTGCAAAAAAAATTCGGATCGAAGCAAATTTTTCTGAAAAATTCGGCAAACCAGCCGAATTGAATTTTTGAAAACCAATATACATCTTCAGCAGCCTTGGAAGACATTTTTCTTTTTGGTGAACACAAGTGCAGTATACCCAGGGACAAATATACCACCTATGTAGCTGCCTCAGAAGATGATGGGGATCCAAGTGATTGGCAGTCAGAGGTAGTAACAATTATCGTCCCTGTTTTTTAGAGGTAACATAATTATTTTGTTTAGTAGGTGGCAGCATCATACAATAATGGTGTCTCCTTTGAAAAACCATTGAAAGAATCTTGACATTGGCAGTAGAGCACTAAAGTACAGAATGAATGAGGGAGGGAGAGAGGAGGAGGTGCACCCCCTTATGCAACCAGAAGTGTCTCCTTTATTGAAGTTATTATCTGTGGTACGTTACGAATTCTGAGGTCAGTGTGCACATTGTATGTACAGTGTGGCCCATGAAAAAGTAGCCTGCCTCCAATATCTCCAAATCAAACTGCCTAATAGTAAATATGTATTAAATCTGTCATTTTATCAGAGCCCTGTAGGAACTGAAAGCTGAGCTCTGATTGGTTGCTTTTGGCAGATTTACTATTAGGCAGTTTGATTTGGAGATATTGGAGGCAGGATACTTTTTTTGTGGGCCACCCTGTAGATGCTTCTT
Organism: Bufotes viridis; assembly: GCA_033119425.1. Lineage (NCBI taxonomy): Eukaryota > Metazoa > Chordata > Amphibia > Anura > Bufonidae > Bufotes > Bufotes viridis. The sequence goes on along the minus strand of CM065591.1, from coordinate 406,073,612 downwards.
TAGCAGTGTATGAATGGGGAAACAGAGGCCTTACAATGGGAGTCCTGCTCAGGAGTAGGTGGCGAAACAGGGCTGTAGGGATTTTTGTTAGGTACATGACTAAAAGGGAACCTGTCACCATGAACCAGCATGTCATCACTGCTGCCATATGCTGTATACAGGGAGCATCAGGATTGCAGTTGCTAGAGCGGCATTGTATTTAACAGGGGAGTGACTGTTTTGTTATTTTTACATCTCTTCCGCAACTAGATTACATTTTTCTCCTGTAATGATTCCAAAACAGAAGACTATGAGAAAGGTCCATGTCAGATATCATGTGCCCTATGTACTGTATAAGAGGAGAGTGGGCTGCATGTGAATTATGTAGGATTGTGCGTGTGTGCGCCATATAGCCTACGTATGAGTGGTGAGTGTGCGCCATATGTCCTATGTATGAGTGGTGTGTGTGCGCCATATAGTCTACGTGTGAGTGGTGAGTGTGCTCTATGTGTCCTATGGGTGAGTGGTGTGTGTGCTCCATGTGTCCTATGGGTGAGTGGTGTGTTTGCTCCATGTGTCCTATGTGTGAGTGGTGAGTGTGCACCATGTGTCTTATGGGTGAGTGGTGTGTGTACTTCATGTGTCTTGTGGGTGAGTGAATTCTGCATTGTATATATACATCTTATGCGCACCATGTATGTGTATGTATATTTTACTTTGTCTAGATTTTCCATCGAAGGCAGGGGGGTCCCAGGCTCACTTCTTGCTAAGGGACTCATTGCTGTTAGCATTTGCCTGTGTATACTTTAGTAATTTTCTGGCAACGTCTAACAACATTTTGAGTAAAGGTGCAGCCACATAGCAGCTGAGCTGTGATGATCATCGGAGGAACTAGGTGAGTATTTACAGTTTTCTTTTTTCTTCCTGTGAAGGGGTCACATATCTTGGCATAACTGCTGTGAAGGAGGCACATGTCTTGGCATAACTACTGTGAAGGGGACATATGTGGGCATTACTACAATGTGCCCAGTTATGTGCCTCCTTCACAGCAGTTATGCCCAGATGTACCTCCTTCACAGTAGTTATGCCCAGATGTGCACCTTTGCAGTAGTTTTATGTAGATGTGCACTTTTCACAGTAGTTATGTCCAGATATGCCCCTTCACAATATTTATGCCCAGGTGTTTCCCCTCAAACTAGTTATGACCAGATATGTGTCCCCTTCACAGTAGTTATGCCCAGATGTGCCCCCTTTACAGTAGTTAAGCCCAGATGTTCCCCTTCACAGTATTTTTGCTAGATGTGCCCCGTCACAATGGTTATGTTCAGATGTTCCTCTTCACAATCATTATGCCCTTATGTGCCCCTTTACAATAGTTATGTCCAGATGTGCCCCCTTCACACTAGTTATGCCCAGATATGTGCCCCTTCACAGTAGTTATGTCCCGATGTGCCCCTTTACAGTAATAATGCCCAGATGTGTCCCCACTCACACTAGACATGCCCAGATATGTGCCCCCTTCATGGTAGTTATGCCAGATATGGGCCCCCTTCACAGGAAGAAAAGAAAAAAGAAAATACTCAGCTAGTTCCTCCCTGAGCTCCCTAGCAGCATGCAGAATACAACACATTGTGCTTGCTATATAGGAGGAGTCCACAGGTTGATTCCCGGTCCTGCCCCGCTCCTCCTTCATTGTCCAGTATCACAATGTGTGACTGCATAGTGTATGCTGGGGAGAGCCGCCAGCTGAGCTAAAGGGTGAAGCGGGAAGCAGATGGCTCCCTGCTTCACCATTATAAGCAACTGTCTCTGCATCCTATGGATGCGGAGACAGCTGAGAGTGGGACATACCTCAGCCATTCTGGGAGCATGGGACAGCCACCAAAATCAGGGACTGTCCCAATGAATAGAGATGGCCCGAACTATTCGCCGGCGAACAGTTCCCGGCGAACATAGCTTGTTCGCGTTCGCCTCTGCCAGGCGAACATATTCGATGTTCGCGTTCGCCCCTATACTTTATCATTGAGCAAACTTTGACCCTGTACCTCACAGTCAGCAGACACATTCCAGCCAATCAGCATACCCTCCCTCCCAGACCCTCCCACCTCCTATCTAAACGCAAGGATAGGATCCATCTTACATTCATTCTGAAGCTGCAGTGTTAGTAATTGTAAATCGCAATGCGATTAATATAACCTGTATTATTCGCATTGCGATTACAACTTAGATCTGAGTTCCAAATGGTTGTATTGCTAGAATATATTAACGAAGATAACAAATATAGCACTATATTCTCAATCTTTATTATATTCTAGCAATAAAACCATTAGGAACTCAGATCTAAGTTGAATTTGCAATGCGATTAATATAACCTGCATTAATCGCATTGCGAATTCAACTTAGAGCTGAGTTCCTAATGGTTGTTGCATTGCTAGAATATACGTTATATTCTAGCAATACAACCATTAGGAACTCAGCTTTAAGTTATAATCGCAATGCGAATAATACTTAGAATTATTAATCGCTTTGCGAATCCATTTGATGCCTCTGTTTGATTGTATATGACGGTTGACTATGACTACCACCAACGTTCTGCTGCCTCCAAAGCAAGATATCTGAACCCCCAGGGGCCATTTGGGCATTTTTAATAGAAAACGCATAAAAACGCATAAAACGCATCTGCGTTTTTATAATTTTTCATTTTTAGTTTATTCTTTTGTGTATTTTGCCACATTTGGTTGCATATTTACATTTGGTATAGGCAAATATGGTAGTCTAGATCATGTGTCTATACCAAAACCTAGGATCATTGTTTGACAGCATATTTTCTAAGCCATGTAGCTGAATATAGATTTGGGCAGAGTAATGATCTAGACTACCATATTTGCCTATACCAAATGTAAATATGCAACCAAATGTGGCAAAATACACAAAAAATTAAACTAAAAAATTAAAAAATTAAAAAAACGCAAATGCGTTTTTGATGCGTTTTCTATCAAAAACGCCCAAATGGCCCCTGGGGGGTTCAGATATCTTGCCTCGGGGCAGCAGAACATTGGTGGTAGTCATAGTCAACCGTCATATTCAATCAAATAGAGGCATTAAATGGATTCATAAGCGATTAATAATTGTAAGTATTATTCGCATTGCGATTACAACGTAGAGCTGAGTTCCTAATGGTTGTATTGCTAGAATATAACGTATATTCTAGCAATACAACAACCATTAGGAACTCAGCTCTAAGTTAATTCGCAATGCGATTAATGCAGGTTATATTAATCGCATTGCAAATTCAACTTAGATCTGGGTTTCCTAATGGTTGTATTGCTAGAATTATATAACGAAGATTGAGAATATAGAGCTAAATTCCCAATCTTAGTTATATTCTAGCAATACAACCATTAGGAACCCATCTCTAAGTTAAGTTTGCAAATATGATGTCCCAACTCCCAAACTATTCACCGCAGTAGTTCCCGGCGAACATAGCTTGTGCGCGTTCGTCGCGGCGAGCGAACATATGCGATGTTAGGTCCACCCCTATCATTGAGTAAACTTTGACCCTGTACCTCACAGTCAGCAGACACATTCCAGCCAATTAGCATACCCTCCCTCCCAGACCCTCCCATCTCCTGGACACAGCATCCATTTTAGATTCATTCGGAAGCTGCAGTCTTAGTGAGAGGAGGGACAGTGTAACTGCTGCTGAGATTTAATAGGGAAATTGATAGCTAGGCTAGTTTATTCAGTGTCCACTCCAGTCCTGAAAGACTCATCAGATCTCTGCTGTAAGGACTGCGTCCTGACAGCACCCCAAAAAGCCCTTTTTAGGGCTAGTACATCAGTCTCCCTCCCAGACCCTCCCACCTCCCATCAAAAAGCAAGGATGGCATCCATCTTAGTAGTTATGATCGCAATGCGATTAATACAGGTTATATTAATCGCATTGCGAATTCAACTTAGAGCTGGGTTCCTATTCTCAATCTTCGTTATATTCTAGCAATACAACCATTAGGAACTCAGATCTAAGTTGTAATCACAATGCGATTAATATAACCTGTATTAATCGCATTGCGATTACAACTTACCACACTCTGCGTCAACTAGATATTTTTCCATGGGAGTTTTGCCATGGATCCCCCTCCGGCATGCCACAGTCCAGGTGTTAGTCCCCTTGAAACAGCTTTTCCATCACTATTGTGGCCAGAAGGAGTCCCTTTGTTTTTTAAAATTCGCCTGTCTATTGAAGTCTATGGCGGTTCGCACTGTTCGCATGTTCGCGAACATTTGCGGAAGTTCGCGTTCGCTGTTCGCGAACTGAAAATTTTATGTTCGCGACATCACTACCAATGAATCTCAGAAATTAATTGCCACAATCAGATCAACAAAGAAAGTTACAACAAAAACCAGGAACATTTCCTGTGATGCACAGCTATTTAACATGTTCAATGTGTTGCCCCCGGTGCTGAACACAGAACTTTAAAGTTTTAAAATGTTTGTGTTGATAACTTTTGAACCACCATAGATATTGCAAATCTGATTGCAGCAATCGATTTCTGAGAACATTCTGGACTTATTTGATATGTTACATGGCCCTTCCATTTGATCCAATATGGCATCTTTCAATATGGCGGCTATGTTCCGGACAGAGCCTATAAGATAGGCTCCCTCACCCATTACTTGCGTAGGTATTCAGATATTTCATTTTCCCTTTTGTTTATGAAATAACAGGGTGTCCTGAGACTTTTGATTCACTCTGTATACTGTATGTCTCTATTTGCACACAGCATCGCATCCATCCCATGATGATCTGAATTTGTGTTGTATATATCCCATCCTGCTTTGTTGTACAGCGCTTGTTAACTGCACATTATTGATGACGTTACTTTATCCCAGTTTGCATAGGAAGATACATGTAATTAGGAACAGGTCATATGTGCTTTACTGCAACATAAATAACAGAACAATTCAAGCGATACCAAATGCTTAGATATTATGCAGAAAATGTGTACTGTTTGCTTTTACATATGTTAATGATCTCATGTGCCAGTTGTACCTTCATAAATATACATTTCCATTTACAATCCCACATTCATTTGTGTATATATTATAGACCCTTCTTTCAACTATACTTTGGAACTGGTCCAGAATAACCATTAAGAAGGGGAGGGCAGAACTGGCTGGACAATAAATCATGTTCTGTCAAATCATGTTTACAGGCCCCTAATGTAATTAAAAGTTTCTAATTATTTCCTATTAGAACCCACGTTGATTTTACTTACTTGTATAGCACTGACATATTCTGCAGCACTGTATAGACATTATCATTACTCACTGTCCCAAGTGGAGCTGACAATCTAGATTCCCTACCAGTATTAGAGATGAGTGTATCGAAGCTGACAAAGTGGTGTAGGGAAAGGATAGGGAGGAATCATTCCACCTGCAATTGTGTTGAACAGGGTTCAGTAGGGGAGGTTACAGCCTGGGTAATAGGAACAATCATATTACACCTTGTTGCACTGACTGAAAATCCAAATTGTCATTATACAGCTCTGTAATTCCAGCAAAGCTGTCTTATTAGGGTGGAAGTGCTGTTTGATACAGGCATTAACAGGATTTATTACAAGGAAATATTTCTATACTTTATTTGCCCCTGTGCGGTGCAGTTATATGTTCTAAAGTATTTTTGGCTTGTATTAGTGGGAAAAAAGGGCTTATTAGCCATTGTGTGGTGAAGGGCGGAAATTACAGCCCTTTTTGTATTAGTGGCAAAAGTAGAATATATTTGCTGCTCAGCGGTGCAGTTATCTGTTTTAAAGCCCCTTTTTCTATGTAGCAATGGAAAAAGAAAAAAAATATTTGCGGCTCTGCGGTGCAGTTATTTGTTTTAATACCTTTTTTTTTGTGTATTGACTGTACACCTCCTATACACCTCCTTTTGCTGTATGGGCCAAATTACGCAGTGGTGAAATATATTTGCCGCTCAGTGGTGCAGTTATCTGTTTTAAAGCCCTTTTTTCTGTCTATTAATGGAAAAAGAAAAAAAATATTTGCCGCTCTGCGGTGAAGTTATTTGTTTTTCCGTGTATTAGTGGAAAAAGAAAAAATATCTTTGCCACTCAGAGGTGCAGTGATATATTTGGAAGCCCTGTATGCTGTGAATATATCTGTTGAAAAGCCTGTTGTGTAAAAGTAGAAAAAAATTTGGGCCTAATTGACGTTCTGCGGTGCAGTGATATATATTTGGAAGCCCAGTTTGCCGTGTATTAGTGGCGAAATAAAAATACTGTATATTTGCCGTCCAGAATTGCATTTATCTGTTGAAAAGCCTTTTGTGTAAAAGTGGGAAAAAATTAGGGCCTAACAGCTGCTCAGTGGTGCAGTGATAAATTTGGAAGCCTAGTTTGCCGTGTATTAGCGGAAGAAAAAAAATTATATTCGCCGTTCATCGTTGCATTTATCTGTGCCTTGTGTGGTGAAAGAGTTGAAAAAAATAAAGGCCTATTTGCCTTCAGCGGTGCAGTAATATGTGGTAAAGGCCTTTTTGCGGTGAAACTCTTTCTGTGAAGTGGGATTTTTTTTATTTTTTTATTCATGGGTGACTGTACACCTCCTTTTGCTGTATGGACCAAATTACTTAGTGGTGAAATTTGTTATATGAAACAGGCTTTTTTTCGTCAAATTTATCGGTGATTGTACTGTACACCACTTTTTGCGGTACAGGCCGAATTACGTAGTGGTGAAATTTGTAATATGAAACAGGCTTTTTTTAAGTCAAATTTATGGGTGATTGTACCCCTCTTTTTGCAGTATTAAATTAAACAGGCTTTTTTGGGGAAAATTCACGGGTGACTGTACACCTTCTTTGGCTGTATGGACCAAATTACGTAGTGGTGAAATTTGATATATGAAACAGGCTTTTTTTCGTCAAATTTATGGGTGATTGTAAACCTCCTTTTACGGTACGGGAAAAATTACGTAGTGGTGAAATTTGTAATATGAAACAGGCTTCTTTTAGTCAGATTCATGGGTAACTGTACACCTTCTTTTGCGGTATAGGCCGAATTACGTAGTGGTGAAATTTGTTATATGAAACAGGCTTTTTTTCTTCACATTTATGGGTGATTGCACACCTCCTTTTAAGGTATGGACCAAATTAATTAGTGGTGAAATTTGTTATATGAAACTGGCTTTTTTTGGAAAAATTGATGGGTAAATATAAACCTCCTTTTGCTGTATGGGCCAAATTACGCAGTGGTGACATTTTTAATTTCAAAGCAAGCTCTGTATCTCTTGTGAGGTCAATGTCTCCAACTATGCCCCTCACGCGATTTACATGAAATACATTATTTTCATGTAGAGATCCAAGAATTATGTTGGAGGCATGTATTGTATGCAAGCAATATGCTAATCCTCTCATCACTCTTATGCTGTTCTGCCCTTCGTTTGCCTGGGCAAACGGAGTCACACAGGGGAGGAACTGCTCTGTGTCCTTCTTCAAGAAATCAAATCCTGTCTTTCTCTGCGACAAATCAAAATCGGAACGTTGGTGACCGACAAAGGAAAGAGCATGGTGTCGGCACTGTGTCAAGGAGGGCTGAGCCATGCGCCCTGCATGATGCACGTGTTGAATCTGTTTGTCCAGTGGTTCCTGAAGTCTTCCACCCATGTGCAAGACATCCTAAAAATGGCCAGAAAACTTTACATGCACTTCAGCCACTCGTACACCACAAAGCACACCCTCCATGAGCTGCAGCGGCAGAACGGCATCGCCCAACATAGGCTGATATGCAACATTTCCACCCGTTGGAATTCCACCCTCCATATGTTGGACCAACTATACGAACAGAGAAAGGCCATCAACGATTTCTTGATAATCCAAGAGGACAGGAGTAGTCCCCTGTGTAACTTCAATGTCAGCCAGTGGCAGCTCATGGTCAACACTTGCCGTTTGCTCAGGCACTTTGAGGAGGCCACGTTATTTGTCAGTCGCCAGGACTATGGGATGAACAATGTCATTCCACTGCTTCATGTCCTGGAACAGATGTTGATAAATCTGGCTGGTCAGGGGACTGGAGATGTGGTGCCTAAAAAGATAGTGGCAGAGTTTGATACATTTGTCTATCAAGATCTCTGTTTTACAGTCAGTGAACAGGAACATCATTTATCGCAAGGATATGCAAACACCAACCGATGGCGTGTTAACCCCCAGAAGTAGGTCATCGGCACGAAGGAGCAGTCATTTTCACTGCCCGAGGTATCCTCCCGGAAGCTTTACCCCTGCATGTCGAAGATCTGCATTGCGAAGCTTGTCGAAAACAAAAATCCCGCAGTGCACCCCCTTGGAGCAAACTCTTTATCCGGCACATGCTGCTATGGTGCTTTAAAAACAATGGACTCTGTACAGTGTGACACTAGTGATGTCGCGAACATAAAATTTTCCGTTCGCGAACAGCGAACGCGAACTTCCGCAAATGTTTGCGAAAGGGCGAACCGGGCGAACCGCCATAGACTTCAATTGGCAAGCGAATTTTAAAACCCACAGGGACTCTTTCTGGCCACAATAGTGATGGGAAAGTTGTTTCAAGGGGTCTAACACCTGGACTGTGGCATGCCGGAGGGGGATATATGGCAAAACTCCCATGGAAAATTACGTAGTGGACGCAGAGTCGGGTTTTAATTCATAAAGGGCATAAATCAACTAACATTCCTAAATTGTTTGGAATAACATGCTTTAAAACATCCAGTGTGTGTATACGATCAGGTATGATGTTGTATCGATCAGGTAGTCTAAGGGTTACGCACACTTTACAGACATTGACAGACCAAACTCCCCTTTTAATGCACCGCAAACAGTTCATTTGCACAACCGCAAACTCCCCATTTGCACAAGGTTGGATACCAAGCTAGCCACGTCCCGGTGATGTCATTGCAGGTTTCTTCCTCCACCCAGCCACGTACAACACCAAGGGTCCCCAAAGGGTGAATTGAATAGATTTTTCGAACGGGGAGATGGTTAAAAAAACTCTGGCTCCCTCCCCTTTGTTTTTATCCACGGTCACTGCGTCTGCGCCGTGCAATTTACTGTTACACACGATATGAGTGGTATTTTCTGTAGTACTATTCTCATCAGTTTAATCCCTCTAACGTCCCCAATCTGGGGGCCATTTATTGAATAGATTTTTCGAACGGGGAGATGGTTAAAAAAACGCTGGCTCCCTCCACTCTGTTTTAAACCATGGTGACTGCGTCTGCGCCGTGCAATTTACTGTCACACCCGATATGCGTGGTATTTTCTGTAGTACTATTCTCATCAGTTTAATCCCTCTAACGTCCCCAATCTGGGGGCCATTTATTGAATAGATTTTCGAACGGGGAGATGGTTAAAAAAACGCTGGCTCCCTCCACTCTGTTTTAATCCACGGTGACTGCGTCTGCGCCGTGCAATTTACTGTCACACCCAATATGAGTGGTATTTTCTGTAGTACTATTCTCATCAGTTTAATCCCTCTAACGTCCCCAATCTGGGGGCCATTTATTGAATAGATTTTTCGAACGGGGAGATGTTTAAAAAAACGCTGTCTCTCTCCACTCTGTTTTAAACCACGGTGACTGCGTCTGCGCCGTGCAATTTACTGTCACACCCGATATGCGTTGTATTTTCTGTAGTACTATTCTCATCAGTTTAATCACTGTTACGTCCCATATCAGGGATTGCCTTTTGTGAAAAAAAATTTAGGCCGGGTACCTTCGACTGCCTTCACAGTGACAGACCAAACTCTCATACACCAAACTGAATTAATTTGAGGAACTGGGAGATGGAAAAAGCAAATTGGGGCACTGCGCGTGCACAGAGCAATGTGCTGTGACACCCTATATGAGTGGTGTCTTAACTAGTACTATCCCTATCAGTTTAATCCCTGTTACATACCCTATCCGGTCGAATTGATTAACCATTGTCGAATTAGCGAACCATTACGACATCATGAAATAATTTAGTTCTGAGCTCTGTACTTGCTTTGTATTGGAATTGATGGGGATTTTTTTTAATTGTCTGCATAATTTCTAATAAACTATTAAGAGACTTTATGATTTTTTATTTTATGTATTAAAAACCCATACAACATATAAAAAAAAAAAGGTAAATTAATGTTTTTTCAATGAAATATTATCCAGCCGTCCGATCGCTTTTGGTCTGACCATAATGAAGCAACGGCCTTATCATCTGGGGTGTGGCAACATTGCCACCACACTTATAGAGGTGATGATTGCTTCATTGTGATACGCAAGCCCCTTCACCACAACAAGGTAACGATCACGAAGGGGAATTGACACTTGTATGTGCCTTTTTTTTTTTAGTTTGTTTTTGCAGCCACAGTGCTGCACCATAGGACAGAAAAATTAGGCATGTACACATGCCTGAAAAATAATGGCATTGTTGCAGCCGCTATTGTAGCAGCGGCCGGAAAAATTGATGTTTTCCAGGCAGAAAAGTGACTAAAACATTGCGGCTTGAACCCTAGTTGGTGGTGGAGAAAGTCATCCGGTATGCAGATATTAAATACAGCAGCGTGGGGACCATTTTGAGGCCAAGGCATGTAATCAGGCCTTTTGTTAGTCAAACGTATCCCCCACTGTCAGTCCCTTCGGGATCCATGCCTCATTCATCTTTATGAAGGTGAGGTAATCAACACTTTTTTGACCGAGGCGACTTCTCTTGTCAGTGACAATGCCTCCTGCTGCACTGAAGGTCCTTTCTGACAGGACACTTGAAGCAGGGCAGGCCAGAAGTTCTATCGCGAACTGGGATAGCTCAGGCCACAGGTCAAGCCTGCACACCCAGTAGTGAAGGGGTTCATTGCTCCTCAGAGTGTCGATATCTGCTGTTAAGGCGAGGTAGTCTGCTACCTGTTGGTCGAGTCGTTCTCTAAGGCTGGATCCCGAAGGGCTGTGGCGATGAGTAGGACTGAAAAAGCTCTGCATGTCCTCCATCAACAACACATCTGTAAATCGTCCAGTCCTTTGCCGCCGTGGTAGGAGGAGGATTACACTCACCTCTTTCCCTGTTAGATTCCCGTTGTGCTCTGACATCCCCCTTATAAGCTGTGTAAAGCATATTTTTTAGTTTGGTTTTGAACTGCTGCATCCTTTCCGACTTTCGGTAATTTGGTAACATTTCTGCCACTTTCTGCTTATACCGGGGGTCTAGTAGCGTGGCCACTCAGTACAGATCGTTCTCCTTCATCCTTTTTATACGTGGGTCCCTTAACAGACATGACAGCATGAAAGACCCCATTTGAACAAGGTTGGATGCAGAGCTACTCATTTCCCGTTCCTCGTCCTCACTGATGTCATTGACGGTCTGTTCTTCCCCCCAGCCACGTACAACACCATGGGACCCAGATAGGTGACAACAAAGAGCACCCTGGGGTGCCTGCTGTGGTTGGTCTTCCTCCTCCTCAAAGCCACCACATTCCTCCTCTGACTCCTCTTCCTCATACTCCTCTTCCAGCGTTGCTGCAGGTCCGGCAAGCGATGGTGACAAGGTTGTTTCTGGTGGTGATGGTGACCACAACTCTTCCTCTTCCTCTTCACGCTCATCTACAGCCTGATCCAGAACTCTTCGCAGGGCACGCTCCAGGAAGAAAACAAATGGGATGAGGTCGCTGATGGTGCCTTCGGTGCGACTGACTAGGTTTGTCACCTCCTCAAAAGGACGCATGAGCCTACAGGCATTGCGCATGAGTGTCTAGTAACATGGCAAAAAGATTCCCAGATCCGCAGAGGCTGTCCTAGCACCCCGGTCATACAAATACTCATTGACGGCTTTTTCTTGTTGGAGCAGGCGGTCGAACATTAGGAGTGTTGAATTCCAACGTGTCGGGCTGTCGCATATCAAGCGCCTCACTGGCATGTTGTTTCGCCGCTGAATATCGGAAAAGTGCACCATGGCCGTGTAGGAACGCCTGAAATGGCCGCACACCTTCCTGGCCTGCTTGAGGACGTCCTGTAAGCCTGGGTACTTAGACACAAAACGTTGTACGATGAGATTCAACACATGTGCCATGCACGGCACATGTGACAACTTGCCCAAATTTAATGCCGACAACAAATTTGTTCCATTGTCACACACCACTTTGCCGATCTCCAGTTGGTGCTGGGTCAGCCACTGATCCACCTGTGCGTTCAGGGCGGACAGGAGTGCTGGTCCTGTGTGGCTCTCTGCTTTCAGGCAAGTCAACCCCAAGACAGCGTGACACTGTCGTATCCGGGATGTGGAATAACCCCTGGGGAGCTGAGGGGATTCAGTTGATGTGCAGCCAGACACCGCAGAAGAAGAGGACTCAGCCGAGGAGGATATCAAAGAGGATGGAGTAGGAGTAGAGGAGGTAGCAGTAGGTCTGCCTGCAAGTCGTGGTAGTGTCACCAACTTCGCTGCGGAGCCACGCATTCCATGCTTGTCAGCCGTCAGCAGGTTGACCCGATGCGCAGTATACGTGATATACCTGCCCTGACCGTGCTTTGCAGACCAGGTATCAGTGATCAGATGGACCCTTGCCCCAACACTGTATGCCAGAGATGCCATGACTTCCTTTTCAATGACATGGTAGAGGTTTGGGATTGCCTTTTTTGAAAAAAAATTTCGTCCGGGTACCTTCCACTGTGGTGTCCCAATAGCGACAAATTTTTTGAAGGCCTCAGACTCTACCAGCTGGTATGGTAAAAGCTGGCGGGCTAAGAGTTCCGTCAAGCCAGCTGTCAGTCGCCGGGCAAGGGGTGATTCTGTGACATTGGCTTTTTACGCTCAAACATGTCCTTGACAGACACCTGACTGTGGGCAGATGAGCAGGAACTGCTGAAGGTGAGAGATGGAGTGGCGGGTGGTTGAGAGGGGGCAGGAGGACAGCAGTGGTTGACGTGGCTGAAGATGCTGGACCAGGAGGAGCATGGTGGCTTTGAGTTTGTGTGCTGCTTGTACTCATGTGTTGATCCCATAGGCGTTTGTGATGTGAGATCATGTGCCTTCGCAAAGCAGTTGTACCAAGGTGGGTGTTGGACTTCCCACGACTTAGTTTCTTTTGGCACAGGTTGCAAATGGCATTGCTGTTATCAGAGGCAGACACACAAAAAAAATGCCACACTGCTGAGCTTTGCAATGACGGCATTCTGGTGGTGGCAACAGCATGCGTTGACTGGCGTGCTGTCTGGCTGACCCCAGGTGCCGATACATGCTGTCTGACTGTGCCACTAACTCCTTGCGACGACCCCCCCCCTGCTTCCAACTCGACTCCTCATTCTCTCTGTCTCCCCTTCTGAACTTTCCCCCTCTTCTTCTCTTCGAGCAGGCACCCACGTGGCATCCGTGGACACATCATCATCATCAACCGCTTCACTTGTATCTGACACCTCAGCAAAGGAAGCAGCAGCGGGTTCAACATCATTATCATCATCATCACACTGTACGTCCATGTGTGTAATCCTGCCTGACTGAGACATATCCCCGTAATCTACATCATCTGGCAATAATGGTTGCGCATCACCAATTGCATCCAACTGATGTGTAAATTACTCCTCTGACGGATCAAGTGAAGCGGCTGTGGTGGCTGTGGTGGTAGTGGTGGTGGTGGCGGTGTGCGGGTGCGTGGTAACTTGAGAGCAGGTGACCGAAGATGAGCTAGAGGAGGATGGTGCGTCAAGGTTCTTAGCGGAAGCTGTTGAAGATTGGGTGTCCTGTCTAAGCCAGTCAACTATGTCCTCAGAATTTTTCGGGTTCAGGGTACGTGGCCTCTGAACACTAGGCATTATTCCAGGGACAGTGGAAATCACAGCACCACGACCACGACGGCCCCTGCGGGGTGGCCTGCCTCTGCCTGTCATTTTTTTTAAGATAAGTGGTACTACGCGTGCTAGGTACTGTGCCACCCGGTATCAGTGGTGGGCACTGGCAGTGGGCACACTGCAGTCAGTGGAAGTGGGCCTGACACACACTGGCAGCAGGCAAGCAACTGAATTTAGACTACTGTCTAAAAATGAAATGCCTTATTTATCGGCAAGCTACTGTGCCACCCGGTATCAATGGTTGGCACTGGCAGTGGGCACACTACAGTCAGTGGAAGTCGGACTGACACACACTAGCAGCAGGCAAGCAACTGAAATTAGACTGTGTAAAAATGTAATGCCTTATTTATCGGCAAGCTACTGTGCCACCCGGTATCAGTGGTTGGCACTGGCAGTGGGCACACTACAGTCTGTGGAAGTGGGCTTGACACACACTGGCAACAGGCAAGCAACTGAAATTAGACTACTGTCTAAAAATTAAATGCCTTATTTATCGGCAAGCTACTGTGCCACCCGGTATCAGTGGTTGGCACTGGCAGTGGGCACACTACAGTCTGTGGAAGTGGGCCTGACACACACTGGCAGCAGGCAAGCAACTGAATTTAGACTACTGTCTAAAAATTAAATGCCCTATTTATCGGCAAGCTACTGTGCCACCCGGTATCAGTGGTTGGCACTGGCAGTGGGCACACTACAGTCAGTGGAAGGGGGCCGGACACACACTGGCAGCAGGCAAGCAACTGAATTTAGACTACTGTCTAAAAATTAAATGCCTTATTTATCGGCAAGATACTGTGCCACACGGTATCAGTGGTTGGCACTGGCAGTGGGCACACTACAGTCAGTGGAAGTCGGCCTGACACACACTAGCAGCAGGCAAGCAACTGAAATTACACTAAAGTGTAAAAATTAAATGCCTGTTTTTGATGCAAAGTCCCGTGCCACACGGGATGACAGGGGTGGGCACTGGCAGTGGGCACACTACAGTCAGTGGAAGTCGGCCTGACACACACTGGCAGCAGGTAAGCAACTGAAATTACACTAAAGTGTAAAGATTAAATGCCTGTTTTTGATGCAAAGTCCTGTGCCACACGGGATGACACGGGTGGGCACTGGCAGTGGGCACACTACAGTCAGTGGAAGTCGGCCAGACACACACTAGCAGCAGGCAAGCAACTGAAATTACACTAAAGGGTAAAAATTAAATGCCTTTTTTTATGCAAAGTCCTGTGCCAGCCGGTATGAGTGGTGGGCACTGGCAGTGGGCACACTACAGTCAGTGGAAGTCAGCCTGACACACACTGGCAGGCAACTAACCTTAGATTAAAGTGTAAAAATTAAATGCCTTTTTTTTTATGCAAAGTCCTGTGCCACACGGGATGACAGGGGTGGGCACTGGCAGTGGGCACACTACAGTCAGTGGAAGTCGGCCTGACACACACTAGCAGCAGGCAAGCAGCTGAAATTACACTAAAGTGTAAAAATGAAATGCCTTTTTATGCAAAGTCCAGTGCCAGCCGGTATGAGTGGTGGGCACTGGCAGTGGGCACACTACAGTCAGTGGAAGTCAGCCTGACACACACTGGCAGGCAACTAATCTTAGATTAAAGTGTAAAAATTAAATGCCTTTTTTATGCAAAGTCCTGTGCCACACGGGATGACAGGGGTGGGCACTGGCAGTGGGCACACTACAGTCAGTGGAAGTCGGCCTGACACACACTGGCAGCAGGCAAGCAACTGAAATTACACTAAAGTGTAAAAATTAAATGCCTGTTTTTGATGCAAAGTCCTGTGCCACACGGGATGACAGGGGTGGGCACTGGCAGTGGGCACACTACAGTCAGTGGAAGTCGGCCTGACACACACTGGCAGCAGGTAAGCAACTGAAATTACACTAAAGTGTAAAGATTAAATGCCTGTTTTGATGCAAAGTCCTGTGCCACACGGGATGACAGGGGTGGGCACTGGCAGTGGGCACACTACAGTCAGTGGAAGTCGGCCTGACACACACTGGCAGCAGGCAAGCAACTGAAATTACACTAAAGTGTAAAAATTAAATGCCTTTTTGATGCAAAGTCCTGTGCCAGCACGGTATGACGTGGTGGGCACTGGCAGTGGGCACACTACAGTCAGTGGAAGTCAGCCTGACACACACTGGCAGGCAACTAACCTTAGATTAAAGTGTAAAAATTAAATGCCTGTTTTGATGCAAAGTCCTGTGCCACACGGGATGACAGGGGTGGGCACTGGCAGTGGGCACACTACAGTCAGTGGAAGTCGGCCAGACACACACTAGCAGCAGGCAAGCAACTGAAATTACACTAAAGTGTAAAAATTAAATGCCTTTTTATGCAAAGTCCTGTGCCAGCCGGTATGAGTGGTGGGCACTGGCAGTGGGCACACTACAGTCAGTGGAAGTCAGCCTGACACACACTGGCAGGCAACTAACCTTAGATTAAAGTGTAAAAATTAAATGCCTTTTTTTATGCAAAGTCCTGTGCCACACGGGATGACAGGGGTGGGCACTGGCAGTGGGCACACTACAGTCAGTGGAAGTCGGCCTGACACACACTAGCAGCAGGCAAGCAACTGAAATTACACTAAAGTGTAAAAATGAAATGCCTTTTTTATGCAAAGTCCAGTGCCAGCCGGTATGAGTGGTGGGCACTGGCAGTGGGCACACTACAGTCAGTGGAAGTCAGCCTGACACACACTGGCAGGCAACTAATCTTAGATTAAAGTGTAAAAATTAAATGCCTTTTTTATGCAAAGTCCTGTGCCACACGGGATGACAGGGGTGGGCACTGGCAGTGGGCACACTACAGTCAGTGGAAGTCGGCCTGACACACACTGGCAGCAGGCAAGCAACTGAAATTACACTAAAGTGTATAAATAAAATGCCTGTTTTTGATGCAAAGTCCTGTGCCACACGGGATGACAGGGGTGGGCACTGGCAGTGGGCACACTACAGTCAGTGGAAGTCGGCCTGACACACACTAGCAGCAGGCAAGCAACTGAAATTACACTAAAGTGTAAAAATTAAATGCCTTTTTTGATGCAAAGTCCTGTGCCACACGGGATGACAGGGGTGGGCACTGGCAGTGGGCACACTACAGTCAGTGGAAGCCAGCCTGACACACACTAGCAGCAGGCAAGCAGCTGAAATTACACTAAAGTGTAAAAATTAAATGCCTTTTTTTATGCAAAGTCCTGTGCCAGCCGGTATGAGTGGTGGGCACTGGCAGTGGGCACACTACAGACAGTGGAAGTCAGCCTGACACACACTGGCAGGCAACTAACCTTAGATTAAAGTGTAAAAATTAAATGCCTTTTTTTGATGCAAAGTCCTGTGCCACACGGGATGACAGGGGTGGGCACTGGCAGTGGGCACACTACAGTCAGTGGAAGTCGGCCTGACACACACTAGCAGCAGGCCAGCAGCTGAAATTACACTAAAGTGTAAAAATTAAATGCTTTTTTTATGAAAAGTCATGTGCCAGCCGGTATGAGTGGTGGGCACTGGCAGTGGGCACACTACAGTCAGTGGAAGTCAGCCTGACACACACAGGCAGGCAACTAACCTTAGATTAAAGTGTAAAAATTAAATGCCTTTTTTTGATGCAAAGTCCTGTGCCACACGGGATGACAGGGGTGGGCACTGGCAGTGGGCACACTACAGTCTGTGGGCCTGCAGCTCCTCACACACAGGCAGGCCAAGCAACTGCAATATGTATATAAAGGAAAAAAAAGTAGACTAATGTTGCAGCCCTAAAAAGGGCTTTTTGGGGTGCTGTCAGGACGCTGTCCTTACAGCAGAGATCAGATGAGTCTTTCAGGACTGGAGTGGACACTGAATTCACTAGCCTAGCTATCGATTTCCCTATTAAATCAGCAGCAACTACACTCTCCCTCCTCTCACTAAGACTGCAAATTCCGAATGAATCTAAAATGGATGCTGTTCAGGAGATGGGAGGGTCTGGGAGGGAGGGTATGCTGCTGATTGGCTAGAATGTGTCTGCTGACTGTGAGGTACAGGGTCAAAGTTTGCTCAATGATGATGTATAGGGGGCGGACCGAACATCGCATGTGTTCGCCGTTGAGGCGAACGCGAACAAGCTATGTTCGCCGGGAACTGTTCGCCGGCGGAAAGTTCGGGCCATCTCTATGTGACACCGATGTATAATTTCTCATCCCAGATTGAAAGAGTATTCCAAGCAACTGAGAAGAAGGTTTTGCCATTGAAGTGGGCTCAGAGCTGAAAAGCCTAATTTTCCTGTTTACCTGTACTCAAAGAAAAGAACAGAGATCCATTGGCTGTGCTCATACAGATTTCATCCAAGCCTCCACTCACCAAGGCAAGCACAGAGGACTGGATTGTGTGGACAGGTTGCTTCTGCGGGACCCACACAGAGGACGATCTATTGGAGGTGCTACCAAAGACATTTACTTGCCTCCCGCTTTTCCTGTAAGACAGCACCGAGGCGCTCAAGGCTATCATAGGGACGTGGTTCAAAAGAAACTTTGATTGTTGTTTCAGTAAGCTGGTGATCGGTTCTCAGGACCTTATGTGGCTAGCAGCGATTTGAACTGGGTATGACGTGTCTGGAACAGTGTTGGCCACAGAGCTTGTTTTCTCTGTGCCCGTCGAAACTCACATGGACATTTTTTATGCCATCCACAAAGGACTTCAAGACTTTATGGAATGATGTTCATAAACAAAGGATGAGATCACATTGGAGGAAGTGGACAATTTATTTCAATGTCTTTACTCGCATTTCAGACACTTTAGATTCCACTTATCAGCAGCCCAGCTCATCAAGGTGATGGCATCTGTGGCATCAGCGCATTGTGAAGGAAAAGTAAAGACTACCTAATCGAGTGCTGGGATTCATCACAGTGCTGGCCATCAATAACATCCAGTATTGAACACATGAACGACTCTCATCTCGGACCTTGCCCACAATGTTCGGGACCCCTGGACGTCTTTCATGTCATAGACATGATCTTTGCAGTGCTTACTACATGTTATACCACTTCTTACCGTTCTGTTACAGCGGCTATGAGACCTGCACATACTAAGGCTTATTTATGAAGATTTTCGGGTGTTGTCTCTACCGACCAGTTACCTTCCAGCTCTGATTGTGTAGCCTGCACTGTAGGAATGAGCTGGAGTCGGCTTGTTTGCTGGACTGTCCTCCAGTTATCAGCCATAACCCCACACATTTTATGATCAATATACATTACCATCGTGGTCACTCTGACACTGGTCGTCAATCCATTCTTGTTGGTGAAGCTTTTTTTTTCAGTTTGTCTTTTAAATGTTGTGTCTTAGTCCCTTCTGTGTTGTATTTTATATATGTTAATGTCCAATTTGTTAAATAAAAGCTTTTTTTTCTCCAGGTAAAAAAAAAATAAAATAACAATAATAATTTGCTTGTGATTTGGTAGCCAAAAGCAGGAGTGGGTACAAAACACAGAAGACATGCAAATATTCCATTCACGTGTCATCTCTGTTTTTTTTTTGGCATTAGCAATACTGATGGATTACTGACCAAATGCTGACCGAGTGAAAGCGGGTTCTCCACAGACAGGTTCCTTTTTTGGGGGTTATTGTTCTGATGGATCAGAGGAAGGGCAAAATAATCAGTGACGTCAACACAAACTTACTGCTGACACTCTCTCCACTCTGTCAGGGGGGGCTCTACTTGTTTAAGCATTTAATAGAACAGGTTCTGAAGAGGACATCGTTTTAAATTAGAGGGGCAAAGGATTAAAAGTAATATCAGGAAGTATTACTTTACTGAGAGAGTAGTGGACGCATGGGATAGCCTTCCTGCAGAAGTGGTAACTGCAAATACAGTGAAGGAGTTTAAGCATGCATGGGATAGGCATAAGGCCATCCTTCATATAAGATAGGGCCGGAGGCTAGTCAAAGTATTCAGTATATTGGGCAGACTAGATGGGCCAAATGGTTCTTATCTGCCGACACATTCTATGTTTCTATGTTCTGTAGACATTTATGTGGAATCAGCTGACAACGGTGTAAAAGGAGTGCGCTTCTTCTTGACGCTAACATCTACTTGTAAGGCTGAGTTCATACTTGACTTATTTGGTCAGTTTTGGCCCTGTGACTGCCCAAGTAAGTGAAGTATGCAGTGATTCTAAGAGCGACGCCTGTCATCTGCATGTCATATGAACTCACAGTATTATTTCACTACCACAGCAAACTCCCTATGCGTGTTACTGCAAGGCTCAGTGTTCTACACCACTATAAAGGCTCTCTAAATAAACACCAAACAACTAATGACCGACTGGTCACCCACTGTGTAATAAGAGTAACACCCCTATAAACACATGATACACAGTTGCGTAATAATTAAATGAACCTTTATTGAACAATAAAAAATCATCATAAACATGATCCACATACACATACAAAAAGTTGGTAGGCATAAGCAAAGTGGAGGAATGTACCTCCCTAAAAGGACATATAAAGGTCTGATAAGTACATATAAACAAGGGGAGAGAGTTACAGGGTATACCAGCAATTGATTGTAATAATACATAGGGTTAGACTAAAAAACGCTAAAGTGCATGAGTGCTAATAAGCGTAGGAGACCCTATCAGTAAGCTACCCACTCCCAACCCAGAATAGTCTAACCCTATTTATTATTACAATCAATTGCTGGTATACCCTGTAACTCTCTCCCCTTGTTTATATGTACTTATCAGACCTTTGTATGTCCTTTTAGGGAGGTACTTTCCTCCACTTTGCTTATGCCTACCAACTTTTTGTTGTATTGCTAGAATATAACGAAGATAACAAATATCGAATATAGCACTATATTCTCAATCTTCATTATATTCTAGCAATACAACCATTAGGAACTCAGTTCTAAGTTAAATTCGCAATGCGAACATATACTCGCATTGCGAATTCAACTTAGAACTGAGTTCCTAATGGTTGTATCGCTAAAATATAACGAAGATTGAGAATATAGTGCTATATTCGATATCTTCGTTATCTTCGTCAATTCTAGCAATCCAACCATTAGGGACCCAGCTCTAAGTTGAATTTGCAATGCGAAAATATACTTGCATTGCGAATTCAACTTAGAGCTGAGTTCCTAATGGTTGTATTGCTAGAATATAACGAAGATAACGAAATTCGAATATAGCACTATATTCTCAATCTTCATTTTATTCTAGCAAGCCAACCATTAGGAACTCAGCTCTAAGTTGAATTTGCAATGTGAACATATACTCGCATTGCGAATTCAACTTAGAACTGAGTTCCTAATGGTTGGCTTGGTAGTATATAACGAAGATTGAGAATATAGTGCTATATTCGATATCTTCGTTCATTCTACTAAGCTAATCCAATAGGAAATTTGCCTGTATACACTGTTCAAAGTTCAAATCGCAATACGCGAATATAAATTTGCGTAACATTCGCAATATATAGAATAATGATGAATATTCGATTTCGACGAATATATGATGAATATTCAATTAAATATTCGAGAAATATCGGGAAATCGAATATGGCACCTCCCGCTCATCACTACTCTTAATCTGCTGGCCCTCACCACAAAATTTGGATTCGGCATTCTGACACTGCTTCTCCTGCTGCTTTCTCTTACAGTGGCCTACATTTTTCATATACCCCGAGACCTGACAACAGACAGGGTGCAGTAGGTGTACTTCTTTCCCCACAATGCACTTTCCAGGTCATTCCCCCAGTAACATCACTCTCATCCCCATCATTTGAGGTCCACACCCTCAGACTCTTTCATCCTCTCTCCCCCAGAGTGGCAGTTATTTACTGACCCCTGGCTCAGCCATCCAGTTCCTGGATCAATTTGCTGCCTGAATGCCACACTTCTTGTCATCAGAATTGCCAACACAATTTTGGGCAACTTTAACATCCCCATTGACAACCGTATCCCCCTGTCTTCCTCCCAGGTTCTATATCTAACCTCCTCTCTTGGACTTCTACAACTTTGAAACACTACACCTCTACACTTACAAACACTACACTTCTATACCTTTCAAACTCTCAGACACATAAAGATGATAACACACTTGACCTAGTCTTTTTCTGGCTCTGCTCAGTTTCCAACTTTACTAGCTCTCCTCTTCCACTCTCTGACCATAACCTCTCTCCTTAAGGGCTTATTCACATGACTGTAGCAGCAGTGGAGTAGCGTGGGTTGCCAGAACCCGGGGAAAGCTAAGTATTGCGCCCCCCCAACCTGTGGCCATGCCCCTTTTTACAGATAATGTAGTAGATATTACTTGCAGTGATACGTAACACCACAGATAACACAGTGATAACTCTCTAAGTACAGATAATGTAGTAGATGGGTGTGAGCCCCCAAAATTCAGAACACGTACAGTGTGACCTGAAGTCTGGGGCCAGGATGCGGCAGGGGGGGCCAAATTCTATATTCACCATCCCATCACTACAGAACATACAGGGTAATACAGCGCCCCATACCTCTTACATCCAGTGACGTCTCCTTTGATATAGATGTTTTTGTTCCTCATCTTCTCCTTTCAGACCTTCAGACGAGACCACCACTTTTCAGCCATTTCTCGTCTCTGCAGTTTGACAAAAAAAAAATCTTAGTTTACTACTTTTCCATCATTCTCCAATCTTCTGGACAAATCATCCTACCACCTCCAATACTCTGCCTGCCGGGCTCCCCAATATTATACTGCAGAAACAGATAAACCCCCTGATAATACTAGTACCATGCAGATTGTGCCCTTCAATAATTATTGGCACACAGTGCCCTAAAATAACTGTGCCCAGCAAATAGTGCCCCTGACACTAATAGTGTAAACATAACGTCCCCCAAAAATGATTGTGATAAGCTGATACTGTGCCAAGCTGCCCACACAGTAATAGTGCTTCCAAAAGTCCTACCAATAGTGATGTCGCGAACATAAAATTTTCTGTTCATGAAGGGCGAACGCGAACCTCTGCAAATGTTCACGCGAACCGCCATAAACTTCAATAGGCAGGATAATTTTAAAACCCACAGGGACTCTTTCTGGCCACAACAGTGATGAAAAATTTGTTTCAAGGGGACTAACACCTGAACTGTGGCATGCCGTAGGGGGATCCATGGCAAAACTCCCATGGAAAATTACGTAGTGGACACAGAGTCGGGTTTTAATTCATAAAGGGCATAAATCAACTAACATTCCTAAATTGTTTGGAATAACATATTTTAAAACATCTAGTGTGTGTATACGATCAGGTATGATGTTGTATTGATCAGGTAGTGTAAGGGTTACGCCCGCTTCACAGACATTGACAGACCAAACTCCCCTTTTAATGCACCGTAAACAGTCCATTTGCACAACGGCAAACTCCCCATTTGCACAAGGTTGGATACCAAGCTAGCCATGTCCCGGTGATTTCATTGAAGGTTTCTTCCTCCACCCAGCCACGTACAACACCAAGAGTCCCCGAAAGGATGGGGAACGGGGAGATGGTTAAAAAAACGCTGGCTCCCTCCCCTTTGTTTTTATCCACGGTCACTGCGTCTGCGCCGTGCAATTTACTGTCACACCCGATATGAGTTGTATTTTCTGTAGTACTATTCTCATCAGTTTAATCCCTCTAACGTTCCCAATCTGGGGTCCATTTATTGAATTGATTTTTCGAACGGGGAGATGGTTAAAAAAACGCTGGCTCCCTCCCCTTTGTTTTAATCCACGGTCAATGCGTCTGCGCCGTGCAATTCACTGTCACACCCCATATGAGTGGTATTTTCTGTAGTACTATTCTCATCAGTTTAATCCCTGTTACATCCCATATCAGGGATTGCCTTTTTTGAAAAACAAAATTCGTCCGGGTACTTTCAACTGTGGTGTCCCAATAGCGACAAATTTTTTGAAGGCCTCAGACTCCACCAGCTGGTATGGTAAAAGCTGGCGGGCTAAGAGTTCCGTCAAGCCAGCTGTCAGCCGCCGGGCAAGGTGGTGATTCTGTGACATTGGCTTCTTACGCTCAAACATGTCCTTGACAGACACCTGACTGTGGGCAGATGAGTAGGAACTGCTGAAGGTGAGAGGCGGAGTGGCGGTTGGTTGAGAGGGGGCAGGGAGGACAGCAGTGGTTGACGTGGCTGAAGATGCTGGACCAGGAGGAGCATGGTGGCTTTGAGTTTGTGTGCTGCTTGTACTCATGTGTTGATCCCATAGGCGTTTGTGATGTGAGATCATGTGCCTTCGCAAAGCAGTTGTACCGAGGTGGGTGTTGGACTTCCCACGACTCAGTTTCTTTTGGCACAGGTTGCAAATGGCATTGCTGTTATCAGAGGCAGACACACAAAAAAAATGCCACACTGCTGAGCTTTGCAATGACGGCATTCTGGTGGTGGCAACAGCATGCGTTGACTGGCGTGCTGTCTGGCTGACCCCGGGTACCGATACATGCTGTCTGACTGTGCCACTAACTCCTTGCGACGACCTCCCCCTGCTTCCAACTCGTCTCCTCCTTCTCTCTGTCTCCCCTTCTGAACTTTCCCCCTCTTCTTCGAGCAGGCACCCACGTGGCATCTATGGACACATCGTCATCATCAACCGCTTCACTTGTATCTGACACCTCAGCAAAGGAAGCAGCAGTGGGTACAACAACATCATCATCATCATCATCACACTGTATGTCCATGTGTGTAATCCTGCCTGACTGAGACATATACCTGTAATCTACATCATCTGGCAATAATGGTTGCGCATCACTAATTGCACCCAACTGATGTGTAAATAACTCCTCTGACGGATCAAGTGAAGCGGCTGTAGTGGCTGTGGTGATAGTGGTGGTCATGGCGGTGGGCGGGAGTGTGGTAACTTGAGAGCAGGTAACCGAAGCTCAGCTGGAGGAGGATGGTGTGTCAAAGTTCTTAGCGGAAGCTGTTGAAGATTTTGTGTCCTGTCTAAGCCAGTCAACTATGTCCTCAGAATTTTTCGGCTTCAGGGTACGTGGCCTCTGAACACTAGGCATTATTCCAGGGACAGTGGAAATCACAGCATCACGACCACGACGGCCCCTGCGGGGTGGCCTGCCTCTGCCTGTCATTTTTTTTAAGATAAGTGGTACTACGCGTGCTAGGTACTGTGCCACCCAGTATGAGTGGTGGGCACTGGCAGTGGGCACACTACAGTATGTGGAAGTGGGCCTGACACACACTGGCAGCAGGCAAGCAACTGAAATTAGACTAATGTGTAAAAATTAAATGCCTTATTTATCGGCAAGCTACTGTGCCACCCGGTATCAGTGGTTGGCACTGGCCGTGGGCACACTACAGTCTGTGGAAGTGGGCCTGACACACACTGGCAGCAGGCAAGCAACTGAATTTAGACTACTGTCTAAAAATTAAATGCCTTATTTATCGGCAAACTACTGTGCCACCCGGTATCAGTGGTTGGCACTGGCAGTGGGCACACTACAGTCTCTGGAAGTGGACTTGACACACACTGGCAGAAGGCAAGCAACTGAAATTAGACTAATGTGTAAAAATGAAATGCCTTATTTATCGGCAAACTACTGTGCCACCCGGTATCAGTGGTGGACACTGGCAGTGGGCACACTACAGTCAGTGGAAGTGGGCCTGACACACACTGGCAGCAGGCAAGCAACTGAAATTAGACTACTGTCTAAAAATTAAATGCCTTATTTATCGACAAGCTACTGTGCCACCCGGTATCAGTGGTTGGCACTGGCAGTGGGCACACTACAGTCTGTGGAAGTGGGCCTGACACACACTGGCAGCAGGCAAGCAACTGAATTTAGACTACTGTCTAAAAATTAAATGCCTTATTTATCGGCAAGCTATTGTGCCACCCGGTATCAGTGGTGGGCACTGGCGGTGGGCACACTACAGTCAGTGGAAGTCGGCCTGACACACACTAGCAGCAGGCAAGCAACTGAAATTACACTAAAGTGTAAAAATGAAATGCCTTTTTTTGATGCAAAGTCCTGTGCCACACGGGATGACAGGGGTGGGCACTGGCAGTGGGCACACTACAGTCAGTGGAAGTCGACCTGACACACACTAGCAGGCAAGCAACTTAAATTACACTAAAGTGTAAAAATGAAATGCCTTTTTTTATGCAAAGTCCTGTGCCACATGGGATGACAGGGGTGGGCACTGGCAGTGGGCACACTACAGCCTGTGGGCCTGCAGCTCCTCACACACGTCAGGCCAGGCAACTGCAATATATATATGGAGAAAAGAAAAAAAAGGAGACTAATGTTGCAGCCCTAAAAAGGGCTTTTTGGGGTGCTATCAAGACGCTGTCCTTACAGCAGAGATCAGATGAGTCTTTCAGGACTGGAGTGGACACTGAATACACTAGCCTAGCTATCAATTTCCCAATTAAATCAGCAGCAGCTACACTGTCCCTCCTCTCACTAAGACTGCAAATTCCGAATAAATCTAAAATGGATGCTGTTCAGGAGATGGGAGGGTCTGGGAGAGAGGGTACGCTGCTGATTGGCTGGAATGTGTCTGCTGACTGTGAGGTACAGGGTCAAAGTTTGCTCAATGATGATGTATAGGGGGCGGACCAAACATCGCATGTGTTCGCCCGCCGCGGCGAACGCGAACAAGCTATGTTCACCGGGAACTGTTCGCCGGCGGATAGTTCGGGCCATCTCTACCTACCAATAGTAATAATTCTCTGCTAGAGCACGCATGGTAGTAATAGTGCTCTTACAGTGGACCCAACATGTCCCCACTGTGACCCAGAAGTAATAATGCTCTCATAGTACCCATACTAGTAATCATGTTCCCCATAGACCCCCAGTAGTAATAAAGCCCACCATAATGCCCCCCAGTAGTAATAATACTCCTTATGTGACATTACAAAAAATGCCCTCTTATAATGTGTGCCAGTGTAAAAAATACCCCCTTTTAATGTGACCAATTAAGCTAATGTCCCCATAGCGCCCCCATAATGTGCCAGTATAATATACCTCTATATAGTGCCCTCAGTAAATGCCCCATAGTGCCCCTCTCCCCCTTCCTACTAGTGCCCCCATAATGTACCAGTATAAAATGCCCCATGTATAGTGCCCCAGTAGATGCCCTCAGTGTCCCCCATAATTTGCAAGTATAAAATACCCCTTCTTAGTACCCCTGTAGATGATCCCATAGTACTCCTCTCCCCCTTCCCCATAGTACCCACCATAATGTGTCCCAGTATGCCCCTATACAGAGCACCCCATATAAAATACCCCTTCTTTCTGGCCTTAGTAGAAGAGCCCATACTGCCCCCAATAATGTGCCAGTAAGAAGTGCCCCCATAGATGCCCTCATAGTGTCACCCAATAATGTGCCAGTAAAATGTGCCCCTAATAATGTGCCAGTAAAGAATGCCCCCAATAATGTGCCAGTAAGAAGTGCCCCCAAAGGTGCCCCCAAATAATGTTCCAGTAAGATGTGCCCCCATAGATGCCCCCAATAATATGCCAGTAAGAAGTGCCCCCTATAGATGCCCTCCAATCATGTGCCAGTAACAAGTGACGACCCCCCCGCCACTTTTATACTTACTTCCATCAGGCTGGCAGAAATGCGATGCAGGCCTCTTCCAGCCTGTGTCAGAGGAACGGGGAAGGGAGACGCCTCCCCCATTCCGTGCAGCATCAATCTGTATCGCTGTCCTGAGGACGGCGATACAGATGACTATGTAGATAAGCGCTTCCACAATGGAAGCGCTCATCTCTCTGTGCCCTGCCGCCGACCCCCACTTGTCAGCAGGGCCGGGCCGGGCCGCCTGGGGTGATCGCCTCACTTTGCCTAATTGGCCCCTGAGATTTTGCGCCCGGGGCAACGGCATAGCAGGTCTGTGTTTGCATTGCAGCCCGGAAACAGCAGCTCCACAATATATAGGCACTGGCCATGTGCACACCGTATAACTTGAATGGGTCTGTGATCCAAAAACACAGTGTGGTGCGGAACAGAGGCATGGATCGAAAGCCTGTGGAATTTTTGAGAAAGTGGAGAACCGCACTCTAGTTAATAGGTTATGGTGCCAGTCAAGGGCTGCAAGCAGCCAGTATACATGTAGTAAAATTGAGGCACACAGTTTTCAGTGTTGCAATTCAAAAAGATTTATTCATTCAATCCATACAGTAGTTTCATACATTGGCCCAATATTTGTATTAGTGAGTATGAACAGTAATCATAGACCGGACGTTTCGGTCACATTAGACCTTTCGGGTCACATTTTTTATCTGTTCAGTGGGTATAGAGGCTTGTGGGGCACTGGATGCGACCGCAGATGAAGGTCTAATGTGACCGAAACGTCCGGTCTATGATTACAGTTTATACTCACTAATACAAATATTGGGCCAATGGATGAAACTATTGTATGGATTGAATGAATAAATCCTTTTGAATTGCAACACTGAAAACTGTGTGCCTCAATTTTACTACACGAAAGCCTGTGTAAGCACTACAGAGTGCTTTTGTGAGTTTTCTGTCTGTGCCTCTGCACCTCAAAAAAATTGTGTATGCACTACTTTTTTGCAGTGCGGACCGTCGGCTGCGGATTCAATTGAATAGGTCCGTGTCCGCAGATGGCGGGCACATGGTTGGTGCCATGCATTGTGGACCACAATTTGCGGTCCACAGCACGGGCACGGCCAGCACACATTTGTGTGCATGAGCCCAAACTGTCATAAAGTCCTCATCCATCTCAGCACACTGCTACTTATCTCACATTTACAAATCTACATGCCATTGACACTAAGACACTTATAGACTCTTTACAGTCATCACTGTCCCAATATCTTCCCTCTCTTTTCCAGAACTGACTGAAAAACTCTATAATGACACCCTCAGAAGCAGACTGGATGAAGTAGCGCCCCCTACACAACCTCCAAACAGAGATGAAAGCAACCTTGTCTCACACCTCAAACTCGGATCCTCCAGCGATGCTCCAGAAGCGTCAAACACTATGGAGAAAAACTCAAGCACCACAAGATTTCTTCTATTACAAATTTATGTTGACCACTTATAACTTTGCACTTAACCTCACCAAACAGACCTACTTTATCACCATGATCTCCTCATTATCCAATAATCAGAAAAAAATCTTTGATATTTTTCACCCCTCCTCAGTCAAAAAGTACACGCACGTAGTATAGACCTCCGTGCTGAAGATCTGGCCACCTACTTCAAACAGAAAATTGAAAATATGGCAGGAAATCAGCTCCCAGCCTCTAAGTGGAAACCTTCTCTTGACCTTTCCTGCACAGCTAACCTGTCTCCAATCTCCCCTTCATCTCTAAACTCCTGGAGCATCTGGTCTATTCTTGCCTCATCCATTATCTCTCCTTGATATATTGCAATCTGGTTTTCACACATTACATTCTATAGAAACTGCCCTCACCAAAGTGACAAATGACCTCCTGACAGCTAAGTGCAGTGGTGACTACTTTTTACTAATTCTCCTCGATCTGCGTGCAGCATTTGACACTGTAGACCACCATCTTCTCCTCATCATGATCCAATATATCGGCCTTAAAGGTGTTGTCCGGGTTCAGAGGTGAACCCGGACATACCCATATTTTCACTCAGGCAGCCCCCCTGATGTTATCATCGGTGCATGTCATGCTCTGATGCGCTCCCTTGCCCTGCGCTGGATCGCGCAGGGCAAGGGTTCTTTTATTGACAATAGGGGGTTAGTCCGCACATCCTAATATGCAGGTGCATGTTACTATGGCTGAAAACATAACTAAACTAAATATATAATGCAACAGCATTCTGCAATCCGAATAAGGTACAAAAAAGTATTTATATTGCTAATGCTATGCTTAAATTAGAGATGCTTGGCAAATACATTTTGTACAAAACTATTTGAGCCCGTCTGCCACACGTCAAGGCGATCTCTGATTAGACGGGTTCCTAACACTAAACCACACATGTTTATGTGCCATAAACAGCTACCAAAACATTGAGGGATCGTAGGTCCCACATGCATGCTGGGCCCCTTTTAATTTTTGTCATTTTGGTGCCAAAATGGCCTCCATTAAATCTAAAGAATACAGGTACCAACATGCATGCCGAGCCCACTCCACAGATCCCCTGGTGCCAAATGGCCATCAGTGGATGCAGTAAGAATACACCCCCCCATACCTCTCCTGATGCCACAAGGCTTTTAGTAAGTGGGGGAGGGTGGGCTAAGCTTTATACTCATGCTAATTAAAATCAACCTATGAGGCAAACAGACAGTTCAGGAGTGCACAACCAACTAGAGTCAGCCACAAACAATAACAAAAGGAGGTTAGTCAGCACATCCCAATATGCAAGTGCACGTTGCTATGGCTGAAAACTCATGAACAGAGCCTTCTATTGGTTGCATAGTCTTATGACAAGTGTTAAGGCCGATTTATTGGCCTGTATTTGTGGGAGGGGCGATGATGACTATATCTGGCCGGGCGTCCCCTCCCACAGTGAACGTCGTCTCCAGCGTATGGTGTGGGAGCTCTACATACTGTCCTCAAGGAGCAACAAAGGTGCAGTGCTACACGGCAGTTCCAGGCTCCGACTTTCTACCGTCCAGATAAGTAGCTGCCTCATCCAGCAGCATCGTTTCTTTAAGTCCGGCCGGCGGTGTGTCGGCTCCCTGGGTAAGGGGGAGCAGCACCGCACCAGAGCGGTCTGCCAGGGAGACACGCTCTTCTCCCCACGCGGCATGACACGTAGGGTGCAGGGCACAGCGTGTGCCCGCTCGATAACGTATTGCACAGGCCGTTGTGCTGTTAGACAGGCAGGGGGGGAGGGGCGGACAAATTTGGCTCCAGCATGTTGTTTCTATCCAGGGGGTGCACAGGTGAATTCACTCAGCAAGGGGGAGTAGTAAGGTTCAGGAAGAGTGTGTGTTTAAAAAAAAAAAAAAGAGGGTGTGTTATAAAATAAATGAAATGTCAGAGAAAAAAAAAACTAAAAAACACACATTTATTATAGGGAAGGGACATTGAGTCTAGTGTTCTAGTCAGGGTATGTCAGGCTTCTTAATATGGCTTTAGTGTGAGATTACACTATGTGGAAAGCACGTCACAGGAGTCGCTTACAGGGGTCACTCGACCATGTACTCAGCTCTGCTCTGCAGCTGGCTGTCATGTGTTTTCCTCATGGAGCTACTAGCATGCACGGTGTCTGTTTTAGTCACTATTCAGGCATGCACTCACCTCTGCCCCTCGCTCAGATCTGCTGGCTGGGTTCCACAGACATGCGTAGTTGTGGCTCTGGCGCCCTCTATGGGGCCACAGCTGGAAGTGCGGGGCTGAGTGTGAGTTCAGGCTCCAGTGTTAGTTGAAGAAAAAAAAAAAAACTTATATATGTGTGTTTAGTTTATATGTATATGTGTGTATATATATATATATATATATAGGGCGCTGTTAGGATGTTGGTCCGCACTGCGGATTCGGCGCCAGATTCCTTATAGGGTTATGCTTGACGCACGTTTTTACGCATACGTATTCGACTCATTATTTCATCAGTTCACCATGATACCACGTTAGTGGCGTTGGTAAAGATTAAAGGGTTTCTTGCGTTTATCTCTCCAGGATCAAGTGTTTATATATGCCTTGATGTTCAGGCGATTGCTGACTTTCTATGTGGGACCACTTTCTCAGGCATTGGTATGGTATTTCTCTTCTATTCCAGAGGTATACAGTAATTCTCCTAGTTTCCTGAGCCAACGTTATCAGGCATTGGTATGGTATTTCTCTTTTATTCCAGAGGTATACAGTAATTTTCCTAGTTTCCTGAGGCCACGTCAAACTCAGGTTTTGCTGCCCTTTTTTGGCCCCCACTGGCTAGCTGATGGGTGGACGAGTGAGGTTGGTTGATCCCGGGTTCCACAGATTTCAGTGTTGGTTGAACTTTATCCTATAATGGCGGCTGTGCATGCAGGGGGTCGGGAATGGGCTGGTTACATGATGTATGTTTATGTCAATGTCGCGGTCATGGATATTTAATTAACGGCTTGGTCCTACTGATATCTTTTGTTAGACGTCAGGTGCTTCGCTCGTTACTACACCATATTCATTACACACGTTCATGTACCCGAATCCAAAATATAGCAGGCTGGTGCCCTGTCCCGAGCTAATTCTCTTTCACAAGTTTCCCGAAGCGGACGTCTACGGTGCCACAATGCCTCGGTACGCTTCACTACTTCCGATCCCATTGCCCTGGCTGCAGCTCGCTCGTTGGCAGCGAAATCGCAATTAGAGGTTGTAATAAAGCTCTTTGATCGAGTTTGTTGTCCTTTTTGGCCCCCTTCAGGCATCCCTTCAGCGTCGCGGTTTTGGCATAATTCTAACTGCTTTTAGGTATCCAGTAGGTAGGGGTCATTCCTTCATGTTTAAGCCCCGACCACAAGTGTTAAGGCCGATTTATTGGCCTGTATTTGTGAGAGGGGCAATGATGACTATATCTGGCTGGGCATCCCCTCCCACAGTGAACGTCGTCTCCAGCATACCCACCCTACCCACCCTTATTTTCACTATCTCATACCAGGGGATGCCCCCCTTCAGGCATCCCTTCAGCGTCGCGGTTCCGGCATAATTCTAACCGCTTTTAGGTATCCAGTAGGTAGGGGTCATTCCTTCATGTTTAAGCCCCGACCACAAGGCTATTCGCTGTTGTGAGAATGTGAAAACTCAGATCCAATGGTATATTCTAACCCAGAGGCATTCCCCAGAGGTGATGGGGATGTCCATGCGCACGGCAACGGGCACTGACTGGAGCGGGCTGAAATGTTAGGGAGCCCGGACAGATAAGAACTGTTTTTTGGGGAACCAGACAGCCTAAGCAGGGAGGAATCATGTGTACTGTTCACTTCAGATGGATGATGAAAAATGACGAATATTCGAAAAACGAATATATAGCAATATATTCAATATATTGCTATATATTCATTTTTCTTCGAATATTCGCAAATATATGACGAATATTTTGTGGAATTATCGCGAACTCGAAACTAGCCGCTGCCGCTCATCACTACTCAGCGGGTGTAAAAAAGGTCAACAAGGTGGAGAGCCAGAAGTCATCCCTCTGCCTGTGTAGAAAAACCCTCCATTTTGCTAAACATTGCATGTGCTCCAATGTCCTCCTCCTCCAGTTCAACCCCCACAGGGCTCATGTGGCCGTGAGAAGTAGACACAACGTCTCCAGTGCCCTGACCAGCCAGATTTACCAGCATTTGTTCCAAGACATGAAGCAGTGGAATGACATTGTTCATCCTGTAGGGCGTGAGCAAATGGCAGGTGTCATGCATGAGCTGCCACTGGCTGGCATCGAGGTTACACAGGGGAGTTCTACTGTCCGTTTATATCATCAAGAACTCGTTTATGGCCTTTCTCTGTTGGTATAGTCGGTCCAACATACTGTATGGAGGGTGGAATTTACAACGGGTGGAAAAGTCGCCTATCAGCCTATATTGGGGGATGCCGTTCTGCCTCTGCAGCTCAAGGAGGGTGAACTTTGCGGTGTACGAGTGACTGAAATGCATGCAAAGTTTCCTGGCCATTTTTAGGATGTCTTGCAGATAGGTGGAAGACTTCAGGAATAGTGATGAGCGGGAGGTGCCATATTCGATTTCGACAAAATTTGCGAATATTCGCTAGAATGTTCGTCTCATATTCGTCAAAATCGAATATTCGTCATTATTCTAGTTATCACGATTAATATGCGATTTAAATAATCGCGTATTGCAATTTTGACTTAAGGCAACTTTCCTATTGGTTTGATATCTAGAATAAGCGAAGATGACGAATATGACGAATGTATTCGTCATATTCCTCAAAACAAAGATTACGAAATATTCTCCATCTTCGTTTTAGCTCCATATTTATCAACTTCGCTAATTCTAGCAATCGAATAGTAAAGTTGACTAGAGACAGCTAAGTTTTTAATTCGCTATGCGATATTACTTAGCTTTTTTTTTTAATAAATAGAATAATTATAATACTTGATAATTATTATAATTATTCTATTTATTTAAAAAAAAAGCAAAGTAATATAATCGCATAGCGAATTAAACACAGCTGTCTCTATAGTCAACTTTCCTATTTGATTGCTAGAATTAGTGAAGTTGACAAATATGGAGCTAAAACAAATATGGAGAATATTTAGTTATCTTCATTTTGAGGAATATGACGAATACATTCGTCATATTCGTCATCTTCGCTTATTCAACCAAGCCAACCATAGTAAACCAGGTCTAAGTTGAAATCGCAATGCCATTACTTCATGTTATATTAATCGCATTGTGATTTCAACTTAGAGCTGTGTTTCTAATGGGTCAGCTTGCTAGAATTAACGAAGTTAACGAATATGGAATATAGCAGTGCTAAGTTGAAATCGCAATGCGATTAGTATAAATTGAAGTATTCACATTGCGATTTCAACTTGGCACTGCTAAATTCCATATTCGTTAACTTCGTTAATTCTAGCAAGCTGAACTATTAGAAACACAGCTGTAAGTAGAAATCGCAATGCGATTACTTCAAGTTACAGTATATTAATCGCATTGCGATTTCAACTTAATTCTCATATGCGACAGTACATTCTAGTATGGAGGCGTTCCCATGGTGATGGGGACGCTCCATGAGCACAGAAGTCGGCAGAAGCGGCAACGGGCACTGACTGGAGCAGCCAGGAATCCTCAGGACAGGTAAGAACTACTTATGGGAAGTAGGAAAGAAAAAAATATAACAATCAAAAAAAAAAAAATACTAATATTCGAATACCGAATTTATAGTGCTATACTTGAAATATTAGCGAATTAGCGAAGTGCTGATATTTGCTAAAAAAATTCGCTATTCAAATATTCGTGCTCAACACTATTCAGGAACTGCTGACAAACTGATTGAACACGTGTCCCATGCAGGTCGCATGGCTCAGCCCTCCTTGACACAGCACCGACACCATGTTCTTCCCGTTGCCGGTCACCATGGTTCCGATTTTGTGTTGTCGTGGAGAAAGCCAGGATTCGATTTCTTGATGAAGGACACTGAGCAGTTCCTCCCCTGTGTGACCCAGGCAAACGAGGTGCAGAACAGCGTGACACCACTGTGCCCTGCACATGTGTTATGCTGCAGAGGCACTGTGAATTGTCCCTGAAATGGAGGCCGAGGACACGGTGGAGGATGAGGAGGCAGAAGCGTCGTCACCTGGCCAAGTTGCTGGTGTGGCTGTGCAGGAACCACATTTACCCAGTGGGCCGTAAATTACATGTATTATTCCTGACCGTAGTTACAGCTCCACACGTCGGTGCTGTCGTGCACTTTGGCAGACACCGACAGGCTCAAGGGCTGGCCAACCTTCTGTTCTACATGTGTGTGCAGGGCTGGTACTGCCTTTTTGGCAAAGAAATTAAGGCTTGGGACTCCCCACCTCGGTCCGGCACAAGCCATCAGTTCTCTGAAAGGTGCAGACTCCACCACTTGGAAAGGGAGGGACTGCAGCTTGGACAGGAGCACATTCAGCTTCTGCGCACCGTTGGATGAGTGCACGCATACTGTTGTCTCTTGGCAATCGCTTCGGTGATCGATTGCTGATGGAATGACTGACGAGGAGTATGAGGGCGAGGAGCAGAGGCATCAGGACCAGCAGATGATAAGAAGGACAGACATCTTCCTTCGGCTGAGGAGGTGGATCCTTGACTGCCTGAAACAGGGTGCGTGCCACTGGGTGATGCAGCGGAGCCACGGTTGTCCCAGGCCACTTTATGGTGATGCTGAATATGTTGATGCAGGGCCGTGGTGCCAACATTGGCACCCTGGCCACCCTTCACCTTTTGCCCACATATTCTACATATGTCCATGTTCATCTCCTCTGGCTTAACAAAAAACTGCCAAACCCCCGAGTAGGTGATTTTACCCCCAATACTACGCACCGACTGACTGCTACCACTGCTGCCTCCGTGAACCCGTGCACCACTACTTCCCAAGCAGGTAGGCTCTTGCGAAGCGAGTGGTCTATCCTGGGCACACTTGGCACCCGATCTCCCACTGCTGCCACCCTGCTGACTGCCAGCAATGCTAGCGACTTGCTGGCTCCGCTGTTGTCTCACAGGCAATCTACCACCCTCTTCTTCCGATGATGATGAAGCCCCTTTGTCAACTGGCTCCCAAGTGCGATCAGCTACATCGTCATCGAGTACTGTCTGCACGTCACTGATTTCCTCCTCAATCGTCTCTGGGTCAGGAGTAGTGATGAGCGGCAGGTGCCATATTCGATTTCGACGAAATTTGCGAATATTCGAAAGAATATTCGTTTCAAATTCGTTGAAATCGTATATTCGTCATTAATCTAGTTATCGCGATTAATATGCGATTTAAATAATCGCGTATTGCGATTTTAACTTAGGGCTACTTTCCTATTGGTTTCATATCTAGAATTATAGCGAAGATGACGGATATGACGAATGTATTCGTCATATTCCTCAAAACGAAGATAACGAAGTATTCTACATCTTCGTTTTAGCAACCTATTCGTCAACTTCGCTAATTCTAGCAATCAAATAGGAAGGTTGACTATAGAGACAACTGTGTTTAATTCGCTATGCGATTATATATATATTTTTTTAAATAAATAGAATAATTATAATAATTATTATATCAAGCATTATAATTATTCTATTAAAAAAAATAAAAAATCGCATAGCGAATTTAACACAGCTGTCTCTATAGTCAACCTTCCTATTTGATTGCTAGAATTAGCGAAGTTGACGAATAGGTTGCTAAAACGAAGATGTAGAATACTTCGTTATCTTCGTTTTGACGAATATGACGAATACATTCGTCATATCCGTCATCTTCGCTATAATTCTAGATATGAAACCAATAGAAGTAGCCTAAGATGTAAATGCATACTGTGATATTTAAATCGCATATTAATCGCGTATTAGTTGACGAATAGGTTGCTAAAACGAAGATGTAGAATACTTCGTTATCTTCGTTTTGAGGAATATGACGAATACATTCGTCATATTCGCTATTCGCTAATTCTACCAAGCCAACCATAAACTTCCTTGCTCATGGAGCGTCCCCATCACCATGGGAACGTCTCCATATACTAAAATGTACTGTCGGATTTGAGGAATTACGTTGAAATCGCAATGGGATTAATTCAAGTTATATTAATCGCATTGCGATTTCAACTTAGAGCTGGGTTTATAATGGGTCAGCTTGCTAGAATGAACGAAGTTAACGAATATGGAATATAGCAGCAGTGCTAAGTTGAATTCGCAATGCGATTAATTTAACTTGAAGTAATCGCATTGCGATTTCAACTTAGCACTGCTAGTGCTATATTACATATTCGTTAATTCTAGCCTATGTAAGATAGCAGTGCTAAGTTGTAATCGCAATGCGATTAATATAACTTGAATTAATCGCATTGCGATTTTAACGTAATTCCTCAAATCCGACAGTACATTTTAGTATATGGAGACGTTCCCATGCTGATGGGGACGCTCCATGAGCACGGAAGTCGGCAGAAGCGGCAACGGGCACTGACTAGAGCAGCCAGGAAGCCTGGAATCCTCAGGACAGGTAAGAACTACTTTTGGGAAGTGGGAAAGAAAAAAATATAACAAAAAAAACCGAATATTCGAAATAGCGAATTTATAGCGCTATATTCGAAATATTCGCGAATTAGCGAAGTGCCGATATTCGCTAAAATTCGCTATTCGAATATTCGCGCTCAACACTAGTCAGGAGCCTGACCGCGTGCAACACCAGCTCCCACGCCACTATCCTCATCACTACTTGCCCATCTTGTGGAGGAAGCGGCGGATATCTCCTCCAGATCTTGGCTGGGCAGTAGCTGCTGACTGTCCTCTAGTAGCTCGTCCTCGCTGAAAAGTGGAGTCGAGCCAAGCAATATAATACTTCTTGCACTGAGGGAACTGAAAATGACAGAGGAAGGTTCAGGACAGGTGGGGGCATAGAGCCTGCTCCCAGGCTATGCAAACTAAGTGTCGTGTCAGAGGAACCCACCGACTCTTGGCTGGGGGTGTCTGATGTCACTTGGGACGAAGTGGATGACTGAGTCATCCATTCAAGAACTGCTGGGTTGCTGGTCAAGACATGACCTCTAGATAACACAGCGAGCTTGGGCCTCTCGCTGCGACCCCTGCTGCCACGCCCCCTCACTCTGCTGCTGCTGCTGCTGCTGCGCCAGAATCATTTAGACCTCTGCCACTCCCCTGTGCAGGGCCTGGCACTTCTCTGTCTGACATACTGTTAGATCAACTAATCAAATGTTAGATCAAATATTTTTATTTTGCCACTAATACACAGCAAACTGGGCTTTAGAATAAATCAGTGCACCGCAGAATGGCAATTAGGCCCTACATTTTTTCCACTTTTCCACAACACAGAAGGCTTTTCAACAGATAAGTGCAACGACGAACGGTGAATATATTTTCTTCCTACACTAATACAAGGCAAACTGGGCTTTAGAATATATAATTGCACCGCAGAACGCCAAATAGGCTTTAATTTGTTTCCACTTTTACACAACACAAAATGCTTTTCAACAAATAAGTGCAATGATGAATGGCGAGTATATTTTTATTTTGCCACTAATACACAGCAAACTGGGCTTTTGAATATATCACTGCACTACAGAACAGCAATTATGTCCTTATTTATTTCCACTTTTCCACAACACAAAAGGATTTTCAACAGATAAGTGCAACGATGAACAGTGAATATATTTTTATTATGCCACTAATATATGGCAAATTGAGCTTTTGAATATATCACTGCACCACACAAGGGCAAATATATTTTTCAATTGACACTAGTACACAGCAAAAAGGTCTTTACAACAAATAACTGCACCGCACAAGGGCAAATAAGAATAACTGTAGAAATATTTCCTTGTAATAAACCCTGTTAATGGCTGTATCAAACAGCACTTGCACCCCAA
The DNA here is from genome assembly GCA_033119425.1 of Bufotes viridis. Taxonomy (NCBI): domain Eukaryota; kingdom Metazoa; phylum Chordata; class Amphibia; order Anura; family Bufonidae; genus Bufotes; species Bufotes viridis. The sequence goes on along the minus strand of CM065591.1, from coordinate 406,034,823 downwards.
TAACAAGAATAGTTTGCTAGAATGACAGAGCTGTATAATGGCAATTTGGATCCCCAGTCAGTGCACCAAGGTGAAATAGGATTGTTCCTATTACCCATTTTGTAACCTCCCCTACTGAACCCTGTTCTACATAAATGCTGCGGAACGATTCCTCCCTATCCTTTGCCTGCACTTATAAATCGTTTTTTTCACCACAATCCAGTCTTTCCTATCACTGTCGCTAGCGCCTGCAGACACGTCTCTCCCTGCACTATGTACGCTGGTAAATGGCAGACCCTAAGATGGCTGCCGCTATTTATAGGGCTGTGACATCACAGGGCTGGCTGCTGATTGGCTACATGCATGTCAGTATGGGGGATCCCGCCTTCCCACAGTTCCTTTCTCCATGTCCTCACATGTGCAGCAGTCATTTTAGGAACAAAAAGCTATTCGTTACCACAAAGCGTGAGGCAATTCGGCTTCGGTACAAAATTAATTTTTCATGAAATTCGGTTTGAATTCCACTTTGTCAACCTCGATTCGCTCATCTCTAATCATAATTCTTCTCAGCTGCCGACAATTTCTTAGAAAAGAAAGCACAAGGATGCCATTTACTAGGAGACGGACCCTGGGACAGTACAGCCCCCATCCCCCACCTCTAATGAATCAGCCTCCACAATTAAAGGTTGAGAAACATCAGGCTTGACCAGTATGGGTGCCGAGGTGAAACTCTCCTTCAGAGAGGAAAAAAACTATTTAGCAGTCCGTCCCATTCTTTGTCATTTCCTAAGGGGTTTGACAATCACAGAATAGTATTGAATGAATTTTCTATAGAAATTGGTAAAACCCAAAAAACGCTGCAGAGCTTTTAGGTTCTCAGGAAGATCCCATTCTAGGGTGGCGTGGACCTTTCTGGATCCATACGGAACCCCGAAGCTGATAGCAGATACCCCAGGAATTGTACCTCCTGTACTGTGAATACACATTTCTTCAATTTAGCATATAACTTATTCGTCCGTAAAATCTGCAACACGCAATGCGAATCAGATTGTAGGTTCCCCTTAAATCCATTTTGGAAAACCATTTCGCACCAGCAATCTGATTAAAAAGGTCGGGAAGAGGATAGGGGTCTCGGATAGTTATCCGATTTAGTTCACAAAAATCTAGGCAAGGACACAGGCCCCCATCTTTCTTCTTCACAAAGAAGAACCCTCCAGTCACAGGTGAAGAAGAGGGTCTGATATGTTCTTTACCCAGACTCTCGGAAATATAGTCCTTCATGGCTTGTCTTTCGGGACCAGAAATATTATATAACCTGGTCTTAGGTAACTTTGCTCCAGGAAGCAGGTTAACCGGGCAATCATACGGACAATGGGGTGGTAGCTCCCGATACCCCTTCTCAGAGAAAACATCTTCAAAGTCGGACACAAATGCTGGTAAGGTTGTAATTGAGATAGCTGAGCAACTGGTACTTAAGCAATTGTCTCTACAATGCTCACTCCACTTCAATATCTCCCTGGCTTGCCAATCAACAACAGGATTGTGTGCTACCAACTAGGTAAGACCTAATACCATAGGAGTAGGAAGACCTTCAAGGACATAGCAAGAAATAAACTCATTATGGAGGGCCCCCACCCGAAGATGTATGTTATGTACAATGTGTGTTAGTTTCCCCTGAGTAAGAGGAGCAGAGTCGATAGCGAATATGGGGATTGATCTAGATAAAAGACTAAAAGACAAACCAGAGTCCAAGCGAATCAGGCATCCACCATATTAACCCCAGCCACACTGTCCAAAAAAACAGAGATCGTCTCATTTTATTACCCAAGACTACCATAGCTGGCAAAACAAACTGAGAGGTTTGTATGGAGGAGATGTATGTTCACCCAGGTTGTCATCCTCCGCACAACCTGGGGTCAGTAGTTCCGGAGTTTGTTTCTTTTGGGTACGGATGGACAAGCTCTAATAAAATGACCCCTCTGACCACAGAAAAAACAAACCCTTGTCTTACTGCGAACCCCGGGAGGACCAACCTGATGAGTGGCTCCTGCTAGTTGCATAGGTTCATCTGAGTCAGAACATACAGACTCCTGCCTGAGAAAAATCTCTGGTGAACAAGAACTCCTCAGCCTATCCCTAAGGCGTCTATCAATTCTTATACATAGTGATATAGTGGCCTCAAGGGATATAGGGATATCATACAGCGAAAGTGCGTATTTTCCTTATCCGTGGCCCTCCTTCGAAACTCGGAACAAAAGACCCAGGGCCTGGGTACCAGCTGGTATTAATAAAGCCCAGGATTGAGGATCCCCTTGAAGAAGGGAGATAACAATCCCCACCTGCTGTTCCTTATTACCAGAAGAATTTGGGCGCAGCCTGAAATATAATTTACAGGCTTCTCGGAACACCACAAATTTGTCTCTCCCCCTGTCTGAAAATCTGTCTGGGAAGCAACTTTAGGTTCTGGATTGCAACCACTGAGATCAAGGTCTGCTGCAGCTGCTACTGAAGGGCTGACTCCCCCAAACCTGCCACTTCAAGAGACAGACCTTGCAACTGCTTTGCCAAAGCAGAAATAGAATCCATAGTGGATTTTTTCTTTAAAAAAAAAAAGGGCCAGATATAATATCACGTCTGAGATGGCAGGTAAGAGACGTGCAGGAGGGAAGAGGAGTACACTTCCACTAGGGAGAGGAAGGAGTGGTGACCCCTATCTCACCTGGCACTGGCACTTGGCTGCCCTGGCGTTCCTAGACGGGCTGCTAACCCGTACGCCGATCATGTGCCTCGTCCCTGGCTTACCCTGAAATAAGCCCTAGGTAGTGAATAGGGTGGTGGGAGCACTAGTCCTCTCCACTGACACCTAGGGTAACAACAGAGAAAGGTCAAAGAACACAAACACAATCAACAATCCCAGAAGGGAGACAACAACAGGAGACAGTGGCTCCACAGCAAACGTTGTCCACCAGAGGTAAGAATAGAAGATCTGGAAGGAAGGTCTATATCTGGCAACAAGGAAAGCAGAAAGGGTGAATATATAGCAGCTGGGAGTGGCTGACAGAGAACAGCTGAAAGGAAAAGCTACAGACCTCTAAATGGGACAAAAAGGATCACAAACCTAAGCAGGAAAACTAGAATTCATTCCCACCACTAGGTCATGAAGCGATCTCTTGAAACCGAGCGAGTAGCCACCTGCTGCCACCTTCTGACCCCAAACACAAGTGATAGGTCGTTGACACCCTCATGACAACAGTGCTGCACCCCTCTACATCTCTTCCCTTATTTTTGTCTACCACGCTACCCGTGCTCTCCGTTCAGCTAATGACTTACAGTACCACTAACATCCACCATAATACGATCCTCTCATTCCCGTCTCCAAGACTTCTCCAGAGCTGCCCCAGTTCTCTGGAATGCTCCACCCCAAGCAATTAGGTTAATTCATAACATCCATAGTTTTAAGCGCTCCCTAAAAACACATTTATTCTAGGTTAGCCTATCGCATCCCCTGATCTAACTCTCCTCCATTCACTGCCCTTCCACTCCCCTTCAGAATCATTCTTTTGAACCTGATCCATCAATATCCACCACACCACATACACTCAGAAGCACTACAGATATCGGCTGGTGACTGGCTCCATGCAGCCTTATATCTACTCCCCTATTGTGTTAAGATGGCCTAACCACAAAACATACACTTGTCACCTTCTGTGTTACCCCTATCTCCTCCAAAATTGTAAGCTTTTGTGAGAAGGGCCCTCATTCCTCTGGCTTTAATTTCTGACATTTTTGCTGCCTATATTATTTATGACTCGGTTTGTTCTTGAACCTCCTGATTGTAAAACACTGCAGAATATGTTGGCGCTCCATAAATAAAGATTATTATTATTATAATGGCAGGCACATGTAATCCCTATGTTTCCTTTTTGGCATATGGTTGTGCATTGTTTATAATGGAGAATAATTCTAGAGTGCCATAGACACCTATGTATAATCTCATGATTATTCATATAAATCCCTGCTTGTTCTACGTTTAGAAGTCCAATGGGCGGTCCTATTCAGCAATGGACAGTTATCTCTGTAGCACTCATACAGAGAAAAATGTCAGAGATTAAGTGAGACAGTCTTCAGAACCCCCAAGACCAGAACCTTTTTTGCCTGCACAACAGGTTCCCTTTAACATCTGGCTGTATTGCAAAATATCAAGTGCTGTAAAGGTAGAATAATAATTCATAACTAGAGATGAGCGAATTTTTTAAAAGTTCGACTCGGCTGATTTGCAGAATAGCGCCGCCCCTCCCGTCATTGTACCCCTCAGATGCCGTGTTCATACATGATTGCGGCATCTGAGTGTAAAAACTGTGTGAAATTAACATTAAAAATTTTTTAATCAAATTTACCTCGTCCATTTGCTCGCAACAGGCCTGCCGCTGCCATCTTGCTTGAAGATCTGACGCATGGGATTTCGGCCGAGATCTTCAATCAAGATGGTGGCTCGTGGTCTATAGCAAGCAAATGGAGAAGGTAAGAATGATTTTTTTTTTTTTTTATACTATTTCAGGTTAAATCGATCGCTTACATGAAGCACGAGGAAATTTGGCTTTGAGGCGAATTGAATCTATCCTGAAATTCGGATCGAATTCTACTTTGTGGGATTCAACTAGCTCATCTCTATTCATAACACCTAATATTTAATATTTAAGCAGAACAGTTTGAAAACACAGACTGCAGTTTCATGCAGCAGAGTTAGCTATTTGTCGTAGTATTTAAAAAAAAAAATATATAAAAATTGTTCAATGCAGTGAGATGACACCAGACACACAATGTGAGAGGCTGCAGATTATCACATTCCTCCTTAAATGTCAGCCCATGAATGGTTTTGAATTGTATATTCGCTCTAATGAGATATTGCTGTACAGGGGAAAATCCATATGCTTTGAATAGTCAGACAAAGAAAATTTGATCACAGAAAAAGAAGAGGGATTCTATTATTGTTTTTTGATTCTATTACTATTTTTGGTTTTGCTTAACAGGAGACTGCAAGAATTCAGTAACAAGTCTTCAGTGTGAACTTTGTTACTATCTCATGGAAATTGATTCTCTGCATGCTAAAATCTAGATGGATGGTACATGGGCTATTTTGCAATCATCTAAGTATACTAAGTTATCAAAAAAAAAAAAAGCTATAATATTGTATAATGAAAGACTGGGCTACTTGTGCTTTTGTGCTATAGTGTTAGAACATGAGATCATGAGAATTTTGTTATCTACATGTAAACATGAACACAAAGAAATGGCTTGATGGTTTGAAAGCAACCTTCCCTTACACCCCTTCTGGTGCTGACATCATGCATGCAAAGCAAGAGCATATGGTCTAATGCCTAGAGGAACAAAAATGTTTGTGTAAGATTTCTTCTCCAGCCCTTCATTCCATTTGCAAAGCATTTTACACTGTTATTCACTTGACTGTTACAGATTTGAGTACTGTAGTCCTACGCTGAGACGTCCTATTGCTCGAAAGCTGCAGAGGTTTTGTTCCTTTAGCAGGTTTGTAGCAGATATAATCATATAACTGGAGGAGACTAGGAGAGTGAAATGGAAGTTAAGACGGGGGAAAGCATAACCACCCTGCAGCATAGGATATTGGGAAGTCAGCTCTTTTCTCTGTCTTATGGCAAGCTGTGGGGTGCAAGAAAAGGACAATAAAGAAATATCACAATGCGAATATGATTTTAGGGCAAATAATGTTGAGCTTATAATGTGACTCAGACCATGCTGTCTGATCCTACTGCGTTGGTGTCCTTGATAGAATGGACAAAGACTGAAACCCAGTGCACCATAGAGTAATAATTGGACTAAACCAGACTACAATTCTAGATGTTTGGGAGCAGAACTTGACTTATAACTCACTTTAAGGCCTCATGCACACGACCGTATGTATTTTGCGGTCCGCAAAAACAGATCCGCAAAAAATACGGATGCCGTCCGTGTGCATTCCTTATTTTGCGGAACGGAACAGATGGCCCCTAATAGAACAGTACTATCCTTGACCATAATGCAGACAATAATAGGACATGCTCTATTTTTTTTTCCGGACCCTGTGAAATAAATGGTTTCGTATACGGACGTAACGGACACAGAAAAAAAATACTTTTGTGTGCATAAGGCCTAATACAGTGAATAAATCTACCATTTATTTTATACATGATAAATAGGTTAGGTAATTAAATGTAAGTACCCTAACTTCTAAAGCCAACTACTAAATTGCCAGCTTAAACTACCTGTGTATAGTATAATCAGCTGCCACGGCCAATCATTTGGTGCCACATGTGGTCGGCATGACAATATATAGTAGTAGAGTTAAGTGAACACCTGGAAGTTCGGGTTTGCCGGGTTCGGCCAAACTTCGCCACGAAATTCGAGTTTGGACCCCGAACCCCATTGAAGTCAATAGGAGACCCGAACTTTGGGGCGATAAAATGGCTCTAAAAAAGTTATGGAAAGTTCTAGAGGGCTGCAAATGAAAGCAAAATGGGGGTAAAAGCTGGACAATTGCCCTGCAAACAAATGTGGATAGGGAAATGACTAAAAATAACAGAAAATACATAAAAATGTAAAATAATAATCTTGAACTAGGAAGGAGAAGGACCATATGGAGTAGGAGGTTGAGGAGGCGGTGGATGTGGTGGTGTAGGTGGAAGCGGTGGTGGAGGAGGTAGTTGTTTTTTTTTTTTTTTTTTTTTATTTGGGTAGACCCCAAAACATTGGGAAATATAGAAAAGAAAACAAAGAGAAAGTGCGCTGGAGTATAGCAAAGGCTGGGTGAGGCCAATATACATGTCTATTCTGCACAAGGTACAGACAAGTCCTGTGGGTCCATGCCTGGTTCATTTAATGAACATGAGCTTGTCCACATTGGCTGTGGACAGGCGGCTGTGCTTGTCTGTAATAACGCCCCCTGCCGTGCTAAACACATGTTCAGACAATACACTGGCTGCAGGGCAGGCCAGCACCTCCAAGGCGTAAAAAGGCAAGCTCAGGCTATGTGCCCAATTTGGAAACCCAGAAGTTGAATGGGGCAGACCCATCAGTCAGTATGTGTAGGCATGTGCACACGTACTGTTCCACCATATTGCTGAAATGCTGCTTCCTGCTAGGACGCTCCATATCAGCTGGTGGTGCTGGTTGCTATGGCGTGCTGACAAAGCTTTCCACATTTCGGCCATGCCAACCCTGCCTTCTGAGGTTCTGGCGGTTCCCCAGCTGCGTTGGTGACTTCTTCCTTGTGCTTCTACTGAGGCCCCGGTGTCAGGTGGGAATGCCATCAGCAGCGCGTCTACCAGTGTGTGCTTGTAGACGCGCATCTTCCTATCACGCTCCAGTGAGGGAATTAAGGACGGCATGTTGTCCTTGTAACGGGGATACAGCAGGGTGGCCACCCAGTAATCAGCACTGGTTAGAATGTGGGCAACTCGGCGGTCATTGCGCAGGCACTGCAGTATGTAGTCGCTCATGTGTGCCAGGCTTCCCAGAGGAAACGACAAGCTGTCCTCTGTGGGAGGTGTATCGTCTGTGTCCTCCGTATCCCCCCAGCCACGCTGCAGTGATGGCCCTGAGCTGCCTTGTGTACTTCCCTGCTGTGAAGACGGTTCCTCCTCCTCCTCCTCCTCATCCTCCAGAACTGTGCCCTGGCTGGACAATTGTGTACCTGGCCTATGTTGATGCAGGAACCTACCCTCCAAGCCACTTGTGAATGAATGGCCTGATAACCGTGGAAATGATCCCTCTTCCTCCACCTCTTCCTCCTGTGCCTCGTGCTCTTCCATTATTGCCCAAAGCATTTTTTCAAGGAGGCATAGAAGTGGGATAGTAACGCTGATCACGGCATTATCGGCACTGTCCATGTTGGTGGAGTACTCGAAACAGCACAACATGGCACACAGGTCTCGCATGGAGACCCACTCATTGGTGGTGAAGTGGTGCTGTTCCACAGAGCGACTCACCCGTGCGTGCTGCAGCTGAGACTCCACTATCACCTGCTGCTGCTCGCAGCATATGCAAGGTGGAGTTCCACCTTGTGGGCATGTCGCATATGAGGCGGTAAGCGGGAAGACCGAAGTTACGCTGCAGCGCAAACAGACGTGCAGCAGCAGGATGAGAACGCCGAAAGTGCGCACAGACGGCCCACACTTTCTGCAGCAGCTCTGACATATCGGGGTAGTTTTTCGGGAATTTCTGCACCACCAAATTCAGCATATGCGCCAGGCAAGGGATGTGCTGCTACGAGATTTCGCCCATTATCACACACCACCAGGCCCCCCCAAACAGATGAGTTTCAAAACACCCTGCTGTCGTCTCCCCCTGGCTGTGCTGAAGTTAGTGGTGAAGGTGTTACGCTGAGTGGTAGAGGAGGAAGCGGAGTAGGAGGAGGAGACAACAGGAGGCAAAAAGAAATGCCCTGCAATCTTCTATGGCGGAAGGACATGCAGCAAACTTCAATCCACCTCAGGCCCAGCCGCCACTGCATTTACCCAGTGTGCTGTTAAGGAGATATAACGTCCCTGCCCGTGCTTACTGGTCCACATATCAGTGGTTATATGGACCTTGCCACAGATGGTGTTGCGCAGTGCACACCTTATTTTGTCCGCCATTTGGTTGTGCAGGGAAGGGATGGCTCATCTGGAAAAGTAGCGGCGGCTGGGAACCACGTACTGTGGGACAGCCACTGCCATAAGGTTTTTAAAAGTGTCTGTCTCCACCAGACAGAATGACAGCATTTCAAATGCCAGGAATTTTGAAATGCTGGCATTAAGGGCCAGAGAGCGAGGGTGTTTTGGGGGGGTACTTCGTCTTTTTCTCCAGTGTTTGGGAGATAGACAGCTGAACGCTTCCATGGGACATTGTGGAGATGCTTGGTGACCGAGGTGGTGGGGTTGCTGCCACATCCTCTGTTTGCTGGGTGGCAGGTGCCACTGTCACTCCAGAGGGGGAGGAAGAGGCAGAGACTGCAGCAGAAGAGGGAGCAGAAGGAGCCTGAGACCTTTATTGGTTTTGGAGGTGTTTACTCCACTGCAACTCGTGCTTTGCATTTAGATGCCTGGTCATGCAGGTTGTGCTCAGGTTTAAAGTGTTTATGCCTCGCTTCAGGCTCTGATTGCACAGCGTGCAAACCACTCGTGTCTTGTCATCTGCACATTGTCTGGAGAACTTCCACGGCAGGAAACTCCTTGGAGCTGGCTTTGGTGTGCTCAGTCCCTGGGTGCGGTGGGCAGTAGCAGGCGTACTGTCTAGGGGACGGCCGCTCTGCTTTTGCACCCTGCTCTCTCTTTTGCTGTGCTGGTGGATCTGTGCGACCACCACCTCTTCTTCCTCCGAACTGCACACGTTACTCGCATGTGGGGTTTAGGACCTCATCATCCTCCACATCATCTTACACCCACTCTTCACCCCTGCCCTCCTTGTCGGTCTGCATACTGCAGAAAGGCGCAGCAGTTGGCATCTGTGTTTCATCATCATCAGAGACGTGCTGCAGAGGTCCTTCCGTGTCCACATCCTGAAACATGTGGTTTGGCATGGGTGCACTCAATCTCTTCCACTTCTGGGGCAGGGCTATGTGGATGGTCTACGAAAACCCTGCCAGCAGAGTCATCAAAAAGCATAAGAGAATGCTGCATGACTTGGGGCTCAGACTGCTTGGATGATTTGCAAGGGGGTGAGGTGAAAGGCAGATGCCCATGGGCTGCAGGTCCCAACCAGGTGGGAGACAGCGTGAAGGAACTGGAGGCACTGTCAGCCACCCAATCTGCTATCGCCTGTACTTGTTCTGGCCTCACCATTCGTACAGCGGCATTCGGGCCTACAAAATAACACTGACTGTTCTATCGCCTACGTGCACCTGAGGAAGGTGTTTCATTTGGGCGTGTAGCTGGCACAGATCGACCACATCCTCTCCCTGCAACAGGAGCTCCACCTCCACCAGCAGCACCACGACCAGGGCCACGTCCCTTATTTGATGCTCTCCTCATTCTTTGCGTTCACCCACCAAACTAACAGATTTGCAAAATTTATTTCCCAGTCAGTTATGCAGTGCAGGGGTAGTGTGAAAGAAAAAAGGGGTACAGATCACCCAGCCTGCAATCTAAACTCTGCCGAATTTACACAATATATTTCCCAGTCAGGTATGCAGTGCAGGGGTAGTGTGAAAGAAAATAGAGGTACAGAACACCCAACAATCTAAACTCCACCGAATTTACAGAATATATTTTCCAGTCAGGTATCCAGTGCAGGGGTAGTTTGAAAGAAAAAAGGGGTACAGATCACCCAGCCAGCAATCTAAACTCTGCCGAATTTACACAATATTTTTCCCAATTAGATATGCAGTGTAGTTTTAGTTTGAAAGAAAAAAGGGGTACAAATCACCCAACAATCTAAACTCCACCGAATGTACAGAATATATTTCCCAGTCAGGTATGCAGTGCAGGGGTAGTGTGAAAGAAAAAAGGGGTACAGATCACCCAGCCAGCAATCTAAACTCTGACAAACTTACACAATATATTTCCCAGTCAGGTATGCAGTGCAGGGGTAGTGTGAAAGAAAAAAGGGGTACAGATCACCCAGCAATCTAAACTCCACCGAATTTACAGAATATATTTCCCAGTCAGGTATGCAGTGCAGGGGTAGTTTGAAAGAAAAAAAGGGGTAGAGCACACAGCCAGCAATATAAACTCCACCGAATTTACAGAATATATTTCCTAGTCAGTTATGCAGTGCAGGGGTAGTGTGAAAGAAAAAAGGGGTACAGATCACCCAACAATCTAAAGGCCTCGGAATTTACAGAATATATTTCCCAGTCAGGTATGCAGTGCAGGGGTAGTTTGAAAAAAAAAAAGGGTACAGATCACCCAGCCAGCAATCTAAACTGTGCCGAATTTACACAATACATTTCCCAGTCAGGTATGCAGTGCAGGGGTAGTCTGAAAGAAAAAAAGGGGTACAGATCACCCAGCCAGCAATCTAAACTCTGCAGAATTTACAGAATATATTTCCCAGTCAGGTATGCAGTGCAGGGGTAGTGTGAAAGAAAAAAGGGGTACAGATCACCCAGCCAGCAATCTAAACTGTGCCGAATTTACACAATACATTTCCCAGTCAGGCATGCAGTGCAGAGTAGTCTGAAAGAAAAAAAGGGGTACAGCTCACCCAGCCAGCAATCTAAACTCTGCATAATTTACAGAATATATTTCCCAGTCAGGTATGCAGTGCAGGGGTAGTTTGAAAGAAAAAAGGGGTACAGATCACCCAGCCAGCAATCTAAACTCTGCAGAATTTACACAATACATTTCCCAGTCAGGTATGCAGTGCAGGGGTAGTCTGAAAGAAAAAAGGGGAACAGATCGTCCAGCCAGCAATCTAAACGCCGCCAGAATATATTTCCCTGTCAGGTATGCAGTGCAGCAGGAACACACCCTCCAAGCCACTTGTGAATCACTGGCCTGATAACCGTGGAAATGTCCACCCGCAATCTAAGAGCTGGATTTACTGACTATATTTCACTCTCAGAAATAGAGTGCAGGCCGTAAAGGTACTTTATGGCAAAAAAAAAAGTGATTTTATTTTTCACCCACAATGTCACAGTTGTATTTACTGATTATTTTTCACTCTCAGTAATACAGTGCAGGCCACAAACCTACTTTTTAGCAAAAAAATAATAATTTGTCCCCTCAGGATCTAACAGATGGATTTACTGAATTGATTACACTGTCACATATGCAGCATAGGGGTACTTTACAGAAAAAAATGTGAATGTCACACCCTGGGTCCCTGAATTCACAGATGGATTACCTATATTATTTCCACTTCCCCTGGCACATATGCAGTGCAGGTGCACTTAAAAAATGGGTATATGTCGCCCACTGAACTACAAGAACAGGATTAAATTATTGTCCCTGGCACATATGCAGGTGCAAATGCACTGCACTTGCACAAAATTGCCACCGACGCCCACCTAACTAACAGACGGATTAAAACTTATTTTTCTGTGTCACTGGGCTCAGGGCAGGGTGCAGAAATGTTGCAATCCACCTACACAAAAAATCGCTGTAGATCGCAGACTTAACACCAAGCTCTGATATCAGATTCTTTCCTAGTCTCTCCCTCACAGCAGCAGCATCCTATCCCTACACTAGTAAGAGCTGAGGTGATGTGCGGCGCTATGTGACTCCAGTTTATATGGAGGCTGGGTCACATGCTGTACTGGCCAATCACAGCCATTCCATTAGTAGGTTCAGGTTCGCTCCACACTATACAGGATTTGTACAAGTTTTATCTCTAATCCCATTTTCACTTGGACTCCTGTTTATGAATGAATGAAGGTAATATTTTCTATATATTTATTAAAATATATTATAAATATAATACTACCTTTTCAGAACATAGCATGCAGGGAGCATGCTGCTGAGTATGAGCCTTTTTGCATCTTTGTGCTATCTGATAAGAGTAATGATGGGAAGAAATAAGGAGTGAAAGAATAGGTGTCCTTCCTCAGTTGGACGATTAGTAAATTATCTTACATTATAGTGTGATGACTTTGCATTCCCCCTTGGGTACCTGTTAGTATCTGGAACTTCTGCTGTCAGATGTAGATGCAAAGTGCCAAAACCACAGCTGACTATCCAGCGCTCTGTATCAGTTGCTACAACTGCAGGAGATGATTCTTTATAGGTCTGAGAAATCTAAGAGAACTGTAAATGCATCTTTCCAATCTTCTATGCATTGCAGTTAACTGATATATTTACCGGTATCTTCTAAATTTGTTTTCTCCCATGACTAGACGTGACATACAGTAATATAGGAAGATTATCAATCATTTATTTGAATCAGACTTTATATCTGTTCTTTTGTCAAAGGCAGTTCATAAAGACAACACTTGGTTATATGTCCAACTAGAGCATGTGGATCAGCTCAGACCGGGATTCCCTGTACAGCGATCAGTGCAGTGAATAAATTATCTTGTGCCGGCAGCCGGCACTGGTGTTCCCCCATCAGTGGTGTCACCCGGTGTGGCCCGCACCCCCCTCCCAACGCCACTGTGTGGATGTGAAAGGGGAGGAGAGTCCCCTGCTCAGGGTCATGTTCTATGAGCCAGAGGGGAGAGCTGGTTTATAAAAGAGGCTCCTGCTCTGGTGGGTCTGGTCATTAGGATGGATTTGATCTAATGCTACATTTTTGCTGCAGTGGCTGCTGCTTAGAAATGTATGGGCATAAGTGGCTTTCTCCTACAGGTTGATCGTCAAGGGCTGAGAAGCCAGCTTCCAATGAAGAAAGAGATTTTCTTCACCAGATAGCCCTTTTAATACAATCTCTTTAATTAATATAATTATTATTTACTTTTAGAGTGCCAATAATTCCAGGGTTGTGTTCGCATGAAAAGAGTTACAGCATATAAAAAGACAAAAACAAGTACAATAAACATAAAATCAGTGAGTACAGATGGAGAAAAGACCCTGCCAAAGAGAGCAGATGAGGAAAGAAGCTGCTCATATGGTAATGTAGAAGCAGCTGAGTTGTGGACATTTCTGAAATGGGTTTTTGGGTTGCTTTTGAAAGTTTGAAAAGTGGGGACTGTCTGCTTTGCTGGGGTGCAAGTTTTTGGATATGACTGTGTGAAGAGCAGATAAGAGGACTGGAGAGCATAAGAAGAAGTCTTATGAGGTTATATCTGGGGAGATATCAGGAGATTTGGCCAACGATGTTTGGAGAGGACAGGTTGTGTATGACCCTTTATGCCATTATTAAAAGGGGTTCTTCAGGCTTTTAATATTGATTACCTATCCTCAGGATAGGTCATCAATATCAGATTGGTGTGGGTCCGACACCTGGTACCCCCGTCGATCTACTGTATCCATTTACACTGATGACACTCAAGTTTCCCTCTCTGGCACAGATGTTATCTCTCTGCTATCATGAATCCCAGTATCATTAAGGTATATTCTCCTTCTTTTATCACTAAAATTTTACCTAGAAAAAAATGAATTCACTATCTATCTCGATGTCACTCAGTACCTTCCCCCTTCACTGGACCTAATGACTCACAGTTAATGACTCTACTCTTTCACCAGCCTAACACCAAAAGAAAAAAGACCTAATTGGGTCACACCTTACCACCAACAACCCCTATTCAATGTTCATGTGTTCTGACCCACAATAGTAAACACCAATCACAGAGAAATAATATCTGAATTCATCATAATGTTTATTAGTCCAAATACATTAAAAAAATTGACAATAAGAATACGAATCATGTACAGCTTTCCACAATCATCATATATCCATATGGGTAAAAGGACACATCAGGTGGTACACAGGAAGAGAGGATCGGGGGGAGGGAGGGGAGGCAAAAAGAGCCCCCTCGATATAATTAAAGTGCTACTAGTGCATAATACATAATATGAATAAAGCCAAAAAGCCCACACCTAAGAACAATATTTTGATATAGCTACAAAGGCAAGTAATATACAATTAGAACACGGCAAATGTAAACAGCATGTAAAAAGTCAGTGCATGTTCCTATAGCTAATCAAAGTTTAGAACAACAAGTTGCCCATGCTGCAAATGGTGAATCACTAGGTCATGGCTATAATGTACCTCACCCGTCCCCTCCTGTGTCACTCACCCACCTCGACGCGTTTCGCACACTGCTTCGTCAGGAGATTGAGCAGTGTGCCGCCTGACGAAGCAGATATATGATGATTGTGGAAAGCTGTACATGATTCGTATTCTTATTGTCAATTTTTTTAATGTATTTGGACTAATAAACATTATGATGAATTCAGATATTATTTCTCTGTGATTGGTGTTTACTATTGTGGGTCAGAACACATGAACATTAAATAGGGGTTCTTTCACCAGCCTGACAAGTCTGCTGCCTTGGAATAATCTTCAATTCCTCCCTGTCTTTACAACTGCACATATAATCTCTTGCCACCGCTCCTGCAAAAAATATTTCTCAAATTCACTCATTCCTCATCTGAGGTGGGAATCTGAGTTGCCCCTGGACAAAGGTATTGATGTAGAAGAGTTGCGGGTGCCTGGTCAGAGCTTTGAGGAACAATAACAGATTGTGGTGAGATGAGGAGGTAAGGTGAGAGTGGCAGACACTCAGTGTTCAGTTTGTGAGTTATGAGATTCAGGAGAGGGGCCTTCCTGTAAAACCAAGAGAGGAGAAAGTTTGCAGCAAGAGGGAGTGATTAGAGTTGAGTGGACACCTGGATGTTCGGGTTCGTCGAGTTCAGCCGAACTTCGCAAAACTTGACCCCAAACCCGAATGGGGACCCGAACTTTTGGGCACTAAAATGGCTCTAAAAACTGTCATGGAAAGAGCTAGAGGGCTGCAAAAGGCAGCAAAATGTGCTTAAGAGCATGGCAAGTGCTATGCAAACAAATGTGGATAGGGAAATAACTTAAAATAAAATAAACAAAAATTAAAAAAAACTATCTTGAACTAGGAGGAGGTGGATGTGGAGTAGGAGGTTAAAGGAGGCGGTGACCGTGGCAGTGTAGGTGGAAGCGGGGGTGGAGGTGGAAAAGGTAGCTAACACTAACATAGTAACATAGTACATAAGGCTGAAAAAAGACATCTGTCCATCCAGTTCGGCCTGTCAACCTGCAAGTTGATCCAGGAAGGCAAAAAAAAAACTGTAAGGTAGAAGCCAATTTTCCCCACTTAAGGGGAATAAAAAATTCCTTCCCGACTCCAATCAGGCAATCAGAATAACTCCCTGGATCAACGACCCCTCTCTAGTAGCTGTAGCCTGTAATATTATTACACTCCAGAAATACTTCCAGGCCCTTTTAAAATCCTTTATTGTACTCACCATCACCCCCTACTCAGGCAGAGAGTTCCATAGTCTCACTGCTCTTACCATAAAGAATCCTCTTCTATGTTTGTGTACAAACCTTCCTTACTCCAGACGCAAAGGATGTCCCCTCGTCACAGTCCAGGGATAAATAGATGATGGGAGAGATCTCTGTACTGACCCCTGATATATTTATACATAGTTATTAGATCTCCCCTTAGTCGTCTTTTTCTAAAGTAAATAACCCTAATTTTGATAACCTTTCAGGGTACTGTAGTTGCCCCATTCCAGTTATTACTTTAGTTGCCCTCCTCTGAACCCTCTCCAGCTCTGCTATGTCTGCTTTGTTCACATGAGCCCAGAACTGTACACAGTACTCCATGTGTGGTCTGACTAGCGATTTGTAAAGTGGTAGGACTATGTTCTCATCACGGACATCTATGCCCCTTTTGATGCAACCCATTATCTTTTTGGCCTTGGAGGCAGCTGCCTGACACTGGGTTTTGCAGCTTAGTTTGCTGTCTATTGAAATTCCTAGATCCTTTTCCATGTCAGTGTTACCGAATGTTTTACCATTTAGTATGTACGGGTGACTTGCATTATTCCTTCCCATGTGCATAACTTTACATTTGTCAGTGTTAAACCTCATCTGCCACTTATCTTCCCAAGCCTCCAATCTATCCAGATCTATCTGTAGCAGTATATTGTCCTCTTCATTTTTAATTACTTTACACAGTTTAGTTTCATCTGCAAACATTGATATTTTACTATACAAGCCTTCTACAAGATCATTAACAAATATATTGAAAAGAATAGGGCCCAGTACTGGCCCCTGAGGTACCCCACTATTGACAATGACTTCTTCTTGGGTCAGACAGGACACTTTTAATGGAGGATTTATTTTTACATTCAGCATTTCATCTGATAGTTTATTTTCCTCAGTGAATACATTGGAGAGAAAAATATTTAGCTTTGCTTTCTCCCCCCTCTTTAAAAGGCCAACACCTTCAGATTTATACTTTTTAACATTTATATAATTGAAGAACATTTTAGAGTTAGTTTTACTCTCTTTGGCAATTAATCTCTCAGTCTCTAGTTTGGCCACTTTTTTGTTTTTTACTTGTTTTAGTGAATTATATGCTTTCTTTTTGTTATTTATTGCTTTCTTTACATTTCCATTTGTCCACATTGGTTTCTTTTTGTTCCTTAACCTTTTACGGTGTGTACCTCTCACAATGAGAATTTAGGATGCTTTTAAAGATATCCAATTTTGTGGCTGTATTTTTGTTTTTGAGGACTTTATCCCAGTTAGTTAGGCCTATGGCCTCGCTTAGTTGGCTAAATTTAGCTTTTTTAAAGTCTGGTATTTTTGTTCCTCCCTGTAGAAATGCTCTTTTGAATGATAATTGGAAGGATATTACTTTATGGTCACTATTTCCCAGGTGTCCCCCAACTTGCACATCTGTTGTTCTGTCAGGTCTATTGGTTAATGCTAAGTCCAGTATGGCCGTCCCACTAGTCGGGTCTTGAACCAGTTGGGAAAGGTAATTGTCTTTGGTTATTGCCAAGAACCTGTTTCCTTTATGCGATGTACAGCTTTCAGTTTCCCAGTCTCTATCTGGGTAGTTGAAGTCCCACATAATAACCACCTCATTATGATTTGTGGCCTCGTCTATCTCGTTTAGTAATAGATTTTCTGTGGACTCTGGTATATTAGGTGGTTTATAGTAAACTCCTATTAGTAATTTATTATTGTTTTTGGCTGTTTTTAAAAAAAATTGGGGTAGCCCCTAAAATATTGGGACATATAAAAAAATAAAACAAAGAATAAGTGCATTTGAGTAGTGATGTCCCGAACTATTTGCCGGCGAACTGTTTCTTAGCGAACATAGCTTGTTAGCGTTCGCCGCGGCGGGCAAACATGTGCGATGTTCGCGCTCGCCCCATATGCTTTAATATTGAGCAAACTTTGACCCTGTACCTCACAGTCAGCAGACACATTCCAGCCAATCAGCATACCCTCCCACCTCCTATCAAAAAGCAAGGACGGCATCCATCTTAGATTTCTAGAAGCTGCAGTGTTAGTAGTTGTAATCACAATGCGATTAATATAACCTGTATTAATCGCATTGCGAATTCAACTTAGAGCTGGGTTCCTAATAGTTGTATTGCTAGAATATAACGAAGATTGAGAATATAGCGCTATATTCGTTATATTCGTCAATTCTAGCAATACAACCATTAGGAACTCAGATCTAAGTTGTAATTGCAATGTGATTAATATAACCTATATTAATTGCATTGCGAATTCTGCTTAGAGCTTGGTTCCTTATGGTTGTATTGCTAGAATATAACGAAGATTGAGAATATAGTGCTATATTCTCAATCTTCGTTATATTCTAGCAATACAACCATTAGGAACCCAGCTCTTAGTTGAATTTGCAATGCGATTATTGCAGGTTATATTAATCGCAATTTTCCGTGGGAGTTTTGCCATGAATCCGCCTCCGGCATGCCACAGTCCAGGTGTTAGTCCCCTTGAAACAACTTTTCCATCACTATTGTGGCCAGAAAGAGTCCCTGTGGGTTTTAAAATTCGCCTGTCTATTGAAGTCTATGGCGGTTCGCCCTGTTCGCGAACGGAAAATTTTATGTTCGCGACATCTCTACACTTAAGTAGAAGAATGGATGGTTGAGGCCGGTATAAATGTCTATTCTGCACAAGGTACAGACAAGTCTTGTGGGATCCATGCCTGGTTCATTTTAATAAATGTGAGCTTATCCACGTTGGCTGTGGACAGACTGCTGCGCTTGTTTGTAATAATGCCCCCTGCCGTGCTAAATCCACGTTCAGACAATACACTGGCTGCAGGGCAGGCCAACACCTTCAAGGCATAAACGGCAAGCTCAGGCCATGTGTCCAATTTGGAGACCCAGAAGTTGAATGGGGCAGACCCATCCGTCAATACGTATAGGCGTGTGTACACATACTGCTCCACCATGTTGCTGAAATGCTGCCTCCTCTAAGACGTTCCATATCAGCTGGTGGTGCTGGTTGTAGGGGCATGCTGAGAAAGCTTTTCTAAATTTCGGCCATGCTAACCCTGCCTTCTGAGGTACTGGCAGTGCCCCAGCTGCGTTGGCGACCTCTTCCTCCTCCTCTGCCTTGGCCTTGTGCTTCCAATGAGCCCCCACTGTCAGGTGGGAATGCCATCAGCAGCGCGTCTACCAGTGTGCGTTTGTAGTCACGCATCTTTCGATCAGTAACAGAGGTTTTTACTAAATTTAGTTCCCTGTCAGCAATGCAGAGCAGGGGTTTTTCACCAGCAAAACTGGGTTCATGTCACCCACCAATGGAACAGACTATTTTTAGAAATTTAAGTCCCTGGCACCCAGGCAGAGCAGGGATTTATTCACAGCAAAATGGGGTTCATGTCACCCACCAATGGAACAGACGATTACTAGAAATTTAGGCACCTGGCACCCAGGCAGAGCAGGGGTTTATTTACAGCAAAACTGGGTTCATGTCACCCACCAATGGAACAGACTATTTTTAGAAATTTAGGTCCCTAGCACCCAAGCAGAGCAGGGGTTCATTCACGGCAAAACTGGGTTCATGTCACCCACCAATGGTAAAGACAAATTTTAGAAATTTAGGTCCCTGGCACCCAGGCAGAGCAGGTGTTTATTCATGGCAAAACTGGGTTCATGTCACCCACCAATGGATCAGACGAATTTTAGAAATTTAGGTCCCTGGCACCCAGGCAGAGAAGGGGTTTATTCACAGAAAAATGGGATTCATGTCACCCACCAATGGAACAGATGATTTTTAGAAATTTAGGTCTGTGGCACCCAGGCAGAGCAGGGGTTTATTCACGGCAAAACTAGGTTCATGTTACCCACCAATGGAACAGACGATTATTAGAAATTTAGGTCCCTGGCACCCAGGCAGAGAAGGGGTTTATTCACAGAAAAACGGGATTCATGTCACCCACCAATGGAACAGATGATTTTTAGAAATTTAGGTCTGTGGCACCCAGGAAGAGCAGGGGTTTATTCACGGCAAAACTAGGTTCATGTCACCCACCAATGGAACAGACGATTTTTAGAAATTTAGGCCCCTGGCACCCAGGCAGAGCAGGGGTTTATTCGCGGCAAAACGGGGTTCATGTCACCCACCAATGGAACAGACGATTATTAGAAATTTAGGTCCCTGGCACCCAGGCAGAGAAGGGGTTTATTCACAGAAAAACGGGATTCATGTCACCCACCAATGGAACAGATGGTTTTTAGAAATTTAGGTCTGTGGCACCCAGGAAGAGCAGGGGTTTATTCGCGGCAAAACGGGGTTCATGTCACCCACCAATGGAACAGACGATTTTTAGAAATTTAGGCCCCTGGCACCCAGGCAGAGCAGGGGTTTATTCGCGGCAAAACGGGGTTCATGTCACCCACCAATGGAACAGACGATTTTTAGAAATTTAGGCCCCTGGCACCCAGGCAGAGCAGGGGTTTATTCGCGGCAAAACGGGGTTCATGTCACCCACCAATGGAACAGACGATTATTAGAAATTTAGGCCCCTAGCACCCAGGCAGAGCAGGGGTTTATTCACGGCAAAACTGGGTTCATGTCACCCACCAATGGAACAGACAATTTTTAGAAATTTGTTGCGGCCATTAAGTTTTGCCTGCGATTGCGTTCAGTTGTTTGGTTCTTTCCACGTGGGTGCAAAGCACTGCTGCATACACACCTGACAAACACAGCTTTACTACACAGTTGACATACACACACACAGAACAAGTGCGTATACCTCATGACAAACACAATTTTGCTGCGTCAGGGCTATTCAGGTAAGAAAGAAAATAATTGTGTTGTGGAAAAAGTGTGGTTGTGTCTAGGGTTGAGCGGACCCATGGATGTTCGGGTTCGGCAAAGGGCTGCAAAGGGAAGCAAAAGGGGGGTATGAGCTGGACAAATTGCCCTGCAAAAAAATGTGGATAGGGAAATGACTTAAACTAACATAGAATATAAAAAATGATAATCTTGAACTAGGAGGCGGAGGTCAAAGTGGAGTAGAAGGTTGAGGAGGGGGTGGACGTGCGGAGTAAGTGGAAGCGGCGGTGGAGAAGGTAGCCAACACTGTTGTTGTTTTATTTTTGTTTTATTTTTTAGGGGGAAGACCCCAAAACATTGGGAAATAGAACAGAGAATGCAAAGAGAAAGTGCGCTGGAGTCTAACAATGGCTGGTTGCGGCCGGTATACTTGTCTATTCAGCACAAGGTATGGGTCCTCTGGGATCCATGCCTGGTTCATTTTAATGAACGTGAGCTTGTCCATGTTGGCTGTGGACAGGTGGCTGCTCTTGTCTGTGATCACCCCCCCTGCCATACTAAACACACGTTCGGATAATACACTGCCCGCAAGGCAGGCCAGCACCTCCAAGGCGTAAAGGGCAAGCTCAGGCCATGTGCCCAATTTGGAGACCCAGAAGTTGAATGGGGCAGACCCATCAGTCAGTAGGTGTAGGCGTGTGCACACATACTGTTCCACCATGTTGCTGAAATGCTGCCTCCTGCTAAGACGTTCCATATCAGCTGGTGGTGCTAGTTGTTGTGGGGTGCTAACAAACCTTTTACACATTTCGGCCATGCTAACCCTCCCTTCTGAGGTGCTGGCGATGCCCCAGCTATGTTGGTGACTTCTTCTTCCTCCTCTGCCTTCACCTTGTGCTTCCACTGAGCCCCCGCTGTCAGGTGGAAATGCCATCAGCAGCACGTCTACCAGCATGCGCTTGTACTCGCGCATCTTCCAATCATGCTCCAGTGACGGAATTAAGGACGGCACATTGTCCTTGTAGCGGAGATCCAGCAGGGTGGGCACCCAGTAATTAGCACTGGTTAGAATGTGGGCAACTCGGCGGTCGTTGCGCAGGCACTGTAGCATGTAGTCGCCTATGTATGCCAGGCTGCCCAGAGGGAACGACAAGCTATCCTCTGTGGGAGGTGTATCGTCTGTGTCCTCTGTATCCCCCTAGCCATCCTCCAGTGATGGCCATAAGCTGCTTTGGGTACCACCCTGCTGTTCCTCCTCCTCCAGAACTGTGCCCTAGCTGGACAATTGTGTACCTGGCCTATGTTGGTGCAGGAACCCAACCTCCGAGCCACCTGTGAATGACTGGCCTGATAACCGTTGAAATGATCCCTCCTCCTCTTCCTGCTATGACACATCTTCCTCCATCATCGCAACACTGAGAAAGGTGTCATCGGCACGGCCTTGTTGGAGTACTCAAAGCAGCGCAACAAGGCATACAGGTCTCGCATGGAGGCCCACTCAGTGGCGGTGAAGTATTGCTGTTCCGCAGAGCGACTGACCCGTGCATGCTGCAACTGAAACTCCATTATCGTCTGCTGCTTCTCACACAGTCTCTCCAGCATGTGCAAGGTGGAGTTTCACCTTGTGGGCATGTCGCATATGAGGCGGTGAGTGGGAAGGCCAAAGTTACGCTGCAGCGCAGACAAGCGAGCAGCAGCAGGGTGAGAATGTTGAAAGTGCGCACAGACGGCCCGCACTTTCTGCAGCAACTCTGACATATTGGGGTAGTTTTTCAGGAATCTCTGCACCATCAAATGCTTTTGGTGCCATCCTGCTGTGAACACGGTTCCTCCTCATCCTCTCCATCCTCCATAACTGTGTCCTGGCTGGATAGTTGTGTACCTGGCCTCTGTTGGTGCAGGAACCCACACTTCGAGCCACTTGTGAATGACTGACCTGATAACTAGAGTTGAGCAACCGTACCGAATTTTAGGATTTTTTGTAATAGTTCGGGTTCGGTGTTCGTCAGATTTTATGGCGCTTGTTGAAAAGCTGCTGGGCAGCCAATCAACAAGCGTCTAACTATTTTGTCCTTAGAAGCCATCACAGCCATGCCTACTAATCGCATGGCTGTGATTGGCTAAGTGCAGCATGTGACCCAGCAATGGCATTTTTTTTTTTTTTTATGAGGCCAGTGACAAAGACCTTTATATTTCTGTGAGTGGTTGGTGTCGGCGTCCATTTTGTGCAAGTGACATGCACTTGCAGCTGCATACTGTATGTGCCAGGGACAGTAATAGAATCCAGTCTTTTTACTTCATTTGGCAAAATTTACCAATTTTTCAAGTGCACCGTCACCCGTCAGTTTGATTGGTGGTTAAATAAATCATATATTTTGTTGAAATAAATTCCATCCTCTGCCTGCACAGGCAATCTGATAGTGAAAAATAATCTGTTAACCGCCTGCCGACCGCCTAACGCAGGGCTGCGTCCAGGCGGCGGCAGGTCTGTTCCTCCTTGACGCGGCGGCACGTCATCTCGCGAGAGGTGAGATTTGATGTGAACGCGCGTGCGTTCACAGCAGATCGCGTCTCAGCAGTTATACTACAGCCTGCCAGCGATGATCAATCGCTGGCAGGCTGTAGACGCAAAATAAATCGCATCAAACAGGTATATCAGACGCTGTTTTGTTTTCCACATTTTGCAGATCCGCACATTGCCAGAACTATATAGAAAATGCCTTTTCTTGTCCGCAATTGCGGACATGAATAGGACATGTTCTATATTTTTGCGGAACGGAAGTGCAGACCCGCAATTCCGGATCCCAGCGGGACAAAGTCTGTCCCCATAGAAATGAATGGGTCCGCAATTCCGTTCCGCAAACAGAATTGCTGACGTGTGAATGGGGCATAAGGGTCCTTTATCACCGCCAGTTAGTTAGCTACTTGTTAGGTAGTTAGTGCCCAGGCCACCGCACCACAGTCACTGATTTTGGCAAAGATTTTTTTATCCACATTAATCGATGCGAATGAAAAAATCTGTGCCGTTCATTTTATTTTTTTTAAGAGGCTGAACGGAAAAAAAAATCTCATTACCCGAATGCTCAATATAAGGAGAATAGCAGAAACTCCTAATGCTGGCCATACGTGTAATGATTGCGGAGACCCTCAAATGCCAGGGCAGTACAAACACCTTACATGTGACCCCATTTTAGAGGGGTATGGTGAGTTCATATAAAATTTTATTTTTTGTCACAAGTTAGTGGAATATGAGATATATATATATATATATATATATATATATATATATCAAATTCCGCTAACTTGTGCCCAAAAAAATTTTTTTCTGTGAACTCGCCATGCCCCTCACGGAATACCTTGGGTTGTCTTCTTTCCAAAATGGGGTCACATGTGGGGTATTTATACTGCCCTGGCATTTTAGGGGTCTCTAAAGCGTGAGAATCCAAATGCGTAAAAATGCCCTGTGAAATCCTAAAGGTACTCATGGGAATTTGGGCTCCTTTGCGCATCTTGGCTGCAAAAAAGTGTCACACATTGGTATCGCCGTACTCAGGAGAAGTAGGGCAATGTGTTTGGGGGTGTATTTTTACATATACTCATGCTGGGTGTGAGAAATATCGCTGTAAACGACAACTTTTTAAAAAATTTTATACAAAGTTGTCAATTTACAGAGATATTTCTCTCACCCAACATGGGTATATGTAAAAATAAACCCCAAAACACATTGCCCTACTTCTCCTGAGTACGGCCATACCACATGAGTGACATTTTTTTGCAGCCTGGGTGCACAAATGGGCCCAAATTCCAACAAGTACCTTTAGGTTTTACAGGGATGCTCACAATTTAGCCCCACCCAAAATGCCAGAACAGTACAAACACCCCACAAATGACCCCATTTTGGAAAGAAGACACCCCAAGGTATTCTCTGAGGGGCATAGTGAGTCCATGAAAAATTGAACTTTTTGCCACAAGTTAGCGGAAAGGGAGACTTTGTGAGAAGAAAACAGTAAAAAATCAATTTCCACTAACTTGTGCCAAAAAAAAAATCTTCTATGAACTCGCCATGCCACTCACGGAATACCTTGGAGTGTCTTCTTTCCAAAATGGGGTGACATGTGGGGTATTTATACTGCCCTGACATTTTAGGGGCCCTAAAGCGTGAAGAAAAATGCGTAAAAATGCCCTCCTAAAAGGTACTCATTGGAATTTGGGCCTCTTTGCGCATCTTGGCTGCAAAAAAGTGTCACTCATGTGTTATCGCCGTACTCACGAGAAGTAGGGAAATGTGTTTTGGGGTGTATTTTTACATATACCCATGCTGGGTGAGAGAAATATCTCAGTAAATTGACACCTTTGTATAAAATTTTTCAAAAAGTTGTCATTTACAGAAATATTTCTCACACACAGTATGGGTATATGTAAAAATACACTCCAAACATACTGCTCACTTCTCGAGTAATGACATACATAGTGACACTTTTTTGCAGCCAAGATGCGCAAAGGGGCCCTAATTCCAATGAGTACTTTTAGGATTTCACAGGGCATTTTTAGGCATTTGGATTCTCATGCTTTAGGGCCCATAAAATGCCAGGGCAGTATAAATACCCCACAATTGACCCCATTTTGGAAAGACACCCCAAGGTATTCTGTGAGGGGCATGTCGAGTTCACAGAAATATTTTTTTTTTTGGCACAAGTTAGCGGAAATTGATTTATTTATGTATTTTTTGTTTTTTACAAAGTCTCATATTCCACTAACGTGACAAAAAATTTTTTACATGAACTCACCATACCCCTCACAGAATACCTTGGGGTGTCTTCTTTCTAAAATGGGGTCACTTGTGGGGTATTTATACTGCCCTGGCATTTTAGGGGTCTCTAAAGCGTGAGAAGAAGTCTGGAATCTAAATGCGTTAAAATGCCCTGTGAAATCCTAAAGGTACTCGTTGGAATTAGGGCCCCTTTGCGCATCTTGGCTGCAAAAAAGTGTCACACATGTGGTATCGCCGTACTCCGGAGAAGTAGGGCAATGTGTTTTGGTGTGTATTTTTACATATACTCATGCTGGGTGTGAGAAATATCTCTGTAAATGACAACTTTTTAAAAAATGTTATACAAAGTTGTCAATTTACAGAGATATTTCTCTCACCCAACATGGGTATATGTAAAAATACACCCCAGTGAATAGATCTTTACAGATACCTTATACCCTACATAGGGTTTGGAAGAAGATTAAAGCACTCCTTAAAATCTCCCACGCGTTTGATTTTACACCTCTTTGGGGGAATAGGAATTTTGAAGAATTCTATAAAATCAAGGATTACAGTTATTGGATTAAGAAAGAAGTTGTTAGGGTTGCACACCTTTTTGATAGAGGGAAGTTTAGAACTATGGTTGATCACAATATCACGGAACCTACCTTATTAGATCGATTGATGTATTCAAGTATTAAACACGCATATGAAGCCACCAAGATTAAAGAGAGATTGTTTAGTCGACGTCACCCTTTCTTTGATTTTAGTTATGCACAAAGTGGTGTTGAGTTAAAAATTTCTAAATTATATGACAAACTACGCGAATCTATGGTTGAGGTAATTTCTTTTAAAAGCACAAGAAAATGGGAGCAGGAACTGCAGTCAGCTCCAATACAATGGATGCAGGTATATAGGAACTCTAAACTGGCCTCTATTTCTAATGCCCACAGGTTAATACAATTTAAAATTATTCATCGTTTGTACTATACACCTAAGATGCAATCTTTATTTGGTAGGAATACAGGGCCTGTAAATGTTCAAAGTGTGGAGCTGTAAATGCAGACTATAGCCACGTGTTGTGGAACTGTAAAGGGGTTAAAATGTTTTGGGTTCAGATTCTAACGGCCTTGCAGCAGGAAGCCCCTATTCTCTTTACCCCTGATATTCGGATGGTACTATTGGGGTATGTGGACCCTGAAATATCGATATCGCTTTCGCTAAAACGTATTTGGCTTCGTGGGTTGATGGTTGCTAAGGTCCTGCTGATTAGGTATTGGGGGGTGAGCCATGTCCCGTTATTCCAAGAATGGATGCATCTTTATCGTAGAATATGCTTGTACAATAGCCTATATGAAAAGGGTAGGAACGCCTGAGGGTCAAGCTTTGGTTAGGTTTACAAAACAATTCTGGAAGTAGGGAAGGGAACCACAGCCAAACGGGGAGGGGGGAGAGGGTTAAATATGGGGAAAAAAAAAAAAAGAAATTTTATATTTGCTATGTGATTGTACATTTGTAACATGAATTAAAATGTCATTTTTATAAGTATTATTAACATTAGGAAATGTAAATGAAAGACCAAATGAATGTTAAAGGGAAAAAAAAAAAAAAAAAAAATGCAAACTCACTAGCAACTATGAATTACAGTCCTTTACATGTAATCTATGAGACAGCAAGAAGAACTGCAGTTGTGGTGGTAGTAGGATGAATCCTGTGTCTTATCAGTGTTGCATATTGCAGTATTTTGCTATAGAAATAATAACCATCTATACTGTATGTGATATTTTATACACAATGTAAAATCTGTATTAATATTTAAAAAAAAGAATAAAAAAAAATGAAAAAAAAATACACCCCAAAACACATTGCCCTACTTCTCCTGAGTACGGCCATACCACATGAGTGACACTTTTTTGCAGCCTGGGTGCGCAAAGGGGCCCAAATTCTAACGAGTACCTTTAGGTTTTACAGGAATGCTCACAATTTTGCCCCGTCCAAAATGCAAGAACAGTAAACACACCACACAAATGACCCCATTTCGGAAAGTAGACACCCCATGGTATTCACTGAGGGGCATAGTGAGTCCGTGGGAGATATTTTTTTTTTTTGCTAGAAGTTAGCAGAAATGGAAACTTTATTTTTTTTTTCCTCAGAAAGTGTCATTTTTCGCTAACTTGTGAAAAAAAATTAAATGATACATTAACTCACTATCCCCCTCCGCGAATACTTTGGGGTGTCTTCTTTCTAAAATGGTGTCATTTGGGGGGTATTTATACTATCCTGGCATTCTAGCACCTGAAGAAACATGACAGGGGCTCCGAAAGTCAGAGCTGCTTAAAAATGCGGAAATTCACTTTTTTGCACCATAGTTTGTAAACGATATTACTTTTACCCAAACCAATAAATATACACTTATTGGATTTTTTTAAATCAAAGACATGTAGAACAATAGATTTATAGAAAAATTTATATAGACATGTAGTTTTAAAAAAAAAAAAACTTACAACAGAAAGTGAAAAATGTCATTTTTTTGCAAACATTTCGGTCATTTTTGATTAATAGCAAAAAAAGTAAAAATGTCAGCAACAATGAAATACCACCAAATGAAAGCTCTATTAGTGAGAAGAAAAGGAGGTAAAATTAATTTGGGTGGTAAGTTGCATGACGGAGCAATAAACGGTGAAATTAGCGTAGTGCAGAATTGTAAAAAAGTGGCCTGGTCATTAAGGGTGTTTAAGCTAGGGGGGCTGAAGTGGTTAATTCATCTTTTTCACTGGGGTTGAAGAAATCATATATTTTGTTGAAATAATTTCCATCCTCTGCCTGCACAGGCAATCTGATAGTGAACAATAATCTGTTAATTCATCTGTTTCACTGGTGTAGGAAAAATCCTCTTTTTTTCCTATAAAGGACCTTTTTGCCTTGTAATGCAAATCAAATAAAATCAGTAAATTCCACTGGGACATTGTGGGTGGAAAAAACACGTAATTTTTGGCACAAAGTAAATTTGTGGCCAGCTGTGTACTACTGCTAGTGTAGTGAAAGAATTTCACTTGCATCTGTCAGTTTCATTGGTGGGTGAAGAAATCATATATTTTGTTCAAATAATTTCCAGCTTCTGCCTGCACAGGCAATCTGATACTGAAAAATAATCTGTAAATCCATCTGTTTCATTGGGGTTAAAAAATCCTATTTTTTGTTCTATAAAGTACCTTATTGCCTTGTACTGTAGGTAAAATAAAATCAGTAAATTCCACTAGGACATTGTGGTTGGAAAAAAAACATAATTTTGGCCCATAAAGTACCCCTGCGGCCTGCGTTGGTGTTCCTGCTGAACTGCATACTTGACTTGTCAAAATTTATTCATTAAATTAGGTGGCGTACTACCGATTGTTGGGGGATCTGTGCCCCTCATATTTTTCAAAGAAACTTGTGACCTTAACCAATCTTTTATCCTTAACACGCTGCCAGGGCCTATTGAGCAGGACACACAGTGTAATAAATTTATCTGTCACATAGAGGTGTGACCAAAACCAATCTTTTCTGTTTATGACACAGGCACGGCATACCTGACCGGGAACAAGTTTTATTAAATCAGTCTGTTACTTCATTGGGTAAGAATGAGGAGAGCATCAAATAAGGGACGTGGCCATGGTCGTGGTGCTGCTGGTGTTGGTGGGGCTCCTTTTGCAGGGAGAGGACGTGGTGGATCTGTGCCAGCTACACACCCAAATGAAACACTTCCCTCAGGTTTGTGTAGACGACAGGGCCCTCCACGCTATTTAGTAGGCCCGAATTCCGCTCTACGAATGGTAAGGCCAGAGCACATACAGGCGCTAGTAGATTGGGTGGCTGATAATGCCTCCAGTACCTTCACATTGTCTCCCACCCGGTCCACTGCTGAAAGCTCAGAGTTTGCACCTGCAGGCCATGGGCAGCTATCTAGCACGTCACCCCCTTGCAAATCAGCAAAGCAGTCTGAGCCCCAAGTCATGCAGCAGGGTTTCCCCGGCCCATACACTTAGCCCTGCTCCAGAAGTGGAAGAGATTGAGTGCACCGATGCCCAACCACTTATGTTTGAGGATGACGACATGGGAAGACCACAGCAGTATGTCTCTGATGATGACGAAACACGGGTGCCAACTGCTGCGGCTTTTTGCAGTGTGCAAACCGACAAAGAAGGCAGGGGTGCAGAAGACTTGGTGGAAGATGATGTGGAAGAAGATGAGGTCCTAGACCCTACATGGGATGAAGGTCATGCTAGTGACCTGTGCAGTTCGGAGGAAGAGGCGGTGGTCGCACAGAGACACCAGCACAGCAAAAGAGGGAGCAGGGTGCAGAAGCAGAGCACCTGTCCCCTAGACACTACGCCTGCTACTGCCCACCACACCCAGGGACCGAGCACACCAAAGACAGCTCCAAGGAGTTCCCCGGGGTGGCAGTTCTTCACACAATGTGCAGACGACAAGACACGAGTGGTTTGCACGTTGTGCAATCAGAGCCTAAAGCAAGGCATAAACGTTCTAAACCTGAGCACAACCTGCATGACTAGGCATCTAAGTGCAAGACACGAGCTGCAGTGGAGTAAACACCTCCAAAACCAAGAAAAGTCTCTGGCTCCTCCTGCTCCCTCTTCTGCTGCAATCTCGGTCTCTTCTTCCACCTCTGGAGTGACAGTGGCAACGGCCAGCCTGAAAATGGAGGCTGTGACACCAACGCCACCACGTCCGTCACCTTCAACAAGCACCACCACAGTGTCCCATGGAAGCATTTAGCTGTCCATCTCCCAAACACTGGATCGAAAGAGGAAGTACCCCCTACCCACCCGTGATCCCTGGCCCTGAATGCCAGCATTTCAAAATTGCTGGCCTTTGAAATGCTGTCATTCCGTCTGGCGGAGACGGAGAGTTTTAAAAACCTTATGGCGGTAGCTGTCCCACAGTATGTCGTTCCAAGCCGCCACTACTTTTCCAGGCGAGCTATCCCTTACCTGCACAAGCAAGTGATGGACAAAATAAGGTGTGCACTGCGCAACGCCATCTGTGGCAAGGTTCACATAACTACCGATACTTGAACCAGTAAGCACGGCCAGGGCCGTTTTATCTCCCTAACAGCACACTGGGTAAATTCAGTGGTGGCTGGCCCAAGGCGAATAGCTGTTTGGCGCATGTCCTTCCGCTCCCGAGGATTGCAGGGCATTTCTCTTTGCCTCCTGTTGCCTCCTCCTCCTACTCCTCTTCCCCCTCTACCACCTCCTCATCCTCTCAGCATAACACCTTCACCACCAACTTTAGCACAGCCAGGGGAAAAAGACAGCAGGCATTTTGTAAACTCAACTGTTTGGGGGACAAACCCCACACCGCGCAGGAAATCTCGTAGCAGTTCTGGGCCTAGCCGGTTTGACGCACATCTCTTGACTGGCACATATGCTGAGTTTGGTGGTGCAGAGATTCCTGAAAAACTACCCCAATATGTCAGAGTTGCTGCAGAAAGTGCGGGCCGTCTGTGCGCACTTTCGGCGTTCTCACCCTGCTGCTGCTCGCTTGTCTGCGCTTCAGCGTAACTTTGGCCTTCCCGCTCACCGCCTCATATGCGATGTGCCCACAAGGTGGAACTACACCTTGCACATGCTGGAGAGACTGTGTGAGCAGCAGCAGATGATAATGGAGTTTCAGCTGCAGCACTCACGGGTCAGTCGCTCTGCGGAACAGCAACACTTCACTGCCACTTAGTGGGCCTCCATGCGAGACCTGTGTGCCTTGTTGCGCTGTTTTGAGTACTCCAACAAGGCCAGTACCGATGACGCCTTTCTCAGTGTTACTATCCCACTTCTATGTCCCCTTGAAAAAACGCTTCGGGCGATGATGGAGGAAGATGTGTCATAGCAGGAAGAGGAGGAGGAATATTATCAGGTCATCAGGCCAGTCATTCACAGGTGGCTCTGAGGTTGGGTTCCTGCACCAACATAGGCCAGGT
Source organism: Bufotes viridis (assembly GCA_033119425.1). Classification (NCBI taxonomy): domain Eukaryota; kingdom Metazoa; phylum Chordata; class Amphibia; order Anura; family Bufonidae; genus Bufotes; species Bufotes viridis. The sequence continues at coordinate 406,003,432 of CM065591.1, read as the reverse complement.
ACACAATTGTCCAGCCGGGGCACAGTTCTGGAGGAGGAGGAATCGTGTTCACAGCAGGGTGGTACCCAAAGCAGCTCATGGGCATCACTTGTGCGTGGCTGTGAGGATACAGAGGACACAGACGATAGACCTCCCACAGAGGATAGCTTGTCCTTGCTTCTGGGCAGCCTGGCACACATAAACGACTACATGCTGCAGTGCCTGCGCAATGACAGCCGAGTTGCCCACATTCTAACTTGTGCTCATTACTCGGTGGCCACCCTGCTGGATCCCCATTACAAGGACAATGTGCCGTCCTTAATTCCCTCACTGGAGCATGATCAGAAGATGCGTGAGTGCAAGTGCATTCCCAACTGATACCGGGGGCTCAGTGGAAGCACAAGGTGAAGGCAGAGGAGGAGGAAGAGGCCGCCAACATAGCTGGGGCACCGCCAGCACCTCAGAAGGCAGGGTTAGCATGGCTGAAATGTGGAAAGATTTGTCACCACGCCACAACAACCAGCACCACCAGCTGATACGCAACTTCTTAGCAGGATGCAGCATTTCAGCAACATGGTGGAGCAGTATGTGTGCACACGCTTACACGTACTGACTGATGGGTCTGCCCCATTCAACTTCTGTGTGCCAAATTGGGCACATGGCCTGAGCTTGCCCTTTATGCCTTGGAGGTGCTGGCCTGCCCTGCAGCCAGTGTATTGTCTGAATGTGTGTTTACGGGGCAGGGGGTGTTATCACAGACAAGCACAGCTGTCTGTCCACAGCCAATGTGGACAAGCTCACGTTCATTAAAATGAACCAGGCATTAAGTCCAAGACTTGTCTGTACCTTGTGCAGAATAGACATGTATATTGACCATTGTTATACTCCAGCGCACTGTCTCTTTGTGTTATTTTATATATTCCACAATGTTTTGTGGTGTACCCAAATTAAATAAAAAAACAAAAACAAAAAAAAACGCGTTGGCTGCCTACACCTCCTCTACCGCCGCTTCCACCTACACCGCCAAATCCACCTACACCAGCACGCCCACCTACAACACCACAATCAGCGCCTCCTCAACCTCCATATGGACCTCCTGCTCTTAGTTCAGGATTAAAATTTGTATTTTTTATTTATATGACCCCTCTTCCTCCTGTGCCACCTCCTCTTCTATCATCGCCTGAAGCGTTTTTTTTCAAGGAGACATAGAAGTGGGATAGTAACGCTGAGGATGGTGTCATCGGCACTGGCCATGTTGGTGGAGTACTCGAAACAGTGTAACACGTCTCGCATGGAGGCCCACTCGTTGGTGGTGAAGTGGTGCTGTGCTTGTTGAAGCTGAAACTCCACTATCCCCTGCTCCTGTTTTCCACCAAACAGATACGTTTCAAAACAGCCTGCTGTCGTTTCCCCCTGGCTGTGCTAAAGTTGGTGGTGCAGGTGTTACGCTGACCGGATGAGGAGGCAGTAGAGGAGGAAGCGGAGTAGGAGGCAACGAGAAACGCCCTGCAATCCTCGGTGGTGGAAGCCAAACTGCTATCCGCCTCAGGCCCAGCCGCCACTGCATTAACCCAGTGTGCAGGGAGATATAACGTCCCAGCCCGTGCTAACTGGTCCACGTATCAGTGGTTATGTGGACCTTGCCACAGATGGCATTGTGCAGTGTACACCTGATTTTGTTTGCCACTTGGTTGTGCAGGGCAGGGATGGCTCACCTGGAAAAGTAGTGGCAGCTGGGAACCACGCACTGTGGGACAGCTACCGCCATAAGGTGTTTAAAAGTCTCCATCTCCACCAGACGGAATTACAGCATTTCAAAGGCCAGGAATTTTGAAATGCTGGCATTCAGGGCCAGGGATTGCGGGTGGGTAGGGGGTACTTCCTCTTTCTCTCCAGTGTTTGATGAATGGATAGCTGAACGTTTCCATGGGACAGTGTGGAAATGCTGGGTGACGGTAGAGGAGGTGGTGTTGCTGCTGCCACATCCTCTGTTTGCGGGATGGCAGGTGCCACTGTCACTCCAGAGGGGGAGGAAGAGGCTGAGACTGCAGCAGAAGGAGGAGCCTGGGATCTTTTCTGGTATTTGAGGTGTGTACTCCACTGCAGCTCGTGCTTTGCATTTAGATACTTGGTCATGCAGGTGTTGCTTAGGTTTAGAACATTTATGCCTCGCTTCAAGCTCTGATTGCACAGAGTGCAAACCACTCGCGTCTTGTCGTCAGCACATTGTCTGAAGATCTGCTACGCCAGAGAACTCCTTGGAGCTAACTTTGGTGTGCTCAGTCCCTGGGTGTGGTGGGCAGTAGCAGGCGTACCACTCTGCTTTTGCACCCTGCTCCCACTTTGCTGTGCGGCTAGTGCTGTGTGACCAACACCTCTTCCTCCGAACTGCACATGTCACTCACATGACCTTGATTCCATGTGGGGTCTGGGACCTCCATATCATCTTCAACCCTCGTCGCCCCTGCCCTCCTTGCTGGTCTGCACATGGCAGAAAGCCGCAGCAGTTGGCACCTGGGTTTCGTTATCATCAGAGACATGCTGTGGTGGTCCTCCCATGTCCACATCCTGAAACATAAGTGGTTGGGCATCAGTGCACTCAATCTCTTCCAATTCTGGGGCAGGGCTAGATGGATGGCCGACGGAAACGTATTTGATTATCTCCTCATTCTTTGAGGTCACCCACCAAACTAACAGATGGATTAACTAAATTTATTTCCCTGTCACGTATGCAGTGCAGGTGTACCTCACCCAAACAGTGGGTATATGTCAACCACCGAACTAACAGATGGATTAACTAGATTTATTTCCCTGTCACGTATACATTAAATTTTACAATTTAATGTGAACAGTCATTGGCCCAAAAGCAATTTAAGCAAGGAGGAATCATGACTTCAGATGGAAAAAAAATTACGAATATTCTAAAACACGAATATATTCGTGTTTTAGAATATTCACATTACGCGAATATTACATTGCCGATTTTTCGCATAAGCGAAAATAAATTAGATAATGAAAAATATTCTAATTCACTACAGACTACAATATTGCAGCCTTCTCACATTGACCCACAAGCAAGAAGCAGGTAGGTATACTAGGTAATGGGTTCAGATAAAAAAAAAAAAAAACAACGAATATTCGTATTTACGAATATATATCACTATATTCAAAATATTCGTGAATTCTCGAAGTGCCGATATTCGCTCTCAACACTACCACTGAACTAACAGATGGATTAACTAGATTTATTTCCCTGTCGCGTATGCAATGTAGGTGTACCTCAGACAAACAATGGGTATATGTCACCCACTGAACTAACAGATGGATTAACTAGATTTATTTCCCTGTCACGTATGCAGTGCAGGTGTACCACAGACAAACAATGGGTATATGTCACCCACCGAACTAACAAATGGATTAACTATTATATTTTTGTGTCAGGGGTACAAAAAAGTGCATTGCACCAACAAAAAAATCGATATAGGTCACCCACAGAATTAACAGGCAGATTAATTATTAAAAGTCTGTGTTGGGGGTGCAAAGATGGTGCATTGAACCCACAAAGGATCGCTATAGGTCACCCACAGAACTAACAGCCAGATTAATTATTATACTTCTTTGTCAGGGGTGCAAAGCTAGTGTATAGCACCCACAAAAAAGTCATTATAGGTCACTCACAGTATAAATAGCCAGATGAGATTCCTAATACTTTCCCTCACCTCAGCTGCCTGCCTCCTGTCCCTGCAATACTCAGAGCTGATGGGCGGTGCTACACATGATCCAGCCTTTATAGAGGCTGGGTCACATGATGCACGGGCCAATCACAGCTATGCCATTACTAGGCACAGCTATGATGGCTTCTAAGTGCCCACAGCTTAAAAGCTTGTTGATAGGCTGCCCTGCAACCTTTCAACAAGCTTTATTAAATGCCCAAACACCGAACTCGAACTATTTCTGACAAGTTCGGGTCCGTGTACCCGAACTTGCAAAGTTCGGTAAGGAAGCTCAACACTAGTTGTGTCTACATCATGACATGCAGATGTAGCAAGGAATGGTAAAAGAAGCTCAGAGAGTGCGGGATGTCAAGACATTAAAGGGCAGATTTGTAACTGTGTTGGTCCCATGTTCATATGTACCCCCAATGCTGAGAAAAATTATGTTTTTCTATATGCAGATAAGATTCTAGGAGAAATTTGGGCTTCAGTATCCAGCACAGGCTCGGTAAAGGAAAGAGGGTCGCCAGCAGCCTCTTTCCTGTACTGCTCCTGCGCCAATATTGAAGTGCATGGCGCAGCACAAGATTTTTGGAGAAGTCAGGGCCAGGCAGGATCACGTTTAAAATGTCTGGCCCTGTCAATCAAAGAACACTTGCAGAAAGGCCTAAACCTCCACGAGTAACTGCAACTCCCCCGTTGCTCCCAGAAACTTGTTTGCATATATTAAAACATGATTTTTCTCAGTAATGTGGGCACATATGACTGATGTCTTCAGCTGCCAAGTGCACATGTAACAGGTCAGCCAGTTTCATAGGTACAAATCTGCTGACAGATGTCAGACTGACGGACAGAAAGAGAATGGAAAGAAACTGCAAGCAGATAAGTTACTGGATTGCTTGTCCATGGATATGAATAGTCCTTTTACTGGAATGGGTCAGTTTATGAGCATGAATGATTCTGAATGGTTTATTGGCTTTTGCACTACAAAACAGTTCCGTGTGTGTTGATGGGTGACAACGAGAATTGGATTTCCCTGCCTTTACAGAATTGCTGTCACTTGGATCAATTCCAATTTCCAATAACATAATAATAGAATAATATAACTGTTGTTTACACAGGTCCCTAATATAAAAGTTCACCAAATGTGCATGCTTTGAAATAAGGAATCTCAAAATATATATTATTGTATCTTATATTTGATAGATTCACATTAGCCACAGAATCAGATACATTTCATACAGAATTGAATGTGAGGAGAACGTATTAAACTATGATATGCTCTGTTCTGAGATAAACCCATCCAGGTAAGTAGCTTAAAAGGACACTTCCACCAACATTGTTATTGTCAAATATTAAAGGGGTTATCCAACACCTATAATACCCCCCAAAATGCCCAGGCACCTCATACAGGTTATACTTACCCAACTCCCTGGCACCCTTGTTGCTCCTGATGCCTGCACGACCACTGCTGCATCTCCCCATCACACGGATCAAAAAGTCCGGCAATGTGGTGGCAGCCAATAACAGGCTGAAATGGGGACAAGCTATCCTAGCATCGTGGGTTTCACTTCTACTTCCTTTATTGGACTTTTAGCATGGCAAACAGTCTTGCTTGACTTTTTTTTCAGACCATTCACTGCGGCAGGAGACAGAAGGGAATGAGTGACTAAATTAGAGCATTACACTTATAAATGCAATGCTCTTCTGTGGACATCTTTATAAGACTTATCAAGAGAACAATAGAGCTTTTATACTGTTACCCTATCCCTACTATAGTGAGATTTACCCTTCAGATAACATTTTTCCTCACAGCAGCAGTGAACTCACAAATGGGCTGCCTATCTGTATAGGAGTTTTAACCCTCTACTGGCTGGTACAGAAAGAAATTATTTCAATGGCATAGTACAGCCCAAATGAAAAAGAAAGAGAAAAAAAATTCCAAAAAAATTATTTCTATAAATATTGTTTCTATGGCATAAGTTCTATGACATAACATAACCTCATGCAATACTGAATAAAAGCCCTCTCTCATGGAGCTACTGTTAATCTTGGCGCAACATGTTTGCTCAGCTGGGTGGCCACTTCCAATGGCAGAAGACTACCAGCAAAATATTTCGAGTCTTAATAAAAAACTGTTCAACTATTAGTCTGATTACAGGGGATCCATCCTCATAGGACGTCTTGATGTCCCTGTGGGAGATGATTTTGCAGTGGTTGACCCCTAGCTGGATGACCCCCAGACCCCATAGATCCCACATGAGCTCTTCCATGCATATTACAGCAGTGATGTCCAACCATTCAAGATGGTGAGGACAGTGTGCAGCCCTCCAACTAGGGGCCGATCTACACTGCAGCCTATCTGCTGAGCTGTAGCCTGTAGGAGAATCACTGCTAGCACCAATGTGATGTCCATAGGAATGGAAGTGAGAATGTTGCTTTCGTGATGTTTCAGATGTCCTCCATTTTTTTGCCCTGCTTACCTCGCCCACATGTATGCAAGTGAGATGATAGTGTTTCTGTAGGCATGACGTGGTGGCAGAGTGGGCCTAACTACACCTCAAGGCCTGGTCACACTTTCTGCTACTGCCTTTGAATCCTCTGCTAGTGCTCCGAACTATTACAGTGCAACTGGTAAGTAACATCAGATTACTTTTACTGAACTTTATTAACAATAGGACAGAAGAGGTTTTTATGGATTTTGCTGGAATTTACCAATAAGGGTACTTTCACACTTGCGTTGGTGCGGATCCATCTGTTTTTTTGCACAGACAGATCCGCACCTATAATGCAAACGTTTGTATTTGTTCAGAACGGATCCATTTGCATTAGTTAAAAAGAAAAAAGACAAAGTCCAAAACTGATCCATTTTGAATTACATTGAAAGTGAATGGGGAACCGTTTTCAAATGCACAATATTGTGTCAATGAAAACAGAACCGTCCCCATTGACTTACATTGTAATTAAAAACGGATCCGTTCAGACGTTTTGGTGTCCGCCTCCAAAACGGAACAGAAGCGGAACGGAGCCGAACTGATGCATTCTGAGCGGATCCGTATCCATTCAGAATGCATTGGGGCTTAACTGATCCGTTTTGGACCGTTTGTGAGAGCCCTGAAACGGATCTCACAAACGGAATCCAAAACGCTAGTGTGAAAGTACCCTAAGTAAACGTTTGTTGTTTTCGGATGGCCTGCCATGATTGGATCCATGTACTACTGGAATGTTTCTGTACATATTTGTGTTCTCACTCAAACAGTGAACAAATGTAGAGAAATGACTTTTTGCTCTTTCCTTTCGCTTGTCTGAGACTACACAGTTTGACAGTGATACCCTGGAGAAAGACATGCATAACTTATTAAAACTCATATGCTACTGTATATTTTAACAGAGATCAAAGAAAGGTCATCTTCATTAAACGCATTACCCCTGACCCGATCTCACCGCCTGAAAAAATAGCAATGAACACATAATGAGCTGCTTAGGAATTGGAGCTTTAATGGGAATCCTCTTTTGAAAATCAAATTGGCCACAGTAAAAGTCTATTACTCACCTTCCTGGTTCCAGCGTGGACACTGCCTTGTTGTCCCTCTCTGCCTGGTTCTATCTCTTATAGGGTATTCTCACTTCCTTTTCTTTTTGCTACCACAGTTGCCACTCCACCAACAAAGAATCACCATCAGCTCTGCTACCCCATCAACAACAAATCACCATCAGAATTGCTATTCCAGCAATGATGAATCTCCATCTGCTCTGCCACCCTGAAACCCATGCATAATCTTCAAATTAGCTACTTCACCAACCTTATATCACTGGCAGCTCTGCTACTCAACAAACTCTGCATCATTGTCAGCTCTGCTACACCACTAGCCCTGCATCATTTTCAGCTTGGGTACTCCTCCAGGCCTGCATCATTGTCAGCTCTGCAACACCTCAAACCTGCAGCATCTTCAGCACTGCTACGCCACCAACTGTGACATTACTGGTCTGCTACAGCTACAGTTTTACTACACTGCCAGTTGTACTACACCACGAAATTTGGACTGTCCTAGGTTGAAAATGGATGGGCTAGCAATAAGTGTGTACATAAGTGGACATTTCTGGCCAGAGTTGGGGTGTTACTAGGGGACAGGGTTTTTGGATGCCCTGATTTTACCAACCTAAACATTGGTTAATATGCAGTACGTCACTGGTTCTGCTATGTCTGGACTTCTATTTCATCAGTATTGCTACGATCACAAAACTGCTACATCACAAGTTTTACAGCTCTGCTGCATCTGTTATTTGGCCTGCTTCACCAGCGCCACTTGTCCATGCTGCTTAAGACCTGCTTTCAGGACCAGAGGCTTTGTGAGTCCACCTCACCAACTGAGAACCTAACAAATAAATTCCTTTTTAAACGTTATATATCCAGTCAAATGGTTTTCAGCTATGGATTAGGGCACTTTCATACTTGCGTTATTCTTTTCCGGCATAGAGTTCCGTCAAAAGGGCTCTATGCCGGAAAAGAACAGATCAGGCATATCCCAATGCATTCTGAATGGATAGAAATCCATTTAGTTTGCATCAGTATGCCTTGTGTTCAGTCACTGTCAGGCATTTTGGGCGGACATAATACCGCAGCATGCTGCGGTATTATGTCCGCCCAAAATGCCTGATCAGTCGCCGGAATGTCGGCATTAATTCCTATTGACTTGCATTAGTGCCGGATCCGGCATTGCAAAGCAACTGAAGGACGGATCCGTCATGCGCAGACCGGGTAAACTGTGAAAAAGACTGCAAGACGGATCCGTCCATCTGCATGACAAGTGGAGAGACGGATCAGTTCTTGCAATGCATTTGTAGATGGATCTGCCTACAAATGCTGTCAGTTGTCACACTGATCAGTGGACCTGGCAGGCAGCTCCTACGACGGAACTACCTGCCGGATCACACTAACGCAAGTGTGAAAGTACGCTTAATTGAGGGGATTTCTTTTTAATTTAGCGGGTACAGTAATATACACTGGCAGAAAATAAAAAAAGAACACCTGGAAAACTTAATATGATTAAGCTGAGATTGAAAAAGTATAAAACTATAGTTGTGCTTGGTCAATGATCATACAAACAAGATGGTGCACCTTTTATTTTGGGTTCTACAGCAGGGTATATATTGAGGCAGGGTCACAATCATCTGTCCTTGCTGCAATACAGCCTACCACTCTGGCATAGTAACAGTCATACAGGTGCTGGATTTCCCCCTGTGGTATGTCATTGACAGCTCTTTCAAGTTGGACCCGTAGTTCAACCAAGGTGTTTCTTGGCTGATGTTCATGGGAGATCCATCACACAGATGCTAGATATCCTCCTGTGATATTCCAAGCTATTTCTCAGTGGACCCACAGCAAAGGTGTTTCTTGGCTGCTGTACATGGGAGATCCATCACCCCATCCAATCCCATAAGGGAGAGTTCTGGTAATTGAGCTGGCCAGAGGAGTATCTGGTTATCCTGAAGAGCATGTTGTGTAGTGTGGGCAGTGTGTGTGTGGCCATTAACTTGTTGGAACACCACGTCTCCTAAATAAGTAAAAAAAAGGTAGTAGGACTGGCTCCACAATGTCCTGGACATACTGAAGACAATTTTCCGTCCACAAATTTCAGATAGGAACGGGCATGGACTCCACACCATGCATAATGGCAGTAGGTGCTCTCCAGCCCTTCTGCGAACTATGATGCGGCCATCATTAGTACTGTACCAAGGCAGAACGTTCTTTCACCACTGAACACTATTGTTTGCCATTCATTTCTTCAATGTTCTCACGGCACAAGCAATCTTGGTGCATATGTCTGTCTTGACTGTGGAGAACACTTTTTACATGTGCATGCCCTCCTCTGATCACTGTTGACACCTACAATGTACTATAAAAACTTCTCATCCAACTCTTTCTGAGATTTCATAGATGGACTATCCAGCTTCATGAAATTCCACTATTCTGTCCTTTTCAAAGTTCATTATAATTGCACAAATGCTCAGTTTAGCAGGCATAGTGAAAACTTCAACACCTAATCTACAATCCTGAAAGAGAGAAGATGAAAAACGGCGCTGTCATACAAAAAACAACAGTGATGCCAAATAGAGATAAGCAAATCGAAGCTGACGAAATGGAATTCATTTAGAATTTCAGGAAAAATTCAATCTGCAACGAATGTGAATTTCCTTGTGCTTCGTGGTAACGAATCACAATTTTCCTAAAATGGCGGCTAGACGTGTGAGGACTGAGGACATGGGGCAAGGAACTCTGGGAAGGCGGGATCACCCAGATTGACATGCCTGCATGCAGCCAATCAGAAGCCAGCCCTGTGATGTCACAGCCATATAAATGCGGCGGCCATCTTACAGTCAGACATTTTCCAGCGTTCAGAGTGCAGGGAAGAGGTGCGAAGGCGCTAGGGACAGCAAGTGGAAAAACAATTGTGGAAAAATAAGACAGAAAAAAACTATTTATAAGTGCAGGGAAAGGACAGGGAGGAATAATTTCACAGCATCTTAGTGCAGGGAGAAACGTTAGAAGGCGCTAGGGACATTGATAGGAAAGTTATTTAGCCTTTAGTGGCTTATATCTTAGTATCTTATTCAGTACTACAATAAAAATATATTCTCAGTTCACTTCTGCAGTTATTTCTGTTGAAAGTGTATAGGGGCGTATTTCAGTACAACAAGAAAAATTATATATGCACTGCACTGTTGCAGTTATTTCTGGTAAAAGCGTATAGGGGCGTATTTCAGTGCAACAAGAAAAATATATATGCACTACACTGTTTCAGTTATTTCTGGTGCAAGGGTATAGGGGCGTATTTCAGTCCAACAAGAAAAATATATTCTCTGGTCACTTCTGCGGTTATTTCTGGTGAAAGGGTATATACAGTTGTGTTCAAAATTATTCAACCCCCACTGAAATTGAGTGTTGTGGCCAGTTTGACATTGATTTTGATCATTTCAGTCATCTTGTTTACAATTAAATCAAAGAGGCACTTGTAAGTCAGACAAATATAACATAACATTTATAATGAAATAACCACACATGTCTTTTCTGTGCTCACATCATTATCAGTTTTATTCAACCCCCAAGTGACATTCAATCTTAGTACTTAGTACAACATCCTTTTCCAGTTATAACAGCTTTTAAACGTGAAGCATAGCTTGACACAAGTGTCTTGCAGCGATCTACGGGTATCTTCGCCCATTCTTCATGGGCAAAAGCCCCCAGTTCAGTCACATTCTTAGGCTTGCGCGCTGCAATTGATTTCTTTAAGTCCCACCAGAGGTTCTCAATCGGATTTAAGTCTGGTGACTGCGATGGCCACTTCAAAATGTTCCAGCCTTTAATCTGCAACCATGCTCTAGTGGACTTGGAGGTATGCTTGGGATCATTGTCCTGTTGAAAGGTTCAACGTCTCCCAAGCCTCAGGTTTGTGACGGACTGCATCACATTTTCATCCAATATCTCCAGGTACTGAAGAGAATTCATGGTACCTTGCACGCGCTGAAGCTTCCATGTACCTGTAGAAGCAAAACAGCCCCAAAGCATGATTGACCCCCCGCCATGCTTCACAGTAGGCAAGGTGTTCTTTTCTTCATAGGCCTTGTTCTTCCTCCTCCAAACATAGCGTTGATCCATGGGCCCAAACAGTCCTAATTTTGTTTCATCAGTCCACAGAACACTATCCCAAAACTTTTGTGGTTTGTCCACATGACTTTTGGCATACTGCAGTCGACTCTTCTTATTCTTTGGAGACAGCAAGGGGGTGCGCCTGGGAGTTCTGGCATGGAGGCCTTCATTACGCACTGTGCGCCTTATTGTCTGAGCTTGAACTTCAGTACCCGCATCTGACAAATCTTTTTTCAGTTACTCAGCAGTCACACGGGGACTTTTCTTCACTTTGTACTTCAGGTAGCGCACAGCAGTCCAAGTCAGCATCTTCACATAGTGGTACACTGCATCAAGATAAATCAGGCGTGGATTAGCCAGGAATTCCACACACCAATGCCTGATGCATCAGACTAGATCATCCATGGTGCCACACCAACAATTTGACAAAGAAGACCGGTTTCTTCCGGCTACCTGCCTCAGCTACTATTCTGATGCTGTTACCTGCCTGATGCCACACATCTGATGCCAAGTTAAATACTCCTTCTTTCACCCACCATCTTCAGCGGGTACTGGTGGGTGAAAAAAGGAGTACTTGTAGATGAAAAATTTGCTCATCTCTAATGCCAAACAAAAAATAAAGTCTTTGAAGCATATGTATGCAATGTAAGGATTTTGGAACTTTGATTGCTACATTGTCAGCATTGTCATACTGTACGACTGAGTTTTTATCGTAACTCCTTCTACTGTAGGTGTTCTTTTTCATTTTCAATGTACAGTCTTGTATAAAGCAGCCTATATACTGTCCGTGTGCTCTTTACAGAGGCTGTTGTAATGCGGATTAGCTGATAATGCTTTGTCAATGTGGTGTCCTGTTAGGCAATGGATGCAAGCTACCTGGAGTGTACCACAAATGTGGTCAGGTGAGGCGTTCCCCTCAGGCACCACCAGGTAGGGGCAGGAGGGGGGCAGCCAAAGGGCCATGGGCTGAAGGAAAGGGGTTAGGTTAAGAAATTAGCATCGTGGAGGAAGGGGGGGGGGTGCTGTTTCAGTTTTCACACCAGAAAGGCTAACTGCACCCCTCCAAGCTACTCAGTACAACACAAGAAAGGTGAATGGTCAAACTGAAGGCCAAGGCAGATGACAATGGGGGTTAACAACCTTAAATGGCTAAAGAAGGTCAGTACAGGAAACCTGATCTAAAAAGAGTGGAGATGAAGCTGGTGTCAAATTATAGGTAATGAGTAGAGATGAGCGAATCGAAGCTGACGAAGTGGAATTCATGGTAACAAATCGCATTTTTTCCTACAATGCTGCTGCACATGTGAGGACATGGAGGCCATGCATGAAGCCAATCAGCAGCCAGACAGCCCTGTGATGTCACCAGGGCCGGCGCGTCCTATACGCGGAATAGGCCGCCGCGTAGAGCGCCCCTTGCGAAGGGGCGCTGCTAGGAGCGCCGGCCCCGCCTCATGCTGCAGCCGCCCGAGCGCTCTGAATTGAGCCTCTGGCGGCTGCAGCACTGCCCGGGCTGGCACCGCCCGGGCACACCAAGAGGAGAGGAGCTGACAGGGGGGAAGCGCTCAGCGCTCCCTCCTGTCACTCCATTGTAGCGTGGCCGAGCTCTTTATGGTCCGCGGGTACAGGAGCATCTGTCTCCTGTACCCGGCCGGACTGACATGAAGTGCGCACACAGTGTGCACTTCATGTCAGTCCCCTCGGGTACAGGAAACAAAAGCTCCTGTACCCGTGGACCATAAAGAGCTCGGCCACTCTACACTAGAAGTAGTGGAGGGAGGGGGGGAGAGAAAGAGAATGACAAGGGGGGTAAAGAATGACAAGGGGGGAGAGAATGACAAGGGGGAGGAAGGAAGAATGACAAGGGGGTGAAGAATGACAAGAGGGGGAGAGAATGACAAGAGGGGAGAGAATGACGGGGGGAGAGAATGACAAGGGGGAATGACAAGGGGGGAGAGAATGACAAGGGGGGAATGACAAGGGGGAGTGAAGAATGACAAGAGGGGGGAGAGAATGACAAGAGGGGGGAGAGAATGACAAGAGGGGGGAGAGAATGACAAGGGGGGGGAGTGAAGAATGACAAGGGGGGGAGTGAAGAATGACAAGGGGGGGGAGATTATGACAAGGTGACAAGGGGGGGGGAGAGAACTGGCGTTAGTTAAAGGGGTTCTGCAGTTTATTTAAACTGATGATCTATCCTCTGGATAGATCATCAGCATCTGATCGGCAGGGGTCTGACACCCGGGACCCCCGCCGATCAGCTGTTTGGGAAGGCAGCGGCGCTGGCAGTAGCGCCTCGGCCTTCTTGCTGTTTACCGCAGGCGCAGTGACGTCACGACTAGTATCACTGGCCTTGGCGGGGTTAAGCTCTGTTCACTTGAATGAAGCTTAGCCCCACCCAGGCCAATGATACTAATCGTGACATCACTGCGAGAAGGCTAAGGCGCTACTGCCAGCGCCGCTGCCTTCTCAAACAGCTGATTGGCGGGGATCCCGGGTGTCGGACCCCTGCCGATCAGTTTAAATAAACAGCAGAACCTCTTTAATATGGCAGATCATATGGGTGGGGCATTGTGATGTCACATGGGGGGGGGGCGGCAAACTTTTTTTTGCCTAGGGCGGCAAAAATCCTTGCACCGGCCCTGGATGTCAGAGCCCTATAAATAGCCTCAGACATCTTGGATTCTGTCATTTACCAGTGAGGTCAGCGTGTTCTAGGGAGAGTGTTAGAAAAAAACTCATTGTGCTAGAAAAAACTATTTACAAGTGCAAGGAAAGATTATTCAAGGTGTAGGGAAAGGATAGGGAGGAATCATTCCGCAACATTTATGTTGAACAGCATTCAGTACCGGAGGTTACAGCTTGGGTAATAGGAACAATCCTATTACACCTTGCGGCACTGACTGGAGATCCAAATTGCCATTATACAGCTTTGTAATTCCAGCAAACCGTTAGGGTGCAAGTGCTGTTTGAAACAGGAATTAACAGGGTCTATTACAAGGAAATATTTCTATGTCCTATTTGCCCTATTTGTCGTGTATTAGTGGCAAAAGTAAAATATACTGTATTTGCCGATCAATGGTGCAAATATATGTTCTAAAGCCTTTTATGGCGTGCATTAGTGGAAAAATAAAAAATATATTTGCCGATCGGCAGTGCAGTTAATATATTTGCCGATCAGCGGTGCAGTTATATGTTCTAAAGCCTTTTGTAGCGTGTATTAGTGGAAAAAGAAAAAATATATTTGCCGATCAGGAGTGCAGTTATACGTTCTAAAGCTGTTTGTGGCGTGTATTAGTGGAAAAAGAAAAAATATATTTGCCGATCAGCGGTGCAGTTATATATTTTTCGTTTTCCAATAATACACACAACAAACAGCTTTAGAACGTATATTTGCTGATCAACGGTGCAGTTATATGATCTAAAGCCGTTTGTGGCATGTATTAGTGGACCAGTCCTTGAGTCGGTGTTTGCCAAAGTGCACAGCAGCGCCGACGTGTGAAGATGTTACTACGGTCAGGGACAATACATGTCCTTTATAACCCACTGGGTGAATGTGGTACCTGCACAGCCACACCAGCAACTTGGACAGGTGATGCCGCTTCCGCCTCCACGGTCTTACGCCGTTGGTCCTGCGAAAATGTCTCTGCCTCCTCATCCTCCACCGTGTCCTCAGCCTCCACTGCAGGGACAATTCACAGTGCCCCTCCAGCATACCACATGTGCAGGGCACGGCAGTGCCATGCCTTTCTGCACCTCGTTTGCCTGGGCGAACTGAGTCACATAGCGGAGGAACTGCTCCGTGTCCTTCATCAAGAAATTGAATCCTGGCTTTCTCCACGACAACTCAAAATCGGAAACATGGTGACCGACACCGGGAAGAACATGGTGTCGACTCTGCGTCAAGGACAGCTGAGCCATGTGCCCTGCATGGCACATGTGTTTAATCTGGTTTTCAAGTGGTTCCTGACGTCTTCCACCCATCTGCAAGACAGCATAAAAATGGACAGGAAACTTTGCATGCACTTCAGCTACTCGTACACCGTAAAGCACACCCTCCTTGAGCTGCAGTGGCAGAATGGAATCCCCCATTGGAATTCCACCCTCCATATGTTGGACCGACTATATGAACAGAGAAAGGCCAGCAACGATTTATTGGTGATTAAAGCAGACAGGAGTACTCCTCTGTGTAACTTCAATGTCAACCAGTGGCAGCTCATGCGTGAGACCTGCCGTTTGCTCAGGCCCTTTGAGGAGGCCACGTTATTTGTCAGTCGCCAGGACTATGGGATGAACAACTGTTTCATGTCCTGGAACAGATGCTGGTAAATCTGTCTGGTCAAGGGACTAGAGACATGGCGCCTAGATCTCACGGCCACATGAGCCTTGTGGGGGCTGAACTGGAAGAGGAGGAGGACATTGGAGCACAAGCAATGTGTAGCGAAATGGGTGGTTTTTCTACACAGGTGACAGGAGAGGAGGCGCAGGACCAGCCAAATGAGCTACAGGGCAATGAGGCAGAGGACCCAGACATACCGTGGCAGTATGCAGCGGAGATGGAGGCAGGGAGTCAGTTGCACAAATGGTCCGATGCATGCTCACTTGCTTGCATAGGGACAGCCGAATTGTCACCATTCGGCAGAGGGATGTCTTCTGGCTCTCCACCTTGTTAGACCCTCACTACCGGTCCAAAATTGGGGCCTTTTCTACACCCGCTTAGATGGAGGACAAACTGAACTACTATAGAGACAATCTATGTAGTCAGTTGGCCGTTGCCTATCTGAGGCATCATCCATTCTCTTGCAGGTCTGACCGGGGGTCCTCTGTGCTCACATTCCACTGACGTAGCAGGGTTTGGGGGGGTGGGGTTAAGAGCATTTCCAGCTCCATCAGCAGCAACTTGAGTATAGAGTCGCTGATGAGCAGCTTTCTTCACCCACCTAGTGAGGAAACTACTCACCAGCATCAGTAGCAGGTAGACCTGAAGCAGGACCTGAACCATCAGGTGGTGGCATACTTGGACAGCACCCTGCCACCCCACATTGAAGATCCGCTGGACTAGTGGGCAGCCAATCCGAATTTGTGGCTGCAACTGGCAGAGTTTTCCCTGGAAAAGCTGTCCTGCCGGGCCAGTAATGTGGCATCAGAGCGGTTGCTTAGTGCGACGGGGGCCATAGTTACCCCAAGAAGAACTCGCCTGTCCACCCAAAATGTGGAGAGACTGGCCTTTGTCAAGATGAATCAGGGTGGATCGACCAGGATTTCCACCCACCAATGCCTGATGCATCAGATTAGATTATCCATGTTGCTTCACCCAAACCTTGACAAAAGAGACCGGTTTCTTCTGGCTACCTGCCTGAGCTACTATTCTGATGCCTGATGTCACACATCTGATGGCAAGTGCTCCTTCTTACACCCATCATCGTCAGTGGGTATTGTTTTTGCCACCCACCTCCCCAGTCTGTCACCGGGTCACTTTGTGGTCTTCTCATGCTCCTGCCACCTCCACACTATGTCACCTTGCCACTCTTTGGCCTCCTGATGCTGCTGGCACCTCCACACTATGTCACCCTGCCACTCTGTGGTCTCCTGATGCTGCTGCCACCTCTATACTATGTCACCTTGCCACTCTGTGGCCTACTGATGCTGCTGCCACCTCCACACTCTGTCACCAGGTCACTCTGTGGTCTCCTCATGCTGCTGCCATCTCCACACTATGTGACCTTGCCACTCTGTGGTCTCCTGATGCTGCCGCAACCTCCACATTGTCATTGTGCCACTCTGGACTCCTCCTGATGCTGCTGCTGCCGCCACCTCCACACTCTGTCATTGTGCCACTCTGTGGCTTCCTGATGCTCTTTCCACCTCACCACTATGTCATAGGGCCACTCTGTGGATTTCTCATGGTGTTCCCACCCTCCCCACTTCATGACTGTGCCACTATTTTGCCTTTTGTCCTGGCTGACATCATCATTTATTCGACCCTTTCTCTGATCTGTCAGAAGCAAGGAAACATGAGACGCACAACGGATCATGTCTGTGTAGCAGCTGTAAGGCCTGTATGGTCCCATCAGAATTGGCTTGTGATTTTGTAGCCAAAAACAGGAATGGGTACAAAACTCAGAAGACATGCAAATATTCCATTCATATGTAATCTCTGTTTTGGTTCCACTCCTGTTTTTTTGGCATTAGCAATACTGATGGATTACTGAACAAATGCTGACCGAGTGAAGGCGGATGCTCAACAGACAGGATCTGTAATTTTGGGTTTATTGTTCTGACAGATACGAGGAAGGGCAAAATAATCTGTGACGTCAACACAAATCTACTGCTGACACCCTCTCCACTCTGTCGGGGGGCTCTACTTGTATAAGCGAATACTTGTATAAGCGAATCAGCTGACGATGGTGTAAAAGGAGTGTGCTTCTTCTTAGCGCTGAGTCGATACTTTGATTATTTGGTCAGTTATGGCCCCGTGACTGCCCAAATAAGTGAAGTATGTAGTGATTCCAAGAGCGACACCTGTCATGTGCTTGTCATACTGACTCAAAGTATTGTTTCACTACCACAGCAGACTCTCTATGCGTGTTACTGCAAGGCACAGTGTTCTACACCCCTATAAAGGCTCTCTGCAGCCAGGAAATAGCCATTCTTTTTTTTTACACGATTCGCCGCAAAAAAATTCGCATCGAAGCAAATCTTTTCCCAAAAATTTGTCGAACCCGCAAATCGATTTTTTTTTAAATTTGCTCATCTATAGTAATGAGTATGCTCAACAAGACAAGCCATGCAGCTCAAAATTGGCTGTGCATGCACCCTGCTAGATGCTGACCTCAGTTGAGATTAAAGGCCTTGCTCATAAAGCAGCAGATATGACAAAGAGACAGGATAGGGCTACACTGTTGGAGTTTTTATGATTCTGAGATTGCGGCAACCTGTGAGTCGCGCTGTGACCCCATTCAGTTCAGTGGCTGCAGTGTGGCACAGCAATCTTTGGTCGTGCTCCAACTGTTGAGGTCAAGATGACTGTGTAGCCCCATTGTCTTGGGCTACCAAATGTACAGTATGCAACAGGCAGTCTGAGAAGCATTGTGGCCATCATGGATGGTAAAAGACGAGCCAGGGAATTGGTGGATCAGCACCTAAAAAGATGAAAAAGAAAGCACCATGTACTGTTGAAACCAAAAGTTTACATCTATATATATAAAGAAGGACGTATATATGTATGTATGTGTGTGTCTATGTATGAACCGCGATCACTCAAAAACGCAACCATCGATTTTAACGAAACTCGGCATACACATCCCTTGCTTACTGGAAAGAAACCTTGTGGGGGTCACAGCCAGTGGCGTAGCTATAGGGGTCGCAGCGGTCGCAATTGCGACCGGGCCCCTAAGTCAGGTGGGCCCACGGGGCCCCCTCCAGGAGAGAGAGTCTAAAGCATGGGTGTCAAACACAAGGCCCGCGGGCCGAATCCGGCCCGCCAGACCTCGTCATGTGGCCCGCTATGTTAAATAAAGTAAACTTGTGCCCGCCCCTCATACATAATAGAATCACTAACTCACTAACCGCGGTCCGCTCCATTACAGGCCAAATAGAACTCTTGCACCAGGGCCCATGAGCCTATAGCTACGCCCCTGGTCACAGCTCTCTAGGACGTACCGTTTCTGAGATATTCCCAAAAAATGACCTGCATTAGCCAATAAAAGCCTGCAAGTCTTTCTCTTCATATCCTAACTGCCACACAGTCACATGTCCTTTATCAGCAAATAGAAGCTCGCAGGCCCTTAGTCTCCACATACACACAGTTTTACTCCAGGTTTCCATAACAACCCAGCCATTTTTTTTTCACTGCTGTAGGTCAGCTTTAGGCTCAGACTGCACGACACATAGGGCACAACTATACTGCTACATGCATCCATCTTGGATGGATTTTTTGCGACTGTCGTGTCACAGTCTGAGCATATCGCAGTGCAACGTCATAGCCTATCATTATAAAAATTGTTGCGCAAATTGGTACAACAAAATGTTGCGCGACTCGTGTCGTCATGTAGCCCTAGCCTTAAAGGGGCAGGGCGCTGTGGAGGTCACTGTTAAGGGGGAAAGGGGCCACTATTAAAGGGACAGGGTGCTGTGGAGGACACTGTTAGGTTGGCAGGGGTCACAATTAAAGGGGCAGGCCACTGTGGAGGTCACTGTTAAAGGGGTGTGCACTGGAGTTCACTGTTAAGTTGGCAGGGGCCACAATTAAAGGGGCGGGCAATGTGGAGGTCACTGTCAAAGGGGCGGGCACTGTGGAGGTCACTGTTAAATGTGCCGGGGTACTGTGGGGGGTCAGTGTTAAGGCATGAGGGGCTGTGGAGTTCACTGTTAAAGAGGCATGGTGCTGTAGGGGTCACTGTTATGGGGGATACTTTCGGTATATTTTAACAACATACACAAACATTAAGTGAAATAGATTAAATATACCCATGCGAAGCAGGGTCCTTCTGCTAGTACACTATATAAAAAGACACATACATGTTTTTCTCAATATCTGACATGAAATCAGAATAAAACTTTCCTGTTTTTGGTCAATTAGCATTACCATAATCATTATTATTTGCCAAATGCCAGAATAATGAGAGAGAGACTGTTTTAAGACATTTTTATTACTTTCTGCAAAGTCAAAAGTTTACATACATTTCATAAAAATTTGGTACGATTGGTCTTTGACTTTGACTTGGGTCAAACATTTTGGATATCCTTCCACAAGCTTTTCAAAATAGTTGTCGGAATTTGGACACATTCCTCCTGATAAAACTGGTGTAACTGAGCCATGTTTGTTGGTCGCCTTGCTCGCACCTGCCTTTTCAGCTTTGCCCATAAATTTTCAATAGGATTGAGATCAGGGCTTTGTGATGGCCACTCCAAAACATTGACTGTGTTATCCTTAAGCCACTTTGTAACCAGTTTGACAGTATGCTTCGGGCCATTGTCCATTTGGAAGACCCATTTCCGTCCAAGCTTTAACTTTAACAATACAACACCACAACATGATGCTGCCATCCCCGGTGTTTTAAAGTTGGGATGGTGTTCTTAGGCTTCCAATCTTCTCCCTTTTCTTCCAAACATAACGATGGTCATTATGGCCAAAATGTTCAATTTTAGTTTCGTTAGACCACAGGACATGTCTCCAAAAATGTATGTCTTTGTTCCTGTGTGCATTTCCAAACATTAATCTGGCATTTTTATGTTTCTTTTGGAGTAATGGCTTCCTGGCAGAGTGGCCTTTCAACCCATGTTGATACAATACTCGTTTCACTGTGGATATTAATACAATATTACCAGCTTCCGCCATCATCTTCAGAAGGTCTTTTGCTTTTGTTCTTGGGTTGATATGCACATGTCGGACCAAAGCACGTTCATCTCTGGGACACAGAACCCATCTCCTTCCTGAGAGGTATGATGGCTGGACATTCCCATCTTGTTTGTACTTACGTACAATTGTTTGTACAGATGAACGAGGCACCTTCAGGTATCTTGAAATTGCACCCAAGGTTGAGCCAGACTTGTGCAAGTCCATAATTCTCTTCCTGATTTCTTTACCGTTTCCCATCATGCTACACAAAGAAGCAGTGTGTTTCAGGTGTGCATTTAAATACATCCACAGGTGTGTCTCTAATTAACTCAGATGTTGCCAACAAACCTAACGAAAGCTTCCAAACACATGACATCATCATATGGGCAGTACAGAATTGTTTAAAGGCATAGTAATAGTGTATGTAAACTTTTGACATTACAGAAGGTAATAAAAATGCCTTAAAACGTTCTCTCTCTCATCATTCTGGCATTTGGCAAATAAGTATTAAGCAAATACCTTTGCTGCATTTGTGGGAGGGGAGGCTGATTACAAGGCTAGTTATATGCACCTGTGGGCCCAGGCTGGCTGGTTACTAGGCTATTTATAGGCACCTGTGGGCCCAGGCTGATGCCGATTCAGCTGATTTCACTACCTCTGGGTCAGCTCTAGGATACAGCAGCATGGTATAGAGACTCCTTACGGCTGAGCGACGGCAGAATGTCTCAGGAGGGCGCTGGTATTCATGGTAGGATTGGAGTGGTTTGCACAGGACCCATGCTGCGGTCCGCGACATGTAGCACTCTGGGGTGAAGCAGAGTTTGGGCGAGAACTGGTCGAGCGTTGGTTGTTAGTTGGCTCAAGCTATGCACGCTGTGTTTTGTGTATCAATGGTCGATTAAAAAAAAAAACGCAGCAGCATCATGTGGAGGCTCATTCACACCTGGGCATCGGCAGAAAGGGCCAGGCGAATGCTGGCATTCACTGTAGAATTGCACTTGTTGGCACGGGACCCACAGTGCGGTATGCGATTCGCAGTACTCTGGGTCAAAGCAGAGTTGGGTGCTAACGTTCAAGTGACTGTTGTTAGTATTTTTGTCTAGCTGTTTAGGGGCTTGTTGGGGGCTATTGCATATAGTTATTGGTGTAGCATGCGCCTAGAGTAGGTATGGTCGCATGTTTTCTGATATCTGTTTCATACGGAAAAAAAAAGTGCATGTTTTTCTGTTACCTGTTTTACATGTGGGGAGCACGTCCGCAGTTAACGCCAGACATGCAAGGTGTTGATAAATGTATATCAGTGGTCTGTATATGGGGACACAAGCAGATCAGTCAAGGTGCCTGTATTTGAGTTCTGATGCTCTTGTATGTAAGTGTGTTTAATCTATAAACTGTATGTTATGGGCACGCATGTGTCAGCGGTTCTGTGCTAGGTTTATAAGTGCACTATATGTCGATTAATTGACGTTGCATCAGGGTTTATGTTTAAACACATGTATCACTAACTGGAAAAGACGTATATAAAAAAACTAAATTTATTATAGATATTGTCTCTTGGGACTAAAAGACAATTAAACCACGAACAGGTAATACGGATCAGTATAACCCCGGAACAAGTGAAACCAAATATACTGGTTCCCGGTACCTGATCCGTCTAAAGTGCGGTAACCTGAATTAGTCACTGGGCATACGGGGCTAGTGTATAGATCCCCCAGAAAACCCTATAGACTCCCTATAAACACTAACTTTCATTGTGGTATACGCTGTATAGATACACAGTAACAGCCTCCCACACAGGCAGCACGCAAACCGCTACTGATCACCTCACTCAGTGAGGAAACACCATCGCAGACATGAGGTGTCAGAGCGGTACAGACATGCGGCCACTTGTTTCAATTAACGCGCTCAACGCGTTTCCACAGGACTAGGATAGTGTCCTGTATCCTCAGGAGCAACAACATGTAATGAGTAAGTGAATTAACACAGGGAGCCCGACACCTTTCGCGTGTCACGGCACCGGCACTGTCACGGCCGTCACAGTGTCGGTGCCGTGACTGCAAAATGTCGGGTCCCTGTGTTAATCACTCACTCATTACATGTTGCTCTGAGATACAGGACACTATCCTAGTCCTGTGAAGCGTGTTGAGCGCGTTACTGAAACAAGCGGCCACATGTCTGTACCGCTCTGACACCTCATGTCTGCGATGTGTCTCACTGAGTGAGGTGATCAGTAGCGGTTGCGTGCTGCCTGTGTGGAGGCTGTTACTGTGTATCTATACAGCGATACCACAATGAAAGTTAGTGTTCCAGTCTATAGGGTTTTCTGGGGATCATACACTAGCCCGTATGCCCAGTGACTAATTCAGGTTACCGCACTTTAGACGGATCAGGTACCGGGAACCAGTATATTTGGTTTCACTTGTTCCGGGGTTATACTGATCCGTATTACCTGTTCGTGGTTTAATGTCTTTTAGTCCCAAGGGACAATATCTATAATAAATTTAGTGTTTTTATATACGTCTTTTGCAGGTAGTGATACATATGATTAAGGTCAGACGTACGAATTCTATATCTATTTTTGGAGTGATCTTTTATGTTCAAACACGTTTATGTTTTCTTAGGGCAGTGCTTCTCAATTATTTTCTGTCATGCCCCCCCTAGGAAGAAGAAAACATTTTGCGCCCCCCCCCGCGCGACTGTAAATAGTATCATTTGTCTATAAAATTGTTATAAGTACACCAATCTCCCCACAGGTGAGGGCCATTAACACCCCCCCCCCCCCAAATCATGTGCAGACTCCATTAACCCCCCTCCCCAATCATGTGCAGGCTACATTAACCCCCTCCCCCCAAATCATGTGCAGGGTCCAGGCTTCCCCCCTCCCCCCAAATCATGTACAGGGTCCATTAACCCCCCTCCCCAAATCACGTGCAGGTTCCATTAACCCCCTCCCCAAATCATGTGCAGGCTCCATTAACCCCCTCCCCAATCATGTGCAGGCTCCATTAACCCCTCCCCCAATCATGTGCAGGCTCCATTATCCCCCTCCCCAAATCATGTGCAGGCTCCATTAACCCCCTCCCCAAATCATGTGCAGGCTCCATTAACCCCTCCCCCAATCATGTGCAGGCTACATTAACCCCTTCCCCCAAATCGGGTGCAGGGTGCAGGCTCCCCAATAGGGTCCAGGGTCCCCCACCCAATACTTACCTCCCTGGAAGCGCTGGATGCAGGCCTCTTCCGGCCTGTGTCCCGCTCTGCACTCTGCTCAGGCGGCGCGATGACGTCATCGCGCCGCCTGAACCGCTCTGATAGGCTGCCGGCACAAGGCCCGCAGCCTATCAGAGGAGCAGGGGAGGGAGACGCCTCTCCCTCCCCTGCCGCACAGCAGAGGACGGCGATACAGATCACTATGGAGATGAACGCTTCCACAGTGGAAGCGTTCATCTCCTGTCACCTGGAGCCCCCCTTTACGGAGCCTCGCTCCCCCCCTTGACCATCTTTTAAAAAAAAAAAAAAAAAACTGAAGCCTTATGTGGAGGTTCGTTCGTGCCTGGGTAATGGCAGAAGGTGCCAGGCGAGTGCTGGCATTCACGGTAGGATCGGACTTGGTTACACGGTTAGTGACTTGTAGCGCTCTGGGGCAAAGGAGGTTGGGCGCTATTGGTCGAATGATCATGGTCGGGTTCGTTACCTTCAAAAGCTACGTCCATGTGTCTGCATTTACATTTTGTCCTATACTCCATTCACTACTAGAGCTGCATTCATGCGTTTGCTGTTGCATCACATTAATACTCTGCTCACTTCAGATTGCATTCATACAGCTGCATTATACCTTGCTCTTCATGCTCAGAGCTG
Organism: Bufotes viridis; assembly: GCA_033119425.1. Classification (NCBI taxonomy): domain Eukaryota; kingdom Metazoa; phylum Chordata; class Amphibia; order Anura; family Bufonidae; genus Bufotes; species Bufotes viridis. Next base: position 405,978,897 of record CM065591.1, on the reverse strand, counting down.
GGCCCATACCATGTTTTTAGGCACCACTTACATCCAGAGCGGCATTCACCCACCTGTTCTTACATCAGATGTTATACTCTGCTTCCACTTAATGCTGCATTTTCTTTTCATTGCTACATCATGGTTAGGCTATATGCACACGACAGTTGTTTTTTGCTGTCCGCAAATCGCGGATCCGTCTTCCTTTTTTTTTCACATCCACATCCGTTCCGTGTGTCCGCAAATTTTGTAGGTTGTGTTTCCGTGTGTCTTCCGTTTTTTTTGCGGATCCGCAAAAAAAAAACGGAAGGCTTGAAACAGTTTCTTAAAGTACCTGCACAAGTGTCCTGGTTTGCAAGCAACCATCCGCAAAAAAAACTGATGCGGATGGAAAAACGGAAGGCTTCAGTGTGCCTTCCGGTTTTTTTTTGCGGACCCATTGACTTCTATGGGTCCGCAAACCATTTTTTGCGGACAAGAATAGGACATGCCATATTTTTTTTGCGGATGTGAAATGCGGAATACGGACGCGGACAGGAAACGGAAGAGGCATCAGTTTTTTTTGCGGATCCATAGAAATGAATGGGATCCGCAATAAAAACGGATCGGAAGCCGAGAAAAAACACTGTCGTGTGCATATAGCCTTACTCAGTATTTTCACTAGGGCAGACAGCACACCGCTCTGATACCGTTCTCCCGATAAACATAGCTGCTTTCTTTCAGGTTTATGTTTCTTTCCTCGCTGGTGGTTACATTCCATAGGCCTACTTTTTCTGTTTCACTTTGGAAAAAAAAATAAAATTTTTTGCTGTTCTTTAGTCCTGGTTCGCATTCACTTAGATTGGTCTCCGGCCCCAGTTCACCATACAGTCCCTCAGCGGTCAGTGGGCTAATAGGAGTAAGTTTCCTATTATGTTTCACAAGTTGTTCATTCGTTTGTCACGATAAGGGTCTTCTCTTAGTGAACTGTAATGCCTCTGGCTCTTTTTTCTCCCGACTGTTCAGTTTCACGGTTGCTTTAATGTTTTATTTAGGCACGTGGTTCGGTTCACTAATGTCTATGCATATCCCATCAGGTCTGGCTCACATTTTAATTACTGTATCGTCACTGTAATGTCATCCAGCTCAGTCCTGGCTTCGGGGCCCGATGACCGCTTCAGCCTCATGGCTCTGCGGGGCCTATGACCGTTCTTCACGTTATTCATTAGGGGTACAATATGGTTGTAAGCTGGTTAGTGTCCTAGGTTTACTGTCGGAGGTGGTTATGGTTATGCGAGTCCCCAAGTCATACTGATGCTGCATAAGTGGTTTATTATAAAAAAAAAAAAATAAGAAATTTTAAAAAAAATTCATTAAAAAATTCATTAAAAAATGTAAAAAAAAAAAGCGTTAGTCTCGCATTCATGGCTATGCCATTAGAGTCTCTGACGCATGGCTTCTCCGTTTAAGTTGACACACATGGCCCCGCCATTAGTCTCTCACGCATGGCCCCTCCATTAGAGTCTCTCACGCATGGCTCCACCATTAGTGTCTCTCACGCAAGGCTTCTCCGTTTATGTTTACACACATTGCTCCGCCATGAGTCTCTCACGCCTGGCTCCGCCATTAGAGTCTCTCACGCATGGCTCCGCCATTAGCCTCTCTCACGCATGGCTCCGCCATTAGTCTCTCTTACGCTTGGCTCCGCCATTAGTCTCTCTCGCACTTGGCTCCGTCATTAGTCTCTCACGCATGGCTTCTCAGTTTATATTTTACACACACAACTCCGCCATTCGAGGTCGGCTGCGTGGTCCTGCCACAGTAGGTTCTATGTCTTTTTCTGACTTCAGGCCCGCTCGCATGGCTCGGTCAGCTGTGGCTCGCAATACAATTCTTCTTGTGGAGGCTCGCATACATGGCTTTTGCCATTAGAGCCTCACTCACATTATTGTTGTAGGTCGTTGGGTCTTCATTGTTTTCTTTTTAAGCAGTCATCCTAAGGCTTCCTTTTCGGACATCGCCTTCTCCCAGGTTCGCATTTTATCCCACTTACCCTCTCTAGGTTCTTGCTTCCCTCGCTCCCCGCTGTTACTTTTCTCTTGCCCGTCCTTGCATTATAGACCCATTCTCCCAGGAAGCTGACCCTGTGGTCTCATTTTTTCACCTTTCTCAAATTCCGCCTCTCCAGGGGTTGCTCAGTAAAAAAAAAAAAAAACTATACTATGGCATCAGTTTCGTCCACAGGGAGTCCTGTCTCACCACTACAGGCGATTTACGAAGTCTGTCATGACTACAGACTAATAAGTCCTGTCATGACTACAGGTGATTTACAAAGTCTGTCACGTTTACTGACACGATGAGTCCTAGCAAAACTACAGGCGCAGCATACGTAGTCTATCATGACCTTAAGCTTTTCCTGTCATAGCGGCAGGCATTGTGTGTACATTATGTCTTCATTACAGGCATGCTTACTTCATCTTCAGACTCGGGTTGAGGGTGTTGGTGTCGCACCTAGTTCCTGGGTACTGGTCCATCTTCCAGTAGGAGGTACAATAATAAGGCACAATGTACGTAGTCTGTTACGTCTACAGACACAACAAGTCCTATCACTACTTCAGGCGCAGCATACATAGTTTATCACGACCTTAAGCTTATTTCCTGTCACAACTGCTAGTATGGTGGGTACGTTTTCTGTCCTCATTACAGGCAACATTAGCTCGTTAATTGGAACAGCCATGTATTCGTGCTTATGGTTCCCCAGGCCTGGTGAGTCTACACATTTCACTTAATCCATTACTAGAGTTAGATGGCATACGCCATCTTCTAACTTTTTGGGTCCTTTATAAAAAATAATAATGATAATTAAAGCGGTGGCCTGGGGAATAAGTATAGGTGAAGTATTTTGCTACCATTAACAGTTGGTGTCCGAGCAGGGCCCTTGCGAATGGTTGGACTTCAATTAGGCCCTTCCATCAGATTCACCATTGTGGTTTCAGTCTGCAGCTCTCAGGATTCAGAGTCTCGTAATATGTTCATATGTTGGTCAACATAGGAGTAAATAGTTTCTGATTACCAACCACTCTTTCAAAAGCATCAACATTAGCTACCTCCAAGAACGACGTGCCGGCGCACGTGACAAATAGGTAAGGTACATAGAAGTCTCTGTGATATGTACGGTATATTCTGCACCTTCATCGTGTAGTGTCTTTGTGTTCAAAGTGGGTGTCGTAATGGTATGTATATGTTTTGCTCTAAACTAAGGTCTGCTCTTTTTGGCCCCTTTAGGCTGCCTTACCGCAGCAGTTATGGCACAATTCTACTGCTTATTGTAGATAGGGTTAGATAGGTTAGGTACACCTTTCTGATAGCAGATCCGACCACAAGTATTAAGCAAATACCTTTGCTGTATTTGTGGGAGGGGAGGCTGATTACAAGGCTAGTTATATGCACCTGTGGGCCCAGGCTGTCTGGTTACTAGGCTATTTATAGGCACCTGTGGGCCCAGGCTGACGCCCATTCAGCTGATTTCACCCACCCACCCACACCATCTTACAGTCACTTCATATTAGGGTGGTCCCCTTTAGGCTGCCCTACCGCAGCAGTTATGGAACAATTCTACTGCTTGTTGTAGATGGGTTAGATAGGTTAGGTACACCTTTCTGATAGCTGATCCGACCACAATAATAATAATAGTAATCATAACTGACCAAAAACAGGAAAGGTTTATTCTGATTTCATGCATATGTGTCTTTTTATATTGTGTATGTAAACTTATGGTTACAACTGTATGTGTTTTGTTCGTTCCCAAGTTAATGCAAATTTTTTTCTTGAACTGAAGGGTTGATTTAATTGACTGCATATATTTTAATACCAATTTTCTCATTTAAATGTACAATACTAAGATAACAATCTCTGAGTCTCTTGTTCATATTTCAGTATTTGTGTTATTCAGAAATTGTATGCAAATTTTACTCTGGTTTATCATCTAAAGAGGTCAGACGTTTATCTGCATTCATCACATCATTACAAGCAGACTTGGAACCACTGATGCGTTGTAAATGAAGGATTCCGATTCCCTATGGATAAGCTTCACAAGACATTATCATACTGATATGTGACATGATAGGATTGGAATGGAATTACCAAATGCACTTGACTGGGAGTGCATTTTAGAAACAAATCAAGCATTAGTATATACGAAATATGTTTTACCAAAACCCCTTATTTTTAACTAATATTCAGTAGTAAAACAGAAATACAGATGTGTGCAGTATATCATTCCTTTTCAACTTGCTTATCGTGAACCTGTCCCCAGAGGGGTCATGCGCCTTATGGGCGCAGTTATCTAGATACATTTTAATTACTTTAAACATAAAAGCAATGTTACAAATTTTTTTTTTTAGATATATATGTGATAGTAAAATGATGGGGCAGAGGAAGAGGAGCAACACATGACTGCAGGATCACACTACAAAAGGGTTATGCTTCTCACTAAGGCCCCATGCACACGACTGTAACTGTTTTGCAGTCCACAAAATATGAAGGCTGTCTATGGGCTGTCAGCATTTTATTTGCTGACCCATTGTTTTCAGAGGCGCATTTATTAAGACTAGCACTTTAGACGTCAGTCTTAATAAGGCCCTCTGCTGTCGGTGGATCCGTCGAAGTTATGAAGAGGTACCGGCCGATACATAATTTCGGCGTATCCACTGCCACTTCTAAATGTAAGACAGCTTCCTACCTAAACCAGGCATAGAAAATGGTAAATGAGATGGGCCTACCAGCCTGTCCCCTTTTTTAAACTTGGCGTGAACGGGATGAAGTTGCAGATTGTGGCACAAAGAACCTAATATAGGTGTATCTCTGGGTAATAAATGACCCCCCATAATGTATTTCTTTGCAGAAACGACATATGGATGTAAAAAGCACACGGATGATCCATGTGCTTTCTGCATCCATAGGTCAGTTTGATATGTCCTAAACTTGTCTGCAAAATGAAGAACGTAGACCGATTTAAATTCATCGGTCTGCAAAAAATGCACATGCAACGTGAACTGCATATGTATTTTGCGGATCCACAATTTGCAGACTGTAAAATGCATACAGTTGTGTGTATGGGACCTAAATATGTGGATCCTCTACAGTATGTGTAACACCCCGGAGTGGTGTTACTATTCTTTCACTCCGCTTTTGTCTTTTATTGCCAACGCCTATGTCGTATGTGTATTTTATTCCAGGTCCTTCACAAGTGAACATTGATATTACTGTTATGCAACTGTTTTGTTCAGCAGCAGGTCTCAGCGTGTATGAAAGAGCTATCCCTAGATAGAATGGAACTTATTATTCCATTCTCCACCTTTTGGGCAGAAGTGGGTTAGACCTGTTTCCTACGGGTTTGCAGTTCTAGTTTATTCCAGTTTAAAATCCATATTGGAGCTGAGAAGACATGAAAGATATAGCAGCCAGATCAAAGTGTTCTTTAGCTGGAGCAGAAGTCATCAAAGGGAAGTAGCTTTTAGAGCACCAAAACTCTACACTAATTTACTTTACTGAGAGTCAGAACAGGGTCAACAGCCAAAGGCATCCCAATCCAAGGAAACCAGAACCGACCGAAAGTCCAGTAACCAGACCCAAGCAGCGTTTAGCACAGCAGAGAAAGAGAGAGAGCAGAGTTATAAAGTTTGCCTGCCAGTTTATGCCAAAGGCTGCTCAAACCAAGTGATAGCCTGAATGTTAGAAAAGCCTGAATATTGTCTGGAATAAATTTTACCCAAGTAAAGCTGCTGTTTGCCAAGGTCTGGACTCAAGTTATTCTTCATCCCCTAACTCAACAATTTCCCTTTATTTGCTTTGGAGCCTAAGCCTGGTAATCTGATCGTTTGTGCACACGGAAAAGTGATAGTTTACCAGCAGCAGATTGTGCTGTGTAAACACAATCTCCTGCTGGCAAACAACGAGTCAGTATGGGGAAGAGTGATGGCATTGATCGATCCTCCCCATACTCCTGAGGAGATCGCTGCATGTAAATGCCGAGGTCTCCTCTGCTAGCGATCAGCAGCTTGTCAGGAAGGAATGCTTCCTTACCGACAATCTACTGTAATATTGCCCTGTGTAAAGTGACCTTTAGTCCCTAGATTAGTAATAAAGTAGTGGCTGTAAGGTAGGTATGATGCAATAGACCAAAGGATGAGAAGAGAGCATAGACAAGAATGGATTATAACCATAAATTGAACAACAAGTGCCAGGTGGTCAATCCAAACCAAAGGGAAAGGCAGGAGCGTACTCCAGGAACAAAATTGAGGTTTGAAAAAATGGACACAATCACAACTCAAAATCAGAGTTATAAAGCACATGAACAATAGCGAAGTTAAAGACAGTACCTTAATTAGGCCCTTTAAATAAGATAGCAAGACTGACAGTATACAAAGGCAACAACTGGGTTTCTTTGTATTCTGTAACTATGGAATCGCTTGCTGCGAACCACATGCAGAGGAGCTGCTCCCCCAGTTAGAAACACGCAACAGTGTTTGGGGTCTGAGCAGTTCCTCCCATTTAGGCCACGTTTATTTCAGTGATTTCTGTAACCATGGAGGCACATATTTCTGCATCGGACTTGTAGCTGTATTTCTTATGACTATAGGCAAAGTTGCTTCTTTTTTTTTTTACTTTAGATAGTTGAAAGCAATAAGAATACTTGTTGTGTGAGTGCATATCACTTTTGAAGGTGATTTTCAACCAAAATGTAAAAGTGGTTTTATATTAGTAAATTAGGAGCTCAGGCAACAGCCACCTATTGGCAAAAACTTTTTGTTTCATAAGAGATATATTGAAGGGGTTCTCTGGGAATTAAGAAAATTAAAATACTTAAATATGGCGTTATTATAAATATATTTCCAAATACATTTCATTAGTTATAATGGCTTGTTTTGTCTGGGGAGCAATCATTAGGAGAAATAAAATGGCAGCCATCCTATTATTACACACAAAACCTGTCCTAATTACACAGGAGGACAAGTTACTTCACATTGCTAAGCTAAAGAGCTGCCTCACCCTCCTCTCTGCTCTGCTTATCAGGGATTCTGATCCTGAATACAGATAAGAACTTCAGCTCAATCTGTGAAAGAATGGAGTTCATGAGGAGACATGAAAGGACAGGCAGGACAGACTGCCCACTGAAAAGCTACATGCAAATTTTATATGCTCACACAGTGTGAGGCAGCAAAAAGATGCTACAAGATGATTGATTATGGGGTCTCTGGAGCGACTTCGAGAATGATGATACCGCCTAGCCTGTCTCTTTACCTAGAAGTCATCTCTACGTCCTGATGCATTAATAAAGTGGATAGTTTTTTTTAAATAAGATATAATTTTTTTTTATAAGACATAGGTTGCTTGCGATGCTGTACACTGGCTATCTAAGTGTATTGCTATGCAATGTGCCACTTGTGCAGGGTGTGGGAGAATATTGATTAACCTTGCTCAGGGACCCACAAGGATATTCACCTGATCCCCCGTGGGCCAGTCCGAGCCTGGTAACAAAAGCCTCAGTTTCACTGCTTTAACCTATCTTAAGCGAACCTTATTGCTGCCCACACAATAAATAGATTATCACTCAACAAAATGATAATTTATATACTGTATATTACTGTTATTGGACAACTTATTGTATGTAATATATACGTTGCTAGTAGAGTTGAGCGAACACCTGGAAGTTCGGGTTCGCCAGGTTCGGCCGAACTTTGTTGCAAAGTTCGAGTTCGGGATACGAACTTGAACCCGAACCCCATTGAAGTCAATGGGGACCTGAACTTTGAGACACTCAAATGGCTCTAAAAAAGCAATGGAAAGGGCTAGAGGGCTGCAAAAAGAAGTAAAATGGGGGTAAGAGCTGGACAATTGCCCTGCAAACAAACGTGGATAGGGAAATGACTTAAAATAACATGAAATACATAAAAATTTAAAGTAATAATCTTGAACTAGGAGAAGGAGGTCCATATGGAGTAGGAGGTTGAGGAGGCGGTGGACATGGTGGTGTAGGTGGAAGCAGTGGTGAAAGAGGTAGTCGGCAACAACACAGTTTTTTGTTTTTTTTTTATTTGGGTAGACCGAAAACATTGGGAAAAGAAAAACATTAGAAAAGAAAACAAAGAGAGCGCTGGAGTATAACAAAGACTGAGTGAGGCCGGTATACACGTCTATTTTGCACATGTTACGAACAAGTCCTGGGGGATCCATGCCTTGTTCATTTTATTGAACGTGAGCTTGTCCACATTCGCTGTGGACAGGCGGCTACACTTGTCTGTTATAACGCCCCCTGCTGTGCTAAACACACGTTTAGACAATACACTGGCTGCAGGGCAGGCCAACACCTCCAAGGCGTAAAGGGCAAGCTCAGGCCATGTGCCCAATTTGGAGACCCAGAAGTTAAATGGGACAGACGCATCAGTCAGTCACGTGTAGGCTGTTCCACCATGTTGCTGGAATGCTGCTTCCTGCTGAGATGTTCCATATCAACTGGTGGTGCTAGTTCTTGTGGCATGCTGACAAAGCTTTTCCACATTTTGGCCATGCTAACCCTGCCTTCTGAGGTGCTGGCGGTGCCCCAGCTGCGTTGGGGACCTTTCCTCCTCCTTTGCCTTCGCCTTGTGCTTCCACTGAGGCCCTGGTGTCAGGTGGGAATGCCATCAGCAGCGCATCTACCAGCGTGCAGAATATATTTCCCAGTCAGGTATGCAGTGCAGGGGTAGTTTGAAAGAAAAAAAGGGGTACAGATCACCCAGCAATCTAAACGCCGCTGAATTTACCGAATATATTTCCCAGTCAGGTATGCAGTGCAGGGGTAGTGTTAAGAAAAAAGGGGTATAGATCACCCAACAATCTACACACCACCTAATTTACAGAATATATTTCCCAGTCAGGTATGCAGTGTAGGGGTAGTTTGAAAGAAAAAACAGATCACCCAGCCAGCAATCTAAACTCCACCGAATTTACAGAATATATTTCCCAATCAGGTATGCAGTGCAGGGGTACCTTGAAAGAAAAAAGGGGTCATGGAGCCTCCCGATCATCCGGCATTTATTCGCCCCGCTGAAGGATTATTTTGAAAGTGTGTAGAAGCCACACGGGGCCCCCATGCTGCAGATTTATCATAGAGACATAGTGGAGATTTTACAGCATACAGTATAACTACACCACCCAATTTACCGAATATATTATCCTGTCAGGTATGCAGTGCAGCAGGAAAAGACCCTCCAAGCCACTTGTGAATGACTGGCCTGATAACCATTGAAATGTCCACCCACAATCTAAGAGCTGGGTTTGCTGATTATATTTCACTCTGAGAAATGCAGTGCAGGCCGCAAATGTACTTTATCGTAAAAAAAAAAATCGATTTTTTTTTTTTTTTCACCCACAATGTCACAGTTGTATTTACTGAGTATATTTCACTCTCAGAAATGCAGCGCAGGCCGCAAAGGTACTTTATGGGAAAAAAAAGATATTTTTTTTTCACCCACCATGTCACCGTTGTATTTACTGATTCAATTTCACTCTCAGAAATGCAGTGCAGGCCGCAAACGTACTTTTTAGCAAAAAAAATTAACAGATGGATTTACTGAATTGATTACAATGTCACATATGCAGCACAGGGGTATTTTACACAAAAAAAACGTGAATATGTCACCCCCTGGGTCCATGAACTCACAGACGGATTACCTATATTATTTTCCCTTCCTCTGGCACATATTCAGTGCAGGTGCACTTGAAAAAGGGGTATATGTCGCCAACTGAACTACAAGAACAGGATTAAATTATTGTCCCTTGCACATATGCAGGTGCAAGTGCACTGCACTTGCACAAAGTGGCCGCCAACGCCCACCTAACTGACAGACGGATTAAAACTTATTTTTCTGTGTCACTGGGCTCAGGGCAGGGCACAAAAATGTTGCATTGCACCCACAAAAAAAATTGCTGTAGATCGCAGACTCAACACCAAGCTCTGATGTCAGATTCTTTCCAAATCTCTCCCTCACAGCAGCAGCATCCTATCCCTACACTAGTAAGAGCTGAGATGACGTGCGGCGCTACGTTAATCCAGCTTATATAGAGGCTGAGTCACATGCTGCACTGGCCAATCACAGCCATGCCATTAGTAGGCAGGGCTGTGATGGCTTCTAAGGGCACACATCTTAAACACTTGTTGTTTGGCTGCCCTGCAGCCTTTCAACAAGCTTTATTAAACTGCCGAACATCGAACTCGAACTTTTACAAAAAGTTCGAGTTCAGGTTCGCACAACACTACTATTAGATAATTTATTTGATAATATAGTTCGGGTTCGCACAACACTAGTTATTAGATAATTTATTTGATGATATTTGCACTTAGAAGTTTAGAAGTCTAAGGTTAAGGCAAGTTTCACACCTGCAGCAGCTATTCCAACAGACTGTTCAGGCAGAAAATAGCCTGCTGGAATTGTCCGGATCCGGCACTGCGGGATGCAGCCAGAATGCCCGACGGACCCCAGTATAGATTGAGGTTCAACCTCATTCCTCCAAAAATGCAAAGAATTGGCCAGACAGAAACCGTAATACGTTGTGGTTTGTTTCCAGCCGATTCCCAGCATTATGTGCAGGAACTGGCGGCCGGACTGCAATGCAGCAGATGTGAAAGTAGCCTTAGTTCACACAGTGACTTTTGCTTCTGACAAAATCCGTTGTATATTCTGCAGCAGAACCCCTCTGGTTTCTGCTGCTGTTTTTCAATTTGAATGTGGTGTGGACCTGTTCATTGCTTAGCCCTATTGGATGGAATTAAACCATGAGCAGATTCTCACAGCTATTTTGGCAGCGTCCATGCAGACATGTCCTATCTTGGCAAAGTTGCAGAAGTAAAAAACATGGTCACATGACAGGCAGTGTGCCTTCCCACTGAAAACAATGGGAATTTTTTGCGTCAAATTGTCTAAACTGTATCAAATTTATCACAGGGGCTCAGGCTGGATTAGAATTGCCATGCAGGGATAGAAACTTTTTCTCTGACTCTATACCATCTATTTACTGGTTTATTTTGAACAATTTATTTATTGAGCAAAACATTTGGCGCACAAATGGCGAATCTTAGATTATGTCCCTTTGTCACTAAGCTCTAGTCACTTTCAGCCAAGACCACCCACTTTTCAAGCATGGTGAAAGAAAGTACAGAAATCCTAGATGTGCCAAATTGCACCACTTTTTTAAGATAGATTTTTGGTGCCGACATCTTAGTAAATCTGGACCTCTGTCCTTTTAGTATCAGCTTTCTACTGAGTACCGGAGCCTAGAAGACAGATCAAACACTATAGGTTACATTTATCATCAAAAGAAAAAAAAATCGCAAGCCTTATACAATATTTTTTGTTTAAGTGGCGTTACTCCACCGCCTCGTGACTTTAAAAAAAAAAAAGGGGGTGTAAGGAGGGCCGGGAGTGGACGGTATAATCCTCTTTGACAGTGTTCTGGCATAGAAAAACAATGAAATCTACACCAACCAGGGGCTAGCAGAGATTTCAGTTTAGGTGCAGAGACTGACGAAGGCTGCGCCTACTTTATGATGATATGTACGCCTCATCATAAATCAGGTGCAGTGTCCTGCAGCGCTCCTGGTTATCATAGCTGAACATATAACTATAGCACTGAACGCTGAATAAAATTAGTTTTTCCGCCAAAATACGTCAATAAAGATTTTACCATATATAACTGCAGCGCTGAATGCTGAATAAAATTTGTTTTTTGACCCAAATACATTACAAATGATTTTACCGCATATAACTACAGAGCTGAACCCTGAATAAAATTAGTTTTTCAACCGAAATACGCCACTAAAGGTTTTACCACATATACCTGCAACAGTGAACGCTCAATATATATATTTTTTTCTACCGAAATACATCAGTAAAGATTTTAGCAAATATAACTAGAGCGCTGAACGCTGAATACAATTTATTTTTTTACCAAAATACATAACAAATGATTTTACTGCATATAACTACAGCGCTGATTGCTAAATAAAATTTGTTTCTCGACCTAAATAAGTCACTAAAGGTTTTGCCACATATACCTGCAACAGTGAACGCTGAATATATTTTGTTTTTCTACCAAAATATGTCACTAAAAGTTTAACCACATATAACTGCAAAAGTGAACGCTAAATGCATTTTTTCTACTGAAATAATAAGAACTGCGGAAGTGAAATGCGTATATATTTTTCGTTTTGTACTGAAACATAGAAACATAGAATGTGTCGGCAGATAAGAACCATTTGGCCCATCTAGTCTGCCCAATATACTGGATACTATGAATAGCCCCTGACCCTATCTTATATGAAGGATAGCCTTATGCCTATCCCATGCATGCTTAAACTCCTTCACTGTATTTGCAGCTACCACTTCTGCACGAAGGCTATTCCATTCTCAGTAAAGTAATACTTCCTGATATTACTTTTAAACCTTTGCCCCTCTAATTTAAAACTATGTCCTTTTGTAGCAGTTTTTCTTCTTTTAAATAGTCTCTCCTCTTTTACCGTGCTGATTCCCTTTATGTATTTAAAAGTTTCTATCATATCCCCTCTGTCTCTTCTTACTTCCAAGCTATACATTTTAAGGTCCTTTAACCTTTCCTGGTAAGTTTTGTCCTGCAATCTATGTACTAGTTTAGTAGCTCTTCTCTGAACTCCCTCCAAAGTTTCAATATCCTTCTGCAGATAAGGTCTCCAGTACTGCACACAATACTCCAAATGAGGTCTCACTAGTGCTTTGTAGAGTGGCACGAGCACCTCCCTCTTTCTACTGTTAATGCCTCTCCCTATACACCCAAGCATTCTGCTGGCATTTCCTGCTGCTCTATGACATTGTCTGCCCATCTTTAGGTTGTCTGATATAATGACCCCTAAATCCCTTTCCTCAGATACTGAGGTTAGTACTGTATCACAGATTTTATATTCTGCCCTTGGGTTTTTATGCCCCAGGTGCATTATCTTGCACTTATCGACATTAAATTTTAGTTGCCAGATTTTTGACCATTCCTCTAGTTTTCCTAAATCCTTTTCCATTTGGTGTATCCCTCCAGGAACATCAACCCTGTTACAAATCTTTGTGTCATCAGCAAAAAGACACACCTTACCATTGAGGCCTTCTGCAATTTCGCAGATAAAGATATTAAACAATATGGGCCCCAGAACAGATCCCTGAGGTACCCCACTGGTAATAATACCATGGTCTGAATATACTCCATTTACTACAACCCTCTGTTTTCTGTCCTTTAGCCACTGCCTAATCCATTGAACAATATATGCAGATAAGGACTGCAGTTTATTGATAAGCCTTCTATGTGGGACAGTATCAAAAGCCTTACAAAAGTCCAGATAAGCGATGTCTACTGCACCTCCGCCATCTATTATTTTAGTCACCCAATCAAAAAAGTAAATAAGATTAGTTTGACATGATCTCCCTGAATTAAACCCATGCTGTTTTTTATCAATCAACCCATGGGTTTTTAGATGTTCCACAATCCTCTCCTAGAGTATGGTTTCCATTAATTTCCCCACTATTGATGTCAGGCTTACTGGTCTATAGTTGCCCGATTCCTCTCTACTACCTTTCTTGTGAATTGGCACAACGTTTGCTAATTTCCAATCTTCTGTGACGACTCCTGTTACCAGTGATTGGTTAAATAAATCTGTTAATGGTTTTGCTAGTACACCTCTAAGCTCTTTTAATAGCTTTGGGTGTATCCCATCAGGCCCCTGTGATTTATTTGTATTCATTTTAGACAGCTGACTTTGAACCTCTTCCTCTATAAAGACACATGCATCAAAGGATTCATTGGTCTTCCTCCCTAACTGAGGTCCTTCTCCTTCATTTTCCTTTGTAAAAACTGAACATAAGTATTCATTGAGGCAGTCAGCTAGTTCTTTATCTTCTTCCATATACCTTCCTTCTTTTGTTTTTAATTTGGTAATTCCTTGTTTTAATTTCCTTTTTTCATTTATGTATCTGAAGAATGTCTTATCACCTTTTTTCACTGACTGAGCTAATTTCTCTTCTGCCTGAGCTTTAGAAGCTCTTATAACTTGCTTGGCCTCTTTCTGCCTAATCTTATAGAATTCCCTGTCATCCTCGTTTTGGGTGTTTTTATACTTACTAAATGCCATCTTTTTGTTTTTAATGATTTTGGCCACTTCTGCTGAGTACCACAGTGGTCTCTTCCTTTTTTGCTTTTACTGACAAGCCTAATGCACTTTTCTGTTGCCTTCTATAGTGCCACTTTCAAGTAGTCCCATTTCTCTTGGACTCCATTGAAATTGTTCCAGTCTGATAGGGACTCGTATACCACTGATCTAATTTTAAAAAAGTCTGTTTTTCGAAAATCTAAAACTTTTGTTTTTGTGTGGAGTGACTCAGTCCCTGTACTTATAGTAAACCACACTGACTAGTGATCACTAGATCCTAAGCTTTCCCCTACAGTAATATCAGATACCAAATTGCCATTTGTGAATACTAAATCTAAAATGGCCTTCTTCCGGGTTGGCTCCTCAACTACTTGCTGTAGAGATAATCCCAGTAGGGAATTTAGAATGTCTGTACTCCCGGTAGAACTAGCTATTTTGGTTTTCCAGTTTATATCAGAAAGATTAAAGTCTCCCATAATGACAACTTCAGCCTTTCAATATCATTTTAGCCATTTCCTGAACTAGTAGATCATCTAATTCTTTGACTTGGCTAGGTGGTCTATATATGACACTTATACGAGTTACCTTATGATTACCAAGCTGCAACGTAACCCAAACTAACTCTAAATTGGTTTCACTGACTTGTATTAGATTAGATTTTATGCTATCTTTCACATATAGGGCCACTCCACCCCCTTTCTTGCCTTCTCTGTCTTTCCTATATAGAGAGAACCCAGGTATTTTTATATCCCAGTCATTATTCTCATTGAACCATGTCTCAGTAACAGCCACTAAATCTATATTCTCAGATGCCATTATAGACTCAAGTTCGTTGATCTTATTCCTTAAACTGCGAGCATTTGTAGACAAGACTCTCAGCTTGTCATTTCTTATCCTATCAGCTCCTGGCATCTTCTGGCATTGTTTTTTCGGGGGTGGGGGTGGGGGGGTGGGACATGTCTTCTATCAACAGCTCTAAGTCTACCAGAACCTACAGTAACCCATCTTCCATTTCTGGGGGGCCACTAAACGCTTTTACCGCAAATAACGGCAACAGTGAATTGCGTATATATTTCTCTTGAAGTACAGAAATACGTCACTAAACGCTTTTAACCCCAAATAACTGCAGAAGTGAACTGCGTATATATTTTTGTTTTTGTAATGAAATATGCCACTAAACGCTTTTAGCGCAAATAACAGCAGAAGTGAACTGCGTATGTATTTATCCTTTAGTACTGAAATACGACACTAAACGCGTTCACCACATATAACTGCAGAAGTGAACTGCGTATATATTTTTCTTTTTCCACATATATAAGCCACTAAAGGCTTTTCAACATACCACTTGCACCCCAAGAACAAATTGCTAGAATGACAGAGATGTATAATGGCTATTTGGATCCCCAAATTATCTTTCCCTGCACTTGTAAATCGCTTTACTAGCACTGCCCTTAGCTCCTTCTGATGTCTTTCCCTGCACTAAGATGCTGTGAAAAGATTCCTCCCTATCCTTTCCTGCACTTATAAATCGTTTTTTCATTTTTTTTTTCACAATTAGCTTTTTCCAATTGCTGTCCCTAGCACCTTCTCACATCTGTCCCTGCACTTAGAACACTGAAATATTTCAGAATCTAAAATGGCTGTCGTATTTATAGGGCTGTGACATCACAGGGCTGGCTGCTAATTGGCTGCATTCATGTCAATCTTGGTGATCCCACCTTCCCTGAGTTCCTTTTCACATGTCCTCAGTCCTCACATGTGTGGCCGCCATTTTAGGAAAAATTGCGATTCGTTACCACGAAGCACGAGGAAATTCGCATTCATTGTGAATCGAATTGTTCCTGTCTGATTGGATTCGCTCATCTCTAGTAACCATATACTGAGAAGCAAAATAGAAGAAATTCACTCTATCGCACGCAGTGTCCAAAGTGTTTTTCCTACTAATAGGTCAGTTGCTATTCTAAACACTGGGAAGTGTGACATTTGAGGTGTTATAGTAAATAATTGAGAGCATCTGATTAATTACTGTAGGTGAATCATGTATGCATATCACTGCATATGATGTGTCATCTTCAGGAAAATATTTTATAGAATAGTTAATGAGAGACATCCGAGACACCAGGTGCCATACACACAAGTCATACGCTTAGAACTGATGGAAAAGCCTACACCAGGGACTGTCAAAGGGAAATATATCAAAAAGGGAACTTAACTTTGTGTAAGAAACAATATCAAAAGTAAAAGTAAACTTATTCTAAAAACGTATATTAAGCTTCGTTTAGAAGTAATTTTTGGAACAATCAAAGTCACATTTTTAAGTAGAAAATGAACATTGTACAGAATGTTTTTGAAAACTCATGTTTCTGATCTCAATACCATTTATTTGTAGTGTATGGTTAAGGGGAAAATCTTTTAAAACATTCAAACATTATTAAAAAAATAATGCCACATATACTGTAAAAATAAGGACACATTTACTACAAAAAATAATAAGTACACTAGGATCTGATATTTCAAATCTTCATGAAATTATATAAGCAAGTCTAAGAGTAAGGGACAGGGTTCCACAAGCCTTGTAATCTTAAATGGCTGAAAACTGAAAGCAAGACTATAATCAAGGTCAGGCTGGCCAACTAGAGTACCATAAGATCCTCTGGTGGGCCTTAGCTCTGATACAATCACATGAGTAAGTCCATTCGTGGTAGTATCTCCGCAGGTAGTTTTGAGCAATCACCAGACTACATTCACACACACACACGCCTGAGTACTCCCCAGCCATACCCATGCCGATATCTAAACCGTATTTTGCACAAGGAGGCAAACATCCCAAATCTTCTCAAAACGATCCGGAGTTCCTCTAGCAGTGTATGCTAACTCAGGCTACTTTCACACTAGCGTTGCTAAAATCCGGCAAACTGTATGCAAACATTATCTTTTTTTGACTTATCAAGTGAAATACCGCAACCGTCTCATTCGTTATCATCTGGTATCCGGTATCATAACGGATCCGGTATTTACATTTTTCAAAGATCAAAACAACCAATTTCAGAGGCAAATTGTAATGTCTAAAAAAGACGACCGAAGGTCACATACCCCTCAGATGCTGCCTCAGAAGATAGCAAACTTGATGCCGGACCACTGGAGGAGATGTCCTCAAGTCAGATGGCGCCGCCGCTATTGGTTTCATCCGGTCACTTCTGCCCGAATGAGCCCTTCTCGTGCATTTGAAGTTCTTTTTCCTGAACTGCTGAATTATTCTGACAATTTTCTTAATTACTTAGGCAGGGTTCACACCTGCACGTCCCGCTTCGCGTGTACAATGCTCTATCTTTACTTTTATTTTCGCATCGTGAAAATGAAAGTAAAAATCGCGCGTCATGCGCGCGTTTGCGCTATATATCCCTATGGGGGACGTGCGACAATACGCCCCAAAGAAGCTCCTGTACTTCTTTGGGCGTAGGGCGTTTTACAGCGCGTTTGTACGCACTGTAAAACGCTCAGGTGAGAACCATGCCCATAGGGAAACATGGGTTTTCACCTGTTGAGCGTTTTACAACACGTAGGAACACGCTGTAAAACGCTCAAGTCTGAACCCAGACTTATGGATGAGCGTCTCCAGTTTTGCCGATCTGCTACAAAGGGTCTCTCATTGCATCGAAAGACAGGACACCATTTTCCGTCTATGTATTTTACCTGCAGAATGGTTAATGCTTACCATAAGGTAATTATAAAGAATTTTGAATTTTTATATTTTGCTAGTAACTGTTATTTTTGTGTACTTTTTTAACTTAGCTTTTCCGGGATCAAAGCTGAACCCAGACATATTTCCCTGCCCCATGGAATGAAAATTTTCTGTATTTGATACTATACTCTACCTAGCGCAGTTCTTGATTGCGCAGGCAAAGGGCTTTGGAGGCTCTGCATTAGTATTGTTCACTGTGACTTCACCGGCTCCTATGGTCAGGTTTTAACCCGATCTCGACCATTAGAGAAGTTGACTTGACTGGAGAGCCCGTTCCATCACTGGATTTCCAAAAAATGTCCCTTTCCCTGTGAGAATGACCTCAGAATAAAGGAAAGCATTTGAGCATTTAACGGTGGTGGCCAGTTTAAGGTCCCAAATGAGGCCAACCAAATTATATACTTGGTATTGAATTTTTGGGCTTTTTTTACATATTTGATAATTTTTATTTACACTCTTTTTTTATTTTCTTCTGATAGATTTTGACGTCCCTCCATTATCAGTTTCGGCTGGGAATATCCACAGTTTCCTTGATTGTTAAAGATACCTGACATGCTTTGTGGGAGTAGTTGCATGCAGAGTTTATACCTCATCCAAGTAGGCAACAGTGGATTGAAATTTCAGAAAAATTTTGGGAGGTGTGCCAGTTTCTAACTGTCTTGGGGCAGTGGACAGGAAACACATAAGTATTATCGAACCCCAAGGCACTAATTCTGAGTACTTTAAGCCCTTAAGGACCGGAGGTTTTTTATTTTTTGAGTTTTCCTTTGCACTCCCTGCCTTCCCAGAGCCATAACTTTTTTATTTTTTGGTTCACATAGCCATATGAGGGCTTGTTTTTAGCGGCACAAGTTGTAATTTCCAACACCATAATTTAATATTACATATGATGTAGTGGGAAGCGGTAAAAAAATTCCAAATGGGGTGAAATTGCTAAAAAAAAGCAATACCACAACAGTTTTGCGGGTTTTTAAATTTCGACGTTCTATATCCGATAAACCTGACTGGTCACTTTCATTCTACAGGTCAGTACGAATCCGGCGATACCCTATATGTATAGGTTTTCTTGCGTTATGATAGTGAAAAAAAAAAATTCAAAAGTGGGAAAAAATCAGTTTTTACTTTATTGTCGCCATGTTTTGACCCCTATAACTTCATTGTAATTATATGTACGGAGCTGTTTGGGGGCTCATTTTTTGCGTCATAATCTTATATTTTTATTGATACCATTCTGGGGTGTGTATGACTTTTTGATCACCTTTTATTAAATTTTTTGTGGAAAATTAAGCGACCAAAAATGGCCAATCCGCTATTTGTTTGTTTTGAAACTCTTTTTATTATTTATCACCAATAAGCAATGCGGTGACTAGTTAACACAGTGAAAAACGGTTAGTCCGCAGGATAGACAAGTGCAGAGAAGATATATAAATTATGTATACAGCTCGTCTACATGACAGGGTGTTACAGACTGAATACAGATTGACATATGGCATATTTCAACAAATGCTGATTTCAGACCCGCGGATGAATAAGAACAGGTCAAAACATACAAGAAAATATAAAAAGGTAAACAAAAAAGGGGAAGGTGGGGGAAGGGGAGTCAGAGGGAAAGAAGGGGGGGGGTGGTTACCTAGTACTTAGTTTTAAATAATCAGATTACCCATTACCGATTCTTTAAGGACGATGGACACCATGTAGATATATCCTATCCTTACAGTCTCATCAGAATATTTCCAGAACTGCTCATCAATATTCACATAAGAGGATCATATTTCCAAAGTAAAATACTATCTCAGATTATATGGTTATAAAGCGTCTGTAAGTTCTCCACGGGTTCCATATGGCTTCAAATTGTAATGGAGACCTGGAGTCCCAATGCACTATCTTCAAGTCGACACAGTTGGTCACATTTATTTAACCAGTGCTGTATTGCGGGAGTTGCTTGTTGTTTCCAGTGTGTGGCTATAGTGAGTCTAGCTGCTGCTATTAAAATGGAGCATAATTTACGCATATTTTTGGAACCTCGAAAACCATTGCTTAACCCGAAGAGGCATAATTTTGGGTTTGTTTGTATACACGAGCCACTCACTTTCGTCAAGGCTTTAACAACTGCTTGCCAGAAAGGAGTAATTTTGTCACAGTGCCACCAAATATGTGCATGAGTACCCAATTCTTTATTACATCTCCAGCACCAAGGGCTAGTGGTCGGAAACATACGATGAAGCTTCTGAGATGTGAAGTACCACCGTGTTAGTATTTTATAACTGTTCTCCTGAAATTTCACACACCTGGACACCCTAGTCGGAGAGATCAGTGCATATCTTTTTTCCGCTGGAGAGAACTTGATCTGCAGATCCTCTTCCCATTGTTGTAAGAAGGATGGATTGGATGTGTTAGTGAGAGTTAGTAACGTTTCATATAGCTTGGATATTTTTCCTTTGGGCTCCTTGATTTGTAAGGCTAATTTTTCGAATGAAGAGTGTGTAAATGGGGAAGGCAGAGGGATCAGGGTCTTCCTTAGTTGTTGAATGCAAAAATTAATATGTAATGGTGAGCATGGTGCCATCAGTGGGTGATTGTGCAAATCTAAAAACGATGGTATATCAGTGTCAGCGCATATAGTAGATATTGGAGAAGTACACTTTCTCATCTCTGCTGGGAGGGTTTGGAGGAAATCTTGAGATGCTTGGAAGAAAATGTCTCTGATTTGCATCAGAATGGGGTAATTCGGTGCTAAAATGGAGCCAATCCGCTATTTGGACGCTTTTTTCTGTTTTGCTGTTTGACGTATTGGGAATGTTTTATATTTTATAGTATGGGCGTTTTCACACATATAACATGTTTTTACATTATAACATACAATCATCTGATTGCGATTTTCATACATTCCATGCAAAAGCATTAAAATATATGAAAAAAAAATCGCATATTTCCTATGGAGCCTATTACAGGCAAGGCTCCATAGGAATTACTACAGAGCAGCCTGGGTTTCATTCATAGAAACCCAGGCTACTACAGGCACGCTCCGGCTCCTCCGATCGCCACACGGGGGAGCCGGAGCAAAAGGTTTGGATCGCACGCAGATGCCGCGGTCAGGATTGACCACGGCATCTGAGGTGTTAAATGTCAGCGATCAGCATTGCTGCCGATCGCGGACATGAGCCGCAGGTGTCTGCTAAAAGAACCATGCGGACACCCGTGGCTAAGGCACCCGTATGAAGCAGGAGCAGGCGCCATCTTTAGGGACAGGACACATGACGTACGGGTACGTCATGTGTCCTTAAAAGGTTAATTACAAAAAATATTTTTACATTATATTAATTGCCATCCCTGATGCCCAGTACCGATTTGGGGCAATTGATGTTGGGGCTTATGGCCGAACTAATGATTCAATGGTCTTCAAAAATTCTGATATGGGGAGAAGGGTATACAAATACAATAGATAATTTGATTTTCCACCTCCTCAACCCCTACCAGGTACTGACGCTCCCCCCATGCCCTTCGGTGTTGGTTGGTGACAAAGTATTTCAGATGTTTCCCCCCATGCCCTTCGTGTTGGTTGGTGATGAAGTGTTTCAGATGTGTGGCAATCTAATTAAACCTTATTGCAGCCGCGGATTAAACCAGAGCAAATGCATATTTAACTACCGCCTGACTAGAGCCAGAAGAATGGTGGAATGCGCATTCGGTATTCTGGTGGCTAAATGGCGTATTTTCACCAAACTCATTCAACTAAAAATAGAAACTCTTGATAAAGTAGTAAAGGTGTCATGTTACTCAAGTACCTCCTCATAAAAGAACCACTACATGTCGAACAGATCACTGAAGACAGCGATTTCGCCGTTATTAAAAATTTTGGACCAAGGACCACTGTAGCAGCTTTCAAGATGAGAAACTCCTTTGCTGAATATTCCTGCTCTGCTGCAGGAAGAGTGGACTGGCAGGACCAAATGATTTCAATTATTTGTGCTTTTTTCATAAAAAAACTAATGTAATTTAAATATATTCTAGATGCAGTTTGGTTGCGTGGTTATGTGGGTAGGTGGATACAGTAGTGTGTTTTTTGTTTTTCAAAACCTATTTTGTAAAATTTAGTTTCAGTTTATTAAACTTTTTATACCATAAACTATACTGAGTCTTTATGCATATATTGATCGCCCCACACTGGAGGAGCGTCAAATACTTGTGTCGCTCCTTAAGCGTTGCGAGATTATGTCAGGCCTCTCTTCTCTACGCAATAGATAAATTAAAAGAAAGGAAAAAGGAGGAGGTTAAACAAATCCTCAAGGGATAGGGGAAATCCCTTAGAGAGAGTGTGGAACCTTTGGGCGCCAGCAGTGATGGAAGAAAGAAAAAAGGATGGTAATCAAGAAAGAATGTAGGTGCTTGATTAGAATGGGGGAAGGCAGCTGAGAATAGCATTAGTGACTACTAGACGCTTAATAATACGAATATAGTGAGGAAAAAAAGAAAAGAATGTGGCGTGGGGAAAGGTGGAATATTTCACCAAGTTTTTTAAACGCTATTTGTTTCCGATATGCGGAAATCAACAGGTGCAGAGAGGTAGCGCTACTCCCCATATAACCATTAATAGAAATGGATGACCATCTGATATAAAGTCATACGCTCAAGTGGTGTAGAATATCTATATAATAAGTATAAACCCATCCACTGTGGTATAGTCTACAGAGAGGTACAGTATATAAATGGCTATATGAATCTAATCAGAAGAAGATGATGGATAAAATCAATATTAATTAGGATGATGTGTAAAAAGGAAAATAAATAAATAAATAAATACATAAAAGAATGGTATCCACTCCATTTGTTGTCAACAGGATAAGCTCAAGACACCTGAGACATTTAACCCCCATGGCTAGGATCGCATGTAGAATGTTTGAGATTGAAGGCAGCACTCTTCTCAAAAGGCTTCAGGTCAATCTCTTTATTCAGAAAATATTGGCTCAACGCATTTCTGGGGCTTCTTTTAACAATACCCCCTTTCTCAGGAGAAGATCAAATAAAAGTAACAACACACAGTTACAATTACATGTTTATAAACACATGGTTTGTCAAATCTTGTTGGAAATTGGCGTGCTCACACAGCGATACTGGAAGTGACGTCACCGGAAGTGCAGTCTCCGGCCCCTGTGGAACACATCATACTGTAAACTTCCATGCATTCAACCCTGGAACGCAAGTGCCGCGGCTTCCGGTGACGTCACCGGAAGTGACGCATCGCACTGCCAGAGCGGAAAGGAGGTATCGTTCCAACCTGGACCGCACTAGTAGTTTGTATGGGGAGCGATAGCGTTCCAGCCTGGAACGCATCGCATGTGCGTGGGGGAAAAAAATGGATCCTATATTGGATAAGGTCTATGGGCAATATTAATCAGGGAATGTTTTTAGTGTGTGATCTTATAAAGGCACTATACTGTATACAATAGATATACATATGAAAATGAGTATTACGTAGAATATGTACATGATTATTTTATTATTTTTACAATATAAAAAAAGAAATAACAAACCAAAAAACACAAATAAATATTAAAAAATATTCTGCGGAAAATTGATATAAAATTTTGAATAATTCCTTAAAACAAAATCAGAATATTATAATAAATTGAACACCAAATCCTTCATATAACAATAAATAAATAAATGGGCTTAACTACCCAAACAATAAATAAATAAATAAATTAAATAAAGAATTATATAAATTAATGGTTTAAATCTCTAATAATTCCCTACATGGTTCTACCTACATTGATTTTATATATAAAATTAAATACAAATGCAATAATAAAAATAAAAAAATAGATCATTAAAGGAATAATTGTATAAGTGAGTGGTTTGATTCCCTAATGAATATCTATCCCTAAAAATTACCTATACAATTATATTGATTTCATATATAAAATTAACTGTATATATAATAATTAATAAATAAATGGACAAATCGTTAAAAGAATAGTTATATGAATAAGTACCTATGGGGTGAATACATAACTAATCGGCTGGGTAATATATAGGAAAAACTAGTAGTTTACATGCTCTAGTGATTCATTAAGACCAAATGGTACTAGGGTGTTCAACTGGTAGATCCAAAACATTTCTTTTCTACATATGGCCTGGTAGGATTGTGGGATCCATTCAAGGGGGGTTACTCTAAGTATTGTGGGGTCACCTTCATTATATGCTGCAAAGTGTCGAGATACACTGTGAGTGCCGACTTTACGTTTAATATTTAATTTATGTTCATTCATCTGCTCCCGTAAAGTTGGGTTGTGCAGCCAACATAAAGTAAGTTGCAGGGACATTAAATTAGGTAAATAACATCAGAGGTGCCACAGTTCATACTATGCCGTAATAGGATGGGTTCTCTGGGGGATGGTAGTGCCACTGATTGCCCGCAGTTAATAATATTACAACATTTACACCTCTTTATCCCGCATTTTAGAGGAACCTGGCCTGATTAGGCTTTTACTCTCTAGGGGCCCTTGGCTGTGTTGATCTTTCATTAATTTTGGACATGAAGGTGCTAGTAGGTTTTTTAGTGTCCGGGTTTTCCGGAAAGTTAGGGTGGGAAGTTTCGGGATGTTTTTCCCTAAAATGGGATCTTTTAATAAAACTTTCTAATGTTTATTCATGATCTTTTATATCTCCATAGGTTTTGTGCTGTAGCGTGTGATCAGCAACTTTTAAAATCTAGGTAAATGTTCGTATCTGCCTTCTTAAAGTGTTTTTTGGTTGTATTTTATTATTTAATTATTCTGAAGTGTAGATCTAGAAAAATGGCTTCTAAAGTAAGTTCTATATTCCAGTCGTTATTAAGTTGACAAAGGTTACTAGATCGTTAACTTCTCCATCCCAGACAAAAATAATATCGTCGATTAAATCTTTTATAAAATCTGATATTAGTGTGTGTTAGAAGGCCAAATTCACCTTTGAAGGCCCCCATAAATAGATTGGCATATGCCGGGGCAAAGTTTGTCGGCATCGCTGTCCCTTTCTTTTGTTGGTACACTGTGTCCTGAAAGATAAAATAGTTATGGTTGAGGATGAATTGAATAAAATTAGGGATAAAAGTTCTCTGTCTGGGGCATCATGGGGTGCGAAAGTGGTGTTTTTTCTATTGCTGTTAAACTTAAGGTGTGTGTTATATTTCTGTAAAATAAGCAGACATACAAAGTGGCCCAACAGTAACATTCTTTCCAATCAAATGTCTTAAGAGTATTGATGAGGTGAGATGTGTCTCTGAGATATGAGGGTAGTTCAAGAACGTATCTTTGTAGGATGCTATATACATAGTCTAAGAGGTTTGAAGTAAGGGATCCGACCCCAGATATGATAGGTCTCCCAGGGTAGTTGGTCAATGACTTGTGAATCTTTGGTAGGAAATAAAATCTTGCTATGGAAGGTTGAATTGTTTTTAAAAAGGTTCTTTCTTCCTTACCAATGACTCCAGTACTGAAACCTTCATCTATAAGGTCAACTAATTTTTTTTTTGAATTCATTGGTGGGTTCATGTGCCAAAGTTTTATAATACTCGCTATCTGAGAGAATGTGGAAGGATTCGAAATTGTAGTAAGTTCAGTCCATAATTACAATACTAGCGCCCTTGTCAGCACTCTTAATGACAATGTCCCGATTTTTGGTCAGAGAATTCAAAGCTTTTAGTAGGTTGGGATTCAAATTGTTTGTGTCCTCTGTGGTAGATGGTAAAGAGAAAGTCTTCCTAAAATGTTATAAAAGTTCTCGATGTGAGGGCCCTTACTTTCTAGGGGATAAAAGGTGGATCTCATTTTCATATTGGATGAGATAGGGGTGAAGTGGTGTTCCCGACTCACGGCACCAGGGACTCCCGGATCCATGGAGGCGTGTATGATGTTGGTACTATTTATGTCTACACTAGGAAAGGGTATAGGGGTTAATCTTGGGACTGTCTGGAGATCTGTATGCTGAAGGTCTTTAATGGTGAATTGTCGATGAAGGGTGAGTTTGCGAATTAACTGATTGAGGTTGACAAAAAATTCTAATAAGTTAGGTTGGTTAGTGGGACAAAAAGAGAACCCTTTGGTGAGGAGTTCTATTTCATTACGTGCAAGTATGTGGTTGGATAGATTGAAGTTACTGATCTCTTTCTTTTTCTTTTAAATGTTTAATATTTTGGTTTGAATTTTTTCTGTAGAGGTGCATCAATTCCTACCTCCCCTGCATCCTTTAGATCTGTGTTTAGTCTTTTTTTTATGCTCGAGACTGGGGTGTAGAAGTGGGTGATTTTTAAGGACCGGGACGTTGATGGGGAAATTTAGATGTGGGGAGATGTGGGATAGAAAGTTAGTCAGGATCTGCCTGGCTGGGGGGGGCAGGAGGACCCTTGTTGGTGTCGGGGAGACCTAGTCTAAAAAAGAGTTCTCGGTAAAGTTTGCTGGGAGGGCTAAAAATTATTATCAGGACTGGATGGGGATACTGAATATGTGGCTATATTAAGCAGATTGGCAGATGTTGGTGGTAAAATTACCCGGGGGCCGATCCAAGAGGTTTGGATATGTTTGTGACTTCCAGTTCCCTTTGGTGTTGTCATGCCGGGAAAGGTACAAGATACAATAGACATACAAGAAACAACAAACAAGCGTCTAGGCAAAAGCTGGGGATAATGTTCACCTCCTGACAAGATCCTATCAGCTGACCCTAGACTGCTGTGCACACATTTAGACCCCAAAGTTTGGAATAAACGTGCCCCCGTGCCTAAGACTGAATTAACCCTATAGTCCCTGAGATAGTGGACAAGGGGGAAAAAAGGCAGACTGCTTCCTTTAATCCTGGAGGAAGCAGGTGTCTAACTAACAGCCTTGACAGTAAACAATTGGAAACCAAAAACACACTTATCTTTGAAGCAGAGCAGAAACAGCCATCCACCTTTCCTCAGAGTGAGAAAGAAGCTATAACCCGCAAAGGACACTGGGTAGGTGTGTGATTTAAACTCACACAAACAACCCCACCCAGTGCACCTGAAGGGAGGCAGGTACAGCTCACTCCAAGTAAACAGAAAACACTACACACGTGCTGCCAACCTGACAGACCTCTGCACTTCACCAGAGCAGGGCATGATAGTACCCCTCCTTCTACGGGTGACCTCCGAACACCAAGGACCAACTTTATCTGGGTGGGACCTGTGAAAGGTAGTGATGCTGCGAACATAAAATTTTCCGTTCACGAACAGCGAACGCGAACTTCCGCAAATGTTCGCGAACGTGCGAACAGTGCGAACCACCATAGACTTCAATAGACAGGCGAATTTTTAAAACCAAAGGGACTCCTTCTGGCCACAATAGTGATGGGAAAGTTGTTTCAAGGGGACTAACACCTGGACTGTGGCATGCCGGAGGGGGATCCATGGCAAAACTCTCATGGAAAAAAACTTAGTTGACGCAGAGTGTGGTAGTTGTAATCGCAATGCGATTAATACAGGTTATATTAATCGCATTGCGAATTCAAGTTAGAGCTCGGTTCCTAATGGTTGAATTGCTAGAAATTCTAGCAATACAACCATTAGGAACCCAGCTCTAAGTTGAATTCTTAATGTGATTAATATAACCTGTATTAATCGCATTGGGATTACAACTTAGATCTGTTCCTAATGGTTGTATTGCTAGAATAAAACGAAGATTGCGAATATAGCGCTATATTCTCAATCTTTGTTATAGTCTAGCAATACAACCATTAGGAACCCAGCTCTAAGTTGAATTCGCAATGTGATTAATATAACCTGCATTAATCGCATTGCGACTACAACTTAGAGCTGAGTTCCTAATGGTTGTATTGCTAGAATATAACAAAGATTGAGAATATAGCGCTATATTCGCAATCTTCGTTATATTCTAGCAATACAACCATTAGGAACAGATCTAAGTTGTAATTCCAATGCGATTAATACAGGTTATATTAATCGCATTGCGATTACAACTACTAACACTGCAGCTTCAGAATGAATCTAAGATGGATGCCGTCCTTGCTTTTTGATAGTAGGTGGGAGGGTCTGGGAGGGAGACTGATGTACTAGCCCTAAAAAGGGCTTTTTGGGGTGCTGTCAGGACGCTGTCCTTACAGCAGAGATCTGATGAGTCTTTAAGGACTGGAGTGGACACTGAATACACTAGCCTAGCTATCGATTTCCCAATTAAATCAGCAGCAACTACACTCTCCCTCCTCTCACTAAGACTGCAAATTCCAAATGAATCTAAAATGGATGCTGTCCAGGAGATGGGAGGGTATGCTAATTGGCTGGAATGTGTCTGCTGACTGTGAGGTACAGGGTCAAAGTTTACTCAATGATAGGGGGTGGACCTAACATCGCATATGTTCGCCCGCCGCGACGAACGCGCACAAGCTATGGTCGTCGGGAACTATTCGCCGGTGAATAGTTTGGGACATCCTATTTGCGAATTCAACTTAGAGATGGGTTCCTAATGGTTGTATCGCTAGAATATAACGAAGATTGAGAATTTAGCGCTATATTCTCAATCTTCATTATATTCTAGCAATACAACAACCATTAGGAACTCAGATCTAAGTTGAATTCTCAATGCTATTAATATAACCTGTATTATTCGCATTGCGATTACAACTTAGATCTGAGTTCCTAACGGTTGTATTGCTAGAATATAATGAAGATAACGAATATAGCACTATATTCTCAATCTTCGTTATATTCTAGCAATACAACAACCATTAGGAACTCAGCTCTAAGTTGTAATCGCAATTCGAATAATACTTACAATTATTAATCGCTTTGCGATTTCATTTGATGCCTCTATTTGATTGTATATGACGATTGACTATGACTACCATCAACGTTCTGCTGCCTCCAAAGCAGGATATCTGAACCCCCAAGGGGCCATTTGGGCGTTTTTGATCAAAAACGCATCAAAAACGCATCTGCGTTTTTATAATTTTTTCATTTTTTAGTTTATTTTTTTGTGTATTTTGCCACATTTGGTTGCATATTTACATTTGGTATAGGCAAATATGGTAGTCTAGATCATGTGTCTATACCAAAACCTAGGATCATTGTTTGACAGCATATTTTCTAAGCCATGTAGCTGAATATAGATTTGGGCAGAGTAATGATCTAGACTACCATATTTGCCTATACCAAATGTAAATATGCAACCAAAAGTGGCAAAATACACAAAAAATTGAAATAAAAAATGAAAAAATTATAAAAAAAACGCAGATGCGTTTTTGATGCGTTTTCCTTCAAAAACGCTCAAATGGCCCCTGGGGGGTTCAGATATCTTGCTTTGGAGGCAGCAGAACGTTGGTGGTAGTCCTAGTCAACCGTCATATACAATTAAATAGAGGCATCAAATGGATTCGCAAAGCGATTAATAATTGTAAGTATTATTCGCATTGCGATTACAACTTAGAGCTGAGTTCCTAATTGTTGTATTGCTAGAATATAACGTATATTCTAGCAATACTACAACCATTAGGAACTCAGCTCTAAGTTGAATTCGCAATGCGATTAATGCAGGTTATATTAATCACATTGAGAATTCTACTTAGATCTGAGTTCCTAATGGTTGTTGTATTGCTAGAATATAACGAAGATTGAGAATATAGTGCTATATTCGTTATCTTCGTTATATTCTAGCAATACAACCGTTAGGGAGTCAGATCAAAGTTGTAATCACAATGCGAATAATACAGGTTATATTAATCGCATTGCGATTTACAATTACTATTACTGCAGCTTCAGAATGAATCTAAGATGGATGCTGTCCTTGTGTTTAGATAGGAGGTGGGAGGGTCTGGGAGGGAGGGTATGCTGATTGGCTGGAATGTGTCTGCTGACTGTAAGGTACAGGGTCAAAGTTTGCTCAATAATAAAGTATAGGGGCGAACGCGAACATGGAATATGTTCGCCCGCCGCGGCGGACGCGAACAAGCTATGTTCGCCGGGAACTGTTCGCCGGCGAATAGTTCGGGCCATCTCTAGTGAAAGGCCCTCACCAGTCGGCTGGCATTAACATTCACAGCCAGGACCCACATTCTATCCTCGGGACCGTATCCCCTCCAGTGTACCAAGTACTGAAGGGAAACCCGAAGAACATGCGAGTCAAGGACCCTAGAGATCTCAAACTCAAAGTTACCGTCAACCAGAACAGGGGGAGGAGGCAATGGCTATGGTTTCACTGGTCTCACATATTTCTTAAGTAAATACCTATGGAACACATCATGGATCTTCCAGGTCTGTGGAAGATCCAAACAAAACGCAACTGGATTGACAACCGCAGATATTTTGTAAGGTCCAATAAATCTTGGACCCAAGATGGTACTCTTAGTTTAATATTTTTAGTAGATAACCACACCAGATCACCCACACACAGGTCCGGACTAGTGATGTCGTGAACATAAAATTTTCCGTTCACGAACGGCGAACACGAACTTCCGCAAATGTTCGTGAACGTGCAAACAGTGCGAACCGCCATAGACTTCAATAGACAGGCGAATTTTAAAAACCAAAGGGACTCTTTCTGGCCACAATAGTGATGGAAAAGTTGTTTCAAGGGGACTAACACCTGGACTGTGGCATGCCGGAGGGGGATCCATGGCAAAACTCCCATGGTAAAATACCTAGTTGACGCAGAGTGTGGTAGTTGTAGTCGCAATGCGATTATTACAGGTTATATTAATCACATTGCGAATTCAACTTAGAGCTGGGTTGCTAATGGTTGTATTGCTAGAAATTCTAGCAATACAACAATTAGGAACCGAGCTCTAAGTTAAATTCGCAATGCGATTAATATAACCTGTATTAATCGCATTGGGATTACAACTTAGATCTGTTCATAGTGGTTGTATTGCTAGAATATAACGAAGATAACGAATATAGCGCTATATTCTCAATCTTCGTTATATTCTAGCAATACAACCATTAGGAACTCAGCTCTAAGTTGTAATCCCAATGCGATTAATAAAGGTTATATTAATCGCATTGCGAATTCAACTTAGAGCTGGGTTCCTAATGGTTGTTGTATTGCTAGAATAAAACGAAGATTGAGAATATAGCGCTATATTCGCAATCTTCGTTATATTCTACCAATACAACCATTAGGAACAGATCTAAGTTGTAATCCCAATGCGATTAATACAGGTTATATTAATCGCATTGCAATTACAACTACTAACACTGCAGCTTCAGAATGAATCTAAGATGGATGCTGTCCTTGCTTTTGAGAGGAAGTGGGAGGGTCTGGGAGGAAGACTGATGTACTAGCCCTAAAAAGGGCTTTTTGGGGTGCTGTCAGGACGCTGTCCTTACACCAGAGATCAGACGGGTCTTTCAGGACTGGAGTGGACACTGAATACACTAGCCTAGCTATCGATTTCCCTATTAAATCAGTAGCAACTACACTGTCCCTCCTCTCACTAAGACTGCAGCTTCCGAATGAATCTAAAATGGATGCTGTCCAGGAGATGGGAGGGTCTGGGAGGGAGGGTATGCTAATTGGCTGGAATGTGTCTGCTGACCGAGAGGCAGCGGGAGGGTCTGGGAGGAAGACTGATGTACCAGCTGAAAGGGCTGTTGACCTAGCATCGTCAGGTACGCTCGCCCTTGCCGGATGTCAGACGGGTCATTCAGGACTGGTGGACACTGAATACACTAGCCTAGCTATCGATTTCCCTATTAAATCAGTAGCAACTACACTGTCCCTCCTCTCACTAAGACTGCATTTTCCGAATGAATCTAAAATGGATGCTGTCCAGGAGATGGGAGGGTCTGGGAGGGAGGGTATGCTAATTGGCTGGAATGTGTCTGCTGACTGTGAGGTACAGGGTCAAAGTTTACTCAATGATAGGGGGTGGACCTAACATCGCATATGCTCGCCCGCCGCGACAAACGTGCACAAGCTATGTTCGCCGGGAACTATTCGCCGGTGAATAGTTTGGGACATCCTATTTGCGAATTCAACTTAGAGATGGGTTCCTAATGGTTGTATTGCTAGAATATAACGAAGATTGAGAGTTTAGCGCTATATTCTCAATCTTCGTTATATAATTCTAGCAATACAACCATTAGGAACCCAGCTCTAAGTCGAATTCGCAATGCGATTAATATAACCTGCATTAATCGCATTGCGAATTCAACTTAGAGCTGAGTTCCTAATGGTTGTATTGCTAGAATATACGTTATATTCTAGCAATACAACCATTAGGAATTAAGGTCTAAGTTGTAATATAAATGTGAATAATACTTTCAATTATTAATCACTTTGCGAATCCATTTGATGCCTCTATTTGATTGTATATGACGGTTGACTATGACTACCACCAACGTTCTGCTGCCTCCAAAGCAAGATATCTGAACCCCCCAGGGGCCATTTGGGTGTTTTTGATAGTTTTTAAATTTTTTTGTTAATTTTTTTGTGTATTTTGCCACATTTGGTTGCATATTTACATTTGGTATAGGCAAATATATTAGTCTAAATCATGTGTCTATACCAAAACCTAGGATCATTGTTTGACAGCATATTTTCTAAGCCATGTAGCTGAATATAGATTTGGGCAGAGTAATGATCTATACTACCATATTTGCCTATACCAAATGTAAATATGCAAGTTGCATATTTACATTTGCAACCAAATGTGGCAAAATACACAAAAAAATAAACTAAAAAATGAAAAAATTATAAAAACGCAGATGCGTTTTTGATGCGTTTTCTATCAAAAACGCTCAAATGGCCCCTGGGGGGTTAAGATATCTTGCTTTGGAGGCAGCAGAACGTTGGTGGTAGTCATAGTCAACCGTCATATACAATCAAATAGATGCATCAAATGGATTTGCAAAGTGATTAATAATTGTAAGTATTATTCGCATTGCGATTACAACTTAGAGCTGAGTTCCTAATGGTTGTTGTATTGCTAGAATATAACGAAGATTGAGAATATAGTGCTATATTCGTTATCTTCATTATATTCTAGCATTACAACCGTTAGGAACTCAGATCTAAGTTGTAATCGCAATGCGAATAATACAGGTTATATTAATCGCATTGCAATTTACAATTACTATTACTGCAGCTTCTAAATGAATCTAAGGTGGATGCTGTCCTTGCGTTTAGATAGGAGGTGGGAGGGTCTGGGAGGGAGGGTATGCTGATTGGCTGGAATGTGTCTGCTGACTGTGAGGTACAGGGTCAAAGTTTGCTCAATAATAAAGTATAGGGGCGAACGCGAACATCGAATATGTTCGCCCTCCGCGGCGGACGCGAACTAGCTATGTTCGCCAGGAACTGTTCGCCGGCGAATAGTTCGGGCCATCTCTAGTCCGGACCAGTCACACATCTCCTATCAGCCATTCGCTTATACCTCTCACCCATCTTCTCCAAATTGCCCTGGATCCCCCACCAGATAGAAGACAAGGCAGAAGAGAATATCTCCTCATCTGGCATTCCAGAGGAACCAGTCCCAGAAAATGTACCAAACTGAGGATGAAAACCATATGTGCCAAAAAATGGCGACTTACCCGTAGACTCCTCCTTACGGTTATTCAAGGCAAACTCTGCTAGAGATAGGAATGAGGACGAGTCCTCCTGGTTCTCAGCCACAAAACACCTCAAGTAGGTCTCCAGGTTTTGGTTAGTACGCTCTGTCTGCCCATTCGACTGCGGATGAAAAGCCGAAGAGAACGAAAGTTTAATGCCAAGGCGAGAGCAGAACACCTTCCAAAACCTGGAAACAAACTGAGTACCCCTATCAGAAACCACATCCGAGGGAATACCATGTAATTTCACGATGTTATCAACAAAAACCTGAGCAAGAGTCTTAGCATTGGGCAGACTAGCTAACGATACAAAGTGAGCCATCTTGCTAAAACGGTCCACAACCACCAAAATCCCTGTTTTCCCGGAGGAACTTGGCAGATCAGTAATAAAATCCATAGACAAGTGCGTCCAAGGACGAGAAGGGATAGACAAAGGAAGAAGTGAACCAGAAGGTCTAGTGTGAGCAACCTTTGACCGTGCACAGGTCTCACAAGCTGCCAATACTCTTACGTAACCCAGGCCACCAGAACCTCTGAGAAATAAGATCAATGGTGGACTTGCCAACAGGGTGTCCAGCAAGGACTGTATCGTGATGTTCCTTGAATACTTTGTATCGCAGTCTAAAAGGAACAAACAACCTCCCTGGGGGACAAGAATCAGGAGCCGCCTACTGGGCTTCCAACAACCTCCATCTCCAACTCGTGGTACAGAGCGGAGACAACCACCCCATCAGCAAAAATCTGAGCAGCTTCCTCCGAATCACTTCCCCCGGGAAAACTACGAGACAAAGCATCTGCCTTGACGTTTTTAATCCCCGGGCGAAAAGTAACGACAAAATTGAATCTAGTAAAGAACAGTGACCATCTAGCCTGTCTAGGATTTAGGCGCTTGGCAGACTGCAAGTAAGCCAAATTCTTATGATCAGTATATACAGTAACGGGATGAGACGCCCCCTCCAACCATTTACATCATTCCTCAAAGGCCAATTTGATGGCCAGCAATTCCCTATCTCCTACATCCTAATTCCTCTCTGTGACCGAGAGTTTCTTGGAAAAGAAGGCGCACGGACGCCACTTGCCAGGCGATGGACACTGCAACAGCACTGCTCCAACCTCCACCACAAATGGTTGAGACACATCAGGCTGCATCAGAATGGGAGCAGATGCAAAACACTCCTTAATAGCTGTAAAGGGCTGCAATGCCTCATCTGACCAGACAGAGCAGTCGGCGCACTTCCTAGTCATATTGGTCAGCGGTTTTACAATGGTAGAGTAGTTCAAAATGAATTTTCTATAATAATTGGTAAACCCCAAAAACCGCATCAAAGCTTTCTGATTCTCTGGTTGGTCCCATTCCAGAACCGCCCGGACCTTTTCGGGGTCCATCCGAAAACCAGAGCCTGAAAGCAGGTATCCCAAAAAACGGACCATACAGGACAGAAAACACACATTTCTCCAATTTAACATATAATTTATAGAGATGTCCCGAACTATTCGCCGGCGAACATAGCTTGTTCGCATTCCCCGCAGCGGGCGAACATATGCGATGTTCGGTCTGCCCCCTATTCGTAATCATTGAGTAAACTTTGACCCTGTACCTCACAGTCAGCAGACACATTCCAGCCAATCAGCAGCATACCCTCCCTCCCAGAACCTCCCACCTCCGGAACAGCATCCATTTTAGATTCATTCGGAAGCTGCAGTCTTAGTGAGAGGAGGTACAGTGTAGCTGCCGCTGATTTAATAGGGAAATCGATAGCTAGGCTAGTGTATTCAGTGTCCACTACAGGCCTGAAAGACTCATCTGATCTCTGCTGTAAGGACAGCGTCCTGACAGCACCCCAAAAAGCCCTTTTTAGGGCTAGTACATCAGTCTGCTTTTTTTTTTCCTGTTTAATCTAATTGCAGTTGCCTGCCAGCGTGTGTGTCAGGCTCACAGCGTATACTGTGCCCACTTGCCCAGTGCCACCACTCATATCTGGAGTGAAAGTAGCATGCATTTAAAAAAACAAAACTTTTTTGACTGTAATATCATAACAGTCAGTTGCCTGCACGCGTGTGTGTTTCAGGCTCTGCAAGTGCACAGTGTCCCCAGCGCAACTCATATCTGGTGTTACAGTAGATTACATTTTAAAGCAAAAACAAAAATTTTGACTGTAATATAATAGCAGTCAGTTGCCTGCACGCGTGTGTGTTTCAGGCCCTGCAAGTGCACAGTGTCACCAGTGCAACTCATATCTGGTGTCACAGTAGATTACATTTAAAAAAATAAATACATTTTGTAATAGATTGAATAGCAGTTAGTTGTCTGCCAGCGTGTGTGTCAGGCCTACAGCGTCTACTCTGCCAACTTCTGCCAGTGCACAGTGCCACTCATATCTGGTGTCACAGTAACTTGCACACATAGTACAACTAAACTAATCTAAAAAGAAATGACAGGCAGAGGCAGGCGACCCTGCAGGGGCTGTCGAGGTCGTGGTGCTGTTATTCCATTTGGCCCTAGAATAATGCCCAGTGTTCAGAGGCCACGTACCCTGAACTCGAAAAGTTCTGAGGACATAGTTGACTGGCTAACACAGGACACCCAATCTTCTACATCTTTCTCTCGGAACCTTGACGCACCATCCTCCTCCAGCTCAGCTTCGGGCACCTCTCACGTTACCACTCGCCCGCCTGCCGCCACCGCCAACACTAGCACCACAGCTGCTTCACTTGATCTGTCAGAGGAGTTATTTAAACATCAGAAGGAAAAAATGAGTGATGCGCAACCATTATTGCCAGAGGTTGTAGATAACAGGGATATGTCTCAGTCAGGCAGCATTACACATATGGACGTACGGTGTGATGATGATGATGTTGTACCCGCTGCTGCTTCCTTAGCTGAGTTGTCAGATACAAGTGAAGCGGTTGAGGATGACGATGTGTCCGTGGATGTCACGTGGGTGCCCGCTCGAAGAGAAGAAGAACAGGGGGAATTTTCAGATGGGGAGACAGAGAGGAGGAGGAGGAGGAGATGAGTTGGAAGCAGGGGGAGGTCGTTACAAGGAGCTAGTGGCACAGTCAGACAGCATGTATAGGCACCCGGGGTTAGCCAGACAGCACACCAATCAACACATGCTGTTGCCACCACCAGAATGCTGTCATTGCAAAGCTCAGCAGTGTGGCATTTTTTTTGTGTGTCTGCCTCTGATAACAGTGATGACATTTGCAACCTGTGCCAAAATAAACTGAGTGGTGGGAAGTCCAACACCCACCTAGGTACAACTGCTTTGCGAAGGCACATGATCTCACATTACAGACGCCTATGGGATCAACACATGAGTACAAGCAGCGCACAAACTCAAAGCCACCATGCTGCTCCTGGTCCAGCATCTTCAGCCACGTCAACCACTGCTGTCCTCCCTGCCCCCTCTCAACCACCCGCCACTCCGCCTCTCACCTTCAGCAGTTCCTGCTCATCTGCCCACAGTCAGGTGTCTGTCAAGGATATGTTTGAGCTTAGGAAGCCAATGTCACAGAGTAACCCCCTTGCCCGGCGTCTGACAGCTGGCTTGTCGGAACTCATAGCCCGCCAGCTTTTACCATACAAGCTGGTGGAGTCTGAGGCCTTCAAAAAAATGAGTAGCTATTGGGACACCGCAGTGGAAGGTACCCAGACGAAATTTCTTTTCACAAAAGGCCATCCCCAACCTGTACTCTATTGTGCAAAAGGAAGTCATGGCATGTCTGGCACACAGTGTTGGGGCAAGGGTCCATCTGACCACTGATACCTGGTCTGCAAAGCACGGTCAGAGCAGGTATATCACGTACACTGTGCATTGGGTTAACCTGCTGATGGCTGCCAAGCATGGAATGCGTGGCTCTGCAGCGGAGTTGGTGACACCGCCACGACTTGCAGGCAGGCCTGCTGCCACCTCCTCTACTCCTCCTCCTCCATCCTCTTCACTAAACTCCTCGGCTGAATCCTCTTCTGCTGCTGCGTCTTGCTCCACATCATCAACTGCACCCTCCCAGCTCCCCAGGGGTTATTTCACATCCCGAATACGACAGTGTCACGCCGTCTTGGGGTTGACTTGCCTGAAAGCAGAGAGTCACACCGGACCAGCACTCATGTCCGCCCTAAACGCACAGGTGGATCAGTGGCTGACTCAGCACCAAATGGAGATCGGCAAAGTGGTGTGTGACAACGGAAGCAATTTGTTGGCGGCATTGAATTTGGGCAAGTTGACACATGTGCCGTGCATGGCACATGTGTTGAATCTGATTGTACAACACTTTGTGCATAAGTACCCAGGCTTACAGGACGCCCTCAAGCATGTATTGAATCTGATTGTACAACGCTTTGTGCATAAGTACCCAGACTTACAGGATGTCCTCAAGCAAGCCAGGAAGGTGTGTGGCCATTTCAGGCGTTCCTACAGGGCCATGGTGCACTTTTCAGATATCCAGCGAAACAACATGCCAGTGAAGCGCTTGATTTGCGACAGCCCGTCACATTGGAATTCAACACTCCTAATGTTCGACCTCCTGCTTCAACAAGAAAAAGCCGTCAACGAGTATTTGTATGACCGGCGTGCTAGGACAGCCTCTGCGGAGTAGGGAATTTTTTTTCTACGTTACTGGATGCTCATGCGCAATGCCTGTAGGCTCATACATCCTTTTGAGGAGGTGACAAACCTAGTCAGTCGCACTGAAGGCACCATCAGCGACATCATCCCATTTGTTTTCTTCCTGGAGCATGCCCTGCGAAGAGTGCTGGATCAGGCCGTAGATGAGCGTGAAGAGGAAGAGTTGTGGTCACCATCACCACCAGAACCAGCCGTATCAGCATCACTTGCTGGACCTGCGGCAACGCTGGAAGAGGAGTCTGAGGAAGAGGAGTCAGAGGAAGAATGTGGCTTTGAGGAGGAGGAAGACCAACCACAGCAGGCATCCCAGGGTGCTCGTTGTTGTCACCTATCTGGGACCCATGGTGTTGTACGTGGCTGGGGGGGAAGAACAGACCTTCAGTGAGATCAGTGAGGACGAAGAACGGGACATGAGTAGCTCAGCATCCAACCTTGTGCAAATGGGGTCTTTCATGCTGTCGTGCCTGTTGAGGGACCCTCATATAAAAAGGCTGAAGGACAAGGACCTGTACTGGGTGGCCACGTTACTAGACCCCCGGTATAAGCAGAAAGTGCCTGAAATGTTAACGAATTCCTGGAAGTCGGAAAGGATGCAGCAGTTCCAAAATAAATTAAAAAGTATGCTTTACACAGCGTATAAGGGTAATGTCACAGAACAACGGGAATCTAAAAGGAGAAAAGGGGAAAGTAATCCTCCTTCTACCTCGACTACGCCGGCAAGGACAGGATGCTTTACAGACGTGTTGTTGATGGAGGACACGCAGAGCTTTTTAAGTCCTACGCATCGCCACAGCCCTTCGGGGTCCACGCTCAGAGAACGACTCGACCGACAGGTAGCAGACTACCTCGCCTTAACTGCAGATATCGACACTCTGAGGAGCGATGAACCCCTTGACTACTGGGTGTGCAGGCTTGACCTGTGGCCTTAGCTATCCCAATTTGCGATAGAACTTCTGGCCTGCCCCGCTTCAAGTGTCCTGTCAGAAAGGACCTTCAGTGCAGCAGGAGGTGTTGTCACTGACAAGAGAAGTTGCCTATGTCAAAAAAGTCTAGATTACCTCACCTTTATTAAGATGAATGACTGACTGACAGTGGACAATACATTTGACTAAAAAAGGCCTGATGAGATGAGCTGCCTTGGGCTAAAAATGGTCCACACGCTGCTGTGTTTGATCTCTGCATGCCGGATGACCAGCATGACTTATCCACCACCAACTAGGGTTCAAGCCGCAATGTTTTAGTGCACTTTCTGCCTGGAAAACATCAATTTTTCAGGCTGCAACAATACCTAGTTTTTCTGGCATGCGTACATGCCTAATTTCTCTGGCCTCTGGTGCTGCACTGTGGCTGCAAAAACAAAACAAAAAAAAAAGGCACATACATGTCTCAATTCCCCTTCGTGATCGTTACTTTGTTGTGGTGAAGGGGCTTGCGTATCACAATGAAGAAACGACCACCTCTATGAGCGTGTTGGCAATGGTAATGTTGGCACACCCCAGATGATAAGGTAGTTGCTTCATTATGAACAGACCAAAAGCGAGCGGCTGGATAATTTTGCATAGAAAAAACATTAATTTTCTTTGTGATCATCTAAGATGATCATTAAAGCCTTCTAGGCCAACAATGGGCCCACACTGCAGAATCATTGTTTTCTGGGTCACTTAACTGTCACTGAACTACCTCAGCACGACCATAGGCTTTGAAAAAACCCCATCGCCTGCAATCTTCCAAACGTGCGCACAAGCACAGTCATCACTACACCAAGATTGACGCATAGAGGAATAAAATTTATGTCATGAGTGTGTCAACTATTGACAACTCTTTGCGGTTGTCTAAAATCTATTTAATACACATCCCCTGATAGGAATAGTACTACTTAACATACCACTCCTATTGGGATTGCACAGTAAATTACACGGCGCACGCGCAGTGCCCCAAATTGGAAATGAGAGGACTGACCAAGCATCTTTTTCCATCTCCCGGTTCCTAAAATCTATTCCATACACCGGCCTCTGATAGGGGACATAACAGGGATTAAACTGATAGGAATAGTACTACTTAAACACACCACTCATATCTGGTGGCACAGTACATTGCAAGCCGTACGCACAGTGCCCCAAATTGGAAGTAATGGCTGTAGGCTCATGCGTCCTTTTGCAGAGGTGACAAACCTGGTCAGTCAAACCCAAGGCAACATCATCAACCTCTCCCATATGCATTTTTTCTGGAGCGTGCCCTGCGAAGAGTGCTGGATCAGGCCGTAGATTAGCATGAAGAGGAAGAGTTGTGGTCACCATCACCACCAGAAGCAGCTTTGTCGTCGTCAATTGCTGGACCTGCGGCAATGCAGAGAGAGGAGTCTGAAGAAGAGGAGTCAGAGGAGGAAGGTGGCTTTGAGGAGGTGGAAGACCAACCACAGCAGGCGTCCCAGGGGACTTGTTGTCACTTTCGGGGACCCTTGGTGTTGTACGTGGCTGGGTGGAGGAAGAGACCTTCAATGACATCAGTGAAGACAAGGAACGGGACATGGCTAGCTTGGTATCCAACCTTGTGCAAATGGGGAGTTTGCGGTTGTGCAAATGGACTGTTTGCGGTGCGTTAAACAGGCAGTTTGGTCTGTCAGAGTTTGGTCTGTCACTGTGAAGCGGGCATAACCCTTGCACTACCTGAACGATACAACATCATCCCTGATAGTATATACACACTGGATGTTTTAAAGCACGTTATTCCAAACAATTTAGGAATGTTAGGTGATTTATGCCCTTTATGGATTAAAACCTGACTCTGCGTCAACTACGTTATTTTTCATGGGAGTTTTGCCATGGATCCCCCTCCGGCATGCCACAGTCCAGGTGTTAGTCCCCTTGAAACAACTTTTCCATCACTATTGTGGCCAGAATGAGTCCCTGTGGGTTTTAAAATTCGCCTGCCTATTGAAGTCTATGGCGGTTCGCCCGGTTCGCCCGTTCGCGAACATTTGGGAAAATTCGCGTTTGCCGTTCGCAAACGGAAAATTTTATGTTCGGGACATCTCTAATAATTTATTCTCCAGAAGGATCGTCAGAACCTGTCTCACATGATCCTGATGGGTCTTCAGATCAGGGGAGTAAATTAGTATGTCATCCAAGTAAATTACAATGAATCTACCTACCAAATGATGGAAAATATCATTGACAAATCGCTGAAACACCGCTGGCGCGTTCGTTAACCCAAAAGGCATAACCAGATTTTCTAAATGACCCTCGTGCGTGTTGAAGGCCGTTTTTCATTCATCCCCTTCCTTGATTCTGATCAGATTGTAAGCCCCTCTTAAATTTAACTTGGAGAAAATCTTGGCTCCAACAATTTGATCAAAAAGGTCAGAAATCAAAGGAAGGGGATACGGATTATGGACCGTAATGAGATTAAGTTTTCAAAAATCCAAGCAAGGTCTAAGCGATCCATCCTTTTTCTTTATAAAGAAAAAACTAACTGTGACCGGAGACTTTGAGGGCCTAATATGACCCTTTGCCAAACTAGCGGCAATGTACTTCCGCATGACCTCTCTTTCGGGTTGAGAAAGATTGTACAGCCGAGACTTTGGCAGCTTGGCCCCTGGGATGAGATTAACAGGACAATCATATTCACGATGAGGAGGCAACTCCCGAGTCCCACCTTCCAAAAAGACATCTGCAAAATCTGAGACATACTGAGGTAAAATCGTAGAAGACACCCCTGCGATAGATGCACTAAAGCAATTGTCTGAACAAAATTCACTCCAACCAATGATCTGTCTTGCCTGCCAATTAATAGTAGGGTTATGTTTAATCAACCACGGCAAACCAAGGACCATAAAAGCAGGCAAGGTTTTCATGACAAAACAGGAAATTATTTCAACGTGCGAATCACCCACCCATAACCGAATATCAAGACCAGAGATTCTTCTGAGAAAGAGGGGAAGAATCAATTGCAAACACCGCAATCTCTTTCTCTAAAGTGCACGCACTTAGGCCCAGATTTTGAAGAAACAGAAAATCAATAAGGTTTACTCAAGCACCACAGTCGATAAACACTTCAAACTTAAATTTTCCTGATTCTAGCGCCACCATAGCTGGAAGGAGAAAACGGGTATTGCAGGGAGATTGCATTCCTGCTTGCACCGGCACCCCATCTACACTACCAAGAGTCAGGGATGTTTTTTTTTTTCTTTTTTATGTGGACCATTATCATCAACTTGCGGTTTCAGCAAAGGACAAACATAAACAAAAGTACCATTTGCTCCACAGTAAAAATATAACTTATGCGACCTCCTAAAGTTATTTTTACCAGAACAAAAAGACACCTGACCCAGCTGCATGGGTTTCTCACCCATCCCAGAATTACATGTCATATTAACCTGGGGAACCGGAGAGACAAAACCACTGTCAGAAGGAATCCCTCGCACTGAAGGGGCCTTATTCCTCTCTCTAATGCGTCTATCTAAGCACACTGCCAAAGACATAGCATTTTCCAACGTATCTGGATACTCATGAAAAGCAAGGGCATCTTTCAATCTCTCTGATAACCCCTGACAAAACTGACTACGCAGGGCGGGGTCATTCCACTCGGTCTCCGAAATTATGAAATTATGAAATTCAGCACAGTACACCTCTGCAGTATATTCTCCTTGAATCAAATCACGCATGTTAGATTTCGCCATCCGATCTGGGTCATCATAAATTAATCCCAAGGCCTGAAAAAATTGATCCACCGACTGAAGTGCCAGAGAACCGGCCAGCAGCGAAAAGGCCCAAGGAAGTAATTTTCCCCACTCTTTGACTCTCATCGCCAGATGAAGACGGCCGCAACTGAAAGTACAGTCTGCATGACTCTCTAAAGCGGATAAAGTCCTCCATACCCCCTAAAAATCTATCAGGAAGAGCGACTCTA
This sequence comes from Bufotes viridis, assembly GCA_033119425.1. Lineage (NCBI taxonomy): Eukaryota > Metazoa > Chordata > Amphibia > Anura > Bufonidae > Bufotes > Bufotes viridis. Next base: position 405,935,902 of record CM065591.1, on the reverse strand, counting down.
GGTTCCCCATAAATTTGACTCCTCCAATAGCACCTGATGCCAGAGCATTCTTACAATGTGCAAATGAATTGCGCAGATCGGCAGCCTCCAGGAATAACCCCTGCATATGATCAATTAACACATCAACTGACTCCATTTTCTAGCAGCAGAGAAATGGCAATCTAGGAATTATTATGGCGGGCTGGTTATAATGTCACGCCGGGAAGGGTACAAGATACAATAGACACACAAGAAACAACAAACAAGCATCTAGGCAAGATCCTATCTGCTGACCCTAGACTGCTATGCACACGTTTAGACCCCAAAGGTGGGAATAAAAGTGCCCCCGTGCCTAAGACTTAATTAACCCTATAGTCCCTGAGATAGTGGACAAGGGCGAAAAAAGGCAGCCTGCTTCCTCTAATCCTGGAGGAAGCAGGTGTCTAACTAACAGCCTAGACAGTACACAAATGGAAACCAAAAACACACTTATCTTTAAAGCAGAGCAGAAACAGCCATCCACCTTTCCTCAGAGTGAGAAAGAAGCTATAACCCGCAAAGGACATTGGGTAGGTGCGCGATTTAAACTCACACAAACGACCCCACCCAGTGCACCTGAAGGGAGGCAGGTACAGCTCACTCCAAGTAAACAGAAAACACTACACACATGCTGCCAACATGACAGACCTCCGCACCTCCCCAGAGCAGGGCATGACAGGTGTGGGTTCTATGTCGAGAAGTTGTGTGGCACAGGGAGGTGTGGCCATTCGGCTTCGTTTTAAGTTTATCCGCGTATTGGGTCGGTCTCAGACTTGTTACTTCATGCTTGACTCTTTTTGTTAACTGATGCCGATCCATGCAATAGATAAATAAAAAAAAAAAAAAAAGGGGGTTAAAAAAATCCTTAAGGGATAGGTGAAATCCCTTAGAGAGAGTGTGGAACCTTTGGGTGCCAGCAGTGATGGAAGAAAGAAAAAAGGATGGTAATCATGAAAGAATGTGGGTGTTTGATTAGAATGGGGGAAGGCAGCTGAGAATAGCATTAGTGAGTACTAGGCGCTTAATAATATGAATATAGTGAGCAAAAAAAGAAAATAATGTGGCGGTGGTGAAAGGTGGAATATAGTGTTGAGCGAGCATGCTTGGCCAGATTGTTGTTCGACTCGAGCATTGCGATGCTCAGTCGAACATCGCGTGTGCTCGAACGCGATGGTTGAGTCAGTGTATTTAAATTTAATTTAGCTTCTATTTCTGAAAAGTTTCTGAACTCATATCCTTCTACATTAAAGGCAAGGACCTTAACCACTCAGCTATGAAGCTGAATGATAAACGGTGTCAGAAAAACCTCATAATAGTTTGTCATGTAGTAAGTATTCCTATATAGCAGAAATATCATTTCATATTTCACTGCAGGTTAACATGTAGCTGTATAGCGTAGGTATAGGTTCTTGGCTCTAATGTAGAAGGTTGTGAGTTCAAATCCCAGCAGAAACTTTTCAGAAACAGAGGCTAGATTTAATTTAAACATATAATTATGGCTAAAAACATCAGTAGTAGTTTCCCACATATTATGCATTCATATATATCAGAAGTATGATTTTATCTATATATCTAATCTATATCTATTTTGTGTATATATATATATATATATATATATATATATATTTTAGTAATTACACATTTATTTTGTGCCATACATTTTTTACAATTACAAAAAAATATATAATATATAGTACAGACCAAAAGTTTGGACACACCTTTTCATTCAAAGAGTTTTCTTTATTTTCATGACTATGAAAATTGTAGATTCACACTGAAGGCATCAAAACTATGAATGAACACATGTGGAATTATATACATAACAAAAAAGTGTGAAACAAGTGAAAATATGTCATATTCTAGGTTCTTCAAAGTAGCCACCTTTTGCTTTCATTAATGCTTTGCACAATCTTGGCATTATCTTGATGAGCTTCAAAAGGTAGTCACCTGAAATGATTTTCACTTTACAGGTGTGCCCTGTCAGGTTTAATAAGTGGGATTTCTTGCTTTATAAATGGAGTTGGGACCATCAGTTGCGTTGTGGAGAAGTCAGGTGGATACACAGCTGATAGTCCTACTGAATAGACTGTTAGAATTTGTATTATGGCAAGAAAAAAGCAGCTAAGTAAAGAAAAACGAGTGGCCATCATTACTTTAAGAAATGAAGGTCAGTCAGTCCAAAAAATTGGGAAAACTTTGAAAGTGTCCCCAAGTGCAGTCACAAAAACCTTCAAGCGCTACAAAGAAACTGGCTCACATGCGGACCGCCCCAGGAAAGGAAGACCAAGAGTCACCTCTGCTGCTGAGGATAAGTCCATCCGAGTCACCAGCCTCAGAAATCGCAGGTTAACAGCAGCTCAGATTAGAGACCAGGTCAATGCCACACAGAGTTCTAGCAGCGGACACATCTCTAGAACAACTGTTAAGAGGTGTGATGGTGTGGGGGTGCTTTGCTGGTGACACTGTTGGGGATTTATTCAAAATTGAAGGCATACTGAACCAGCATGGCTACCACAGCATCTTGCAGCGGCATGTTATTACATCCGGTTTGCGTTTAGTTGGACGATCATTTATTTTTCAACAGGACAATGACCCCAAACACAGCTCCAGGCTGTGTAAGGGCTATTTGACCATGAAAGAGAGTGATGGGGTGCTGCGCCAGATGACCTGGCCTCCATAGTCACCAGATCTGAATCCAATCGAGATGGTTTGGGGTGAGCTGGACCGCAGAGTGAAGGCAAAAAGGCCAACAAGTGCTAAGCATCTATGGGAACTCCTTCAAGACTGTTGGAAGACCATTTCAGATGACTACCTCTTGAAGCTCATCAAGAGAATGCCAAGAGTGTGCAAAGCAGTTACCAAAGCAAAAGGAGGCTACTTTGAAGAACCTAGAATATGACATCTTTTCAGTTGTTTCACACTTTTTTGTAATGCATATAATTCCACATGTGTTAATTTATAGTTTTGATGCCTTCAGTGTGAATCTACAATTTTCATAGTCATAAAAATAAAGAAAACTCTTTGAATGAGAAGGTGTGTCCAAACTATTGGTCTGTACTGTATATAAATTTAATTTAGCCTCTATTTCTGAATAGTTTCTGCCGGGATTTGAACTCCCAAACTTCTACATTAGAACCAAGAACCTTAACCACTACGCTATACAGCTATATGTTAACCTGCCATGAAATATAAAATGATGCTTCTGCTGTATAGGATTACAGGGGTTAAGGTCCTTGCCTCTAATGTAGAAGGTTGTGAGTTCACATCCCGGCAGAAACTTTTCAGAAATAGAAGCTAAATTAGATTTAACTGCTTGCCGACCGCTGAACGCACGGATGCGTCCAGGCGGCGGCAAGTTTGTTCCTCCTGGACGCATCCGTGCGTCATCTCGCGAGAGGCGAGATCTGCTGTGAACGCACGCACGCGCGCGCGCGTGTTCACAGCAGAGCGCGGCTCTGCAGTTATACTACAGCCTGCCAGCGATGATCAATCGCTGGCAGGCTGTAAATGTAAAATAAATTAGATCAAAGAGCTATATCAGACGCTGTTTTGAGAACAGCGTCTGATATAGCTGCTACCTGGTCCTCTGGTTTTCCCATTTACTGGGATCGACCACCAGAGGACCAGGTAACTCTGTAAAGTTGCACCAAACACTACACTACCCCCCCCCACCCCTCACTTTATAACCACTATTATCCCCTTGTTAACCCCTGATCACCCCATATAGACTCCCTGATCACCCCCTGTCACTGATCACCCCCCTGTAAGGCTCTATTCACATGTCCATATGTGTTTTGCAGATCCACGGATCCACGGATCCACAGATCCGCGGCGCGGATCCGCAAAACACGGACACCGTCAATGTGCTTTCCGCATTTTGCAGATCCGCACATTGCCAGAACTATATAGAAAATGCTTTTTCTTGTCCGCAATTGCGGACAAGAAAAGGGCATGTTCTATATTTTTGCGGAACGGAAATGCAGACCCTTAAGTGCGGATCCGCAATTCCGGATCCGAGAGGGACAAGGTCTGTCCCCATAGAAATGAATGGGTCCGCAATTCCGTTCCGCAAACAGAATTTCGGACGTGTGAATGGGGCATAAGGGTCCCTTATCACCGCCAGTTAGCTAGCTACTTGTAAGGTAGTTAGCGCCCAGCCCACCGCACCGCAGTCACTGATTTTGGCAGAGATTTTTTCATCCACATTGATCGATGCGAATGAAGAAATCTGTGCCGTTCATTTTTTTTCTTTTTTCAGCCCATAGGCTGAACGGAAAAAAAATATCTCATTACCTGTATGCTCAATAAAAGGAGAATCACAGAAACTCCTAATGCTGGCCATACGTGTAATGATTGCGGAGACCCTCAAATGCCAGGGCAGTACAAACACCCCACATGTGACCCCATTTTAGAAAGTAGACACCCCAAGGTATTCCGTGAGGGGTATGGTGAGTTCATGTAAAATTTTATTTTTTGTCACAAGTTAGTGGAATATGAGACTTTGTAAAAAAAAAATATATATATCAATTTCCGCTGACTTGTGCCAAATTTTTTTTTTTCTGTGAACTCGCCATGCCCCTCACGGAATACCTTGGGGTGTCTTCTTTCCAAAATGGGGTCGCTTGTGGGGTATTTATACTGCCCTGCCATTTTAGGGGTCCTAAAGCGTGAGAATCCAAATGCGTAAAAATGCCCTATGAAATCCTAAAGGTACTCATTGGTTTTAGGGCCCCTTTGCGCATCTTGGCTGCAAAAAAGTGTCACACATGTGGTATAACCGTACTCAGGAGAAGTAGGGCAGTGTGTTGTGGGGTATATTTTTACATATACCCATACTATGTGAGAGAAATATCTCTGTAAATGACAACTTTTTAATTTTTTTTATACAAAGTTGTCAATTTACAGCGATATTTCTCACGCAAAGTATAGGTATATGTAAAAATACACCCCAAAACACATTGCCCTACCTCTCCTGAGTACTGCGATACCACATGAGTGACACTTTTTTGCAGCCTGGGTGCGCAAAGGGGCCCAAATTCCAACGAGTACCTTTAGCTTTTACATGGCTGCTCACAATTTAGCCCCACCCAAAATGCCAGAACAGTACAAACACCCCACAAATGACCCCATTTTGGAAAGAATACACCCCAAGGTATTCGCTGAGGGGCATAGTGAGTCCATGAAAAATTTAACTTTTTGTCAAAAGTTAGCAGAAAGGTAGACTTTATGAGAAAAAACAATAAAAAATCAATTTCCGCTAACTTGTGCCAAAAAAAAATCTTCTATGAACTCGCTATGCCCCTCATGGAATACCTTGGGGTGTCTTCTTTCCAAAATGGTGTCACATGTGGGGTATTTATACTGCCCTGGCAATTTAGGGGCCCTAAAGCGTGAGAAGAAAAATGCGTAAAAATGCCCTCCTAAAAGGTACTCATTGGTTTTAGGGCCCCTTTGCGTATCTTGGCTGCAAAAAAGTGTCACTCATGTGGTATCACCCTACTCAGGAGAAGTAGGGCAATGTGTTTTGGGGTGTATTTTTACATATACCCATGCTGGGTGAGAGAAATATCTCTGTAAATTGACAACTTTGTATAAATGTTTTTTAAAAGTTGTCATTTACAGAGATATTTCTCACACACAGTATGGGTATATGTAAAAATACACCCCAAAACACATTGCCCTACTTCTCCTGAGTACGGCGATACCACATGAGTGACACTTTTTTGCAGCCAAGATACGCAAGGCCCTAAACCAATGAGTACCTTTAGATTTCACAGGGCATTTTACGCAATTTGATTCTCACGCTTTAGAAGCCCCTAAAATGCCAGGGCAGTATAAATACCCCACATGTGACCCCATTTTGGAAAGAAGACACCCCATGGTATTCTGTGAGGGGCATGGCAAGTTCACAGAAATAATTTTTTTTTTTTTGGCACAAGTTAGCGGAAATTGATATTGTTTTTTTTTTTTTTTTTTTACAAAGTCTCATATTTCACTAACTTGTGACAAAAAATAAAATTTTACATGAACTCACCATACCTCTCACAGAATACCTTGGGGTGTCTTCTTTCTAAAATGGGGGTATGTGGGGTATTTAGACTGTCCTGGCATTTTAGGGGCCCCTAAAGCGTGAGAAGAAGTCTGGAATCCAAATGCGTAAAAATGCCCTGTAAAATCCTAAAGGTACTCATTGGTTTTAGGGCCCCTTTGCGCATCTTGGCTGCAAAAAAGTGTCACACATGTGGTATCGCCGTACTCAGGAGAAGTAGGGCAATAAGTTTTGGGGTGTATTTTTATATATACCCATACTTTGTGTGAGAAATATCTCTGTAAACGACAACTTTTTAAATTTTTTTATGCAAAGTTGTCAGTTTACAGAGATATTTATCTCACCCAACATGGGTATATGTAAAAATACACCCCAAAACACATTGCCCTACTTCTCCTGAGTACGGCGATACCACATGAGTGACACTTTTTTGCAGCCTGTGTGCGCAAAGGGGCCTAAATTTCAACGATTACCTTTAGCTTTTACATGGCTACTCACAATTTAGCCCCGCCCAAAATGCCAGAACAGTAAACATGTTTCATGTTTCTTCAGGTGCTAGAATGCCAGGAAAGTATAAATACCCCCCAAATGACACCATTTTAGAAATTAGACACCCCAAGGTATTCACTGAGGGGCATAGTGAGTCCGTGGGAGATTTTATTTTTTTTTGCCAGAAGTTAGCAGAAATGGAAACTTTATTATTTTTATTTTTTCCTCAAAGTGTCATTTTCCGCTAACTTGTGAAAAAAAATGAAATGATACATGAACTCACCATGCCCCTCCGCGAATACTTTGGGGTGTCTTCTTTCTAAAATGGTGTCATTTGGGGGGTATTTATACTTTCCTGGCATTCTAGCACCTGAAGAAACATGACAGGTGCTTAGAAAGTCAGAGCTGCTTCAAAATGCAGAAATTCACTTAGTTTGTAAACGCTATAACTTTTACCCAAACCAATAAATATATACTTATTTGATTTTTTTTTTATCAAAGACATGTAGAACAATAAATTTTGTGAAAAATTTATATAGAAATGTAGTTTTTAAAAAAAAAAATTGCAACAGAAAGTGAAAAATGACATTTTTTTCCTAAAATTTCGCTAATTTTTGATTAATAGCAAAAAAAGTAAAAATGTCAGCAACAATGAAATACCACCAAATGAAAGCTCTATTAGTGAGAAGAAAAGGAGGCAAAATTCATTTGGGTGGTAAGTTGCATGACGGAGCAATAAGCGGTGAAAGTAGTGTAGTGCAGAATTGTAAAAAGTGGCCTGGTCATTAAGGGTGTTTAAGCTAGGGGGGCTGAAGTGGTTAAATACACTAGGTGTCCCCAAGCACTGACTCCAAATATGGACATAGCTATAAATGGACAAAAATACAAGGGGGGGGGGGGGTCAGTCAGCACATCCTTGCCTCTAATGTAGAAGGTTGTGAGTTCACATCCCGGCAGAAACGTTTCAGAAATAGAAGCTAAATTTGATTTAAATACACTGGGTGTCCCCAAGCACTGACTCCATATATGGACATAGCAATAAATAGACAGAAACACAAGGGGGGGGGGGGGTCAGTGAGCACATCCCTGTATGCAGGTGCACACAGCCATGGCAAAATATAAATGCAAATACAGAAATGCAACAGCACTCTGCAACCAGCACTCTGCCCTGCCTCTATGCTATAAGCTATCAGAGGTCGTTGGTGTACATTTTGAACAAAAAGTAATAAGCCACTCGCCACGTCAAGGCCTCCTCTATCTCATAGGAGGTCAGAGCAGGGAGTCAGAGCAGGGACTCCTAAGCCACGGACTCACACTGGGGGATTCCTTCACTGTACAGCGATCTTCTGCATTGACCTCAGTGAGACCCGGCACCCTCCCCTCTTCAGAGCAGGGGGTTCCTGGTTTAATGCTCAGGTTCTCCCATTGACTTCTATTGTGCTCGGGTGCTCTGTAGAGCACCCGAGCATCCCAAGGTGTTCTACTCGAGCAACAGAGCACCCGAGCACTTTGGTGCTCGATCAACACTAGAATATTTCAAGTTTTTTAAATGCTATTTGTTTCCGATATGCGGGAATGCACAGGTGCAGAGAGGTAGCGCCACTCCCCATATAACCATTAATTAAAATGGATGACCATCTGAGATAAATTCACACGCTCAGGTGTAGAATATCTAAATTAAAAGTATAAACCGGTCCACTGTGGCATTGTGTACAGAGAGGTACAGTATATAAATGGCCATAAGGATGTAATCAAAAGAAGATGACGGATTTAGTCACCAAACTTCCGTAACAAGTGTAATAGATTTGTCGTATTATTAGGAAGGTAATATTAGAGTATGAGAACGTAAGAGATTGGCCACCCATCACTGCTCCCAATTCATCTTGACCCATAATACTGACAATAATAGAGCCAATAATAAAAACAAACACATTTCATACCAATCTCGCACTCATTCTGGAACACAAAAAAAATCCAAAACGGTTAGAACCATCTATAAAACAGTAATATAAACATACATTTAGAGACCAACAACACCCTCGGAAGATCGAGAGCACCTAGTTCAGGGATTAAATCACAATGTAGGACAACCACTACTATGACCACAACTCATACCCTATCGCCTAAGATAGGATCCAATATACCAGTTATATCCAATAATAATAATAAATAAACACTTATTACATCAATATACCCCTCCTATGGGGTCACTACCCTGCCCTCTACATCTCATTCCACGATGGTGCTCGCCAGAGAACTTCCGAACGGGGAGGGTACCACGGGGCCCCCATGGCCACGCCCCATTGTGCCACACAACTTCTCGACATAGAACCCACACCCAAGGGAACTGGAAGTCCCAAATATATCCAAACCTGTGTCACAAAACTTTCCAACATAGAACCCACACCCAAGGGAACTCGAAGTCCCAACCATATCCAAACCCCTAGGATCAGCCCCCCGATATTTTTACCACCAACATCTGCCAATGTACTTAATATAGACACATATTCAGTATCCCCATCCAGTCCTAATAGTAATTTTTAGCCCTCCCAGCTAACTTTACCGAGAACTCATTTTTAGACCAGGTCTCCCCGACACCCCACAAGGATCCTCTTGCCCCCCAGCCAAGCAGATCCTGACCAGTTTTCTAGCCCTCAGTCCCATGAACGTCCCGGTCCTTCAAAATCACCCACTTCTACACCCCAGTCTCGGGCATAAAAAAGAAAAAAAGGCTAAACACAAATCTAGAGGATGCAGGGGAGGTAGGGATAGATGCACCTCTACACAAAAAATCCAAACCAAAACATTACACAAGGATTTAAAAGAAATAGAAAGAGAGATCGGTATCTCCAATCTGTCCAACCACATACTCGCACGTAATGAAATAGAACCCCTCAAAAGGGCTCTCTTTTTGTCCCACTAACCAACCTAACTTATTTGAATTATTTGTCGACCTCAATCAGTTCATTCGCAAACTCACCCTTTATCAACACTTCACTATTAAAGACCTTCAGCATACAGATCTTCAGACAGTCCCGAAATTAACCACTATCCCCTTTCTTAGTGTAGACGTAAATAGTACCAACATAATACACGCCCGCATGGGTCTGGGAGTCCCTAGTGCCGTGATTCCGGAACACCACATCACCCCTATCTCATCCAATAAGAAAATGATATCCACCTTTTATCCCCTAGAAAGTAAGGGCCCTCACATCGAGAGCTTTAATAACATGGTCATGGCTGATTTTAGTAAGACTTTCTCTTTACCATCTACCACAGAGGACACAAACGATTTGAACCCCAACCTACTAAAAGATTTGAATTCTCTGACCAAAAATAGGGACATCATCATTAAGAGTGCTGACAAGGGGGCTCGGATTGTAATTATGGACTCAACTTACTACAAATCCCAATCCCTCTGCATTCTCTCAAATAGCGAGTATTATAAACCTTTGGCACATGACCCCACCAATAAATACAAAAAGAAATTAGTTGACCTTATAGATGAAGGTTTCAGTACTAGAGTCATTGGTAAGAAAGAAAGAACCTTTTTAAAAACACTTCACCCTTCCATAGCAAGATTTTATTTCCTACCAAAGATTCACAAGTCATTGACCAACTACCCTAGGAAACCTATCATATCTGGGGTCTGATCCCTTACTTCAAACCTCTTAGATTAAGTAGATAGCATCCTACAAAGATACGTTATTGAACTACCCTCATATCTCAGAGACACATCTCACCTCATCAATACTCTTGAGACATTTGATTGGAAAGAATGTTACTGTTGGGCCACTTTGGATGTGTGCTTATTGTACAGCAATATAACACACACCTTAAGTTTAACAGCAATAGAAAAAACACTACTTTCGCACTCCATGATGCCCCAGATAGAGAACTTTTATCCTTAATTCTATTCAATTCATCCTCAACCATAACTATTTTATCTTTCAGGACACAGTGTACCAACAAAAGAAAGGGACAGCAATGCGGACAAAATTTGCCCCGTCATATGCCAATCTATTTATGGGGGCCTTCAAAGGTGAATTTGGCCTTCTAACACACACTAATATCAGATTTTATAAAAGATTTATTGACGATATTATTTTTTTGGGCCACACAACCCAAACTTTACGGGAGCAGATGAATGAACATAGATCAAATATTAAACGTAAAGTCGGCACTCACGGTGTATCTCGACACTTTGCAGCATATCATGAAGGTGACCCCACATTACTTAGAGAAACCCCCCTTGACTGGATCCCACAATCCTACCAGACCCTATGTAGAAAATAAATGTTTTGGATCTACCAGTTGAACACTCTAGTACCATTTGGTCTTAATGAATCACTAGAACATGTAAACTACTAGTTTTTCCTATATATTACCCAGCTGATTATTTATGTATTCACCCCATAGGTACTTATTCATATAACTATTATTTTAACGATTTGTCCATTTATTAATTAATTATTATTTATGCAGTTAATGCAAAATGCATAGTTTATACATAATTTTATATATGAAATTAATATAATTGTATAGGTATATATTAAGGATAGATATTCATTAGGTAATCAAACCACTCACTTATACTATTATTCCTTTATATGAATAAAATCAATGTAGGTAGAAGCATGTAGGGAATTATTAGAGATTTAAACCATTAATTTATCTAATTCTTTATTCAATTATTAAGTTATTTATTGTTTGGGTAGTTCAGCCCATTTTTTTTTATATGAAGGATTTGGTGTTCATTTTATTATAATATTCCGATTTGTTTTTAGGGAATTAATCAAAATTTATATAAATTTTCCACTGAATATTTATTAATATTAATTTGCATTTTTTGGTTTATTATTTCTTATTTTTATTCTAATAATCATGTACAATACATATTCTACTTAATACTTATTTTCATGTATATCCATTGTATATAATTCTTTTATAAGATCACACACTATAAACATCCCCTGATTAATATTGACAATAGACCTTATCCATAATAGGTGTCTATTTTTCCCCCATGCACATGTGACGCGTTCCAGGTTGGAACGCTATCACTCCCCATACAAACTACCGGTGTGGTCCAGGTTGTAACGCTACCTCTTTTCCGCTCTGACAGTGCTATGCATCACTTGTGTGTTGTTACTTTTATTTGATCTACTCCTGAGAAAGGGGGTTTTGTCAAAAGAAGCACACGAAACGCTTTGAGCCATATATTACCTGAATAAAAAGATTGAGCTGAAGCCTTTTGAGAAGTGTGCTGCCTTCAATCTCCAACATTCTACATGTGATCCTGGCCGGGGGGGTTAAATGTCTCAGGTGTCTTGAGCTTATTCTGTTGACAACCCCCCAGCGAAGTGAGTGGAGACCATTCTTTTATGTATTTATTTATTTATTTTCCTTTTAACACATCGTCCTAATTAATGATGATTTTATCCGTCATATTTTGATTACATCCTTATAGCCATTTATATACTGTACCTCTCTGTAGATCATCCCACAGTGGAGGGGTTTATCATTTAGATATTCTACACTTGAGCGTTCGAATTTATATCAGATGGTCATCCATTTCTATTAATGGTTATATGCGGAGTGGCGCTACCTCTCTGCACCTGTTGATTCCCGCATATCGGAAACAAATAGCATTTAAAAAACCTGGTGAATTATACCCCCTTTCACCACCGCCACATTCTTTTCTTTTTTTGCTCACTGTACTCTCTTCTCTACACTAGTTTTCTCTTGTCAGCATACTCTCCCCACGCTGGAGGAGCGACAAATACCGATAGAAGCTCGTGCGTGGTAGGTTGTAATCTCGTTGGAGAGTTTCAAAAGTACGGAAGAACTCATCTTGGTAAAGTTGGGTAAGGTATCTTACACCCCTCTGGGGCGAAAACTCGTAGTTAGTGTTGAGCGAACAGTTCGAGAATAGTTCGGGTTCGTACCGACTTTTGGGGTGTTCGGGACACGGACCCGAAACCCAACATTTTCAAAAAAGTTTGGGTTCGGGTTCGTTGTTCGGCGATTACTTCCTGCTTTCTGAAGGTCTGCCCAGCAGCCAATCAGCTAGCGTTTTACTTCTTGCCCTAAGAGCCCATCACAGCCATGCCTACTAATGGCATGGCTGTGATTGGCCAAGTGCAGCATATGACCCAGCCTCTATTTAAGCTGGAGTCACGTAGCGCCACACGTCACACTGCTCTGATTAGTGTAGGGAGAGGACGCAGCTGCTGTGAGGGCGAGATTAGGCAGAAAAAAGTCTGGTGTAAATCTGGTGTCACAGCTGTGGCTGGCAAACTATAATAGTGTCCGCAAAAACATATATTTTGTTCTGGGGTGAAATTCAATTGCCAAAATAGCAATACCATAAATCAGTGGTTTCAGCTGTGGCTGGCCAAGTTTCATAGTGTCCGCAAAAACATATATTTTGTTCTGGGGTGAAATTCAATTGCCAAAATAGCAATACCATAAATCAGTGGTTTCAGCTGTGGCTGGCCAAGTTTCATAGTGTCCTACAAATTATATATTTTGTTCTGCGGTGAAATTCAATTGCCAAAATAGCAATACCATAAATCAGTGGTTTCAGCTGTGGCTGGCCAAGTTTCATATGGTACGCAAAAACATATATTTTGTTCTGGGGTGAAATTCAATTGCCAAAATAGCAATACCATAAATCTGGTTGTCACAGCTGTGGATGGCAAAGTATAATAGTGTCTGCCAAAACATATATTTTGTTCTGGGGTGAAATTCAACTGCCAAAATAGCAATCCCCTAAATCTGGTGTCCCAGGACTGGCTGGCAAACTATAATAGTGTCCGCCAAAACATATATTTTGTTCTGGGGTGAAATTCAATTGCCAAAATAGCAATACCCTAGATCTGGTGTTCCAGCTGTTGCAAGCCTAGTTTAAATCTGTCCGTAACAGGGTATATTTTGTTCTGGGGTGAAATTCAATTGCCAAAATAGCAATACCATAAATCAGTGGTTTCAGCTGTGTCTGGCCAAGTTTCATAGTGTCCTGCAAATTATATATTTTGTTCTGGGGTGAAATTCAATTGCCAAAATAGCAATACAATAAATCAGTGGTTTCAGCTGTGGCTGGCCAAGTTTCATAGTGTCCGCAAAAACATATATTTTGTTCTGGGGTGAAATTCAATTGCCAAAATAGCAATACCATAAATCTGGTGTCACAGCTGTGGATGGCAAAGTATAATAGTGTCTGCCAAAACATATATTTTGTTCTGGGGTAAAATTCAATTGCCAAAATAGCAATACCATAAATCAGTGGTTTCAGCTGTGGCTGGCCAAGTTTCATAGTGTCCTGCAAAGGATATATTTTGTTCTGCGGTGAAATTCAATTGCCAAAATAGCAATAGCATAAATCAGTGGTTTCAGCTGTGGCTGGCCAAGTTTCATAGTGTCCTCAAAAACATATATTTTGTTCTGGGGTGAAATTCAATTGCAAAAATAGCAATACCATAAATCAGTGGTTTCAGCTGTGTCTGGCCAAGTTTCATAGTGTCCTGCAAATTATATATTTTGTTCTGGGGTGAAATTCAATTGCCAAAATAGTAATACCATAAATCAGTGGTTTCAGCTGTTGGACCTCTCTCCTCTGTCTGGGTGCTGGGTCCGAAATAACTGAAAGTGGCCTTCTCTAGTGGTGGGTGAAATAACGCATGATTCCTTGCTGCGGGACCTCTCTACTCTGTCTGGGTGCCTGGCCTAAATAACTGAAAGTGGCCTTCTCCAGTGGTGGGTGATATGACGCCTTATTCCTTGCTGTGGGACCTCTCTCCTCTGTCTGGGTGCTGGGCCGAAATAACTGAATGTGGCCTTCTCCAGTGGTGGGTGATATGACGCGTGATTCCTTGCTGTGGGACCTCTGTCTGGGTGCTGGGCCGAAATAACTGAAAGTGGCCTTCTCCAGTGGTGGGTGATATGAAGCATGATTCCTTGCTGTGGGACCTCTCTCCTCTGTCTGGGTGCTGGGGCCGAAATAACTGAAAGTGGCCTTCTCCAGTGGTGGGTTATATGACGCATGATTCCTTGCTGTGGGACCTCTCTCCAATTGATATTGGTTAATTTTTATTTATTTTATTTTATTTTCATTCATTTCCCTATCCTCATTTGTTTGCAGGGGATTTACCTACATTTTGCTGCCTTTTGCAGCCCTCTAGCCCTTTCCTGGACTAATTTACAGCCTTTTTAGTGCCTAAAAGTTTGGGTCCCCATTGATTTCAATGGGGTTCTGGTTTGGGATAAAGTTCGGGTCGAGTTCGGATCCCAAACCCGAACATTTTCGGGAAGTTCGGCTGAACTTCCTGAACCCGAACTTCCAGGTGTTCTCTCATCTCTACTCGTAGTCAGGCAATTGAAGGAGTTCTTTATGCTGCCTATTCTGCCACAGTGGAATATAGGGGGACCAGGCGCCTTGTATAAGCCCACTAACGCTGCCTCAAGAACCACAGCTGGATTATTCGCATCTGCCCAGATCCATCAGGATGCATAGACCAGCTGTGAGGAAATATAGAAAATGTACATATCAAGCAATCCCAATCCCCCCTGCGAATATAAAGCTTTCAGGGATTTCCTTGCCAACCTGGGAGCCTGGTGCCTCCACAAAAATGATGACA
This sequence comes from Bufotes viridis, assembly GCA_033119425.1. Lineage (NCBI taxonomy): Eukaryota > Metazoa > Chordata > Amphibia > Anura > Bufonidae > Bufotes > Bufotes viridis. The sequence goes on along the minus strand of CM065591.1, from coordinate 405,920,707 downwards.
GCAATGTATCTAGGGATACGTAGTAAGTTTTGGGAATTTCTGTTGGAGTCGCCCTGTAAGTATACAGTAATTTAGGTAATAGTACCATTTTAACAATATTTTGCGGCCCACCAGTGATAGATGCAGGTTTTCCCAGGCTATAATTTTGAGCGTAATATATTACATCGTAGGTACCACATTTAATTGGTAGAACTGGATATGATCTCTATGTACCACAATCCCTAAATAGACAAAGCGATCAACTATTGTCAAGCGGGGGAGTGGGGACACCTCCGCCCTATCCTCCTCGTCAATGAGGCACAGGTTAGACTTCGCCCAGTTAACTAGCAGCCCCGAATAAGCGCCATAGCTATACACTGTATCCAGCAGTGCCTCTAGGGAGGGTCATGGATCTGCCAAGTACACCAGCATATCATCTGCATACAATGATAACTTATCCCTGTTATTGTCCACCCCTTTATCAGCGTACTGGAATTGATCAGTTGGGTAAGGGATTCCATAATGAGAGCAAACAGCATAGGTGACAAGGGACATCCCTACCTGGTACCTCTATGGAGCCTAAAGGGGTGTGATAAGTAGCGATTTACTCTCACTCTCGCCTTGGGGGCCCAGTATAACAACTGCACCCACCTTATGAAAGTCTGGGGGAACTTTAAGCAAGTTAACGTCTCCCACATGAACTGCCACTCTGGATCAACTAGCATGATGACAGGCCGAACTGGATGGCAGATGTCTTTTTTCGGCAATATGTACTATGTTACTATGTTTTTATGTTACAAAGGCTTTTTCATTGTCAAGCTGGGATCCTGCATCCTCATGTCTAACCTGCAGGTTTGTGAATAACCTTCTGAGGTTTATATCTTTAGTTTTACCTGGCATAAAGCCCAATTGATCAGGGTCTATAACTGAGAGGATAACATCACTGAGAAGTCTCGCCAAAACTGTTGCCAATATTTTAGCCTCAATGTTCAGAAGGGAAATCAGTCTATATGAACTACACTGGTCCAGAGACTTCCCTGGCTTATTAATTGCCACAATAGTAGCTTCCATGAAGGATAGGGGAGGCTTATTGTGTTCAAAGGCATATTCAATCAGTTTAAGGAGTCGCGCATTTTGCGCTTCCACATCTAGCTTATACCACTCCAGGGGAAAGCTGTCCAGACCAGGGGACTTCCCGACCGCCATTGCCATCTTAATCTCTCCTGCAGTAATCTGGGAGGCCAAGTAACCCCCATCCGACAGAGATAGTGGTGTGAGTGTAAGGATGTGGGGCAAGGGACCTTAAATGTATGACTCTGCTATGTTGTGAACTGTATAATTACTGCAACATCTCACTTTGGTCAGTAGATGGCAGCTAAGGATAGATGATAAAAGTCTACATTGGAGCTGCCTATCAGAGGAGAACTATAACATATTTAGTTTGCAAAGTTGGTAAATAGCTAATTTATGGGCTGTTTTGGACCCTTACAAGTGTGATAGCAGACTGTATATGCAGGTTTGACACTGCACTTAGAAAATTACTTATTGCATGACACTCTCTCTGTGCAAGGGGTGGAGGTTCCTGGGGAAGCAGGAAGTGAGCAGACAAGGCTGTGCTGGTTGCTGCTGGGAGCCAGAAGAGATCTTCTCTGCAGAATCAGGAGGGGAATGGACCGGCTCACGGTGAAGACTGGCGACAGCACAAAGGGGAGGCTTGCAGCGATGACCCCATTAGTGTCGTGTCTGTAGGATCCAGTTTTGGAGTGGACCAGGAAATAAGATAAAGCACCAAAAACCTGCTCAAGGAACTGCAAGAGCAGCTCTGCCACGTCACATTGCACCACACTGTTGAAGTGGCATTTGGACATACTATAACGCTCCAAGTACAGTTACATTGCGTTGTACGGGCTGCAAGCTAAAGCATAGTAATAAAGGAAGAAAAAGATACACTTAGCTGCCATATATTGACTAGGTCCAGATAGTATTTTTACACCAGACGGAGATGTACCTGATGGTCACAATTTAGAATAAACATCACCTACAGTGTACTACTCGCAGTTGTATAAACATATAGTAAAGATATTTACTTACTGATGGGAACTTGGACAGAGCGTACGCTGAACTGATGAGAGAGCTAACACGGCTAGTGTTTGTCTAATTGCGCCTCTTATTTAAAGGCTGGCGCCCTAGACAATTAACAGATGTAATTTCCGGTAAAATGGATCATGTGACGATCGAAAAAAACTTCACTTCCGGGATTTGGAACGTAAATAATCGTCACTTCCGGTATTTGGAACGCAAGGTGACGTCACTTCTACTGTTATTAAAAGTGGGAAGAGAGTGAGCCTTCCACATTAGGGTGGGCGGCCAGGTCACATCCCAAAAGATATATGATGGCTAATATATGCCATCAAAAGAAAAGGAGCGCTTCACGCACCAGGTCCAACTTTGGACTCTATTAAATGCAAGAGGTAGAGGCAGAATTACGGGTAAGAAAAAGGTCATAGGAAGCAAGTGTAGGTAAGTCTCTCATTGAGACCACTCGGCGACTGGGATTGGAAACGGTATATCCATCCTTTTTCTTTTTTCAGTATTTTACGGTCCCAGTCGCCTCTCCTCACAGGTAGAGGAACAACCTCAAGTACAGAGAAAACAATGGATTTTAGGTCCCCATTATGATGCTCATTCACGTGATTAGCAATGGGTGTGTCCTTGTGCTTAACTATATCATTTATGTGTTCGCGCACTCGCCATCTCATTTCCCTGAAGGTTTTACCGATGTAATCTTTGGGACAGGTACACTGACCTATATAGATTACTCCCTTGGTTTTACAATTGATGAAGTCTTTTACTATATGAGTATGGTTCGTGGCAGAACAAATCACTGTCTTAGTGGTAAGGATATAGTTACATGCCTTACAGGTGCCGCATTTAAAGACCCCTATCGGCTTTCTGTCAAGCCAAGTGCCTTCTTATAGAGGGCCAGTATAGTGACTATGCACTAGTCTATCCTTGAGGCTTCTCCCTCTGCGGTATGTAATTAGGGGATAGGGAGATATGGCCTTAGCGAGATCAGCATCCATCATAAGGATAGGCCAGTAGGTCTTAAGTATCGCTCTTATATCTTTATTAGCAGCATAGTAAGTTGAGATGATCCGGATAATTGTCATTTGGTTCTTTTTGTCTAGGTACCAATAGATCCCTGGTGGAAAAAATTCTATTTTTTGTTTGTCTGTGAGAGTAAGGCGTTAGGGCTTTTCTTGGCCTATTACCCATGTAAAAATTAAAGGTGTTTTTAATACAGCACGCTTAACCTAGATGTTTAATTACCTACGTGTGTAGCATTAATTATCATATGACATAGTTTTGTTACGTCTTTTCTTCTAATATACTTTGTTATGGCCAGCTTTTTGTCTGGAACTCTTTTTACAGAGGCTTTAATCAAAGAGGCAAAGGACATCTTTTCGGGTCTGTCGTCATCTGCATCATGTAAAGTGGCCTTCAGAGATCTCTATACCGCATACAAAGAAAATATAAAATCATGGTGGGAGGTGAGATCTCTGGAGAGCTACCTTGAACATAAGATCGTACCTAAAGGGCTACGGAATCCAATTAGACCTGCAGCCCGTATTTAATCTCCTCAACTCCAACTTAAGTGGGAACAAGAGCTCACAAATAGCTCTTTGAATTTGATGCGTCTTCTGTTGGAGGAAGAAAAAAGACTTTTTTAACAGACTTCTGCCAAGCTCAGAGAGACAATGGACAGTACTCTTAAACTTAAATCTGATCCTCCTGAGTTTGACAGAAGAGAATCCTCATTACAGACCTCAGTTGAGCGACTTCTCAAAGAGAGAAAACACAGGCAGTTTGTTAGAGACCTCACAGAGTTCAGGGACAATAAGGCATATACCCTAGATAGAAAAACAACTGTCCCTTCTGACTCTGAGGTGTCTATCTGACTCGGAACATTCAGGCCCATATAATACCAACACTGTCAGAGGGGGTCACTATCCCTCCACGTAGGGCGGGACATAGATGGCAGAGATGGGGGAGACAGCGGGGAAATGTGGGTCGAGCAGGGGGGGTGGCCTTCTTCTTTTCCCCCTCTTCTTCTTCCTCATATACTCCATCACCATATCAGCCTTTTTTATAGGAAAACCCCAGCCCTTACCACTTGAGTGATCGAATAAAGGGTGGCGACAATCGGCAGTAAGTGATAGCTTCCAAATTATTAATCTGTCTACTCATACATTGACAGATACAGAATTAAGTGTACTACAGAGAGGTCTATTGTTTGTACCCACTACAAAATTTGATTCCTTTAAATGGGTCACAGATCTTAACCTCTTCTGTAGAAGACATAAATGGCACAAATTGTACCAGAACACGAATAAGAAAACATGTATCGACTTAGGAATAATCCTGAAGTTTTCCCTGATTTTCAGACCCTAATGGATCTTTGGGATGAATGGTCTAAAACACTTGGTGAGGGTCCTTTCACAAATCTTCATTCGGCTAGCACGAAATTGGCACCTCCAGTAAACTCAGAGCACATTGATATCTTTTTACGGTTGGTAATCTCTGATCTTGAGCAACTCGACTCAAGTCAACAATTCTATCACAATCTGTCAAAGTATGAGTTTCAAGCCCTCAGAGATCTAGAGACAGATAAAAAGATTGTTTTAAAACCTTCCGATAAAGGAGGCAACTTGGTGATATTTGATCACCTGAAATATGAAAAAACGTGCTTAGACTTTCTTAATGACAAAAAAAGCTATAGGATTTTACCCTGTGCCCCATCTCCGGTGTTTTTCTCACAACTTAAATCCCTCCTCCAACAGGGTCTTGAACAAAAGTATTCCTACTTACTTCCTGATACCCCGCAATTGGCTACCTTGTATGAGTTACCAAAGGTCCATAAAGGACTAAATCCCCTAAAAGGCCGTCCAATTGTCTCCGGAATAGACTCCCTCACCCATCATTGTGGAGTATATCTGGACAAAGTGTTACGGGATTTTGTGTCATGTTTACCCTCGTTTACCTGGGATACAATGGATTTTTTGCGCAAAATAGAGACAATTCCAATTGATCCGGATGTCTTTTTGGCCAGCATTGATGTGGAATCCTTCTACACGTCGATACCACATGATAAGGGTCTGGTAGCAACTATGTATTTTCTCTTGTCTAGGGGTACACAATTTCAGAATCATAACCAATTTATTACAGGCCTTTTGAAGTATACACTCACACATAACTTCTTTCTGTTTAATGGGTCTTTCTACCACCAGCTCAGGGGGACAGCGATGGGGAGCCTCTGTGCTCCGACCTACGCAAACCTCCTCCTGGGCTGGTGGGAGGATAAATTCATCTTCCCTGTCCACGAACTATGGTGGAACAACAACATCGATTTTTGGACTAGATATATCGACGATATATTCTTGATATGAAATGGCAGCAGAGATGATTTTGGCAGGTTTATAAACACTCTTAATCATAATGATGTGGGGCTTGGATTTACTTATGACCTACAGCCAGTGTCTATCACATATTTTGATGTGGAGGTCAAAAAACAAGGCGGGAATCTCACTACAACTATCTTTAGAAAACCCACGGCCACAAATAACATCCTCCATTGGACTAGCCATCATCCTCCTGCTGTTAAGAGAGGTATCCCAAAGGGTCAGTGTCTATGTATACGTAGGAACTGTTCTAACAATGAGTCGTTTCACCATGAGTCCAGAAAGCTGCAAAATAGGCTCCTACAAAGAGGATATCCCCAACCGATCTTGAGAGATGCCTTTAAAGCAGCCGCACAAAGAAATAGAAGTGTTCTATTGGTACCTAGACAAAAAGAACCAAATGACAATTTTATCTGGATCATCACAACTTACGATGCCGCTAATAAAGATATGAGACTAACCTACACTTGCTTACTATGATCTTTTTCTTACCCGTAATTCTGACTCTACCTCTTGTATTTAATAGAGTCCAAAGTTGGACCTGGTGCGTGAAGCGCCCCTTTTCTTTTGATGGCATATATTAGCTATCATATATCTTTTGGGATGTGACCTGGCTGCCCACCATAATGTGGAAGGCTCGCTCTCTTCCCACTTGTAATAACAGTATTGATCTCTGATTATCTTCTTTCACAAAAAAACAAAAAATATTCGGCTAGTACCCGTTTAGATTAACTAAGGTGCATCCTGACAGGAACGGTATTTGTTATTTATATATGTGCCTAATACGTGCACTCAAAATCTTGGAAGGCATGTAGCTACCCTTGATCGCACCAATACCGCGATATATGCGTTCCAAATACCGGAAGTGACGTCACCTTGCATTCCAAATACTGGAAATGACAATTTTTTTTTTGCTTTCTAAATGCCGAAAGTGATGTTTTTTCGATCATCACATGATCTATTCTACCGGAAATGACATTGGGTAATTGTCTAGGGCGCCATCCTTTAAATAAGAGCAATTAGACAAACACTAGCCGTGTTAGCTCTCTCATGAGTTTGGCATACGCTCTGTCCAAGTTCCCATCAGTAAGTAAATATCTTTACTATATGTTTATACAACGGCGAGTAGTACACTGTAGGTGATATTTATTCTAAATTTTGAGGATCAGATACATCTCCGTCTGGTGTGAAACTACTATCTGGACCTAATCAATATATGGGAGCTAAGTATCTTTTTCTTCCTGTATTACTATCTATGTTGCTACGATCTTACTATTACCCCCTGCTGAGTAAGCCATAGGGTCAGAATTAGGGATAGATTCTTAATCCCTTCTATATCAACTAACCAATGTACCCCTACCATTATTTTTCATTTATCCTCCCCTTCTGGATCCCTGGTGAAAAAAATTATATTTTTTGTTTGTCTGTGAGAGTATCTGACACGGTATTCATCTGTGTATATGATTCACGTTAGGGCTTTTCTTGGCCTATTACCCATGTAAAAATGAAAGGTATTTTTAATACAGCACGTTTAACCTAGATGTTTAATTACCTACGTGTGTAGCATTAATTATCATATGACATTGTTTTGTTACGTCTTTTCTTCTAGCAGAAGACAACTTTATTTTTGGAGCTGACTTTGTAATAAGAACAGAGGTGAACATACCAGAGGTGCAGCTGCACAAGAGCCCAGTAAAAGATGTGGTCCACCATCTTATCAAGACAACGCCCATGCATCCTAATGTCTACGTCATTGTATGTAAATGACTGCTTTACTGCGTGTAGCTAAGTGTCTTATATTTTGTATCAAGTATGCAAGCAAAATAATACAGAATGAATCAAATTATACTCTGCACACAGATAATCTTGAAGCCAGCACACTCACATTTATAGCTCTTCATATTATCATTTGTTTAACTCATTGCAAAGTTTTTTTTTTTTTTTAGATTTCTTTAATTTTGTAAAGATATTCACATAGTAACATGTTACTATGTTACTATGTTACATCATATTTGACCATATTTGATGCTGGACTTTGGGTTGGAGGCCCTTTGAGTTTGGTATGTAACATCTGGCAGTAAGGATTATAGGCATGAGTGAAACAGGTCCTAAGGGGATGTCAGTTGGCTTGATCAAATGACATTTGTAATGTGCATGTCAACTTTCAATGCTGTCATCTCGTGTGATATATTCACGTTGCGTGGTCAGCATTTAAAACCAGAAGCTCAACATATGTAAATTTGTTGAGAAATCAAAACTCAAAAGTGTCAATGCAGCAAAATAGATATAACTTTGTTTTAATAAAGTGATTATGTTTTCATTTAGCAGAACATTAAATTTGATTTGTCATCACAATTCTGCAATATTTAAAGGGGTTCTCCTAGAATAATGACGTTTAAGCAAATGCTGCCTGCCTCACTAAGCTGAGAATTTATACCTACCTGTTCTGCGCCCTCTGGTCCTCCGTGCTTCCTCCAGTGTCTCCAGTGTCATGAAACGTAGGGAACAGTGCTGTTTTGCACTCCACCTGCACCACTGTCCCTACCTGCATGATTTGTTCTAAGTGTTGGCCCACAACTGGACAGTAGTCCCTTCATAGCTAAGTGCAGGGGCCTAACCCAAAATCGGAAAAGAGGAGACAGAAAGAGGTAAAAAGGAGAAAGGCAAAAACAGGACCGGATCTGAATCCAAATACTGAAACAAATACACAGCAAAGTGAAACCAGGAGTAAACATCAAATACCATATCCGCAAGCAAAGGCGAGGTCACAACAAGCAAGTCAAATACCAGGAGTTCACATCAAAGGCAAAATCAGTGGAATTGTCAAAGAAACTGGTAAAAAGTCAGAAATCCAGAGTGACAAACACAGAGCTAGCTAGAGAGGCGAGAATACTAATCACAGGCACCTGTGGGCAGCAGCTGCCTGTTTAAATAGCCCACCTCAGGAAACATGTGACACCAGCATAGAGCCTGAATTGTCCGGTGTCCCGGCTTCGTGATTGCAGCTGGGCTGTTTGCTGTAGCAATAGAGCACTGCCAGCATTACCATACTGTGGCAGGACTCGCCGTAGGATCGCAGACAAGTACCGTAAGTGTGTGACATCCACATTCCAGTCACCACATTGTTTACATCCGGTACTGTGTACCTACATGGCCCAAACTGTCTCAGGCCTTCTGTCATGATACAAAGTTACCTTACTGACTTACGTGCTTTATATGTTATTTTTTCCTTAACTTTTGCAGCCATCCTTTAGAAATCAATATTAGTAAATATGTAGGGAGAGATGTATCATGAGATGACAATTCTTGTGATTTTTTTTCTTTTAAAGTCGAAGTTAATAAATCTGGCTTAAATCAGCTCTTCAGGGTAATCACGGCCACTTTCTCACCCACTTTTCAAAACTTGAGTGAGCGGTGTAAAAAGGCTAAATGTTTGTGCAAATAAACCCAAAAGTTGCAAAGCCATATTTTGCAACTCTTTGAAGGTAGAATTGTGAAATACAGGATGCAATAAATTCCCTCATTTATTTAGAATCACGAAAACATTGCACATCAAGGAGCATAAAAGAAAAAAATACATACATTTAAAATTTTATAAAGTCATAAAAACCCTCTTAAGCAACGCCTGCAGCGTTTTGCTGTCCGTCTGACGAAGCGGAGCCAAACGTTTTTTTTTTACACAATCTGGCACAATAGAAAATGGATCCATCCTCCATTGACTTTTAATGGTGTTCAAAACAGATCCATCATGGCTATAGAAAACATAATACAACTGGATCCGTTCATGACGAAAGCATGTGGTTGTATTATTGTAACGGAAGCATTTTTTGCAGATCCATGACGGATCCGCAAAAAACGCTAGTGTGAAAGTAGCCTAAGAAGCAGATGACTTATAACAACAGATCAAGATAATTGAAAGTATCACAACAGGACAAAGTAGTGCACACGTGATGTTGTAACATCGCTGACTAAAAGATTGTGGTCCTTGAAATTAAAAAATAATTTAGGCAGAAGTTTGATTTTTGATGCTCTATTTTTGATCCTTGTTACAAAACTATAGAAGAACCCAATGGAATATGAGCGATGGCTCATATGGGATATGAGCGATGGATGATCAGAGGGTTTCTGTATAGTAAGTCAAAAAGAATGACCGATGGATGGAATCAGGCAAGGTGCAACTTTGTAATATTCACTGCAATTCCAGTTCTGCTTCTCTGCTTTTGGTTGCTGGGCTTCTAGTGGTGAGAAATCTGTTAGTGTGCAGGAACACATCTTAAGGTAGTTTCGTTCCTGCATTTCTGGATCTGGTACTGCAAAAATAAGTATAAAATTAAGTATAATGGGGTCCGCCAGAGATCCGGCTGCATTCTGGCAGACAAATAGTGCCCGCTATTGTCTACTATGGCGCCCGCTCGGGAGGGCAGTGGGCACCATATCCGTCGAGTCTCGTTGTGCGGTTTCGAACAGCAGAGGCCCATGACTAATGTCTGTGACCGGCAATAATACCGAATGCAGGCATTTAACCCTTTAGATGCTGTGGTCAAGCATGATCATACGGCAAATAGCGCAACGGAAAACAAAATCAAATTGGCCAATTCATCATTTTTTCCTTTCTTGACTTATGCAAAAAATTGTATAAGATGCAATTAAAAAAAATCACACACACTCCAAAATGTTATCAATAAAAACTACAGATCGTCCCTCAAATATAAGCTCCCACACAGATCCGTAGACATAACTATAAAAAAGTTATGGGGGTCAGAATATGACAATGTAAAAAATATATATTTTTATCAAAGTTTTTTTTTTCGTTTCAGCATTAAAACACAAAAAAAGATATACATATGTGGCATCGTTGTAATCGTACTGACCCAGAAAATAAAGGGAATGGGTCAATTTTGCCGCATAAAGAACGCTGTAGGGACAACTACTACATTACATGCCATATTGAATGGTGGCGTTAGAAAGTACAACTTGTCCCGCAAAAAACAAGCAACAAGCCCTCATACATTTATGTGAATGTGAAAAAAAAATTAAGGCTCTGTGAAGACAGGGAAGAAAAATGAAAACGTAAAAGCGAAAAAACATCTGGTATTCAAGGTTCAGTAAGGGTGCATTGTATATTCCGTTATAACAGGGTTATAAGGGAATATAACAGAATTTAAGGGTGTAATGCAAAATAGAACCCTTTAGAGGCATTCTGTTTTGATCGATCCTAATAGAGTTCTATGGGCACAAATAACGGTTCCGTCTTGCACGACGGAAAAAAAAGTCATGTCGGTATAACAGAATATAAAACACATATGTGAACCCACCCTATTATGAGTCATACACCTCTTTGGTAAAAAGAAATATTTGCTTAAAAAAACATTAATGAAATGTCTAGATAAAGGGTCTATTCAGATACCCATGCATTAGGATGTTTCTGCTGCTTATAAAGTAAGTGATATATACCGTATGCTGCTTAAAGTAGGCAGGGGAAGAGGATTTCTATCCTAAATATCAGCCATATGTTAGCAGATCATAAGATAAAGCTAATTCATGAGTCACAACCAACACGCTATCCTTCCTGTTTATTTACAGAAATTACTGCTAAAACCATAGAGAAAAATATTAAAGTGGTTGTCTGGGAATTAAGAAAATAAAATTCGTGAAAATACTTTAATATGACTTTATTATAAATATATTCGCAAATAACTCTCATTGGTTATAATAGCTTTTTTTTAATCTGGGCAGCAATCGTCAGGGAAAATAAAATGGCCACCATCCTATTAGTACACACAAAACCTGTCCTAATTACACAGCAGTACAAGTTACTTCAGAACCCTTAGCTAAATACCTGCCTCATCCTCCTTGTCAAGGATTATCTTCTTGAATACAGCTGATAAATCTTCAGTTAAATCTCTGTAGGAATGGAGTTCATAAGGAGACATGAAGTACAATGAGGAGGGTGGGGATATGGCTAATGAGCAGCAGCAGCACTGTGCATTACCACTGAGATCAATGAACGGCTACAGCAGTCCACATGATGTGAGCTGGGGTGCCAAACTTCCACAAGGAAACAGAGCGGGGGGGGAGGGAACCCTCTTTGCTTGAACAGATCTCTGGATCTTGGTAAGTGCCTCTGTTTAGGCAGATCCGATTCTAGCTTATCACTACAATTGTGGTGTGGGTCAACAACAACTTTAAGGCAACAAACAAGTAGGTCAAATCAACAGATAAAAGATGGTGAAACTAACATTATTGTCAAAACAGGCCAGCAGTGCTGATGCCATCATAGTGGAGACATCATAGATCCCTTCTTCCACTGGCAAGCACTCCATGTCTTCTCCCCAGATAGTCTGTCTGTACATGACTGGCTCCTGAATACAGAAATGATTAAAGAGGTATATGTAAACCTGTATTCTAACATTTAGAATAACATTTAGGAATTAATGATAGAATATGCCATAAACATATATTAGCTAAAAGTTACTACACATATTGCTTCAGTCACTACACTCAGTAGATGTTAGGCACAACACTACTAAGGCCCTTGGTTTGCTGCAGTGTCAAGTGCGGTATATCACTGCTGTAGCTGTTTAAACACAGACCTGGCTGAGCAGATTGGTAGGATTTGGGACCAGGACTGTATGACTACTGTATGGATGCAGTCCTGTTCCCCCTTCCTGACAGGCTGCTCAGCCATCATGGCATATTGTGCACAGGATTGCATTGCTGTTATGTATTGTACAGTAGAGTTCCTGCTGTACAACAGATAGTAACAAAGACATCCTATCAGGAGTGTACACAGAATTCACTGGGCCCCATAGCAGGAATCTGAATTGGGCCCCCATAATCCTTCCCAAGCCCCCCTGACTACCCATTCCTGGTCCCTCCAACCTTCTACCCCAGCCCCTCCCTTACCCATGAACGGTGCCTTAAGTAGGTACATTGGTGCTACATTACAGATTATGGGTCCATTCACACGTCCGCAATTCTGTTCCGCATTTGCGGAACGGAATTGCGGATCTATTCATTTCAATGGGGACAGACGATGTCCCGGCCGGGTCCGCAATTGCGGATCCGCACTTCCGGGTCCGCAATTGCGTTCCCGAAAAAAATAGAACATGTCCTATTCTTGTTCGCAATTGCGGACAAGAAAAGGCATTTTCTATGAGAGTGCCGGCGATGTGCGGTCCGCAAATTGCGGAACGCACATCGCCGATGTCCGTGTTTTGCGGATCCGTGGATCCGTGGATACGCAAAACACACACGGACGTGTGAATGGACCCTATTACTGTTTTTAATAACCTGTGGTGTGCGCGCATAACACATATATAGCACTACCGTCCAAGCCCGCGTTCACATTACTGTTTATTTTCCGTTATTCTTATCCATCAGAAGAAACAAAAAAATAAATTAAAAAATAGATCCTATATTTTAAGCATCCCTTATGCTCAGTTATGCACATTTTGCATCCGTTTTAGCCATTTCCATTTGAGATACGTTATTTTGGGGGGGGGAGGGGGGAATGCTTTGTGTGGAACTTTTTTTTTACACCTAAAAAAAACAGATCTCAGACGGAAATAGCTAAAGAGAATGCAAAATTTGCATAACTACAAATAGTTATATAGATACAGGATCAGAACAGTGATGTGAATGCGGCCTAAGACTTCATTCATATCTCAGGTGACTGTATTCGGCAGGCTGATCCGACAGAGAACATCCTGCTAGAGTTCACCAGATCCAGCATTGCTAGATTCTACCGTTCACCACTGGACCCCATAGACCAGGGATGCCCAACCTGCAGGTACTCCACTGCAACTTATGTGACACACTGTATGTTGCTTGGCTGAGCAGCCTGATAGCCACTCACCACTATATTGTATGGAGTGCGGTTTAATGAAGAGGTCATAGACTCTGGAACCAACCAGTTTAAGGGCTCATGCACACTGCCATAGCTGCTATTGCGGTCCGCAAATTGCGGATCCACAAAACACAGATACTGGCAATGTGTGTTCTGCATTTTAGGGAATGGTACAGAACTTTTGTATCCTTGTCCGTAAAACATACAAGAATAGGACATGTTCTGTTTTTTGCAGGGCCGCGGAACAGACATATGGATGCGGGCCATCTTTTGCAGCCCCATTAAAGTGAATGGGTTCGCATATGATCCACAAAAAATGTAGATCGGATGTGGAACAAAAATACATTTGTGTGCATGAGCCCTTATTCACATTCTTAGAGGGCTTGCTAGTTGCCATTTTAAAGCATTCTGGAGAGTCCCTGTAATAAAATATTGCAAATATGAGTAAACAGTAATTCCTATGTTTTCTGGGATAGATACATTGAAAAGTGTGGTGTTAATGCTGAACACCATATTTATACTTGTGCCACTTCTTCCCCATACATGTGGTACACTTAGATTTTATTAGAAAAGTGGCAGAAGACAACACAAGGTCCATTGATTAATATGATGCACGTTGCACTTGGGGAGAGATTGGTGCACTCCTGGTAAGCTGCACCAGTATTAATACAGTTCCCCAATTGTCCTTTGACGTTTTCCGATTTCTGGGCTCCACCACTTCTCTTCTGCCCTATAATCCAGATAACAGACCTCTATTGTTGGTATTGTACCTAAAATGTTCAGGTTATGGCCTTCCATATATATAGAAAATGCATTATTTTACACAATATTAATATTGGAAAAATCTGAATTTGTGTGAAATGTTTCCAAATTTTGTTTAGCTGAATCTTCATATAATTTTACATTTAGGAGAATTTAAATCTTCCTTTTAATTATGACTTTAATCTTAAGGACAGGATATTTTTTTTTTTTTGCGTTTTCGTTTTGCGCTCCCTGCCTTCCCAGAGGCATAACTTTTTTTATTTATCTGTTCACATAGCCATATGAGGGCTTGTTCTTTGCGGGACAAGTTGTACTTTCCAACACCACCATTTAATATTGCATATGTAGTAGTGGGAAGCGGGAAAAAAATCCAAATGGGGTGAAATTGCAAAAAAAAAAGCTGTTCCACCACAGTTTTAAATTGCGACGTTCGATGTACAATAAAACTAACCAGTTACTTTTATTCTACAGGTGAGTACGAATGCGGCGATACCCTATGTATAGGTTTTCTTGCGTTTTGATAGTGAAAAAAATTCAAAAGTGGGAAAAAAATCTGTTTTATTTTATTTTTGTCGCCATATTTTGACCCCTATAACTTTTTTGTAATTATGTGTACGGAGCTGTATGGGAGCTAATTTTTTGCTGCGCAATCTGATATTTTCATTGATAGCATTCTGGTGTGTGTATGACTTTTTGATCACCTTTTATTAAATTTTTTTTTTTAGGAAATTAAGCTTCCAAAAATGGCGAATCGGCCATTTGGACACTTTTTTTCATTTTTCTGTTTATCGTATGGGGAATATTTTTTTATATTTTTATAGTATGGGCGTTTTCGCACATTGCAACACCCATGATGTGTATTTTATTTTTATTTTTTCATTTTGGCAAAAGGCGGGTGATTTGAACTTTTATGTTTTTTTTTTATTTTATTTTTTTAAAACATTTTATTTATTTTTTTACACTTTAGTATAGTTTCCATAGGGAACTATAACATGCAATCATTAGATTGCTATTCTCATACATTCCAATGCAATAGCATTGAAATCAGGGGCGTAGCTAACGGCTCATGGGCCCTGGTGCAAGAGTTCAGCTTGGGCCCCCCCTTCCCTCAGTGCTTTGTGTGTCTTCTTATGTGGCACAAGGGTCTTTGGGCCCCCTTGGGCTCCTGGGCCCGGTAGCGACTGCTACCTCTGCACCCCCTATTGCTACGCAAATGATTGGAATATATGAGAAAATCGCATATTTTCTATGGAGCCTATTACAGGTTAGGCTCCATAGGAAATACTATGCAGCAGCTTGGTTTTCATTCATAGAGAAGACATCTGCGTTGGTTCCATGTTCATATGTGCCCAGATTGCTGAGAATTTTTTTTTAAATATTTTTTAATATATGAAAATGAGCCTCTAGGAGCAATGGGGGTGTTGCCATTACACCTAGAGGCGCTGCTCTCTCTGCAACTGCAGCGCCCTCTGCACTTTGACGGGACCAGGCGTGATAATGCTAGTTTGCATATATGAAAACAAAATGTTTCTCAGCAATGCAGGCACATATGAACGTGGGACCAACCCAGATACTTTCAGCTGCCAAGCACATATGTAACAAGTCAGTCACTTTTATAGCTACAAATATGCTAACAGATGCCCTTTGATGTACATTATTTTCTGTTATACACAGCATTATCAGAAAATGGGGGAATTTAATAAATTGATCTGCACCAGTTTTCTTCCAGAAAAATTAAAAAAAAAAGTCAAAAGAGTGCTGTGTGGCTTGCACAAAAATTTGTAACTTAGGCCTCTTTTACACTTCTGTGTCTGTGATGACATCCATGAAAATATGGTCAGTGGTTCATTTGTGAAGAATCTGTGTTTGGCCCATATGGCCATTGTTAGTCTTCCATGAGTCATTCCTATTCCACATAAACTGCTAAGCTGGAATTTCCAGAGGATTTCCTACCAATGGTCTGTGAAAATCATGGACCAAACACATCCGTGTTGTGTCCGAGGTTTTCACTGACCCATAGACTATAATATGCAGAAGGAATCCGTAATCACATAAAAAATTGGGCATGCTTCCATGGTGTCACATGGAAGAGCACTGATGTGTGAATTCACACAATAAAGTTAATGGATACATGGAGTCTGTGAATCACTGACATGTGAAAGAGGCCTTATTGGGGGTCATTTATCAAAGAAGAGCATTTTATGCCAGTCTTTGATATCTTCCATGCCAAGATATGATTAACAAAGAGCTCCAAGCTCCTTTGGAACATCAGTAAGGAAGGATGTCAGAAAACTCCCTCTCTTGTATTCCACCATTATTGGATGTCAGCTAATGGGTCTCTACACTGCTAGGACGGTCTACAAGAGAGTCGGCTATGAGAATGCGCCTGCCAGACAGCTGACAGGAGCCTACCAAGTGATCATGCGCAGCCGCCCTCCATTAATTTCTACGGGTCCGCCAAAAATAGCCGAGTGCTGGCTCGGCTATTTCCGTTTGCCCCATAGAAATGAATGGGAGCATGGGCCACGGATGCATGGTGCGCTCCCATTAACTTCTATGGGAGCAGCGCTTGGTGGTGGACGGACCCCGGGAAATCCGGGGTCCTCCAGCCAAAGTGCTCCCGGCTTCGTTCTCGTTGTTGGTCCGGGTCCCAGCAGTGGGACCCGCACCTATCAGACAATGGGGGCATATCCTAGCAATATGCCCCCATTGTTTGAGATGGTAAAATCCCTTTAAATGTTCATACACAGTAAAACCTTCCATTAGAATCCACACCACTGGATATATGTCATAAAGAATGATAGAGAATATAGTTACTACTGTACCTACAATGCATATGATTTCTGTCATATAATGATAGCAATTCTAGCTTTTTCACGCCTTACATTCTACTTGGATGCTGTCATTTTAAACAATATCTGCCATTCTTAAATAAGATAGAATCCTTGGGAGAAATGTATCAAACTGGTACATAGAAAAGTCACAAATGTTGATGTCTCTGAATAATTTTGCCCTTTCTTATTAAGACTGGTGTCAGACACATCATTCCTAATACATTTCCCCCATGCATTCTTGAAAGTTTTTAACTTAATGACTTCTTTTTGTTAGTCTTCTGTTGTACAATTTTTTCAGGAAATTATAATTAGGTGGCAAGAAACCTAAAGGGTTCCTTTATCAAGTCTACTGAGTTGACCGCTTGTTCAAATAAAGAAAATGAACAATTATATTCAGTGTGAAGCTACTAGACAAATGATTCAGCTATCACCATATTGGGCTGAAAAATGATGAATACTATGAGGTTGAGCGAATTCCCAAATTAGTAGCAGCCATTTTGTTTAAGCACAAATTCAGTTTTGAAAGATTATACAGATGTAGCCGAGCTAAAATTGACTCTGATAACACTTGGCACAGTGTTATCTTGGTTATCTTGTGGCAAAAGCCATTGAAATCCATTGAAAATTTAGTTTTCTTTTTCTTGCCATTCTTTACTTAAGCAATAACCATCAAGTTTAGCTCAACCACATCTGTATGTTTTAAAGAAAAAATAAACACATTGCATAATTGGTTTAAACATATAATACTGATGTTTTCACAAAAAAACAACAACATAATAGAATAATTGATAATGATTTAACTTATCATTGTCAGTTTTCTTTGTTATGGGTTTAAATGGGTTATCTTGGATTTAAAATAAGATCAACTGGCATCACTGTCTATCAGCTGTTTAAGAAGTTTGACAACCAGCAGCCCCTCAGATCAGACATGGGGCAATAGCTCAGATGGTGGAAATAGTATCCAGAACTACACAGCTCCCTCCATTTTATAGCCGACGGAGCTGGTGACTACAGCTCTGTTTCTATTTAATTAAATAGGCGCATTGCTGCAGTAACCAACATTGTCCACTACACAATGGATGGAGCTGTGTAGCTCTGAACTATTTATGACAATGGAGCTACTCCCAAACAGCTAATCAGCAGGGGTGCAGGGTGTCAAAATTAGCTTCTTGTGTTTTCACTAGTGTTTATATTTTGTTTATCTATAGACAAACATGTGCTGCCTATACTGAAGATTATATCTGAATTTAAGTAAATCACCCAATTTTTCAATTAAAACATTTAAAGAGAAGAGGGCTATATAAAATAAATTGTAAGAACATACCTTTAAAATGTCCTGCCACTCCTTTGCTACTGCTCGAGTCTCTGCTGCTTCGATCCCCACCCGTGCAGCAGTGCTTACGTGCTTTTTCATCATTCACATGACCATCACAGTCAATCACTTAACTTCGATTTCCAAAAAGAACCTACGCACATATTAAACAATACAGAGGCCTAGCAACACAGAATTATAAACCTACAACAACCACCAATGTTCCCCAGTAGGGGAGTTTACAACCTGGGTAACAGGAACAATTCTATTACACCTTGCTGCACTGACTCGGGATCCAAATTGCCATTATACAGCTCTGTAATTCCAGCAAACCGTTCTTGTTATTGGGGTGCAAGTGCTGTTTGATACAGTCATTAACAGGGTTTATTACATGGAAATATTTCTAAGTCTTATTTGCCCTTGCGTGGTGCAGTTATATGTTCTAAAGCATTTTTTGGCTTGTATTAGTGAGAAAAAAAGGCTTATTAGCCATTATGTGGTGAAGTGAGAAAATGACAGCCCTTTTTGGTGTGTATTAGTGGCAAAAATATATATATTATTTGCCATTCAGCGGTGCAGTTATATGTTCTAAAGCCTTTTGTGGAGTGTATATGTGCAAAAAAGTAAGGGCCTATCTGCCGTTCAGCGGTGCAGTTATAGTTTCTAAAGCACTTTTTAGCGTGTATTAGTGGCAAAAAAATACATATTATTTGCCGTCCAGCGGTGCAGTTATATGTTCTAAAGACCTCTTTGGCGTGTATTAGTGGCACAAAAAAAAGTATTTGCCATTGTGTTGTGAAGTGATAAAATTACAGTCCTTTTTGGCGTGTATTAGTGGCACAAAAACGATATATTATTTGCCATTCAGCGGTGCAGTTATATGTTCTAAAGCATTTTGTGGAGTGTATATGTGGAAGAAAGTAAGGGCATATTTGCCATTTAGCGATGCAGTTATATGTTCTAAAGACCTTTTTGGCGTGTATTAGTGGCAAAAAAAAAAGTATTTGCCATTGTGCGGTGAAGTGAGAAAATTACAGCCCTTTTTGGCGTGTATTAGTGGCAAAAAAATATATATTTACCGTTCAGCGGTGCAGTTATATGTTATAAAGCCCTTTTTTGGCGTGTATTAATGGGAAAAAATATATATATTATTTGCCGATCAGTGGTGCAGTTATATGTTCTAAAGCCTTTTGTGGCGTGTATAAGTGGAAAAAAGTAAGGGCCTATTTGCTGTTCAGCGGTGCAGATATATGTTCTTATTAGTGGTTGTGTGGTAAAGTGAGAAAATTACAGACTTTTTTGGGATGTTTTCATTTTCTTTTCTATTTATTTATTTGATCTAACAGTATGTCAGACAGAGAAGTTCCAGGCCCTGCACAGGGGAGTGGCAGAGGCCTAAATGTTTCTGGCGCAGGTACAGGTCGCAGCAGAGTAAGGCCTCTTTCACATTTGCATTCTGAGGATCTGGCATGCACTTCCGTCGCCAGAAATGCCCGCCGGATTCGTCACAATGCAAGACAACTGAAAGCATATTGAAGACTGATCAGTCTTCAATATGCTTTCAGGTTACCATGGCAACCAGGACGCTACTAAAGTCCCGGCTGCCATGGAAAAGAAGCGGGGAGCCGGGGGAGAAGCTACTTACATTCCGTGCGGCGGCCGGGACGCTCCTCGATGATGTCACCGGGTCCCTGCGTCGCATGGATCACATAGCTATGAGGCGCATTGATTACCTAGCATAGCTATGTGATCCATGCGATGCAGGGACCCGGTGACGTCATCGAGGAGCGCCCCGGCTCCCCGCTTCTTTTCCATGGCAGCCGGGACTTTAGTAGCGACCTGGCTGCCATTGTTACCATTGTTAAAAGCTAAACGTCGGATACAGCGATGAGCCGAAACGACGTTTAGCTTAAAGCCAGATCCGGATTAATGCTTTTCAATGGGCATTAATTCCGGATCCATCCTTTTGGCATGTCTTCAGGATTTTTGGCCGGAGGAAAATCCGCAGCATGCGGCGGATTTTGCTACGGCCAAAAAACGTGTCAGTACTGAACTGAAGACATCCTGATGCACCCTGAACGGATTTCTCTCCATTCAGAATGCATTGGGATAATCCTGATCAGTATCTTTCCGTCCTAGAGCCCCGAGGACAGAACTCTAGGATGGAAAGGAAAAACACTGATGTAAAAGGAGCCTTACGGGGCATGTCAGCAGGTGTCGCAGCAAGAGGCCTGAGCTCCCAGTGTCATCTAGTGGTCGTGTCTTGACCAGCAACCCAGTGGTTCTTGAATGGTTGACTCGGTCATCCACTTCGTCGCAAATGACATCAGACACCAGCTCCACTATACAGCGAGGACGAGCTACTGGAGGACAGTCAGTAGCTACTGGCCAGCTACTGGCCATGTGGAGGAGATATCCACCGCTTCTTCCACTAGGCAGGCAAGTAGTGATAAGGAAAGTGGCGTGGGAGCTGCTGTTGCGAGCAGTCAGGCTCCTGACCTAGAGACCGTTGAGGAGTGACGTGCAGACAATACTCGATGATGATGATGGGAGCCGGGTGAATTAGGGGCTTCATCATCATTGGGAGAAGAGTGTGGCAGCTTGCCCGTGAGGCAACGGCGGAGCCAGCAAGTCGCTAACGTGGCCTGGAGTCAGCAGGGTGGCAACAGTGGGAGGTCGGGAGCCAAACATGCCTGGAAAGTATTGGTGAAGTGGTTCACTGAAGCAGCGGCGGTAGCAGTCAGTAAGTGCGGAGTGTTGGGGGTAAATAGAGATAAGCAAATTTTTTAAAAATTCGATTGCCCGGTTTGCGGAATTTTTGGGGAAAATATATTCTGCATATATATAGAAAATATATTATACACTTCACTTATTTGGGCGGTCACGGGGCCAAAAATGACCAAATAACTCAAGTATCAACTCAGCGTTACAGGTAGATGTTAGCATCAAGAAGAAGTGCACTCCTTTTACACCCTCGTCAGCTGATTCCACATAGATGTCTACAGAACCTGTTCTATTAAACGCTTATACAAGTAGAGCCCATTCCCTCCCGTATGGCCCCCCCCCCCCCCGACAGAGTGAAGAGGTTGTCAGCAGTAAGTTTGTGTTGATGTCACTGATTCATTTTCCCCATTCTCTGATCCGTCAGAACAATTTCCCAGAAGAAACGGATCTTATCTGTGGAGCATATGCCTTCACTAGTTCAGCATTTGCTCAATAATCCATCAGTATTGCTAAAGGCAAAAAAAATAAAAAAAGGTTTTGGATCTAAAACAGTGATGACACGTGAATGGAATATTTGCACTTTTTTCTGCGTTTTCTATCCATTCCTGCTTTTGGCTACCAAATCATAAGTCAATTCTAATGGTACCATGCAGACCTTAAAGCTGCTACACAGACAAGAATTGTGCATCTCGTTTTTACTTCCCTCTGACAGATCAGAAGAAGTGTCAAATAAATGATCATGTCAGTCAGGCCGAAGGGCAAAATAGTGGCACAGTCATGAAGTGCGCAGGGTGGGAACAGCATGAGAAGTCCACAGAGTGGACCTGACATAGTCGTGAGGTGAAAGCAGCATGAGGAGACCACAGAGTGGCACAATGACAGGGTCTGGAGGTGGAAGCAGTATTAGGAGGCCACCGAGTGGCACAATGACAGTCTGTAGGTGGCAGCAGCATGACAGAGTGTGGAGGTGACAGTAGCATGAGTAGGCTGGAGAGTGGCACAATGACCAAGTCTGGAGGTGGCAGCAGCATGAGGAGACCACAGAGCGGCACAATGACAGAGTCTGGAGGTGGCAGCAGCATGAGTAGGCCACAGAGCGGCACAATGACAAAGTTTGGGGGTGGTGGCAGTATGAAGAGGCCACCGAGTGGCACAATGACCGAGTCTGGAGGTGGCAGCAGCATGAGGAGACCACAGAATGGCACAATGACAGAGTCTGGAGGTGGCAGCAGCATAAGGAGACCACAGAGTGGCACAATGACAGGAGGCCACAGAGTGGCTAGGTGAAATAGTTTGGAGATGGCAGCAGCAGCTGCATCGAGAGACCGCAAAGTGACCCAATAACAGAGAGGGGCAGTGGGTGGCAATACCAGTACCCGCTGACGAAGGTGGGTTAAACAATGAGCACTTGGTATCAGATGTGTGGCATCAGGCGGGTTACAGCATAAAAGTAGTAGTTAAGGCAGGTAGTCAGAAGAAACCGGTCTCTTGCATCAACGTGTTGGTGTGGCGTCATGGATGATCTAGTCTAATGCATCAGGAATTGGTGTTTGGAAATCCTGGCTGATCCACGCCTGATTAATCTTTACAAAGGTCAGTCTCTCCACATTTTTGGTGGACAGGTGAGTTCTTCTTGGGGTAACTATGGCCCCTGCCGCACTAAACACCCGCTCTGATGCCACACTACTGGCCGGGCAGGACAGCTTCTCCAGGGCAAACTCTGCTAGTTGCAGCCACAAATCCAGCTTGGAAACCCAGTAGTCCAGCGGATCTTCAATGTGGGGTAGCAGGGTGCATTCCAAGTATGCCACAACCTGCTGGTTCAGGTCCTACTCCAGGTCTACCTGATGCTGCTGCTGGTGAGTAGTTTTCTTCACTATGCGGGTGAAGAAAGCTACTCATCAGCGACTGTAAACTCAGGCTGCTGCTGATGCAGCTGGTACTGCTCCCCAACGTGAGCGCAGAGGGCCCCCTGGTCGGACCTGCGAGAGGATGGACAATGGCGCAGATAGGCAGCGGCAAACTGACTACATAGGATGTCTCTGTAGTAGTTCAGTTTGTCCTCTCTCTTGCTGGGTGTAAAAAAGGCCCTCATTCTGGACCTGTAGCGAGGGTCCAACAAGGTGGAGAGCCAGAAGTCATCCCTCTGCCGAATGGTGACAATTCGGATGTCAGTATGCAAGCACGTGAGCATTAGTGTTAGGCGTGAATATTCGAAATGCGAATTGTTAATCGTAAATATCGCCGCTTCGGGAATTTGCGAAGATTTAGAATATAGTGCTATCTATTCATATTCGTGAATATTCTAGATTTTTTTTCCTCTGAACGCATGATCCTTCCCTGCTTCTTGCTTGTGGGCCAATGAGAAGGCTGCAATGTCTTTGTCTGAGTTTAGCCACATCACTTGCAACCAATAGGAAAGTTGCCTACCCCTTTACTATGTAAGAACCTCCCCAGCAGCCATTTTCTGCAGTTTTTTACAGTTCTGAGAGAGACAGCAGTGTCATTGCTGTGCTCTGTGCTTTGCTGTTTCACACTACATTAGATGGTTGGTTAGTTAGTTAGTGTAACGGATCAACGGGTGTGGACCCGCTGTGCCACTTACCGGTTTGGCTTTGGGCCAAACTTGGGAGCGGAGTCTAAGTGTCCCCCTGGTTTTCACCCTTTATCCCGCTCCAGGATGCGGAAGCTGGACTCAGCTGCAAGGGAGACACCAGGTTGCTACCGCAAGAGTGGTCCCAGTTAAGTGGCAGCTGGCCGGGCTGGCCAGAAAGCCCCGATGCTAGCACCGGGGAACAGGCAATATAGCAGACAGCCGCAGGATAATGCGGAGCTGAACAAGCGGTATAGCAGTAGCTAGTGCTGTGAGAACAGCAGAGCTGAGTTAGTCCAGGTGGAGCTGGTGTAACAATCTGCACAGCAGACAGAGGCGTGGTCGACAGTCCGGGTCTTTAACTTGAGAACAGCAAGGTACAAGAGGATCAAGCAGAGACGAGGTCAGGATACAGGCAGAGGTCATAAACAGGATATCGAATGCAGGAACAACAGGAGCCTTAGCTGTAGGAAGTACAAAATTGCTCAGGCATTGCAGGAAGGGGGAAGCACCCTTATAAAGGGGGTGCCTGGCCAGGATTGGAGAGAGGGCGGAATCAGGGGCGTGCATTAACCCTTAAGGTACCAGGACGCCTGCGGCTCCTACAAGATACAACAGAAGCTGTCGTAGCCTGCGACAGCGCAGGAAAGTGTGTCCGGAGCCTGCAGCGAAGAGGAGGAGCCCCGCGTGCAGCTTGACTGAGGTACGCAGTCGGACGCACTGCACGCTCTCGGCTGCCAACTGCCATTGTTACAGTTAGTTAGTTAATTAGTTAGCTTATATAGTCAGTTTAGGTTAGATCGTTATATATTGTAGCTGATAGGTTCTAGTGCGGGGTGTTAGGTAGTGTGATTGGTTCTGCTGTCCATAGATACAGGCTACAGACATAGTACTGTGATGTCACAAGTTCACAACAATACTTAGTGCACCAATCACTAATATGTAGTCAGACCTGCTAAAATGTGAAGTTCCATATATTGCGCAAAAATATGCGCATCATTAAATGCCGATTTGCGCAATCGCGAATATATCGGAGCATTCTATCTGCATATAAAGCTATTGTAATGTTCTACCGTGCCAAACATTTTCTCCAGTCTCAGGAAACTTTTAGCAGCTTGAAAAATGTAGCAATAGTGACACACGCCTATATTGCGTGCGCAATACGTGCATATTACATTGCCATCTCCACTGCATACTGCCACTGTGTGTTCGGGTCCCCTGGCTCGTCTTCCTCATCACCTTGTAGCTCCTCTGGCTGCTCCTGCTCCTCCTGCTTCTCCTGTCAGCTGAGTAGAAAAACCACCCATTTCACTACACATTGCCTGTCCTTCCCCACCTCCTCCTCTTCCAGTTTAGCCCCCACTATCGTGACCCATGCCTGTATTGCGTGCTTAATATGCGCATATTGCATTGCCAATTTTCGCAATCAAGAAAATAATCACGATTTCTCGAATTTGTAAATTTATGATGTATCGCAAATTCGAATATTGCCCCTGCCGCTCATCACTAGTAGTCAGTTAACTGTTGCCTATCTGTGCCATCATCCATCCTCTCGCAGGTCTGACTGGGGGGGGGGCCTTTGTGCTCACGTTCCTCTGTCATGGCTGCTGTGGCAGGGTGGGGGGTAGAAGCAGTAACAGATCCATCACAAGCAACTTGAGTCTAGAGTCGCTGATGAGCAGCTTTCTTCACCCACCTAGTGAAGAAACCACTCACCAGCAGCAGCAGCTAGACCTAGAGCAGGACCTGAACCAGCAGGTGGTGGCATACTTGGACAGCACCTTGCCAACCCTTATTGAAGAAAAGATCCGCAAGACTACTGGGCAGCCAAACTGGATTTGTGGAGGCAACTGGCAGAGTTTGCCCTGGAAAAGCTGTCCTGCCCGGCCAGTAGTGTGGCATTAGAGCAGGTGTTTAGTGCAGCAGGTGCCATAGTTACCCCAAGAAGAACTCGCCTGTCCACCCAAAATGTGGAGAGACTGACCTTTGTCAAGATGAATCGCCAGGATTCGATTATAAGCCAGGATTTCCACACACCAATGCCTGATGCATCAGACTAGATCATCCATGGTGCCACACCAACACTTTTACAAAAGAGACCTGTTTCTTCTAGCTACCTGCCTCAGCCACTATTCTGATGCTGCCACCCGCCTGATGCCACACATCTGATGCCAGGTGGTCCTTCTTACACCCACTATCTTCAGCTGGTACTGGTAGTGCCACCCCCCTCCCCACTCTGTCACAGGGTCACTCTGTGGTCTCCTGATGCTGCTGCCACCTCCACACTATGTCACCTTAACACTCTGTGGTCTCCTGATGCTGCTGTCACCTCCACACTATGTCACGTTATCACTCTGTGGTCTCCTCATGCTGCTTCTACCTCAACACTACTGTATGTCACCTTGCCACTCTGTGGTCTCCTCATGCTGCTGCTGCCACTTCCACGCTCTGTCACTGTGCCACTATGTGGTCTCTTCATGCTCCTGTTGCCACCTCCACACTGTCATTGTGCCACCCTGTGGCTTCCTCCTGATGCTGCTGCTGCCGCCACCTCCACACTCTGTCGTTGTGCCACTCTGTGGTCTCCTCATGCTGCTGCCACCACCTCCTCACTGTCATTGTGCTGCCCCGTGGCCTCCTCCTGATGATGTTGCTGTCCCCACCTCCACATTCTTTCATTGTGCCACTCTGTGGCCTCCTGATGATGCTGCACAGAAGACATGCAAATATTCCATTCACGTGTCATCTCTGTTTTCGATACACTGGATTACTGACCAAATGCTAACCAAGTGAAGGCGTATGCTCCACAGACAAGATCTGATTTTGGGGGTTATTGTTCTGACGGATCAGAGGAAGGGCAAATAATCAGTGACATCAATACAAACTTACTGCTGACACCCACTCCACTCTGTCAGGGGGGCTCTACTTGTATAATCGTTTAATAGAACAGGTTCTGTAGACATCTCTTTAGCCCGGTAACTGCCCAAATAAGGGAAGTGTGCAGTGATTCTAAGAGCGACGCCTGTCATCTACATGTCATACTGACTTACAGTATTGTTTCACTTCCACAGCAGACTCCCTATGCGTGTTACTGCAAGCCACAGTGTTCTACACTACTATAAAGGCTCTCTGCAACCAGGAAATAGCGTTTTTTTTTACGCAATTCAACGCAAATAAATTTGTATCAAACAAAAAATATATATAAAATTCGGCAAACCAGCCAAATCAAATTTTGGCTTATCTCTAGTGGTAACGAATAACATTTTTTCCTAAAATGGCTATTGCACATGTTAGGACATGGAGCAAAGAACTCTGGGAACAAGGGATAACCCACAATGCCATGCATGGAGCCAATCAACAGCCAGCCCTGTGATGTCACAGCCCTATAAATAGTGATGGCCTTTTGGTTCGCCTGTTGGTCATTTCACAGCAAACTTTGCGCGTTCGCGATTCACTGAACATGTGAACATATGGCGATGTCCGCTGGTGCCATATTCTTTTGCATTGCGCCGAACTTTGACCCTTGACACAAATCAGGTGGGACAGGACAGCCAATTGAGATGTTTCAGCACATGGACACACGCCCACCCTATAAAAGAACCTGATCTGGCAGCCATTTTACATTCTGTGTTCTGCCAGTGTAGTGTAGTGCAGTTGCTTTGTGGAGCAGGGGCAGACTGTTAGGGACACCAAACGCTTGCTAACAGGACCACAAAAGTCTTTATAAGGACTAGTATAGGTGTGCTTTCTGACCACTGCCATATGCCCATAGAGCAGTTTACCGCCATATATTGGGTATTTCTGTAAATGGCAGAATCAGAGTAATATATATTGAGGTTTATTTTGCTGTTAACCCTTGCTGTGTTGCAAGAAAAAATTGATTAACAAAAAATCTACCAAAAAAGTGAAATTTTGAAATGTCACCTCCATTTCCCTTTAATTCTTGTGGAACATCTCAAGAGTTAACAGTTTGTAACATCAGTTTTGAATAATTTGAGGGGTGTAGTTTCTAAAATGGGGTCATTTATGGATGGTTTCTATTATGTAAGCCCCTCAAAATCACTTTATAACTAAATTGGTGCTTAAAAAAATGGTTTTGGAAATTTTGTTCAAAATTGGAAAAATTGCTGCTAAACTTCTAAGTCTTCTAACGTCCTAAAAAAAGAAAATTACATTTAAAAATGGCAACATAAAGTAGACGCATGGGGAATGTTAAGTAATAAATATTTTATGAGGTATCACTTTCTGTTTTAAAAGCAGAGAAATTGAAATTTTGAAAATTGAAATTTCTAAAAAATGTTGGTAAATTTGGAATTATGTCATAAATAAAGGTGAAATATATTAACTCAAATTAATGACTGTCATGAAGTACAATGTGTCACAAGAAAACATTCTCAGAATGGCTTGGATAAGTAAAAGCGGTCCAAAGTTATAACCACATAAAGTGACACATGTCAGATTTGCAAAAATCAGCCTGGGATTTTAGGTGAAAAGTGGTTCGGTACTGAAGGGGTTAAATAAAATACAGTGTGACCAATTGCCTTCAGAAGTCACCTAATTAGTAAGTAGAGTCCACCTGTGTAGCTGGCCAGCTAAGACCTGTCCTAGGCTGCTAATATGGCTTACATGTTTATATAGATAGACTGGCCAATAATTTAATACAGTTCCTATGTTTATATATTAGAGACTAGAGATGGCCTTGCAGTTTGCCCCGTGGTCATTTCGAAGCGAACTTTGCGTTCATGATTCGCCAAACATGCGAACATATGGCGATGTCCACTGGCGCCAAATTCTTTTGCATTGCCCTGAACTTTGACCCATGACACATCCATCAGGTGGGACAGGATAACCAATTGAGACGTTTCAGCACATGGACACACCCCCACCCTATAACAGAACCCGATTTGGCAGCCATTTTATATTCTGTGTTTTGCCAGTGTAGGAAGAGGTTGCTTTGTGGAGCAGAGACAGGCTGTTAGGGACAAACACTAGCTAATAGGGCCAAAAAAGTCCTTTAAGGACTGTTATAGGTGTGCTATCGATAGGTGTGATATACTGAGGGGTGTGATATACCTATAATATACTTTCTAACATAGAAAGTATATTATAGTGCATTTGTATTGTGCAGCAGTTGAGTGCGGTTCTGTTACGATACCACAGCTATATAGAGGGACAAATGCATTTGGAACAACTAATTGCAACGGGTGTGATATATCTGTTGCCCCAAAAAAAACTGATTGAGGGGTGTGATATACCTATAATATAATGTCTAACATAAAAAGTATATAGTGCATTTGTATTGTGCAGCAGTTGTGTGCGGTTCTGCTGGGATACCGCAGGAATATAGCAGGACAAGCGCTATTGGAACAACTATTTGCAAGGGGTTCTATATACCTGCTTCCACAAAATACTGATTGAGGGGTGCAATATACCTGCTTCCACCAAATATTGATTGAGACCTGCGATATACCTACTTCCATAAAATACAGGTTGAGGGGTGCGATATACATGCATCCACAAAATATTAATTCAGGGGTTCTATATACCTGCTTCCACAAAATACTGATTGAGGGATGCGATATACCTGCTTCCACAAAATACTGATTAAGGGGTTTGATATACCTGCTTCCACAAAATACAGATTGAGGGGTGCGATATACCCGCTTTTACCAAATATTGATTAAGGGGTTTTATATACCTGCTTCTACAAAATACTGATTGAGGGGCGCAATATACCTGTTTCCACAAAATACTGATTGAGGCCTGCGATATACAGTACCTGCTTCCACAAAATTCTGATTGAGGGGTGCAATATACCTGCTTCCACCAAATATTGATTAGGGGTTCTATATATCTGCTTCCAAAGAGTACAGATTGAGGGGTGCGATATACCTGCTTCAACCAAATATTGATTAAGGGGTTTTATATACCTGCTCTCACAAAATACTGCTTAAGTGGTTTGATATACCTACTTCCACAAAATACAGATTAAGAGGTGCGATATACCTGCTTCCACCAAATATTGGTTAAGGGGTTCTAAAACCTGCTTCTACAAAATACTGATTGAGTGTTTTGATATACCTGCTTCCACAAAATACTGATTGAGGGGTGCGATATACCTGATTTCACCAAATATTGACTCAGGGGTTCTATATACCTGTTTCCACAAAATACTGATTGAGGGGTGCAATATATCTGCTTCCAACAAATGTTGATTCATTGGTTCTAAATACCAACTTCCACAAAGTATTGATTAAGGGGTGTGATATACCTGCTTCAACCAAAATACTGATTGAGGGGTGCGATATACCTGATTTCACCAAATATTGACTAAGGGGTTCTATATACCTGTTTCCACAAAATACTGATTGAGGGGTGCAATATACCTGCTTCCAACAAATATTGATTCAGGCATTCAATATACCTGTTTCCACAAAATACTGATTGAGTGGTGCAATATACCATCTTCTACAAAATACTGATTAATAGGTTCTTTATACCTGCATCCACAAAATACTGATTGAGGGGTGCGATATAGCTGCTTCCACCAAATATTGATTCAGGGGTTCTATATACCTGTTTCAACAAAATACTTATTGAGGGGTGCGATATACCTGCTTCCACCAAATATTGATTCAGGGGTTCTACATACCAGCTTGCACAAAGTACTGATTGAGGGGCATGATAAACCTGCTTCCACAAAATACTGATTAAGGGGTTTGATATACCTGCTTCCACAAAATACTGATTGAGGGATGCGATATACCTGCTTCCACAGAATACTAATTAAGGGGTTTGATATACCTGCTCCAACCAAAATACTGATTGAGGGGTGCGATATACCAGCTTCCACCAAATATTAATTCAGGGGTTCTATATATCTGTTTCCACAAAATACTGATTGGGGGGTGCAATATAGCATCTTCTACAAAACACTGATTAATAGGTTCTATATACCTGCTTCCACAAAATACTGATTAAGCGGTTTTATATACCTGTTTCCACCAAATACTGATTGAGGCCTGTAATATACCTGCTTCCACAAAATACTGATTGAGGGGTGCAATATAACTGCTTCCACCAAAGATTGATTAAAGTGTTCTATATACCTGCTTCCACAAAATACTGATTGAGGAGTGCGACATACCATCTACTACAAAACACTGATTAATAGGTTCTATATACCTGCTTCCACAAAATACTGATTGAGGAGTGCGACATACCATCTACTACAAAACACTGATTAATAGGTTCTATATACCTGCTTCCACAAATTTCTGATTGAGGGGTTTGATATACCTGCTTCCAAAAAATACAGATTGAGGTGGTGCGATATACCTGCTTCAACCAAATATTGATTAAGGAGTTTTATAAACCTGTTTCACAAAATACTGATTAAGGGGTTTGATATACCTGCTTCCACAAAATACTGATTGAGGGGTGCGATATACCTGCTTCCACTAAATATTGATTCAGGGGTTCTATATACCTGTTTCCACAAAATACTGATTGAGGGGTGCGATATACCTGCTTCCACAAAATACTGATTGAGGAATGCGATATACCATCTACTACAAAACACTGATTAATAGGTTCTATATACCTGCTTCCACAAAATACTGATTGAGTGGTGCAATATACCTGCTTCCACAAAATACTGATTGAGGGGTTTAATATACCTGCTTCCAAAAAATACTGATTGAGGGGGTGCCATATAGGGAAAATCAGTACCTGGGATTTTGCTTTCCTTTAGTCCGAAGGCAGCACATGATGGGTTAAGGTTTGTCTCATTCGTTTCCTAGGACCGCCCACCTAGATTAAATTAATTAAATGAGATTAGTACTATATAAACACGCCTCCTACCACCCAACAGTGTATTTTAAAAATAGATTCAGACAAAAGAGGCATACAAATAATAAATGTTAATCAGGGAGGGTAAGTATGTGCTGCCTTCGGACTAAAGGAAAGCAAAATCCCAGGTACTGATTTTCCCTTTCCCTTTCGTCCTCGGCAGCACATGATGGGATTTTCCTAGATCTCAAGGGGAGGGTATTTTAATATAGTGCTGTAATTTGTACCCCAGTGTCAAAACCTGAACTCTCAGTATTGGTAACTGTTCATGGAGGTCAATGATATCGAACAGGAAGCTGTATTACAGATCTCCTCTATGGATCCTTGTGTTCGCTCTGTCCCTGAGGATACATTACTGATCTATGCTGCTGTAGATCTTGTGGAATGGGCTTTTATCAGAACCAGAGAAGCATCACCCTCCAAGGAATAGAATTCCACAATTATGGCCTTTGCACAGCTATCGATTGTGTCTTTAAATGGTCGTCCTTTTCTTGGCCCAGAAAATAAAAGCCGTTCTGAACTGTTTCGTTCTTAGAGCATAGATTTCAAAAGTTCTTCTTACATCTAAGGTACAGTATGTAGGAGTTTTTTTTTTTTTTTTTTGTCATAGGAGTTTCTGGAAAAATACTGTAAGAAAAGAATTCCCTCTTTACATTGGAAGATGATGTAATTTAGGTAAAGGATAGCATGGTTTGAAATAAAACCTCATGTGAAGGGAATATTAGCTATGCTGTAGGATGAATTCCGTCCAGACTCTGGTGATATAATCCGTCCTGTAATAACAGTTTGGGGTCTAACAGGAGCTTCCAATCTTCACCTTTGATAAAAGCAGAGAGTAGAAGAGAGCCAGGACCTTCAGGCCCAAAGGAGATCTTAGTATAGCCTGCAGCGTCTCCATC
This sequence comes from Bufotes viridis, assembly GCA_033119425.1. NCBI lineage: Eukaryota > Metazoa > Chordata > Amphibia > Anura > Bufonidae > Bufotes > Bufotes viridis. Next base: position 405,888,445 of record CM065591.1, on the reverse strand, counting down.
TAGTCTTCTGTAGAACTGTTCTGCCTCACATGGCTGGAATTTGTCACACAACGTGGATTTGGTTCCAGTCCGACAGATTGATCTTCTTCCAATTCAGATGATTCGCCTGAATATTGAAAACAAACTCTGGAATGAATAGTTCTTAGGTTTAGAAAGGTACAATTCTGCCCAGTCAAGGATCTCCTTGGATAACTTCAGAAGGGAATGGCTTCTTGTCCATCCTGTTTGTTTAGATAAAGCACCAAGGATGGTTGTCAGATTGAACTATCACAGTCATTCACCCTAAGATGTATCTGGAAATGCGGTAGAGTCAACTGGAATGTTCTTGGGTCCATGAAGTGCGATTTGTATCTCAGAAAGGACCACAGCCGCCATCTGTCCTGAAGATGTGCTCACCACCCTAAGGCAGAAGCATCCGTGGTCACTATTGCAGGAGAAGATTTATTGTTCATAGGACAGCATCTCCCAGTGCTGAAGATGACCACGTGTCTATAATCCTATGGATTGCAGGTAAGAGGTCTGAGATTAGAGTTTTCACTTCTTCCTTCAGCCTTGATCTTGGCGCCTGGTAAATAATTGGTCATAGTACACTTTATCTAATATGGAAATCCAGAACAGTTTGGAAGTTGCAGGGTAGATCCTGAATCCTCCTGACTTATCCAGAATCCCAGTGACTTGGAGAAGTACGATGACCTTCTGAAGAGGTGACTTTAGCAGGTCCTCGGAAGGAACTTCTATGAACCAGTCATCTAGATATGGAAACACCCGTAAGGCTTGTAGCTATTCCGCATTCTTGCGAATAGCCACTCAGGATTTCTTGAAGACTGTATTATTGGTATATGGTCAATATCTTCAGATCTAACAAAGATGCGCAGTGATCCTCTAGTAGCAGAGCAATGCCCAATGTTTTCCATTCCAAAAAATAGATTTAGATTGAAGACTGCTTCTCGTACAATAATGACTTTCAGAACCTCATGGTTTCAGGATCCCAGTGTCTGAAGTAATCTGCTGAGTAAGGGAAACATACTCCTGACTTCTGGTGTCAGACTGATTTGTGAAGCTCGTCTTCATCCTTTGGTCTGTTCGGTTCGTACTCCCTTCTGTCAGGAAGTCCACCGATGCCGGATCTATGGTATTCTTGTTTTCTGGACTGCAGGATTTCTAGATCCTAATTCATTTCTAGCAGTCTGTTCATCTGAAAAAACTATTCTTCAGAAATGTAGAGGAGGTTACCAGGTTCATGGTTAGACATTTTCCTTTATCTTATCCAGGAGGTGTAACCAGACTATGCGCTCTGGGACTACCAATACTGCACCCATGGCGCTTTAATGAGTGAAAACTTAGATGGTGTTTTTTTTTTTTTTTTTTTTTTTTTCTTTAAAAGGTTGTAAGCGTAAACTAGGAACATCTGGAAAGAAAAAAGATCTTCCAGTCAAACTAATGACAGCAGAATCAATCGAAGTTGGAAACTTTGAAAAATGGAAAACCATTTTCTTTTTTCTTCTCTCTCTTTCTCTCTCTAGGAAGACAAGGAGGAGAATGTCTTTCTCAGCCTTGAGCGATAATGACCACTATTGCTGAGGGAGTTGTAACGCTGGACTGCCAATCCCCCAGGGTCGCCTGTATAAAATTAAAATTTGTTTTAAACCAATACTGTAAATACCAGAGTTTATAGCCATTTCTTATGTATCTGTATCAAAAGTGATGTAATTTAAAACCAGAAGCTGTATGGGAGCAGCTTATTACCACATAATACAGAAAAGTAGCTGAATAGAAGTAGTACAACTTTTTTTTTTTTTTTTTACCAGCAGCTTTGAAAGCATCTGCACAAGTGTTAACGAGTAGACATCAGCCACAGGTTCGGGCTGCAGGGATTACAAGGCCTTCATTAGACTGAAAGACACAGAACACAATGTTATAGTCATCACAGCAACTACTCCCAAGTGTTATCAGGAAGGGGCTTATTCACATAACAGACAGAAGAGCATGTCCGAGCCATTACAGCCGGTGCCCCTGTGTGGAGACATCTTACCACCTCTGCTCGGACGGCCGGACATCATCCTTTGCTTGGATGGCTGGACATCTAGGGCAGAAAATATACAATGTAACTGCAAGACAACGGCTCCAGGTAACAGCGCCTGCGCTGTACTGTTTAATACTTAACACAAGTGTTAGTCAGGATGGGGCTTATTCACATAACAGACACAACCTGTGACTATGTCTGTGCACTTCTTACCACCCTTTGCTGGACATCGGATTCATCCTAGGAAGAAGCATCAGGATATAAACATCAGCTTTAAAAAAAGGTAATCTGACTCCGGACAGAATACACTAACTGCAGGTAACAGGATATAGTTCTGCTGTTTTACCGCTAAATTCCAGCACAGGTGATATCAGAAGGGGCTTATTCACATAACACCACAGGTAACAGGATATAGTTCTGCTGTGTACCGCTAAATACCAGCACAGGCGATATCAGAAGGGGCTTATTCACATAACACCGCAGGTAACAGGATATAGTTCTGCTGTGTACCGCTAAATACCAGCACAGGCGATATCAGAAGGGGCTTATTCACATAACAGACACAACCTGTGACTATGTTTGTGCACTTCTTACCACCCTTTGCTGGACATCGGATTTATCCGAGGAAGAGGCATCAGGATATAAACATCAGCTTTAAAAAGGTAATCTGACTCCAGACAGAATACACTGTAACTGCAGCTAACAGGATATAGCTCTGCTGTGTACTGCTAAATACCAACACAGGTGTTATCAGAAGGGGTTATTCACATAACACTGCAGGTAACAGGGTCACAGCTCTGCTGTGTACTGCTAAATACACGGTACAGGTGTTATCAGAAGGGGCTTATTCACATAACACTGCAGGTAACAGGGTCACAGCTCTGCTGTGTACTGCTAAATACCGGCACAGGTGATATTAGAAGGGGCTTATTCACATAACACTGCAGGTAACAGGGTCACAGCTTTGCTGTGTGCTGCTAAATACCGGCACAGGTGATATCAGAAGGGGCTTATTCACATAACACTGTAGGATTCTGCTCTGTACCCTTTGCTTTAATTCACAGGCACTTTGTACTGCATCAACACGGGTGATTATCAGTAGCCTCCAAAAGTTAAGTCTGACCCAGGACAAACTGAACTTTGTATATAAGAGAATGAAAGGTACACAGGCAATGTGCAATACTTAGCTTCCAGTGTGCGAACGGAAGATGAGGCGGCGCACGTGTGTCGTCAGACGCCCACGTTCCACAGAGCTTTTCAGCAATATCTCTTCCGTTCTGAAGTCCTTCTCAGCGGATACCGAGTGAAGCCAGGGAAACACACATGGCTATCCTCACTCTCAGGCCTCCGAACCTTGTCACCCACAAGGTATAATGGCCGGGTAACAGCGGATACAGAGTGAAGCCAGGAAACACACATGGCTATCCTCACTCTCAGGCCTCAAAACCTTGTCACCCACAAGGTATAATGGCCGGGTAACAGCGGATACAGAGTGAAGCCAGGGAACACACATGGCTATCCTCACTCTCAGGCCTCCGAACCTTGTCACCCACAAGGTATAATGGCCGGGAAACAGCGGATACAGAGTGGAGCCAGGGAACACACATGGCTATGCTCACTCTCAGGCCTCAGGAACATACATGGCCGTGTCCAACTCTGGGCCTTTTTTAACCTGGAAAAGGCACGGTTTATACGGCCATAGCAGCCTAAGGAGGCTGACAACAGGTGGGCTTCTTCCTCACAGGAATGAGGACAAATAAAAAATACACTGTTGGGTGGTAGGAGGCATGTTTATATAGTACTAATCTCATTTAATTAATTTAATCTAGGTGGGCGGTCCTAGGAAACGAATGAGACAAACCTTAACCCATCATGTGCTGCCGAGGACGAAAAGGGAAACAGTACCTGCTTCAACCAAATATTGATTATGGGGTTTTATAAACCTGTTTCACAAAATACTGCTTAAGTGGTTTGATATACCTGATTCCACAAAATACTGATTGAGGGGTGCGATATACCTGCTTCCAACAAATATTGATTCAGGCAGTTCAATATACCTGTTTCCACAAAATACTGATTGAGGGGTGCAATATACCATCTTCTACAAAATACTGATTAATAGGTTCTTATATACCTGCATCCACAAAATACTGATTGAGGGGTGCGATATACCTGCTTCCACCAAATATTGATTCAGGGGTTCTATATACCTGTTTCCAACAAAATACTTATTGAGGGGTGCGATATACCTAGCTTCCACCAAATATTGATTCAGGGGTTCTACATACCAGCTTGCACAAAGTACTGATTGAGGGGCATGATAAACCTGCTTCCACAAAATACTGATTAAGGGGTTTGATATACCTGCTTCCACAAAATACTGATTGAGGGATGCGATATACCTGCTTCCACAGAATACTAATTAAGGGGTTTGATATACCTGCTCCAACCAAAATACTGATTGAGGGGTGCGATATACCAGCTTCCACCAAATATTGATTCAGGGGTTCTATATACCTGTTTCCACAAAATACTGATTGGGAGTGCGATATAGCATCTTCTACAAAACACTGATTAATAGGTTCTATATACCTGCTTCCACAAAATACTGATTAAGCGGTTTTATATACCTGTTTCCACCAAATACTGATTGAGGCCTGTAATATACCTGCTTCCACAAAATACTGATTGAGGGGTGCAATATAACTGCTTCCACCAAAGATTGATTAAAGTGTTCTATATACCTGCTTCCACAAAATACTGATTGAGGAGTGCGACATACCATCTACTACAAAACACTGATTAATAGGTTCTATATACCTGCTTCCACAAAATACTGATTGAGGAGTGCGACATACCATCTACTACAAAACACTGATTAATAGGTTCTATATACCTGCTTCCACAAATTTCTGATTGAGGGGTTTGATATACCTGCTTCCAAAAAATACAGATTGAGGTGGTGCGATATACCTGCTTCAACCAAATATTGATTAAGGGGTTTTATAAACCTGTTTCACAAAATACTGATTAAGGGGTTTGATATACCTGCTTCCACAAAATACTGATTGAGGGGTGCGATATACCTGCTTCCACTAAATATTGATTCAGGGGTTCTATATACCTGTTTCCACAAAATACTGATTGAGGGGTGCGATATACCTGCTTCCACAAAATACTGATTGAGGAATGCGATATACCATCTACTACAAAACACTGATTAATATGTTCTATATACCTGCTTCCACAAAATACTGATTGAGTGGTGCAATATACCTGCTTCCACAAAATACTGATTGAGGGGTTTAATATACCTGCTTCCAAAAAATACTGATTGAGGGGGTGCGATATACAGTACCTGCTTCAACCAAATATTGATTATGGGGTTTTATAAACCTGTTTCACAAAATACTGCTTAAGTGGTTTGATATACCTGATTCCACAAAATACTGATTGAGGGGTGCGATATACCTGCTTCCACCAAATATTGATTCAGGAGTTCTACATACCAGCTTGCACAAAGTACTGATTGAGGGGCATGATAAACCTGCTTCCACAAAATACTGATTAAGGGGTTTGATATACCTGCTTCCACAAAATACTGATTGAGGGATGCGATATACCTGCTTCCACAGAATACTAATTAAGGGGTTTGATATACCTGCTCCAACCAAAATACTGATTGAGGGGTGCGATATACCAGCTTCCACCAAATATTGATTCAGGGGTTCTATATACCTGTTTCCACAAAATACTGATTGGGGGGTGCGATATAGCATCTTCTACAAAACACTGATTAATAGGTTCTATATACCTGCTTCCACAAAATACTGATTAAGCGGTTTTATATACCTGTTTCCACCAAATACTGATTGAGGCCTGTAATATACCTGCTTCCACAAAATACTGATTGAGTGGTGCAAAATAACTGCTTCCACCAAAGATTGATTAAAGTGTTCTATATACCTGCTTCCACAAAATACTGATTGAGAAGTGCGACATACCATCTACTACAAAACACTGATTAATAGGTTCTATATACCTGCTTCCACAAAATACTGATTGAGGGTTGAGATATACCTGCTTCCACAAATTACTGATTGAGGGGTTTGATATACCTGCTTCCAAAAAATACAGATTGAGGTGGTGCGATATACCTGCTTCAACCAAATATTGATTAAGGGGTTTTATAAACCTGTTTCACAAAATACTGATTAAGGGGTTTGATATACCTGCTTCCACAAAATACTGATTGAGGTGTGCGATATACCTGCTTCCACTAAATATTGATTCAGTGGTTCTATATACCTGTTTCCACAAAATACTGATTGAGGGGTGCGATATACCTGCTTCCACAAAATACTGATTGAGGAATGCGATATACCATCTACTACAAAACACTGATTAATAGGTTCTATATACCTGCTTCTACAAAATACTGATTGAGTGGTGCAATATACCTGCTTCCACAAAATACTGATTGAAGGGTTTGATATACCTGCTTCCAAAAAATACTGATTGAGGGGGTGCGATATACAGTACCTGCTTCAACCACATATTAATTATGGGGTTTTATAAACCTGTTTCACAAAATACTGCTTAAGTGGTTTGATATACCTGATTCCACAAAATACTGATTGAGGGGTGCGATATACCTGCTTCCACCAAATATTGATTCAGGAGTTCTATATACCTGCTTCCACAAAATACTGATTAAGGAGTTTATATACCTGTTTCCACCAAATACTGATTGAGGCCTGCGGTGTACATGCTTCCACCAAATATTGATTAAAGGGTTCTATGTACCTGCTTCCACCAAATGTTGATTAAGGGGTTCTATATACCTGCTTCCACAAAATACTGATTGAGGGGTGTGCTATATCTGCTTCCACCAAATATTGATTAAGGGGTTCTATATACCTGCTTCCAGAAAATATTGATTGAGAGGTTCGATATACTTCCTTCCACCAAATATTGATTAAGGGGTTCTATAAACCTGCTTCCACAAAATACTGATAATGGTTTTGATATACCTGTTTCCACCAAATACTGATTGAGGCCTGCGATATACCTGCTTCTACAAATACTGCTGGGATGGTAGGGGTCAGGCAGGTGCAGCAGGCCGGAGCCTAAGTGGGAAGTTGGAGTAGGTGCGTGCGATTACATCAAGGGACGCACCAGAGTTGGTTGAGTGGCTCACTCAGCCTTTCGCTTCTGCACCCTCCTCATCCTCTGTATCTGCACCCACCTTACTCTCTGCTGTGTGCACCCCCAAAGACACCACCTCCACCACAGCCCCTCCACTCGAGTCAGAGGAATTATTTTCCCATCCATTCCCAGACTGTAGCGATGCGCAGCCATTCTTGGCATCGGATAAGGAGGAAGGGGTAGCAACGACTGCCACCCAGCGGTCTGACGACAGTACCCAGATCAGCCCAAGGACGGAGGTCCCCACTGTTGCTGCCTACTCCCTGATGTCTCTAATGTCAGTAGTGGTGAAGGTGACGATGATGATGTGTCGATGGACGTCAAGTACAGAGGAGGGAAAAAGAAGACTGCAAATGTATCTGGAGCAAGCCATCCACCATGCATGGTCACATCTGGCGCTCCTAGGATGCCAGCACATGGCTCCACAGTGTGGGCTTTTTTTAACATGTCAGCTGCTGACAATAGTGTTATCATCTGTAGCCTGTGCTGTCAACGCATAAGCCAGGGCCCGCCGTAAGCCCAACACTAACCTAGGGATGACCACCTTAAGAAGGCACCTGACCTCCCTTTACCGAGCCCAGTGGGAGCAACGCTGTCAGAACCCACAAAGCCACACTCCCGGCGCTCAACTTCCTGCCTCTCCTCCTTCTCCTCTCTTTTCCCATTTGTCCTCCACTCCACCTTCCACCATGCTGTTGTAACATTCATCTGGCAGAAGGCAGGCTTCCACGGCCCAAATGTTTGAGCGTAAAAAGTTAATGATGCCGGATAACCCTTTTGCCCAATGGCTGACCGCTGGCTTGTCGGAACTGCCAGCCCGCCAACTACTGCCATATAAACTGGTGGACTCGTGGCCTTTAGAAAATTTGTGACCATTGGCACACCACAATGGAATATTTCTCCTAGAAGGACATCCCAGAGTTATATGGCCACGTTCAGCGGCAAGTGAATATATCTCTGGCACACAGTGTCGGTGCCAAGATACATCTGGCCACAGACACGATTTGGTGATACCGCCGCGGATTGCATGCAGGCCTGCCTCTTCTTCTCTTCCTCCTCCATCCTCCATCTCCTCCTCGGCTGACTCCTCCTGTTCCACTGCTACCGCCTCTTCCGCTGCGCCCACCAAGCTTCCCAGAACCTATTCGATGTGCCAGGTGAGACGTTGCCATACTGTGCCGTGGCTGTTGTGCCTGGAAGCAAAGAGCCACACCGGTCCTGCCTTGCTTTCAGCTATCCGGTCACAGGAGGATAAATGGCTATCCCCGCTCAATTTTACAGTTGGTAAAGTGGTGTGCGACAACGGTGCCAATCTGCTGAGAGCGCTGAAACAGGGCAAAATGACACACGTGCCGTGCATGGCACACGTCCTGAACTTAGTTGTGCAGTGATTCGTTGCCAAATACCCCGGGGTCCAGGACGTCTTGCAGCAAGCCAGGAAAATTTCTGGCCATTTTAGAAGATCATACACGGCCGCCATGGCTCGCCTTGCTGACGTTCAGCGGCGACACCACCTGCCTGTCAGACGTCTAATTTTTGACAGCCCAACATGCTGGAACTCCACCTTGTATATGCTTGATAGGCTGCTCCAGCAGCAACGCGCCGTTAACGACTACCTGTACGAACTCTTCAGCAAGACAGGTTCTGGGAGCTTGGTTTCTTTTCACTGCACCAGTGGCTGCTCATGCGCGACGCATGCAGACTTCTGCGGCCATTTCATGAGATCAACAAACTGGTCAGTCACAGCTGGGGCGTTATCAGTGACATTGTACCTTACGCCTTCTTTCTGGAGCGTGCATTGCGTTGTGTCATTGATCAAGCCATCGAAGAGCAGGAGCTGGAAGATGAGGAAGTCGCATTGCTGAATGAATTCCCGGGGAGACTACTCCATCTGAGACAAGTCAGCAGGAGCTGGCATAATTTGTCATGGAACTCTTGGCTTGCCCTTCATTGATTGTCCTGTCCGAAAGGATGTTCAGAGCAGCAGGGGGGATCGTGACCGATAAGCGCACTCGCCTAGCTCACGATAGTCTGGACTACATCACATTTCTAAAAATGAATGAGGCATGGATCTCGGAGGAATTCAACATCTGTGACGACCAGGTGTAATTGAATTTTCTGATGCCAGCCCACACATATCCGCCACCACCCAGAAAAAACAATGGTCCTTGTCTTATGTATATACAGCAGCATAAAAGGCCTTTTTGTCTGGTGAATGCCTAATTTTGGGGGGCTGTGCTCCAGTGGCCTACAGTAAAATTTTTATCCAGTGACCGCCTAATGTACCTCCAGACACATAATCACTAGTTCTTTTCTGTCAGGTGAATGCCTAATTTTTGGGTCCTGTACTGGCCTACAGTAAAAATTTTAGCCGTTGCCTGCCTAATGTACCTCCAGCCACATCATCACAAGTTCTTTTCTGTCAGGTGAATGCCTAATTTTTGGGGCCTGTACTGACATACAGTAAGATTTTTAGCCGGTGACCGCCTAATCTACCTCCAGCCAAATCATCACAAGTTCTTTTCTGTTAGGTGAATGCCGCCTAATTTTTGGGGCCTGTACTGGCCTACAGTAAAAAATTTTGCCGGTCACCGCCTAATGTACCTCCAGCCATATAATCGCAAGTTCTTTTCTGTCAGGTGAATGCCTAATTTTTGGGGCCTGTACTCCAGTGGCCTACAGTAAAAAACTTTAGCCGATGCCCGTCTAATGTACGTACCTCCAGCCACATTATCACAAGTTATTTTCTGTTAGGTGAATGCCGCCTAATTTTTGGGGCCTGTACTGGTCTACAGTAAAATTTTTAGCCGGTGACCGCCTAATGTACCCCCTGCCATATAATCGCAAGTTCTTTTCTGTCAGGTGAATGCCTAATTTTTGGGGCCTGTACTCCAGTAGCCTACAGTAAAATTTTTAGCCGATGCCCGCCTAATGTACCTAAGGTAAGGTTTTTCAGGTTCACCTGCCATTAAAGTCAATGGGGCCCACCGCAAACGCGCGGTTCACAAATATTTAATAGCGAACCGCCGTGGCCAATGTTCGGCCATCACTACCTATAAACAGTCTCAGCCATCTTGGATTCAGCCATTTTCCAGTGTACTTAGTGCAGGGAGAGATCTCAGCAAACGCTATGGAAAGTGGTAGGAAAGTATAGGGAGAGGATAGCGAGGAATTATTCCACAGTATTGAAGCAGAACAGGGTCCAATATGGGTGTTTACAGCCTGCTGGGTAATTAGAACAATCCTATTACACGTTGCTGCACTGACTGGGGATCCAAGTTGCCATTATATTCTGCTTTCAGGTTTGCAATAGATGATACCTCTGTAATTCCAGCAAGCCAGTTATATGTTCTAAAGCCTTTTTTGTTGTGTATAAGTGGGGGAAAAAATGGTTTATTTGCCGTTCAGCAGTGCAGTTATATTTTCTAAAGCCTTTTTTGGCATGTATAAGAGGGGGGAAAAAAGGGCTTATTAGCTGTTGTGTGGTGAAAATTTCAGCCCTTTTTTGGGTGTATTAGTGGCAAAAAAAAGTAGTATTTGCCGTTCAGCGGTGCAGTGATATGTTCTAGAGTATTTTTTGTCATGTATTAGTGGGGAAAAAAAGTATTATTTGCCGTTCAGCGGTGCAGTTATATGTTCTAAAGCCTTTTGTGTCGTGTATTAGTGGCAAAAAAAAGTATTATTTGCCGTTGTGTGGTGAAAAGAGAAAATGACAGCCCTTTTTTGGGTGCATTAGTGGCAAAAAAAGTATTATTTGCCGTTGAGCGGTGCAGTTATATGTTCTAGAGCCTTTTTTGTAGTGTATTAGTGGGGAAAAAAAGTATTATTTGCCTTTCAGCGGTGCAGTTATATGTTCTAAAGCCTTTTTTGGCATGTATTAGTGGCAAAAAAAGTATTTGCCATTCAGCGGTGCAGTTATATGTTCTAAAGCTTTTTGGCATGTATTAGCGGGAAATAAAAGGGCTTATTAGCCATTGTGTGGTTAACTGAGAAAATTACAGCCCTTTGTGCCTTGTACTAGTAGCAAAGAAAGGATTATTTGCCGTTCAGCGGTGCAGTTATATGTTCCAAAGCCATTTTTGTTGTGTATTAGTGTAAAAAAAAAAAGTATTTGCAGTTGTGTGGTGAAGTGAGAAAATTACAGCCCTTTTCGGCATGTACAGTATTAGTGGCAAAAAAAATATATATTTGCCATTCAGCGGTGGGGCCTATTAATTTCCTTTTTATTTACTTATTTGATCTAACAGTATGTCAGACAGAGAAGTGACAGGCCCTGCACAGGGGAGCGGCAGAGGCCTAAATGTTTCTGGTGCAAGCACAGGTCGCAGCAGAATAAGGGGGCATGGCAGAAGGAGTCACTTCCAGAGGCCTAAACTCCCAGTGTCAGCTAGCGGTTGTGTCTTGACCAGCAACCCAGCGGTTCTTGAATGGTTGACTCGGTCATCCACTTTATCCCAAGTGACATCAGACACCCCCAGCCAAGAGTTGGTGGGTTTGTCAGACACGACCCTTAGTTGGGCCCTGTGCCCTAACCTGTCCTCAACCTGCCTCTGTCCTTTTCTGTTCCCTCAGCCAGAGAATTATTATATGCTGTGGGCTCAGCAAGACTATACAGCGAGGACAAACTACTAGAGGACAGTAAGCAGCTACTGCCCAGCCAAGATCTTGAGGAGATATCCGCCACTTCCTCCAGTAGGTGGGAAAGTAGTGATGAGGAGAGTGGCGTGGGAGCTGGTGTTATGAGCGGTAAGGCTCCTGGCTCAGAGACCATTGAGGAAAACATCAGTGACGTGCAGACAGTACTCGATGATGATGTAGCCGATCGCAATAGGGAGCCGGATGACATCATCGGGAGAAGAGGGTGGCAGATTGCACGTGAGGCAGCGGCGGAGCCAGTAAGTCGGTAGCGTGGCCAGGAGTCAGCAGGGTGGCAGCAGTGGGAGGTCGGGAGCCAAACGTGCCCGGGGTAGACCACTCACTTCGCAGGAGCCTACCTGCCCGGAAAGTAGTGGTGCAAGGGTTTACGGAGGCAGCGGCGGTAGTAGTCAGTCAGTGCGGAGTGTTGGGGGTAAAATCACCTACTCGGCAGTGTGGCAGTTTCATTACCTAATGGCACGCACCCGTTTTCAGGCAATCAAGGCTCCACCACCACAGCCGAAAGGAGCTGTTTGTCCTTCCCATCATCTACCGGTCCTGATGCTCCTGCTCCTTATCCTTCTACTCCTCGTCAGTCATTCCATCAGCAATCGATCACCAAAATGATTTCCAAGAGACAACAGTATGCGTGCACTCATCCAACGGCGAAGAAGCTTAATGTGCTTCTGGCCAAGTTGCTGGTGCTGCAGTCCCTCTCTTTCCAAGTTGTGGACTCTGCACCTTTCAGAGAACTGATGGCTTGTGCCGAGCCAAGATGGAGAGTCCCAAGCCATCATTTCTTTGCCAAAAAGGCAGTACCAGCCCTGCACAAATATGTAGAACATAACCTCCCTACTATGTCATTGGGCCACTCTGTGGTCTCCTCATGCTGCTGCTACCTCAACACTATGTCATTGTGCCACTCTGTGGACTTCTCAAGCTGTTCTCCCACCTGCCCCACTCCATGACTGGGCCACTATTTTGCCTTTTGGCCCTGGTTGATTTTTATAATTTATTTGACCCTTCTTCTGATCTGTCAGGGAAAGAAAAATAAGACGCACAATGGATCCTGTCTGTGTGGCAGCTGTCAGGCCTGTATGTCCCATCAGAATTGGCTTATGATTTGGTAGCCAAAAGCTGGAGTGGGTACAAAACACAGAAGACATGCAAATGTTCCATTCACGTGTCATCTCTGTTTTGGATACACTCCTGTTTTTTCTTCGCTTTAGTAATACTGATCTATTACTGACCAAATACTGACCGAGTGAAGGCGGATGCTCAACAGACAGGATCCATTTTTTGGGGGGTTATTGTTCTGATGGATCAGAGGAAAGGCAAAATAATCACGATGTCAACACAAACTTACTGCTGACACCCTCTCCACTCTGTCAGGGGGGCTCTACTTGTATAAGCGTTTAATAGAACAGGTTCTGTAGACATCTATGTGGAATCAGCTGACAACGGTGTAAAAGTAGTGCGCTCTTTCACGCCACAGTAGGATCTTGGGCCTCTGCACAGCTCTTTATACCTGGCGCTAATATTGACCTGTAAGGCTGAGTTATTTGGTCAGCTTTGGCCCCGTAACTGCCCAAATAAGTGAAGTGTGCAGTGATTCTAAGAGCGACGTCTGTCATCTACATGTCATACTGACTCACAGTATTGTTTCCCCTATGTGTGTTACTGCAAGGCACAGTGTTCTACATCACTATACAGGCTCTCTGCAGCCAGGAAATAGCTGCTTTTTAACGTGATTCACCGCAAAAACATTCGGATCGAATCAAATCTTTTCGTAAAATTCAGCGAACTGGCCGAATCGAATTTTTGAGAAATTCATTCATCTCTAATAATAGTCTATACCACGACAATATAAATATAGTAACACTCAAGATATAAAATGGGATTTGGCTGCGACATAAAGGTGTGAAGCATAATACTGATATATAATGAATAACCCTGCTATTCATTATATCCTGTCATGACGGGGGTATAATCTATATATCAGTATTATGCTCCACACTTTTATGTGGCAGCCAAATTTCATTTTATATCTTGACTGGTACTATATTTATATTGTCCTGGTATAGATTATTATTTATATAGTCCAATGTCCAATTGGTTTGCTTCATATTCTGTAGCAGTAACGTGTGGCTATTCCATCTTGCCCTCGTCTTCACCAGTTTATTATGTACCTTTATGTTTAATAAAATATTGTTTTTTTTATATATTACTCTTGCATACTTCATTGGGGAACATTGGTGGTTGTTGTAGGTTTATAATCACTCAACATCAATGGTCAAGTGGGCATGAACATGACCACTGTTGGACCCAGTGGCGTACCGCCCATATAGGCAGACCCCGCCATTGCTATGGGGCCCGCTGCACAGGGTGGCCTGGAGCTCATGGAAAGCCCCACCCCCTCTGCACAAGACAGACTGTTTCACTTATCCTTCTGGGCTTGGGCTCCGGCTCCAACGTTCGGGTGGGTGGGCCCCTGCCCTCCTGCTGCTATGGAGCAACCTGTGCTCTCCAGCAGCAGGAACAATGAACACATCGTCATCGCACCTGATGAGCTCTTTGCAAAGAGCACACAGGACGGGACTGCGCGCTCTCCAGATCAGCAGGCGTGATGATGTCATCACATTGTGCCTGCTGCTGGAGAGAGTGGGGTGCCTGCTTTTGGAGAGGCTGCAAGGAAAGTATTACATTTTTTTCATTTATTGCTGGATCGGGGGCACTAAAGGGGGCAAAACTACTGGATGGGACCCTAGTAAAGGGCACAAAACTACTGGATGGGGCACTAAAAGGGGCAAACTACTGGATGCAGGGCCGGTGCAAGGATTTTTGCCGCCCTAGGCAAAAGAAAAGTTTGCCGCCCCCCCCCCCTTAACTAACGCCAGTTCTCTCTCCCCCCCCCCTTGTCATTCTCTCCCCCCTCTTGCCATTCTTCACACCCCCCCCTCTTGTCATTCCCTTTCTCCCTCTTGTCATTCTCTCTCCCCTTGTCATTCTCCCCCCTCCTTTGTCATTCCCCCTCTTTCTTTGTCATTCTCCCCCTCTCCCCTTCTTTGTCATTCTCCCCTCTCCCCTTCTTGGTCATTCTCCCCTCTCCCTTCTTTGTCATTCTCCCTCTCCCCTTCTTTGTCATTCTCCCTCTCCTCCTTCTTTGTCATTCTCCCCTCTCCCCTTCTTTGTCATTCTCCCCTCTCCCCTTCTTGGTCATTCTCCCCTCTCCCCTTCTTTGTCATTCTCCCCTCTCCCTTCTTTGTCATTCCCCCTCTCCCCTTACCTCTAGTGTAGCGGCCGAGTTATGCTGCACGGGTACAGGAGCTTTAGTTTCCTGTACTCGAGGAGACTGGACATGAAGTGCACATTGTGTGCGCACTTCATGTCAGTCCGGCCGGGTACAGGAGACAGATGCTCCTGTACCCGCGGACCTTAAACAGCTCGGCCACGCTACAATGAGGAACTGACAGGAGGGAGCGCTGAGCGCTTCCCTCCTGTCAGCTCCTCTTCATGCTGCGCCCGGGCGGTGCGCCCTCATGGACGCACTCAGCCCGGGCAGTGCTGCAGCCGCCAGAGGCTCTATACAGAGCGCTCGGGCGGCTGCAGCATGAGGCAGGGCCGGCGCTCCTAGCAGCGCCCCTTCCCAAGGGGCGCTCTACGCGGCTGCCTATTCCGCGTATAGGACGCGCCGGCCCTGACTGGATGGGACACTAAAGGTGGCAGAATACTGGATGGGGCAATAAAGGTGGCAGGTGGGGCAGTAAAGGTGGCAGGTGGCAAAATACAGGATGGGACACTAAAGTGGGCAAAACTCGTGGATGGGGCACTAGTAAAGAGCACAAAACTACTGGATGAGGCACTAAAGGGGGCAAAACTACAGGATGGGGCACTAAAGGGGGAAAAACTACTGGATGGGGCACTAAAGGGCGCAAAACTACTGGATGGGGCATTAAAGGGGGCAAAACTACTGGATGGGGCACTAAAGGGGCAACAATAGTGGATGGGACACTAAAGGGGGCATAACTACTGGATAGGGACACTAAAGGGGGAAACATAGCTGGATGGGATACTAAAGGGGCAAAACTACTGGGTGGGTCACTAAAGGGGCAAAACTACTAGATGGGGAACTAAAGGGGCAACAATACTGGATGGGACACTAAAGCGGGCAACATAACTGGATAGGGACACTTAAGGGGGCAAAACTACCAGATGGGGAGCTAAAGGGGTAACAATAGTGGATGGGACACTAAAGCAGGCAACATAACTGGATGGGGAACTTAAAGGGGCAAAACTACTAGATGGAGCACTGAAGGGGGCAAAACTACTGGATGGGGCACTAAAGGGTGCAAACTACTGGATGGGACACTAAAGGTGTCAGAACAACTGGATGGGGCAGTAAAGGTGGCAGAACTACTGGACGGGGCACTAAAGGGGGCAAAACTACTGGATTGGGCACTAAAGGGGCACAACTACTGGATGGGGCACTAAAGGGGATAAAACTACTGGACGTTTTTGTTTCCGTTGTGTTTCCGTTTCAGTTCCATTTTTCCATTTTGTTTTTCTGTATGGCTTATACAGTAATTACATAGAACAAATTGGGCTGGGCTTAAAATTTTCAATAGATGGTTCCGCCAAAAACAGAACGGATGCGGAAGACATACGGATACATTTCCGTATGCGTTTCATTTTTTGCGAACCCATTGACTTGTTTGATCGTGATTTGCGGGCAATAATAGGACATGTTCTATCTTTGCACAGAAATACGGAAATGGAATGCACACGGAAACACTTCTGTTGTTTTGCGGAAACATTGAAATCAATGGTTCGGTATATGGACCGCATAAGGAATCCAAAAAAAACGGTCCGTACACTGGCAAAAAACGCGTTCGTGTGAAATAGGCCTAAAGGACATAATTGTTGCAGTCTCTCTAATTTAGAGCAACTGAATGTGCACATAGGTAGTCTTAAAGAGGACATTTCCCTCATGATTTGCAAAAGACAACCGAGAGAGTCAAAGATGTTGAAGAACGGGTGAGTGCCCTTTAGGATAATATGTCACCCATAGAAACAGATATTATTTATTAGTAATTCGGGATTCATTCCATGGCACTGTACATATGAAAAGGGATACACATACATAATACAGACAATGGCATGGACAAAACAAGTAACAAACTGGTACAGAAGGAGAAAGGACCCTGCCCGCGAGGGCTTACAATGTACATTGAAAAAGGTTGTGAAAAATGTCCACTTGCTGATTAACAAGACAGAGGATCTTGAAAACAAGATCCACCAACCTAATATTAGACTTGTAGGAGTGTGAGAAAAAGTGGGAGGCTGCAAACCTCTTGAGTATTACTAAACAGCTTTGAAAAGGACTCTCATACTTTTCTATTGAGCGGGTTCATAGAGTCCCCACTCACCCTTTGCTCCCTGATGCCCCACTGTGCTCTGTGCTAATAAATCTTTTGCATTCTATAGACATTATACTTCAGAAGGCAAGAGATCATCAGGATTTAACTATTAAAGGTGGGAAGGTTTCCGTGTATCCTGACTAGGGTTGAGCGTGAATATTCGTATTGAAAATTTTTATCGCGAATAGTGGCACTTTGAGAATTTGCGAATATTTCGAATATAGTTATGTATATTCGTAAAAACGAATATTAGTTTTTTGTTTTATTATTATTTTTTTATCTGAACCCATTACCTAGTATACCTACCTGCTTCTTGCTTGTGGGCCAATGTGAGAACGCTGCAATATTGTAGTCTGTAGTGAATTAGAATATTCTTCATTATTTAATTTATTTTCTCTTATGCGGAAAATCGGCAATGTAATATTCGCGTAATGCGAATATTCTAAAACATGAATATATAGAACTATAGTGCTATATATTCGTTTTTTAGAATATTTGTCATTTTTTCCATCTGAAGTCATGATTCCTCCCTGCTTAAGTAGCTTTTGGGCCAATGACTGTTTAAATTGGAAAAAATTACGAATATTCTAAAAAACTAATATATAGTACTATATTCAATATAGTCACTATATATTAGTTTTTTAGAATATTCGTCATTGATGAATATTCTAAATAATTAATATTTGTTTTTTAGAATATTAGTCATTTTTTTTCCATCTTAAGTGATGATTCCTCCCTGCTTAAGTTGCTTTTGGGCCAATGACTGTTCACATTAAATTGGAAAAAATGACGAATATTCTAAAAAACTAATATATAGCACTATTTTCAATATATTTTAGTTCATAAGAGTCCCTGCAGCCAGGGGCGTACATAGAAATAATGGGGCCCCATAGCAAAACTCAGAATTGGGCCCCCCTCTAATAAAAAGTCCAATTATTAAAGCTAGTGAGAGTGTGGGGTACATTAAGGGTTAAATAAAAGGTTAGGATTTGTTCACATCACGTTTTTACGTATATGTTAGGGGTGGGGGTGGGAGTGCAGCACTCAACGCTTTTCTATGCCACAGAGTCCAGTAGAAAAAACATAAACGTTAACATACACATTTCTCTTTTAAACTCTATGATGAAGGATGCACTGTATGCATACATAAAACGGATGGAAAAAATGGGATATGAACTCGGCGTCTCATGCACATGACCGTATGTGTTTTGTAGATCTGCAAAACGCGGAAGCCGTCTGTGTGCCTTCCACAATTTGCGGAACGGGCGGTCCATTATAAAGATGCCTATTCTTGTCCGCAAAATGGATTAGAATAGAACATCATCTATTTTGTTTTGAGGAGCCATGGAACAGAGCAATGGATGCGGACAGCACACGGAGTGCTGTCCGCATCTTTGCGGCCCCATTGAAGTGAATGGGTCTGCACCTGAGCCGCAAAAACTGAGGCTCGGATGCAGACCAAATCAATGGTTGTGTTCATGAGCCCTAAAGCAGAGGAGAGCCGATAGGGTTAATGACTGCAGCAGGACTGTCCATACTGGTCAGTGTGACCCCTGGGACAGATCTTCTGCAGGTCCACAGCATTAGATCTCTGTCTCGCAGCTCAACTTCTCCCTTTGTTATTAACAGAGAGCAGGGCTGAGCATTTTTAGTCATGTCCCATCCTTTTACCTCAGAGGTAGGCTATCTGGAGCCTCCAGCACAGGCCTCAGATCCCATATGATAGAATATATATACACTACAGTGAGCAGAGCTGAGGCTCCTGTTTGACCCTGACCCTAGCAGCTGTAAATTCAGTCACCCTGCAAACAGCGTGTCTTCCTGTCAGCTCCTCTCACCTCAGCTCCATCATGCAGAGCGTTTCTGACCTCTCACCCAGCGACTGGCTGTAACTGGCGGTGCTGGGGTTAAACAAACAAAGAGAAGTACGGAGGACCCAGAGGAGGGGAAGCATGTGGGACATCACTGCTGATAAGTAACTCCAGGGCTGGACGCTGGTACTTTACCAGGCTGCTTGCTGTGGGACATCACAGAGGGGCGGGCACATCAGGCAGTGAGCTGCTACCTGATTGGAGGAAGCAGCTGCTCACTCTCCTGTCCTCCCTCCTTCCACTGACCGGCCTGCTGTTATCAGAGCAGCACCAGCGCTGCGCATAGTGCAAAATGAAAATGTAAATATGGCTGCTGACCCAAAAGCACTATAAGTAGCCATTGCCTGTATTTATCTCTCTGTTACTAATGCAGTGGGTATTCAGGTCGGAAAGGGGGCGGAGCCATGCAGCCTGGCCGGGCCCCCTAACCTCACGGGCCCCATAGCCAGTGCGTGGTCTGCCTATATTGACGGTACGCCACTGCCTGCAGCTAGTTTCATTTCTTAAAGTCTTGGAGTAGTTCTTTAAAGAGCTTATCCCATGACTGATGTAAGCACAGTACTGCTTTGGCAAACATGAAGGTTTCCCCCATGTTATTTTATGCTCAACAACTGATAGCTTTGCACTGGCTTAGTCCAACCTCTTCCACAATTAAATCAATGCATTTCCAAGCTAAATTGAGTTATCCAATTATAAAAAGGAATTTCCAAAAAAATAAATGCCATGTGGAAATTCAACATTATCTTGGGACCATGGATAGATACTCCAGGGCTACCATCCAATATTCTCGTACCGGATAGATTTCCCATCAGGGTGTAATATATGTTACCTGTCGGGGGGACTGGGAAATATGGCATATACAGTGCATCATATTTGGGCATAGCTGTCCATATGAGATTATTTATGTGTAATTTCATGTCATCAAGGAATTTAGATTTTTGCTTGGATAATGATTAATTCATAGCAAATGGTGGTTTCCACTTTGAGAGGATGGAGCTTAAGGTTTCTTTGTGTTACTTACTACACCATGATGTTTGTTAACCCTTGACTAATTTGTTACCTGTTTTCTGTAATTTAAAAAAAAAAACTTTTCTGTCAATGTTAACAAAAAAATCTTGAAAAACTCTTTTAAAGAATATGTGTAATTTCACAATTAGTTTTTTTATGCCATCCACTCAGGAAACTTGCACTTCAATGTACACTTGTACATTGAACTCAATAATTGAACAATATGCAGTTAACTTCAAGGCTCCCCTGAATAGTGGCTACAGGCAGACTGAATTTTATAATTCAAAGGGAGTCTGTCTGGGGTAGAGTTGCAGAAGAAAGAACAGGCCCCCTGAGCAGTGACAGGGAAAGAGCTGCATCAGAAAGGATACACCCCAAACTGCCTACCTGAAATAAATCTAGCAGAGCAAATGGAGAAATAAAAGCGGTGATCTTTTGACCCATGTGAAGTACAGGGCTGGTTCTAGCTTTGTTATAAAGAGATCGTCATGTACTGCATGATGTTTGATTTTCATTTTTTACATCAATCATGGGATAAGCCCTTTAAAGGACTACTTCAAGACTTCAAGAAATGAAACTAGCTTCAGGGACTCTTATGAACTAAAAATATTACCCTTGTTACATCCTCATTACACAGGCCTTAGCTTATTTTAAGTGCCATATAAGCATGTGACTGCTGCATGCATCATAATCACAGAGGCCTGTGATTGGCTTCAGCAGTCACTTAATAATGGTACAACAGGAAAATAAACAAAGACTGACCAGAGATCAATGGATGATTGGCGCTGAAGAGGCAGGTGATTTAGCAAAAATTGTGTGTTTTTTTTTTAATTGTGCAACATTTCTCAAACTGCAATAGTTTAGCTTCTGTAACTCTAAGGCCCCTTTCACACGGGCGAGTTTTCCGCGCAGGTGCAATGCGTGAGGAGGACGCATTGCACCCGCACTGAATCCGGACCCATTCATTTCTATGGGGCTGTGCACATGAGCGGTGATTTTCACGCATCACTTCTGCGTTGCGTGAAAATCGCAGCATGCTCTATATTCTGCGTTTTTCACGCAACGCAGGCCCCATAGAAGTGAATGGGGCTGCAGGGAAAATCGCAAGCATCCATAAGCAAGTGCGGACGCGTTGCGATTTTCCCGCATGGTTGCTTAGCAACGGGACCCGATCTCTATTATTTCCCCTTATAACCATGTTTTAAGGGAAAATGATATATTCTCCAGTGATGAAGTCCGGCTTCGGGTTGGGTACCAAACATGGCGATTTTTCTCACGCGCGTGCAAAACGCGTTACAAACGTTTGCACCCGCGCGGGAAAAACGTGCATATTCCCGCAACGCACCCGCCTCTAAGACACCATGAATACGTCCGTAATTTGGGTTTTCGTCTGCTCTGCATGTTTTGTGGGTCCGTGCAGCTGTTCCGCAACTTATAGAACATGTTCTATTCTTGTCCATTTTGTGGACAAATAGAGACCAAGAAAAATATAGGATGCAAATGGTCGGTTTGCAGAGCTCAAAATGCCAATGGCTGTGTTCAAGAGGCCGTATGACAGCTTCTTTAACCCCTTAAGGACCGGGGGTTTTGGGATTTTTGCGTTTTTGTTTTGCGCTCCCTGCCTTCCAAAAGCCATAACATTTTTATATTTCCGCTCACATAGCCATATGATGGCTTGTTTTTTGCGGGACAAGTTGTACTTTTTAACGCTACCATTTATTTTTGCATGTGATGTAGTGGGAAACGGGAAAAAAATTCCAAATGGGGTGAAATTGCAAAAAAAAGCAATTTCACCACAGTTTTACGGGTTTTTAAATTACAACGTTCGATTTGCGATATTACTGACTGGTTAATTTTATTCTTCAGGTCAGTACGAATCCGGCAATACCTAATATGTATAGTTTTTCTTGCGTTTTGATAGTGAATTTTTTTATTTTATTTTTTTGTCGCCATGTTTTGACCCCTATAACTTTTTTGTAATTATGCGTACGGAGCAGTGTAGGGGCTCATTTTTTGCGGGGCAATCTGAACTTTTAATTGATACCATTATGGGGTGCATATGATGTTTTGATCACTTTTTATTCATTTTTTTTTAGGAAATGAAGCATCCAAAAATGGCGAATTAGCCATTTGGACGCTTTTTTTTCGTTTTTATGTTTACCGTATGGTGAATATTTTTTAATATTATTATAGTATGGGCGTTTTCGCACATTGCGACACCCATTTTGTGTAATTTTTTAATATTTTTATTTATTTTATTTTCATTTTGGGGAAAGGGGGGTGATTTGAATTTTTATATTTTTTTTATTTTTTTATTTTTTAAACTTTTTTATTTTTTTACCACTTTCTTATAGTTCCCATAGGGAACTATAAGATGCAATCATCAGATTGCTATTCTCATATATTCCAATGCAATAGCATTGGAATATATGAGAAAATCGCATATTTCCTATGGAGCCTATTACAGTCATAGGCTCCATAGGAATACTATGTAGTAACCTAGGTTTCATTCACAGAAACCTAGGCTACTACATGCATGCTCCGGCTCCCCCTTGTGGCCATCAGGGGAGCCGGAGCACAAACCGAAAGTGAAACTTTCGGTTTTTGAGCGATCAGATGCCGTGGTCAGGATTGACCACGGCATCTGAGGGGTTAAATGTCCGCGATCGGAATCGCTGCTGGTCACGGACATGAGCTGCGGGTGTCAGCTTGATGAATCAAGCGTTTACCCGCAGCTCATGCGCCCGCTCCGTGCGGGCGCCATCTTTAAAGTGCGGACGAAGGGCGTACATGTACGCCCTTCGTCCTTAAGGGGTTAATCTCAAGCCACACCTGCAAAGGGCAAACTTCAAGCTTCCTAATTAACCAATATAATATTCTGGGGAAGCTGGGAAGTATGATCACCTACACTGTAAGCTATTCTAAGCAGTCAAATAACTGTAAGACAGTATTTTTAGTTATTACTGTGAAAATAGAACAATATAGGTCTTATAAGTTGAGTGCAGTGGGGGCAGGGTAGACATATAATTCTCTAACTAAGCTGAGACATCTCTGATGGAGCTAGAAATGAAATAACTATGCAATCTTTAAGAAGGGCATAATATTATAAACACATGGCTTAAGCATACATGTTCTTCTCATAAATAAATCCCTAAAGCTACCAAAAGCTGGTCTAAAAAAAATAAAACTAGACACAGTAAGTGCTATCTCCATACAGATGGCAGGTTGCAAATCCATCTAAACCACTAAATCACAGATTCAGCTCACAGTTTGTCTACAGTCCAGTGAAGTTTCCACTCTGCATGCTAGCGTGTAGCATTTGCTGTCATTATGGTTGATTACATGCTGCATATTTTATTTTAATGCTTTAATGATCATTCGTCTATTTATGACTTTTCTGGATTTTTTTTTAATTATAATAAATACACAATAGTAATTAGTCTGCTGGTATGTAGGTTTCTTTTAAGAGGTCCAGGCATTAAAGGGGTTGTCCCATGAAAAATATTCTACAGTTTTCAAACCAGCAGCTGGATCTGAGTACTTTTCTAATTGCATATAATTAAAAATTTTCCATAGCCACTAAGTTATTCAATGAAACTTATCTGTATAGGGCCACCTGCTGTTTGTTTTTGTTTTAGTTCTTCGACCTGCTCACTGAGACGGCCGCATATGCTTAGTTTCATCCTTCAATTGCCTCCTGAGTTGTGATAGGGATAGAATGGACACGTCCCCGCCCCCTCCCCCGACTGCAGCTGGAAAGACACTCCCCTTGAGCTTTCAGCTTAATATAAATCTAGCAGAGCAATGGATGTGGAGATCTCTGGATACATGTGAGGTACAGGGCTGGTTCTGGCTTTGTTAGAAAGAGATTGTCATGTGCTATATGATCTCTGATTTTCATTTTTTATATTAGTCATGGGATAACCCCTTCAACATAGGGAAACATTAATTAAAGCTTTTACGTCACTATTGTGAAGTTAAAAAGTCACAAATTATGGTGTGCTCCATATTTACAACATAATTTGTTTTTTTTCTCTGCAAAAAGAAAAAAAAAAGATAAACACAATAAAGGTATGCGTACATATGTCTCTAAGTGCCTTACCAAGTGAAATCATTGTTGGCATATATATTCTGAGAGACTCTCTTTAGAAGGGTTTTCCAAGACTTTACTACTGATGACCTATCCTCAGGTTAGGTCATCAGTATCTGGTCGGTGGGGGTCCGACACCTGGGATCCCTGCTGATCAGCTGTTTGAGAAAGCACCACTGCAGTAGCGCCGCAGCCTTTTTTCTGCTGACCAAGCTCAGCACCATCCATTTAATAGTGGCTGCACTTGGTGTTGCAACTCAGCCCCATTTACGTCGTTACGGACGTGGCAATTAGAGATGAGCGAATCGAAGCTGACGAAGTGGAATTCGATCCGAATTTTAGGAAAAATTCGATTCGCACCGAATGTGAATTTCCTCGCGCTTCGTGGTAACTAATCAGATTTTTTCCTAAAATGGCTGCTACATGTGCGAGGACATGGGGCAAGGAACTCTGGGAAGGCAGGATCACCCATACTGACATCCATGCAGCCAATCAGCAGCCAGCCAGCCCTGTGATGTCACAGCCCTATAAATACGGAGGCTATCTTAGATTCTGCCATTAACCAGCATGCTTAGTGGAGGGAGAGACGTGTCTGCATGTGCTAGGGACAGTTATAGGAAAGACTTGATTGTGGTTAAAAAAAACGATTTACAAGTGCAGGGAAAGATTACTCAAGGTGTAGGGAAAGGATAGGAAGGAATCATTCCACCAGCATTTGTGCTGAATAGTGTTGATTTGCTAATTTTAATCGCTAATATCACCACTTAGAGAATTCGCAAATATTTAGAATATAGTGCTGTATATTCATATTCGCGAATAGTGTTGATCACGAATATTCTAATTGCGAATTTATCGCAAATGTATTACTAATTTATTGCAAATATCACTTAGCAACATCGCTAGCAACCAATAGGAAAGTTGCCTACCTCTTAGTGTTAATAGCAACAACAAATTTTTAGCGCGACTATATTAGATTGCCGATTTTTGCAATCAAGTAAATAATGACTGGAGATCACGAATTCTCAAATTTGCAAATTTATGGCGAATATTCAGTCCAAAATTCGTGAAATATCGCAAATTCAAATATTTCCTATGCCGCTCATCACTAGTGTTGAACAGGGTTCAGAGAGGGAGGTGACAGCCTGGGTAATAGGAACAATCCGATTACACCTTGCTGCACTGACTGGGGATCCAAATTGCCTTTATACAGTTCTGTAATTTCAGCAAACCTGTCTTATGAGGGTGCAAGTGCTGTTTGTTACAGGCATTAACAGGGTTTATTACAAGGAAATATTTCTACGATTTATTTGCCCTTCTGCGGTGTGGTTATACTGTTCTAAAGCATTTTTTGGCTTGTATTAGTGGGAAAAATATATATATATGCTGCTCAGCGTTGCAGTTATCTGTTTTAAAGCACTTTTTTCTGTGTATTAGTGGGAAAAGGAAAATAAATATTTGCCTCTCAGCCAGGCAGTTATCTGTTCTAAAGCCCTTTTTTCCGTGTATTAGTGGAAAAATATCTTTGCCGCTCACCAGTGCAGTTATCTGTTTTAAAGGCCTTTTTTCTGTGTATTAGTAGAAAAAGGAAAAATATATTTGCCGCTCAGCGGTGCAGTGATATAGTCGGAAGCCCTGTTTG
Source organism: Bufotes viridis (assembly GCA_033119425.1). Classification (NCBI taxonomy): domain Eukaryota; kingdom Metazoa; phylum Chordata; class Amphibia; order Anura; family Bufonidae; genus Bufotes; species Bufotes viridis. The sequence goes on along the minus strand of CM065591.1, from coordinate 405,862,554 downwards.
CCGTGTATTAGTGGCAAAATAAAAATGTATTCGCCATAGAGCGTTTTACTTCTCTGTTGAAAAGCCTGTTATGTAAAAGTAGAACAAAATTTGGGCCTAATTGACGTTCTGCGGAGCAGTGATATATTGTGAAGCCCAGTTTGCCGTGTATTAGTGGAAAAATAAAAATATATTCGCCGCCCAGCATTGCATATATCTGTTGAAAAGCCTGTTTTGTAAAACTAGAAAGAAATTTCGGCCTAATTGACATTCTGCGGTGAAGTGATTTATTCTGAAGCCCTGTTTTCAGTGTTATAGTGGCGAAATAAAAATATATTCGCCTTCCAGCGTTGCATTTATCTGTTGAAAAGCCTGTTGTGTAAAAGTAGAAAATATTTTGGGCTTAATTGACGTTCTGCGTTGCAGTGATTGGGTGATTGGACACTTCCTTTTGCGGTATGGACCAAATTACGTAGTGGGGAAATTTGTAATATATAACAGTTTTTCTTTGTCAAATTCATGGGTGACTGTACCCCTCTTTTTGCGGTACGGGCCGAATTACGTAGTGGTAAAATTTGTAATATGAACCAGGCTTTTTTTGGGGAAAATGTATGGGTGAATGTACACCTCCTTTTGCGGTATGGACTGAAGTTCTTATTGGTGAAATTCTTTATCTGACAGGCTTTTTTGGGGAAAAATTTTGGGGTGATTGTACACCTCCTTTTGCGGTATGGGCCGAATTACGTAGTGGTGAAATTTGTAATATAAAACTGGCTTTTTTTAGTCAAATTCATGGGTGACTGTACACCTCCTTTTGCGGTACGGGCCAAATTACGTAGTGGTGAGATTTGTAATATGAAACGGGCTTTTTTTCCAAAAATGTATCAGTGAATGTACACCTCCTTTTGCGGTATGGAACACCTTACTTAGTGGTGAAATTCTTTATGTGACACTGGCTTTTTTTTGGAAAATGTATCGGTGAATGTGCAACTCCTTTTGCGGTATGGAACGCCTTACTTAGTGGTCAAATTCTTTATTTGACCGTATATAAATTCTAGGAACCGCGCTGCACAAAGCGGAAACAGGTTCAAACCAAACAGGCTCTAATGTCCGTGGATCAGTATAAGCAGCCAACCGGATCAGAGGTGAATTGACTTGCCGGATATACTTCTAGCTCTGTAGGTCCCAGGTTGTCTGCTATGGACCTCCAGTCCCCGGAGGTAAACTTCCTGTACAGACGGGGTCACATGCGTCGCTGCTGGCAATGACTGGCCACATCAGTAATGTGTCCCCAAGCAGCATGAGACCCAGCAGTGGGTCTGCTGGGCCATGCTTCCTGGGAGGCCATGCTTCCTGGGAGGCGGAGTGGTGACTCCGGCTGCCTCCGCCGCATCAGCCGTCACGGGGAATGCCACCTCTTTATTTTTCAGGGGCCGCTGCAATTGAGAGATGCGTATCTCTTCGGGTGCTGCCTGATACCGCAATACATTTGAAATGACATTTAGCAAGAGTTAAAAGTGCCCACATATAGCACATAGTGGGACACTGCATCAAGATAAATCAGGCGTGGATTAGCCAGGATTTCCACACACCAATGCCTGATGCATCAGACTAGATCATCCATGGTGTCACACCAACACTTTGACAAAAGAGACCGGTTTCTTCTGGCTACCTGTCTCAGCTACTATTCCAAGTGCTCCTTCTTTCACTCACCATCTTCAGAGGGTATTGGTATTGCCACCCACCTCCACAGTATGTCACCTTGCCACTTTGTGGCCTCCTGATGCTGCCGCCACCTCCAGACTCTGTCATGGTGCCACTCTGTGGTCTAGTCATGCTGCTACCACCTCTAGACTCTGTAATTCTGCCACTCTGTGGTATCCTCATGCTGCTGTCACCTCCACACTATGTCACCTTGCCACTCTGTGGCCTCCTGATGCTGCTGCAACCTCCAGACTCTGCCATTGTGCCACTCTGCAGTCTCCTGATGCTGCTGCCACCTCCAGACTCTGTCATTGTGCCACTCTGTGGTCTCCTCATACTGCTGCCACCTTCATACTATGTCACCTTGTCACTCTGTGACCTCCTGATGCTGCCGCCACCACCTCCAGACTCTGTCATTGTGCCACTCTGTGGTATCCTTATGCTGCTGCCACCTCCACACTATGTCACCTTGCCACTCTGTGGCCTCCCCATGCTGCGTCAATCGCCACACTGTCATTGTGCCACTCTGTGGCCTCCTAGTGATGCTGCTGCTGCCGCCACATCCACGCTCTGTCATTGTGCCACTCTGTGGCCTCTTCCTGATGCTGCTGCTGCCACCTTAACACGGTCATTGTGCTCTGTGGCCTCCTCATGCTGCTTCCACCTCAACAGTATGTCATAAGGCCACTATGTGGACTTCTCATACTGTTACCACCCTCCATACTTCATAAATGGGTCACTATTTTGCCTTTCATCCGGGCTGACATCATAATTCATTTGACCCTTCTTCTGATTTGTCAGAAGGAAGGAAAAATGAAATGCACAACGGATCCTGTCTTTGTAGCAGCTGTTAGGCCTGCATAGTCTCATCAGAATTGGCTTATGATTTGGTAGGCAAAAGCAGGAGTGGGTACAAAACACTGAAGACATGCAAATATTCCATTCACGTGTCATCTCTGTTTTGGATCCATTCCTGTTTTATTTGGCATTAGCAATACTGATGGCTTACTGACCAAATGCTGACCTAGTAAAGCAGATGCTCCACAGACAGGATCCGTTTTTTGGGGGGTAATTGTTCTGATGGATCAGAGGAAGGGCAAAATAATCAGTGAAGTCAACACAAACTTACTGCTGACACCCTATCCACTCTGTCGGGGGGCTCTACTTGTATAATAGAACAGGTTTATGTAGACATCTAGGTGGAATGAACTGATGATGGTGTAAAAGGAGTGCGCTTCTTGTCGGCACTACCAATGACCAGTAAGGCTGAGTTCATACGTGACCTATTTGGTCAGTTTTGGCCCCGTGACTGCCCAAATCAGTGCAGTGATTCTAAGTGCGATGCCAGTCATCTGCATGTCATATGGGCTCACAGTATTATTTCACTACCAAAGCAGACTCCATATGCGTGTTACTGCAAGGCACAGTGTTTTACACCCCTATAAAGGCTCTCTGCAGCCAGGAAATAGCCGTTTTTTAACGTAATTCGCCACAAACTTATTTGGCGAACCGTCGAATCGAATCTTTGAAAAATTCTCTCATCTCTAGTGGCAATACGTATACTTTTTATTTATTTATTTATTTAAGTTTTACACAATAATATAATTTTTGAAACAAAAAAGAAATAATGTTTTAGTGTTTCCATAGTCTGAGAGCCATAGCTATTTTATTTTTTGGGTGATTGGAATTACACTTTTTGTGATGTAAGATGACAAAAAGATGACTTTTTTATACCGTTTTTTTTTACGGTATTCACCTGAGGGGTTAGGTCATGTGGTAATTTTATAGAGCAGGTTGTTATGGATGTGTCGATACCTAATATGTCTACTTTTTTTTGTTTTTTTACATTTAATACACAATAAAAGCATTTTTGAAACAAAAAAAATCATGTTTTAGTGTCTCCATAGTCTGAGAGCCATAGATTTTTTATTTTTTGGGTAATTATCTTAGGTAGGAGCTCATTTTTTGCGGGATGTGGTGATGGCTATATTGGTACTATTTTGGGGGGCATACGCCTTTTTGATCGCTTGGTGTTGCACTTTTAGTGATGTAAGGTGACAAAAAAATGTTTGTTCACCTGAAGGGTTAGGTCATGAGATATTTTTATAGAGCCGTCGTTACGGATGCAGCAATACAAAATATGTCTGTTTTTCTCTTTTTTTTCAACTTTATGTGTTTTATTTTGGGAAAGGGGTGTTTTTTTTCACTTAAACTTCATTTTAATTTTTTATTATGGAATTTTTTTTACTTTTTTTTTACTTTTTATTTTTTTTCAACTCTGAGACTTCAACTTCTGAGGGTGTTATCCCCTTTACAATGCATTCAATACTTCTGTATTGTAATGCATTGGCCTTAAGTGTATTACGCAGTGTAATACACTTACAGCTTCCTGCTTGTAAGATCCAAGGGGCTGGATCTCACAGGCTCTCACGGAAGGTAGCCACGATGCCTAAGGAAGGCATCGGGCTGCCTTCCCTGCCTTTGGGTCCCTGTCACAGCAGCACAGGGACCCGATGGCCATCCTGGACCTGGCAGGATACCGCATATGCCACAATCAGAGCTGACCCCGGCAGTGCAAGGGTTAATGCTCCAGCATTTGTGTTTTCACCTATGCCGGCGGATACAGCAGGGGTCAGGCTATCAGTGACTGTCGGACCCCTGCCAATGATCGAGCGGGCGCAGCACCTGCACCCGCCCAATTGGCCCGCCGTACATGTACGGAGCGAGTCCTTAAGTCATGTCCACCAGCTCTGTACATGTATTGCGAGGCTCCTTAAGGGGTTAAACATTAACATTGGAAAACCAAATATATAGGCAAAAGTCTTCTTCTAAAGTTCTCCTCCCAAGGTGTCTGCTGCAATGGTCTCAGTCACTATGTTTTCAGCTGGAAGGAAAACATGTTTCTCTCCATTCACTAGCCAGTGGGGAAGCAAAAGTTTGTGAAAAAGTATAATATTCATGAGCAAATTCTCAGAGATTTTAAACAAAAACTTCTGAATGGGAATCGTAATAACTTCCTGCTTTACAGTTAGGTTCCCCTATAAAGTGCTACTTGACGTTTAAAAGAAAATAATTTAAGTGAAAATAATTTCCTAATAAAATAATACATTTTAATTAATCATGATTAAAAAGGACAAATACATACAACATGATGGTAGGGAATCCAATTAAATAGCGCCACATAACAATTCATGACCTTCCTGTATGACTACAAACAAGTATAAACAAAATTCATAAGCCAAAAAGCCAGAGTTTAAAATAATATAAAGTGTTAGCCCTGATGAAGTTAATACATAATAATAGGATAAGGAATAATAACACTATAGGGTGAAATCGCCACCCTAAAATAGATTCCGATCCAAGATTAAATAAAACATTTAGTATAACTAATGCTCAATAAATTGATACATAATAAAGTGCCTCATGTTGCTGCTACTGTACATCACTATTCTGTGGTCTACTCATGCTGTTGCCTCCTCAACACTATGTCACGGGGCGACTCTGTGATCTCATCATGTTGCTGCCACATCACCGCTCTGTGGTCTTCTCGTGCTTCTGCATCATCACCACTCAGTGGTCTTCTCAAGCTGCTGCCACCTCAACACTAAATCACAGGGCCACTCTTTGGTCTCCTCATGCTCCTGCCACCTCAACACTATGTCACTGGGCTACTCTGTAGTCTCCTCATGTTGCTGCCACATCACCACTCTTTGGTCTCCTCATGTTGCTGCTACCTAAACACTATGTCACTGGACCACTCTGTGGTCTCCTCATGCTGCTGCCATATCACCACTCTGTGGTCTCCTCATGCTGCTGCCACTGGGCTACTCTGTGGCCTCCTCATGTTGCTGCCACATCACCACTCTGTGGTCTCCTCATGTTGCTGCTACCTCCACACTATGTCACTGGGCCACTTTGTGGTCTCATCATACTGCTGCCACTTCACTTCTCTGTGGTCTCATCATGCTGCTGCCAACTCACTACTCTGTGGTCTCCTCATACTGCTGCTACCTCAACACTATGTCACTGGGCTACTCTGTGGTCTCCTCATGTTGCTGCCACATCACCACTCTGTGGTCTCATGTTGCTGCTACCTCAACATTATGTCACTGGGCCACTTTGTGTTCTCCTCATGCTGCAGCTACATCCACAGTATGTCACTAGGCCACTCTGTGGTCTTCTCATGCTGCTGCTACCTCAACACTATGTCACTGGGCAACTTTGTGGTCTCATCATACTGCTGACACTTCACTATTCTGTGGTGTCCTCATGCTGCTGCCACATCACTACACTGTGGTCTCCTCATGCTGCTGCCACATCACTACTTTGTGGTATCCTCAAGCTGCTGCCACCTTAACACTGTCACTGGGCCACTCTGTGGTCTCCTCGTGTTGCTGCCACATCACCACTCTGTGGTCTCCTCATGCTGCTGCCACCTTAACAATTTGTCACTGGGCCACTCTGTGGTCTCCTCATGCTACTGCCACATCACTACTCTGTAGTCTCCTCATGTTGCTGCCACTTTACTACTCTGTGGTCTACTCATCCTGCTGCCACCTTACTACTCTGTGGTCTCCTCATGCTGCTGCCACTTCACTACTCTGTCACTGGGCCACTCTGTGGTCTCCTCATGCTGCTGCCACTTTACTACTCTGTGGTCTACTCATCCTGCTGCCACCTTACTACTCTGTGGTCTCCTCATGCTGCTGCCATTTCACTACTCGGTCACTGGGACACTCTGTGGTCTCCTTATGCTGCTGCCACATCACTACTCTATGGTCTCCTCATCCTGCTGACACCTCAACACCATGTCACTGGGCCACTCTGTGGTCTCCTCATGCTGCTGCCAACTCCCTATTCTGTCACTGGGCCACTCTCTGGTTTCCTTATGCTATTCTCTGGGCCACTGTGTGGTCTCCTTATGCGGCTGCCCATTCACCATTATGCCCCTTGGCCACTCTGTGGTCTCCTCATGCTGCTACCACATTACTACTCTGTGGTCTCCTCATGCTTCTGTCACCTCCCCACTCTGTAAATGGGCCACTCTGTGGTCTCTTCATGCTGCTACCACATTACTACTCTGTGGTCTCCTCATGCTGCTGCCACCACACAACTCTGTGGTCTCCTCATGCTGCTACTACCTTAACACTATGTCACATGGCCACTTTGTGGTCTCCTCAAGCTGCCTCCACCTCAACACTAAATCCCTGGGTCACAATGTGGTCTCCTGATGCTGCTGACACTTAACTACTCTGTGGACTACGCATGCTGCTGCCACCACACTACTCTGTGGTCTCCTCATGCTGCTGCATTGTCACTACTCTGTAGTGTGCACAAACTGCTGCTACATGAACACTATGTCTCTGGGCCACACTATGGTCTCCTCATGCTGCTGATACCTCAACACTATGTCATTGGGCTACTCTGTGGTCTCCTCATGATGCTGCCACATCATCACTCTGTGGTCTCCTCATGCTGCTACCACTTCATTACTCTGTGGTCTCCTCATGCTGCTGCCACATCACTACTCTGTAGTCTCCTCATGCTGCTGTGACCTCAACACTGTTACTGGGCCACTCTGTGGTCTGCTTATGTTGTTGCTACTTAACCACTCTGTGGTCTCCTCAAGTTGCTGCCACCTCAACACTATGTCACTGGGCCACTCTGTGCTGTCTTCATGCTGCTGCCACTTATGTACTCTGTGGTCTCCTCATGCTGCTGCCACCTCACTACTCTGTGGTCTCCTCATGCTGCTGCCACCTCACTATTCTACGGTCTCCTTATGCTGCTGTTACCTCAACACTATGTCACTGGGCCACGTTCTGGTCTCCTCATACTGCTGCTACCTCCACACTATGTCACATGGCCACTCTGTGGTCTCCTCATGCTGCTGCCACCTCACCACTCTGTAGACTCCTCATGCTGCTGTGACCTCAACACTGTCACTGGGCCACTCTGTGGTCTCCTTATGTTGCTGCCACCTCAACACTATGTCACTGGGCCACTCTGTGTTGTCTTCATGCTGCTGCCACTTATGTACTCTGTGGTCTCCTCATGCTGCTGCCACCTCATTACTCTGTGGTCTCCTCATGCTGCTGCCACCTCACTATTCTACAGTCTCCTTATGCTGCTGCTACCTCAACACTATGTCACTGGGCCACTTTGTGATCTCCTCATGCTGCTGCCACCTCACCACTCTGTGGTCTCCTCATGCTGCTGCCACCTCACTATTCTACAGTCTCCTTATGCTGCTTCCACCTCAACACTATGTCACTGGGCCACTTTGTGGTCTCCTCATGATGCTGCTACCTCCACAGTATGTCACTGGGCCACTATGTGGTCTTCTCATTCTGCTACTACCTTAACACTATGTCACTGGGCCACTCTGTGGTCTCCTCAAGCTGCTGCTTGCTAAACACTAAATCACTGGGCCACTCTGTGGTCTCCTCAAGCTGCTGCATTGTCACTACTCTGTGGTCTCCTTATTCTGCTGCCACCTCAGCACTCTGGGTCTCTTCATGCTGCTGCTACATTAATACTCTGTGATCTCCTCATGCTGCTGCCACATCACTACTCTGTGGTCTCCTCATGATGCTGCAACCTCCACACTATGTCACCGGGCTACTCTGTGGTCTCCTCATGTTGCTGCCACATCACCACTCTGTGGTCTCCTCATGTTGCTGCCACTTCACTTCTCTGTGGTCTCCTAATGCTGCTGCCACATCACCACTCTGTGGTCTCCTCAAGCTGCTTCCACCGCAACACTGTGTGACTGGGCCACTCTGTGGTCTCCTCAAGCTGTTGCTACTTCACTACTCTGTGGTCTCCTAATGCTGCTGCCACATCACCACTCTGTGGTTTACTCAAGCTGCTCCCACCGCAACACTGTGTCACTGGGCCACTCTGTGGTCTCCTCAAGCTGCTGCCACCTCAACACTAAATCACTGGGCCACACTGTGGTCTCCTCATGATGCTGCCACTTCACTACTCTGTGGTCTCCTCATGCTGCTGCCACCACACTACTCCGTGGTCTCCTCATGCTGCTGCCGCCGCAACACTATGTCACTGGGCCACTCTGTGGTCTCCTCAAGCCTTATGCTGCTGCTACCTCAACACTATGTCACTGGGCCACTTTCTGGTCTCCTCATGCTGCTGCTACCTCCACACTATGTCACTGGGCCACTCTCTGGTCTTTTCATGCTGCTACTACCTTAACACTATGTCACTGGGCCACTCTGTGCTCTCCTCATGCTGCTGCCACTTCAATACTCTGTGGTCTCCTCATGCTGCTGCCACCTCACTACTTTGTGGTATCCTCATGCTGATGCCACCTCACTATTCTACGATCTCCTTATACTGCTGCTACCTCAACACTATGTCACTGGGCCACATTGTGTTCTCCTCGTGTAGCTGCTACCTCAACTCTATGTCACTGGGCCATTCTGTGGTCTCCTCATGCTGCTGCTACCACAACACTATGTCACTGGGCCACTTTGTGGTCTCCTAAAGCTGTTGCCACCTTAGCACTATGTCACTGGGCCATTCTGTCATCTCCTCATGCTGCTGCTACATCACCACTCTGTGGTCTCCTCCTGCTGCTGCCACATCACTACTCTGTGGTATTCTTATTCTGCTGCCACCTCAACACTATGTCACTGGGCTACTCTGTGGTCTCCTAATGTAGCTACCACATCACCACTCTGTGGTCTCCTCATGCTGCTGCCACTTCAAAACTATGTCACTGGGCCACTCTGTGATCTCCTCAAGCTGCTGCCACCTCAACACTAAATCACTGGGCCACTCTGTGGTCTCCTCATGCTGCTGCCACCTCACTACTCTGTGGTCTCCTCATGCTGCTGCTACATCACTACTCTGTGGTCTCCTCATGCTGTTTACACCTCAACACTGGGCCACTCTGTGGTCTCCTCATGCTGCTGCCAACTCCCCATTCTGTCACTGGTCCACTTTGTGGTTTCCTCATGCTGCTGCCATCTCACCACTATATCACTGGGCCACTGTGTGGTCTCCCCATGCTGCTGCCACCTCACTACTATGTCACTTGGCCACTCTGTGGTCTCTTCATACTGCTGCCACATTACTACTCTGTGGTCTCCTCATGCTGCTGCCACCTCCCCACTCTGTCACTGGGCCACTCTGTGGTCTCTTTAGGCTGCTGACACCTTCCCATTCTGTCATTGGGCCACTCTGTGGACTTCTCATGCTGTTCCCACCCTCCCCACTTCATGACTGGGCCTATATTTTGCCTTTTTCGCCGGGCTGACATCATTATTTATTTGATCCTTCTTCTGATCTGTCAGAAGGAAGGAAAAATGCGACGCCCAATGGATCCTGTCTATGTAACAGCTGTAATGGTCCCTATTTTGCATCAAAATGGGCTTATGATTTGGTAGCCAAAAGCAGGAGTGGGTACAAAAAACAGAAGAGATACAAATATTCTATTCACGTGTCATCTCTGTTTTGGATCTACTCCTGATTTTTTTGGCTTTAGCAATACTGATGGATTATTGACCAAATGCTGAGCGAGTGAAGGTGGATGGTCAACAGACAAGGATTGCCTCTGACTTCTCCACTCCACCAGAGAAAAGCCACGACTGAACATCAAGGCACTTTAAATGTGTTGTTTAAAATGTACTGAATACTCTGTATTCCCATCCACCACCAAAAAAGGGTATATAGGTGAATCTTCCTTTTCTTATCCTCCTCCTCCTCGTCCATCATATCTACATGCTTAACCTCTTGCCGACCGCCTCACGCAGGATTGCGTCCTGCGGGCGGTCGGTCTGTTCCTCCTTGACGCGCCCGCGCGTCATCTTGCGAGAGGCGAGATTTCCTGTGAACGCGCGCGCGCGTGCGCGCGTTCACAGGATCACGTCGGGGACAAGGTAAGCTACAGCCTGCCAGCGCTGATCGTGCGCTGGCAGGCTGTAGAAGTTAAAAAAAATGGCATATCAGACGCTGTTTTGTTAACAGCGTCTGATATGCTTGCTGATCGTTCCTTTGGTGGTCCCTTTTGCTTAGGACCACCAAAGAACTTTATAAGTGCACCAAAACACCACACAGACCCCCCACCCATCCACCCCACCCCCCACCCCGTCACTGATTAACCCCTGATTAACCCCTGATTAACCCCGATCACCCCATGTCACCCCCTGACACTAATTACCCCACTGTAAGGCTCATTCAGACGTCCGTATGTGTTTTGCGGATCCATGGATCCACGGATCCGCAAAACACGGACACCAACAATGTGCTTTCCGCATTTTGCGGATCCGCACATTGCCAGAACTATATAGAAAATGCCTTTTCTTGTCCGCAGTGCGGACAAGAATAGGACATGCTCTATCTTTTTGCGGAGCTGCGGCCGGATGCTTGGGGCCGAAACCCGGAAGTTTGCGGCCGCAGCTCCGCAAATGCTGATGCGGCGGCGCATAGTGTGCTCTCCGCATCACCGCCAGCCCATTCACACTGAATGGGTCCGCATCTATTCCGCAGAATTGCGGAATAGATCGATTTTTGCGGACGTGTGAATGGGGCCTTACTACTTTTTTGCACATTTTTGGCAGAGATTTATTCATCCACATTGATCGATGCGAATGAGGAAATCTGTGCCGTTTTGGTTTTTGCACATTTTGGGCAGAGATTTTTCATCCACATTGATTGATGCGAATGAAAAAATCTGTGCCGTTCATTTTTTCTTTTCAGCGCAGAGGCTGAGCGGGAAAAAAATCTCATTACCCGTATGCTCAATATACGGAGAATCGCAGAAACTCCTAATGCTGGCCATACGTGTAATGATTGCGGAGACCCTCAAATGCCAGGGCAGTACAAAAACCTCACATGTGACCCCATTTTAGAAAGAAGACACCCCAAGGTATTCCGTGAGGGGTATGGTGAGTTCATGCAAAATTTTATTTTTGTCACAAGTTAGTGAAATATGAGACTGTAAAAAAAAAAAAAAATCAATTTCCGCTAACTTGTGCCAAATTTTTTTTTTTCTGTGAACTCGCCATGCCCCTCACAGAATACCTTGGGGTGTCTTCTTTCCACAATGGGGTCACTTGTGAGGTATTTATACTGCCCTGGCATTTTAGGAGTCCTAAAGCGTGAGAATCCAAATGCGTAAAAATGGCCTGTGAAATCCTAAAGGTACTCATTGGTTTTAGGGCCCCTTTGCGCATCTTGGCTGCAAAAAGTGTCACTCATGTGGTATCGCCGTACTCAGGAGAAGTAGGGCAATGTGTTTTGGGGTGTATTTTTACATATACCCATGCTGCGTGTGAGAAATATCACTGTAAACGACAACTTTTTACATTTTTTATTCAAAGTTGTCAATTTACAGAGATATTTCTCACACAAATATGGTATATGTAAATACACCCCAAACACATCGCCTACTTCTCCTGAATGCGGCGATACCACATGAGTGTTACTTTGCAGCCCGAGTCGCAAAGGGGCCCAAATTCCAACGAGTACCTTTAGGTTTTATATGGCTGCTCACAATTTAGCCCCACCCAAAATGCCAGAACAGTACAAACACCCACAAATGACCCCATTTTGGAAAGAAGACACCCCAAGGTATTCGCTGAGGGGCATAGTGAGTCCATGAAAAATTTAACTTTTGTCAAAAGTTAGCAGAAAGGTAGACTTTATGAGAAAAAACAATAAAAAATCAATTTCCGCTAACTTGTGCCAAAAAAAATCTTCTATGAACTCGCCATGCCCCTCACAGAATACCTTGGGGTGTCTTCTTTCCAAAATGGGGTCACATGTGGGGTATTTATACTGCCCTGGCATTTTAGGGGCCCTAAAGCGTGAGAAGAAAAATGCGTAAAAATGCCCTCCTAAAAGGTACTCATTGGTTTTAGGGCCCCTTTGCGCATCTTGGCTGCAAAAAGTGGCACACATGTGGTATCGCCGTACTCAGGAGAAGTCGGGCAATGTGTTTTGGGGTGTATTTTTACATATACCCATACTTTGTGTGAGAAATATCTCTGTAAATTGACAACTTTGAATAAAAAAATGTAAAAAGTTGTCGTTTACAGCAATATTTCTCACACGCAGCATGGGTATATGTAAAATACACCACAAACACATTGCCTACTTCTCCTGAGTACGGCGATACCGCATGTGTGGCACTTTTGCAGCCAAGTGCGCAAGGGCCCTAAAACCAATGAGTACCTTTAAGATTTCACAGGCCATTTTTACGCATTTGGATTCTCACGCTTTAGGGGCCCCTAAAATGCCAGGTCAGTATAAATACCCACATGTGACCCCATTTTGGAAGAAGACACCCCAAGGTATTCCGTGAGGGGCATGGCGAGTTCACAGAATTTTATTTTTGGCACAAGTTAGCGGAAATTGATATATTTTTTTTTTTTTATTTTGTTTTTACAAAGTCTCATATTCCACTAACTTGTGACAAAAATAAAATTTTACATGAACTCGCCATGCCCCTCACGGAATACCTTGGGGTGTCTTCTTTCCAAAATGGGGTCACATGTGGGGTATTTATACTGTCCTGGCATTTTAGGGGCCCCTAAAGCGTGAGAAGAAGTCTGGAATCCAAATGCGTAAAAATGCCCTGTGAAATCCTAAAGGTACTCATTGGTTTTAGGGCCCTTTACGCACCCAGGCTGCAAAAAGTGGCACACATGTGGTATCGCCGTACTCAGGAGAAGTAGGGCAATGTGCTTTGGGGTGTATTTTTATATATACCTATACTGTGTGTGAAAAATATCTCTGTAAACGACAACTTTTAAAAATTTTTATACAAAGTTGTCAGTTTACAGAGATATTTCTCTCACCCAACATGGGTATATGTAAAAATACACCCCAAAACACATTGCCCTACTTCTCTGAGTACGGCGATACCACATAAGTGACACTTTTTGCAGCCTGAGTGCGCAAAGGGCCCAAATTCAACGAGTACCTTTAGGTTTACATGGCGACTCACAATTTAGCCCCGCCCAAAATGCCAGAACAGTACAAACACCCCACAAATGACCCCATTTTGGAAAGTAGACACCCCAAGGTATTCACTGAGGGCATAGTGAGTCCGTCTGAGATTTCTTTTTTTGCCAGAAGTTAGCAGAAATTGAAACTTTTTTTTTTTTTTTTTCTCAGAAAGTGTCATTTTCCGCTAACTTGTGAAAAAAATGAAATGATACATGAACTCACCATGCCCCTCCGCGAATACTTTGGGGTGTCTTCTTTCTAAAATGGTTTGATTTGGGGGGTATTTATACTTTCCTGACATTCTAGCACCTGAAGAAACATGACAGGTCCTCAGAAAGTCAGAGCTGCTTCAAAATGCCGAAATTCACTTTTTTGCACCATAGTTTGTAAACGCTATAACTTTTACCCAAACCAATAAATATACACTTATTGGACTTTTTTTTATCAAAGACATGTAGAACAATAAATTTAGAGAAAAATTTATATAGAAATGTAGTTTTTTTTTAAAAATTTTACAACAGAAAGTGAAAAATGTCATTTTTTTGCAAAAATTTCGTTAAATTTGTATTAATAGCAAAAAAAGTAAAAATGTCAGCAACAATGAAATAGCACCAAATGAAAGCTCTATTAGTGAGAAGAAAAGGAGGTAAAATTCATTTGGGTGGTAAGTTGTATGACGGAGCAATAAACGGTGAAAGTAGTGTAGTGCGGAATTGTAAAAAGTGGCCTGGTCATTAAGGGTGTTTAAGCTAGGGGGGCTTAAGTGGTTAATTGTCGCATATAATGCCATCGTTTATATGCCTTCTCATAGGCCCTCACATAAATAATGTTTTCAATGGTCAGCTCACCGTTTTTTAGTTTTTTTTTTAGGGGGGTTTATTTTTCTGACAGATCAGAGGAAGAGCAAAATAATCAGTGACGTCAACACAAACTTACTGCTGACACCCCCTCCACTCTGTCAGGGGTCTCTACTTGTATAAGCATTTAATAGAACAGTATTTTACTGTCCCTGTCTTTCTGATTGCTATATGAACTACATATGGCAACTGAGGCCAGTGCTTGGCAGCAGCGATCACGTGATTGACATGATTTCATTGCCGCTAGACTTGCAGAGCAACTGTACTGAAGCAGAGTTGCTGGAAGTGCAGGTCATTTCAAAGATGGGTAAGGACTTTTCATTGTAGACATCTCCCTGCTCTGTGCCAATTTTTTATAATTTTTGGAAAACCCCTTCAAGAAATCATCATTCAGCTATTATAGGAGCAGATGACTGTATTATATGGAAAAAAGTGCCCACAGTGCCAATCCAGCTTGTGCGAGGAGCTTCAGAAAGCATGGAGAACATTTCTGAAGATAACCTAAATAAACTGACAGCTAGAATGCCAAAGGTCTAAAAGGCTTTATTTGATAAAAGAGTTTTTAAAATAGCATTTTCTACCCTCTTTTTAATTGTATTTTCATAGAATTTTTTACTTTTTTGATAAATAAAAAAATGTTTATGGAAATTGTACATTTCTGGACAGAACAAAAATGGTAACAGAGCCCAGCAAATATTTGAAATGTGTTCTTGTCCTGACTGATTGGACGTATTCATTAAAATAACAGAATAAAAAAATAGGGTGGTCACATGTATAAATGTTTATACATAGTTATTTCTCCTATATTATTCATTGCATACCTGTTGCCATAAATACTAGAAGCCAGTGACATTGCAGTAGCGCACATTGTGACCATTCAGGCTTAGAGTCTTTTCACTAGTGTTCACTACAATTGTATCCAAATGTTTAATTGGTTTTTGGAGACATTATTCATTTCCTTTTGAATCAAATGATTAATTTCACTGCTCATTGGAGAAGTATTTCATTACTTTTTGCCTATTGAGTCCAAAAAGCTTGGCCATTATGGACAAGATTTTATTATTGGTGCTGCATGGAATTAGTTGTGCTGGTATTACTGAGGAATGAAGATTTCATAGGACTCATGACCTGGTTCAGAGACGTGACCTTTTTATTGTTTACTCATTTATTGATTTACCTTATGGAAATTGTTCACACATTCATCTGTATGCACCAGAATTTCATCTTTGTCAGATAGGTGCATCAATCACAAAGTAAAGTGGGTAGTGAGTGGTTGTCACCCGCAGGAGTTATCAGATGCAGACACAGTCATGCTCCTACTAAGCTCAGCCAAGGGTGGGAGCTTAGGGACTGTTACTTGGAAATTATGTCTTATAAATAACATAAATATAAGGTTTATTATATGTATAATTGTAGCCTCATTATCATCACGGTGCTCATTAGTGTCAAGCAAATCATAGTATCTGAAGTGGGCTTTGATACGAATTTCAGGAAAAGTTCAATTCACCACGAAGCTGAATTTTTTCGCGCTTCATGGTAACGAATCAATTTTTCCTAAAATGGTGGCTTAAAGTGGATGAGAAGAGTATAATATATATATTTTTAACCCCTGATTAACTTCTGAGCAGCTGAATGTGAGTCACAGTGATTGCGCCCGTTCCATACAATGAAAAGCGAATTACGACAAAGTAATTCGTAACAAATCAAAATTCTTGTCAAAATTCGGTGAAGCTGCCAAATCTAATTTTTCAAAAATTCATTCATCTCTTTTGCTCATTCTTAGTGATAATCGAGCACCCCGATGCTCAGGTGATCTGCCCGAGCACATCGGGATGCTCGGGTGCTCTACCGAGCACCCGAGCCCTATAGAAGTGAATGGGAGAACCCGAGCATTAAACCAGGCACCCCCTGCTCTCAAGAGGGGAGGGTGCCTGGTTCATAGAAAAAGGTCAGAAATTGATTTAAACACCACCGAAATGGGTCTTGGACTACAATGTCGCTGCTGGGAACGATGTTGCCCGAGTTGTATGTCACTTTTACAGACTGACCATAAAACTCACAAAACCGAAGATAAAAGCGATTTTAGATAAAAAAATGTTAGCAAACATTCTTTCCTGTACATTTACTTTTATATAGATAGCAAGTTCAGACTAAAATTTTCATTATTTTCGGAACTGGGGCCATGACTAAGAGGGACGGCCGGTGGCTTCGATTGTGTTGACCAGACTATCATCTGATGATAATGAACTTGTAAGAGGAACGGACGTTGAGCTGACCAGTGACCGTGTATATAAAATTGTAGGTGAGGGTCTGCTGTCGCATCCCCGTGATGTTGACGATATATCGATGTCTGCTCTTTCAACTTTCAATGTTCTTTTATGCGCCTACCATGGTGATAGCAAGTTCAGGTAAAAATTTTCTTGACCTTAGGAACTGGGGCCATGACTAAGAGGGACGGCCGGTGGCTTCGATTGTGTTGACCGGACTATTATCTGATGATAATGAACTTGTAAGAGAACGGACGTTGAGCTGACTGTGTTAAAAATTGTAGGTGAGGGTCTGCTGCCGCTTTGTTAACTCTAGATAACTTCTAGGCTGATCGCACGTCCCTGTGATGTTGACGTTCTATTGATGTCTGCTCTTTCAACTTTCGATGTTCTTTTATGCGCCTACTCTGAGCTCACCATCTAAAACATTATGGGTGAGGGCCTGCGGGTGAGCTGACCATTCGAAAAATTATGTGCGAGGGAATGTGGATGAGCTGACCATCGAAAACATTATTTATGCGAGAGCCTGCGGGTGAGCTGACCATTGAAAACATTATTTATGTGAGGGCCTGCGGGTGAGCTGACCATTCGAAAAATTATATGCGAGGGCTGTGGATGAGCTGACCATTGAAAACATTATTTATGCGAGAGCCTGCGGGTGAGCTGACCATTGAAAATATTATTTATGTGAGGGCCTAGGGGTGAGCTGAAATCCGAAAAATGATATGAGAAGGCATATAAGCGATGGCATTATATGCGACAATTAAGCATGTAGATATGATGGACGAGGAGGAGGAGGATGAGAAAAGGAAGATTCACCTATATACCCTTTTTTGGTGGTGGAAGGGGTGCATGGGAATACAGAGTATTCAGTACATTTTAAACAACACATTTAAAGTGCCTTGATGTTCAGTCGTGGCTTTTCTCTGGTGGAGTGGAGAAGTCAGAGGCAATCCACGGCTTGTTCATTTTTATCTGAGTCAACCTGTCAGCATTTTCAGTTGAAAGCCGAATACGCTTATCTGTTATAATGCCACCAGCAGCAGTAAATACCCGCTCAGACAAAACTCTGGCGGCAGGGCAGGCCAGTACCTCCAAGGCGTAGAGCGCCAGTTCGTGCCACATGTCCAACTTGGACATCCAGTAGTTGTAAGGCACTGAGGGATCACTGAGGACGCTGACACAGTCTAGAAATAAGTGTAGATTCCGCAAACAGAGTTTGTGGAATACAGAAAATGACTGTCTATCACTGGTATTTTTTAATTAAATATAAGCCACACACAGTCTAGATATAAGTGTAGATTTGCTCTCACTGCTCACAGCAAACATAGTTTGTGGAATACAGAAAATGACTGTCTGTCACTGTTATTTGAATTAAATTTAGGCCGCACACAGTCTGGATATAAGTGTAGATTTGTGTCTCACTGCTCACAGCAAGCAGAGTTTGTGGAATACAGAAAATGACTGTCTGTCACTGTTATTTGAATTAAATATAGTCCACACACAGTCTAGATATAAGTGTAGATTTGCTCTCACTGCTCACAGCAAACAGAGTTTGTGGAATACAGAAAATTACTGTCTGTCACTGGTATTTTTTAATTAAATATAGGACACACACAGTCTAGATAAAAGTGTAGATTTGCGTCTCACTTGCCACAGCAAGCAGAGTTTGTGGAATACAGAAAATGACTGTCTGTCACTGGCATTTGAATTAAATATAGTCCGCACACAGTCTAGATATAAGTGTAGATTTGCTCTCACTGCTCACAGCAAACAGAGTTTGTGGAATACAGAAAATGACTGTCTGTCACTGTTATTTGAATTAAATTTAGGCCGCACACAGTCTGGATATAAGTGTAGATTTGTGTCTCACTGCTCACAGCAAGCAGAATTTGTGGAATACAGAAAATGACTGTCTGTCACTGTTATTTGAATTAAATATAGTCTGCACACAGTCTAGATATAAGTGTAGATTTGCATCTCACTGCTCACAGCAAGCAGAGTTTGTGGAATACAGAAAATTACTGTCTGTCACTGGTATTTTTTAATTAAATATAGGACACACACAGTCTAGATAAAAGTGTAGATTTGCGTCTCACTTGACACAGCAAGCAGAGTTTGTGGAATACAGAAAATGACTGTCTGTCACTGGTATTTTTGAATGAAATATAGTCCGCACACAGTCTAGATATAAGTGTAGATTTGCGTCTCACTGTTCACAGCAAGCAGAGTTTGTGGAATACAGAAAATGTCAATAACGGTCACCCTGACAAAAAAAAATAAAAATTCCCCCAAAACAATTTTGGCTGCCTGCCATCTCTAACAATGGTCCTTAAAAGGTCTAATATTTCATTGAAACGTCTTCTCAATGATAATTTTTAGATGAAATTCGCCCTACACTGACTCCCCCTTCCTAACAGCAGCTCTCCCTGACTCGCAATGAGCCGAACCCACGTGACCGAGTGCTATATAGCACCCGATGACGCGTTTCGGCCAGCCAATCACTGTAATGCCAGTAGAAAACATGTCTAATGGCATTACAGTGATGGCAATACTTACCTGCACGTTTATTGGCTGCTTAGCAAGCGCCAAACGTGCGGGGAGGAGACTCGAGCATGGCGCTCTAGCACGTGGTACTCGGCCGAGTGCTCGGATCTGCCGAGCATAGCGATGCTGCTCGAGCCGAACCGGTACTCGGCCGAGCATGCTCGCTCAACACTACTCATTCTTGTTAAGTTCTGTGATGTTTGAAGATTCGGTTTAAGCTCTTGAGGTTCCATTGGAAGAAGAAAATATTTGGATACGTTATTGGGGTTGTCCTGGATTAGAAAACTGTGGAGGCTTTAAAAAAATAATAAAAAAAAAGCCATACCTGTCCATGGGTTGTGCCTGCTATTGGATCTTAGCTCCATAGAAGTAGATTAGGCTGAGCTGCAATACCACACACAACCGGTGGTGCTGTTTCTAGAATACAGAAGTCATGTTTTTCTAAGACTGGACAACCTCTTTAATGAATTTTTCCAGTACCATGACAGGTCTTTTTTTAACCCCATTATGCCGCAACACCTTTTAGGTTTTTCATTTTTGTTTTTTACTCTATGCAGTCCTGGAGCCTTAACTTTTTTCTATTCACATGGTCATATGAGGGCTTATGTTTTGTGGGACAAATTGTACTTCCTAATGACACCATTTATTATTTCATAAAGTGTAATGGGAAGCTGTAAAAAAAAAAAAAATTCCACCATATTTTTATGGGTTTCAATCTTACAGAGTTCCCTAAGTAACATAGTAACATAGTACATAAGGCCGAAAAAAAACATCTGTCCATCCAGTTCAGCTTGTCATCCTACTAGTTGATCCAGAGGAAGGCAAAAAAAACCCTGTGAGGTAGAAGCCAATTTTCCCCCACTTAAGGGGAATAAAAAATTCCTTCCCAACTCCAATCAGGCAATCAGAATAACTCCCTGGATCAACGACCGATCTCTAGAAGCTATAACCTGTAATATTATTATACTCCAGAAATACATCCAGGCCCCTCTTGAATTCCTTTTTTGTACTCACCATCACCACCTCATCAGGCAGAGAGTTCCATAGTCTCACTGCTCTTACCGTAATGAATCCTCTTTTATGTTTGTGTCCAAACCTTCTTTCCTGCAGACGCAGAGGATGTCCCCACATCACAGTCACAGTCCTGGGGATAAATAGATGATGGGAGAGATCTCTGTACTGTCCCTGATATATTTATACATAGTAATTAGATCTCCCCTCAGTCGTCTTTTTTCTAAAGTGAATAACCCTAATTTTAATAATCTTTAAGGGTACTGTAGTTGCCCCATTCCAGTTATTACTTTAGTTGCCCTCCTCTGAACTCTCTCCAGCTTTGCTATGTCTGCTTTGTTCACAGGAGCCCAGAACTGTACACAGTACTCCATGTGTGGTCTGACTAGCGATTTGTAAAGTGGTAGGACTACAGTACGTTCTCATCATGGGCATCTTATCTTATTGGCCTTGGCAGCAGCTGCCTGACACTGGTTTTTGCAGCTTAGTTTGCTGTTTATTAAAATTCCTAGATCCTTTTCCATGTCAGTGTTACCGAGTGTTTTACCATTTAGTATGTACGGGTGACTTACATTATTCCTTCCCATGTGCATAACTTTACATTTGTTAGTGTTAAACCTCATCTGCCACTTATCTGCCCAAGCCTCCAATCGATCCAGATCCCTTTGTAGCAGTGTATTGTCCTATTATTCTCTTCAGTGTTAATTACTTTACACTTTAGTGTAATCTGCAAAAATTTATATTTTACTATGGAAGCCTTCTAGATCATTAATAAATACATTGAAAAGAATAGGGCCCAATACTGACCCCTGAGGTACCCCACTAGTAAGTGACCCAATCTGAGTGTGTACAGTTAATAACCACCCTCTGTTTTCTATCTCTCAGCCAGTTACTTACCCACTTACAGACATTTTCTCCCAGTCCGAGCATTCTTATTTTATATACTAATCTTTTATGTAGTACAGTGTTAAATGCTTTGGAGAAGTCCACATATACGACATCCATTGATTCGCGGCTGTCAAGTCTAAAACTTACCTCCTCATAGAAACTGATTACATTTGTTTGGCATGACCGATCCCTCATAAAACCATGCTGATATGGCGTTATTTGCTTATTTCCATTGAGATCCTCTAAGATAGCATCTCTCAGAAAACCTTCAAACAGTTTACCCACAACAGATGTTAAACTTACTGGCCTATAGTTTCCGGGGTCTGTTTTTGGACCCTTTTTGAATATTGGCACCACATTTGCTATGTGCCAATCCTGTGGAACATTCCCTGTCAATATAGAGTCCGCAAATATCAGAAATAAGGGTCTGGCTATGACATTACTTAATTCCCTTATTATACGGGGGTGTATGCCATCCAGTCCTGGCGATTTGTCTATTTTAATCTTTTTAAGTCGCTGTTGTACTTCTTCTTGGGTCAGACAGGACACTTTTAATGAGGGATTTATTTTTACATTCAGCATTTCATCTGACAGTTTATTTTCCTCAGTGAATACATTGGAGAAAAAAATATTTAACAGCTTTACTTTCTCCTCGTCGCTCTCTGCAACTCCCCCTTCATTACTCTTTAAAGGACCGACACCTTCAGATTTATACTTTTTAACATTTATATAATTGAAGAACATTTTAGGATTAGTTTTACTCTCTTAGGCAATTAATCTCTCGGTCTCTAGTTTGGCCGCTTTTATTTGTTTTTTACATGTTCTATTTTTTTCCTTATAGTTTTTCAGTGCTTCCTCGCTACCCTCCTGTTTTAGTGATGTATATGCTTTCTTTTTGTCATTTATTGCTTTCTTTGCAGTTCTATTTATCCACATTTGTTTCTTTTTGTTCCTTAACCTTTTATTCCCAAACGGTATGTACCTCTCACAATGAGATTTTAGGATGCTTTTAAAGATATCCTATTTTGTGGCTGTATTTTTATTTTTGAGGACTTTGTCCCAGTTAGTTAGGCCTATGGCCTCGCTTAGTTGGCTAAATTTAGCTTTTTTTGAAGTTTGGTATTTTTGTTTCTCCCTGTATAAATGCTCTTTTGAATGATAATTGGAAGGTTATTATTACTTTATGGTCACTATTTCCCAGGTGTCCCCCAACCTGCACATCTGTTGTTCTGTCAGGTCTATTGGTTAATACTAAGTCCAGTATGGCCGTCCCTTTAGTCGGGTCCTGAACCTTACTTATATCTTCTCGGACTTCTGAACTTATATCTTCTCGGACTGTGGGCTTTAGACAGGACTTTACATAAAGGCAGACCCCTCCCCCTCTCCGGTTTTGACGATCCTTTCTAAACAGACTGTAACCTTATACATTAACTGCCAGTCATGGCTATCATCCAGCCATGTCTCAGTTATTCCCACTATGTCATAGTCCTCCTCACAAGTCACTAATTCCAGTTCCCCAGTTTCGTTAGTCAGGCTTCTGGCATTAGTATACATACAATTTTTAAACCTACACCTTTCCTTCTGAACTATTCTAGTCCCTCCTTTCATTCCTCCCCCAGTTCCTCTACCTTGCCCCTGGTCTCTATCTGCACTATCTTCCCCTCCTATAAGATAATTACCCTCCCCCCAGTCCCTAGTTTTAACACTACTCCAACCTTCTAGCCATCTTTCTCCCCCAACACAGCTGCCCCTTCCCCATTGAGGTGTAGCACGTCCCTACGATAGAGCCTGTAGCCGACAGAGAAGTCTGTTCAGTTCTCCAGGAACCCAAACCCCTCCTTCCTACACTAGTTCTTGAGCCACTTGTTAACCTCCCTAATATCCCGCTGCCTTTCTTGTGTGGCTCTTGGTACAGGCAGTATCTCGGAAAATACTACCTTTGAGGTCCTTGCCCTAAGCTTTTGACCTAAATCCCTGAAATCATTTTTAAGAGTGCTCCACCTACCTCTAACTTTGTAATTGGTTCTGATATGGACCATGACCGCTGGATCTTCTCCAACCCCTTCTAGTAATTTCAAAGTGGCGAAACTTACATGTTAACTTTATTCTGCAGGTCAGTAAGATTACAGCAGTAGCTCATTTTGTAGTTTTAGTTGTGTGTTGTAATATTTTTTTTAAAAATAAACTATTTTGACCCAAATAACTTTTTTATATACTGTATGTCTATAAAACAGTGTGCGGGCTAATTTTTGCGGGGCAATCTGTAGTTCTTATTGGGCTGTGTATGACTTTTTTTGATCACTGCCCCAGCAACCGAATGGCTCCCTCAATCTCAGGGGAGCTCAGGGGAGCCGTTTGATCCTGGGAAAAGACCACTCAGATGTCATGGTCACAGTTGACCAGCCATCGCCAATCATGGACTCTGGCACTGGTAAAACAGCACGCACCCAACGGCTGCGGCGCTCACTCAGCTGCTGAGCAGGGGCCATATTTAAGGAACTGGCATTGGGCACACATGTATGCCCAATGTTGTGAATGGTTAAATAAGCTGATTACCAACAAAAAACATTAACTTATGCCCCCCACCCCCAGGCCTTGTTTAAGTCTCTGTACCAATGGTATGTCAACACCATTGCACTGTTTGTTGGAGAGCTGTTTACCATCCTTGTAGTCACTGAGTTGTGGAGTCCAGTGATGGCCAATGAGTCTACCTGTTTTCACTATGACAATATGTCAGTGATGTCTGCTATATGTACCTCCTTCAGTCATTATATTGTTGTGACACCTGGTCCCACTGTGCTTGTGTTACAATGTTTTGTTCAGGACAATGCCTGTTCCAAGCATCGTCAAGAACATTACTGACTTGAGTTCTAATGGTTGGTGCCAGAGTTGGATCTGGTCCCATTTCTAGAGCAGAAATGATGACTCAGGCGCCCTTTCGCATATGTGAAGACAATTATTTCATTTGGAGGATTTGTGAAAATCAGAGTGATGTTTGGATGGATGGTATGTATTGTTTTGTCTCTTTACTGTTAAAGGGTCAGGCTTTGGTGTCTGTGGTAAACAGGTCATTGGCTATTTTGCCTTTTTTTGTTCCAGCTGGTTGGGGAATTGACATGATATGAGTTTGTTGTGAGACAGGGATTTTGTTGAAGCATAAACCTAGGCTTGTTTCTTTTCAGACGTTGAAAGGGCTGTTCTCTCAAATGTTTTTTGTGTATCCTAATTGTTTCAGTTGGCCTTTTCTTTGTTTTTGTTTTTTTTATGAGGTTTTCAGGTTGGGGGAATTAGTTAAAGGAGCATAGTGCAATGGGTTCGCAGTTTAAAGATGTTGCTGTGCAGGAAGGTGTGTAGCATGTTTCCTGATCATCCTTGGCAGCATACAATAAAAGGGTTAATTGCCCGAGGTACAATCAAATAGACACACATTATTAAGCAGTAATTGATTCTTAATCAGTAGGCTATATAGCCCCACAAACTACACCAGAGCCTTTGTATTTTTTCTCTAGGTACGACAATATCTACAGCCTGCTGCCTCACAGATCCCCCTTTCCAGGTGGTATACAGGGTTTTCCCTGTCCCTTAACTTGAAGGTGAAATGAGTGCATCATCCTCATGGTACATATGTACACAGCCTAATTTCACAGGATAATAAACCAGCATACCTGCCTCCTGGCATGACAACATAGAGATTGGCTATCGTGGGAGTGCATAGGGCAGGGGGGAGTCTGTACATGTTACCCAGTGAGCACATACCGGAAGTACTTGAATTTAACGTCCGTTTTTTTTTGTAATTGAGGACGTGCTATGCCAGAACCCTGCACCCACTGCATACTGCAGTAAGGAAGGTGGCTGGTATGGGTAACAGGGGACTGATTTTGAAGAAATTTGCTTGTTTTCCTGCTGCTCTACCATGGAATATTACTAATAGTAATATATGGGACTAATTTCCATGTGTTTAGCGACCCATATGGAGTTTCTATAATCTATATGGGAAGCAGGCTGGATAATATGATTAGTAGCAGTCCCATGTTGGTGATTCTCAGTTTGCTGGTTGAAACCCACATATAACATACAGCGCTTGGACTGTTTGTACAATTATTTTACTTTGCCCCAATGGCACATATGCATATGCCAAAGATTTTACACATATAACAGTTTATGCTGTCTGTGGCATTAGGTGGACCTTGTACTGGGTTTTTCTTGATCTGCCATGTGCTCTGTTAGTAATGACTCTGTTTTTGT
The DNA here is from genome assembly GCA_033119425.1 of Bufotes viridis. Classification (NCBI taxonomy): domain Eukaryota; kingdom Metazoa; phylum Chordata; class Amphibia; order Anura; family Bufonidae; genus Bufotes; species Bufotes viridis. Next base: position 405,837,080 of record CM065591.1, on the reverse strand, counting down.
GCCTAACTAACAGATTTCTGCCCCACAAAATGAAAGCCGCAAAAGGAAAAGAAAGTCTAAGCATTGTGTGTAAAAAATACCAGCAGCCTATCCCTGATGACTTGTCTTCTGTGTGCATAGACTGTTTATCTCCTGAGCAATCTATTCAGTTGCACAATGAGGATTTTATCTCATGGTTTAAAAGTCAGAGTTCCGCTGCATTGGATGAGGATGAGGAAAAGTCAACGAGGGCAGATATATCCCTCCTCACATAAATACTTCTTCCAAAGATAAGGATTCCTTATCAGATGGTGAGATATCCTCAGACTCCTCTTCTGGTGATTCTGAAGAAAGTTTTCTGTTCCATAAGAAAATGACTTACAGTACTTAAGCTGTCAAGGAGACAATCAAGAGATGTGTCAAGGAAAGCTTAGGCAGTCAGGCTGTTCTATTTCCCTAAAACAAAATCAAACGTGTTTCTAGGTCATTCCCTGTTGAATGAATGGATCAGACATGATTTGGGCAAGCCAAACAGGTGCAGGTTCAGGACTCAGCTCTGTCTATAAGCCAGACAAGAAGTTTGCTGAGGAATGGCTCTTAGTACCTAAAGTGGACTTAGAGCCAGCTCGTCTGTCCAAAAATGCAGTATTTCCATCTGAAGAAACATTATTGCTTAATTGATAGAAAGGGAGAGTCATTATTTAAATAAAGCCTATGCCTCTTCTTCAGCAGCTTGCGTGTTGTGGCCTATCATCAATTCTAGTACCCAGATCTTTGCGCATCTGGTTGTTACAACTGACCTATGACATAGAAGAAGGGGTATCCAGAGAGAAAATTCTGCAAAATATAACAATACTGAAAGCGGCATCTGAATTCCTCTGTGACTCTCCACTAGACATGGTGAAGTCCTCGTCTAATGCTGTGGCACATACTCATGCCGTCAGAAGTGCCTTATGGAATAAACAATGGCCTGCAGATATGTTGTCAAAATATCACTTTCGTAATCTTCCCTTCCAGCCAAAGTCTTTGTTTGAGCCGCCAATGGAGAACATTTTGGAGTCACTGAATGACGGTGAAGGGGCTAAGTTCCTGGAACTCAGAAAGAGATGCGCTTTTTAGATCCTTTCGCTCACAAAGAAAGAAATCGTCCAGGTTTAGGAATAGGCAACAGTTCAGACAAGGAAGGTTTCATACAGAGCAGGAAGAGTCTGACTATAAAAAGAAGACTGGCCAAAAAACATCAGGCCTATGATGCCAGGCCCCTAGTACAGGTCGGCACTAGACTAAGAAATTTCTCTCCCATACGGTCTCTTACCTCTACAGATTTATGGGCCACCTCTACTATTTAAAAAGGCTATGCCCTGGAGTTTATACAAATGCCTACAGATGAATTCTGTCTCAACCAAGACAAAATGCAGGTCATTCTTCAGCTTCTGCAAGAGTTTGTTCAGAAAGCAGCACTGGAAGCAGTTCACCTCAAGGAAGAAGGCATGTGCCCTTCCTTCCCAGCCACAAGAAGTATCCAAGAGTGGCAGTACAGGCTCCACAAGGGATCTTCCATTTCCAGTTCACATGCTTTCCATTGGGGATATCCTCAGCCCTGAGAGTACCCACAAGATCTTTGTGGTACTAAAAACAGCCCTCAGACTGATGGGCATTTTGTGCATACCATATTTAGACAATTGGTTAATAATGCTGACTTTGAGTCAACAATTAATCTCATACCTTCAATCCACAATTCAGTTACTCCAATCTCATGGTTTTCTCATAAAGCAAGAAAAATCCTGCCTGTCTCCATGTCAACAAATAAAGTATCTGGGTTCCATCACAAACTCTCAGGACATGATGCTCAAACTAATGCGAGACAGAGTGACAGCAATCCATAGAGGGATCCAACTTCTTTACAACTCCAAAGTTTTAGTCCGGCAAGCAGTGAGAATATTTGTTAACCTCCTCCATAGGTGCCATACCCTGGGGAAGGCTCACATCAGGTGTCTTAGGACAATATTCTATCCAGCTGGAACAAGAACAACACATGTTTGGAAATCCATGTTTCAAAATCCTAGTATAGTCCAACAATCTACCGACAGTGTTTTATGTGAATAAGCAGGGTAGTACAAGAAGTCTCAGCCTATCCAAAGAATGCAGTCTCCTGATGGACTGGGCAGAAAAGCATATCGGCAGTGTACATAAAAGATGCCTTGAATCTATCTGCAAATTTCCTTATCTGCACTCCTTTACATCCAAAGAGTGGAGCCTCAAACAGTAAATTTTACCCAAATTGTGGATAAAATGGGGAAGCCATGACTAGTCACCATGGCAACAGACCAGAACAAGAAAGTCAATCACTTTTGCTCCAATTATCATTCTAGTCAAGCCCTGGCAAATCAATCAGCTGGAGCAAGGGGCATATTATATATATATATATATATATATATATATATATATATATACAAGTGGACAAAATTGTTGGTGCCCTTCCGTTAAAGAAAGAAAAACCCATAATGGTGGTCACAGAAATAACTTGAAACTAGTAAAAGTAATAATAAATGCAAATTTACTAAAAAATCAGCTAATGAAAATCAGACATTTCTTTTGAATTGTGGTTCTAAAGAATAATTTTAAAAACAAACTAATTAAGCTGGCCTAGACAAAAATGATGATACCCTTAACTTAATATTTTATTGAACAACCTTTTGAGGCAATCACTGCAATCAAGCAAGTTTTGTAAATCTCAATGAGACTTCTGCAGCTGTCCACAGGTAGTGTAGCCCACTTCTCGTGAGCAAACTGTTCCAGCTGTTTCAGGCTTGAAGGGTGTCTTCTCCAGACTGCACGTTTTAGCTCCTTCCACAGATGTTCAATAGGATTTAGATTAAGGATCATAGAAGACCACTTTACTATAATCCAATGCTTTGCTCTTAGCCATTCTTAGATGTTTTTAGCTATGTGTTTTAGGTCATTATCCTGTTGGAGGACCCATGATCTGCGACTGAGACCAAGCTTTCTGACACTGGACAGCACAGTTTGCTCCAGAATGCTCACGAGGAGTGGGTCAAAATACCTGTGGACAGGTGCATAAGTCTCATTGAGAGTTACAGAAATTGCTTGATTACAGTGATTTCCTCAACAAAATATTACGTTAGGGTACTATAATTTTTGTCCTAACCAGTTTTATTAGTTTTGTGTTTTTTTTAACTATTCTGTTGAACCACAATTCAAAAGCAATGTCTGACTTTCAGCAAATATTTATTTATTATTACTTTTGCTATTTTCAAGTTTTAGTAGGTTTTTCTTTCTTTAATGGAAGGGTACCAATAATTTTGTCCACATGTGTATGTATTTCCCCCAATTCCGTTAATTCCGAGCTCAGGAAAATATTGGAAGATTGAGCAGAAGCAATCGCAGTTTTTCCCTTTTGGTCTTGGAAGACCATGGTTTTCCCTAGCCTTGTCCCTCTTTAAGGGGAGAATATGGAAGCTTCCTCTATGTCCAGATCTGTTGTCCCAGAAGAGGTTTCTACATCCCAAACCCAACAGTTTACAGTTTACATCAAACGGTCTGGAGGTTAAGCAGGACTCCTGATTTCATTTGGATTCTCTTCAGAAGTAGTGAACACTATTGTAGCTACATGCAAACCAACAACAATAAAAATTTACAATAGAGTCTGGTCAATTTTCAAATCATGGTTTTATCAAAATGGTAGCCCCCTGGAAGATTTAAAGTCCATTCTTTAATTCCTGCAAGAAGGATTTAATAAAGTCATAAAGATCAATACATTGAAAGTACAGTTAACAGCCATAAATGTGAAACTTCAAGGAAGATTTGCAAATAATCAACTAACACAAACTTTTTTCAAAGCAACAAAAAATCTCAGACCACCAGTATTCCTTCTATCCAAGGAACCATTTAAAGATTCATTGAGATGGCCACAATTAAGTATGTTTCTGTGAGGGCATATTTTTGGTAGCAATTACACCAGCAAGGCACATCAGCTATCTTCAAGCCCATTCTTCCAAAAAGCCTTACTTCAGGGATTTAGGGGACAATCTGGTCCTTAGTAAAATGCTGGGATTCCTTCCCAAAGTACCTTGAGTCTCTAATATTAATCAAGAAATAGTCCATCCAGTGCTATGAGGGGTGTATCTATCACAAGTCCAACAAGGCATTTGCCTAGGGCGGCACTTGCCAATGGGGCGGCAAAATGCCTTGTTTGCTTAGTGATAGTTATAGTTACCACGACTTTCTAACATTTGAAATTATATTCTAACCCCCAGCCAGGCGTTCCCATGGTGACTGGGATGCTTACCTGGGGGTTAGAATATACCATCGGATCTGAGTTTTCATGATCTCAGTCAGATCGTAAAAACTCAAATCCGATGGTATATTCTAACCCCCAGGCGTTCCCACGGTGACGGGGACGCTTGCCTGGGGCTTAGAATATACAGGGCCCCGCCGCTCAGAGCATTATATATTTATTAACTGTAATCTGTAACTTTAACTTTAAATGAGCGCTGGCTTATCTCTTTACTAGGGTATCTTACTCTCAGGTCTCAGCTCTGGTAACAGGCAGCAGTGCAGGCAGCGCTCACTCACTGACGTCACACTCCTGCACAGCCTGACGTCAGTGAGTAAGCACCGCCCGCACTGCTGCCTGTTACCGGAGCTGAGACCTGAGAGTAAAATACCCTAGTAAAGAGATAAGCCAACGCTCATTTAAAGTTAAAGTTACAGATTACAGTTAATAAATGTATAATCCTCTGAGCGTCGGGGAGGGGGGTCTTTAGATGGCACGGTCATGGGAGGGGGATCTGTGGATCGCACTGTCAAGGGTGGGGGATCTGTGAATGGCACTGTTATGGGGGTGGGGATCTGTGGATGGCATTGTTATGGGGGGATCTGTGGATGACACTGTCATGGGGGGATCTGTGGATGGCGCTGTCATGGGTGGGGGATCTGTGGATGGCACTGTTATGGGGGGGATCTGTGGAGGACACTGTCATGGGGGGGTGATCTGTGGATGGCACTGTCATGGGTGGGGGATCTGTGGATGCCACTGTTATGGGGGGGATCTGTGGATGACACTGTCATGGGGAGGGGGATCTGTGGATGGCACTGTTTAGGGGTGATTTGTGGATGGCACTGTTATGGGGAGAGGGATCTGTGGATGGCACTGTTATGGGGGGGATCTGTGGATGACACTGTCATGGGGGGGATCTGTGGATGGCACTGTCATGGGGGGGGATCTGTGGATGACACTGTCATGGGTGGGGGATCTGTGGACGGCACTGTTTAGGGGGGATCTGTGGATGGCACTGTTATGGGGGGGTCTGTGGATGACACTGTCATGGGGAGGATCTGTGGATGACACTGTCATGGGGAGGGGGATCTGTGGATGGCACTGTTTAGAGGGGATCTGTGGATGGCACTGTTATGGGGAGGGGGATCTGTGGATCATGGATGACTGATCTTTGTAAAGTGGTTGAATTTACACTTTATGTTATTATATCTAAAGATTCTCTTTAAATAATAGATGCAACATTTGGTGTAAAAAGCACAAAATATTGGCCTTCGTTATTCACTTTTAAATACAGAAAGGAAGATGTGAATGTCACGAGTTGGAGGTCCCGCGAAAAGACCTCCGCGTCGTCAGGCAATAAACATACGGAAATCAGGTACAGACACACAAGAGTTTATTGCACAAACAAAAGCCAAGGAAGGAAGCACAGGCAAAACATGAGCTCTATGTACCCCCCACTGTAACCCCCACTGCGCCACTCTCTAGTAATACTCCAGAGGGGTGTGACTAAGCAACTCCTGGTATTCACTAGGGCCCCAAATGGTAGGGTTAGGCTTTGCAGCAGGAAGTTTCCTGGGTCCACTCCAGAGTGTGAACTAGACAGTGACAACAGGAACGAACGGACAGCAGGTACCAGAAGGTACCGACGGTACATAGGCAAACATAACATAGACCGGGAGATACAAACAAGGCAACTAATAAAACAAGCAGGAGTGCAACGCAAGGAAACAGGAGTGGCAATGACCAGAGGACTTGCTCCACCAGTAGTATACTGCATGGCCTTGCCCATAGCACTCTGCAGCAAAGAAAGCTGCAGGAAGGGCTTGCTGAACAGAGTATCCCCTAAAGCAGAGACAGAGTCCTCCATACGGAGGAACAAATACGAAATGGGCGAGGACAGATACAAAACAAGACAGGCAAGACTAATAAACATAACTGGCAGAACTAATAGCAGAAACACAGGAATAAGGACGACAATGAGCAAGTAGGAGAACCAACAGAACACAAACAGACACGGATCCCATGGGTCAGCAGCATGGGAGACAGAGTACGAACCAGGAGCAGGACAGGACAAACACACACCAGGAGAGATGACCCGGAACTGAGGGAACATCAGCCTTATTTACAGGTTCCATGAGTGCAGCAGAGAGGCCACACCCATGGAGCAGACAGAGAGGATTAACTCCTAATAGGCACACAAGGGAGTTAACCCATACAGAACCACATACAACACACAGGAACGGAACTGCAGCGAGGAGCTGCAGTATGAGCATGGACAGAAGGTCACAGCCAGAGGTAGCGACTGTGACACTGAAGCTCTAACAGGAAAGGGTGGAGCCTAAATAGAAAGGGGTGTGGTTTACAGAGGAAGGGGCTTTAGCCTTGACAGGAAGGGGTGGATCAAATTTATATTGGGGGGTGCCCGAGTTTAGTCTCGCCTAGGGCAGCACAAAACCAAGATACACCACTGCCTACAGTCCGATCCTGAGAATCTGGAACAGGAGAACTGGCATCTCTTGGATGTTAGAAGTTCAGTTTTGTCTTACCTCAGTGCTACCAGTTCCTTCAGAAACCTTGCTTCTCCAATTCCAAGTTCCAAATAATTGAAATAGGGCTTGCAAGGGGGATCAAGCAAGCCACAGAACATTCTTACTCTTTGACAGAGATAGAGTGCCCCTTACATCTCAAAGCACATTCAACAAGATCCACAATCCAAACGTCTTCCTGGGTGGAGTTGGTTAGGCTAGACATCCTAGCAGCTGAAGAGTCAATTTTTGGCAAAAGGGTGATTCAGTTAGCAGCCAGTGCTCCCTCCCTTTGACTACCTCTTAACAGGTCCCTTTCATTGTGTGCTGTCAAGGACAATCTTGGAAATTTTAGTTTCCTGGAGTCTGTAGACAACAAAGCTTCATCCCCCCCCCCCCTCTTTTTGTTTTCTTAATACATTTATTGATACATACACATACAAAGGCTCTGGTGTAGTTTATGGCACTATATAGCCTACTGATTAAGGGTTAATTAATCAATTACTATTTAATAATGTGTCTCTATTCGATAGTACCTAAGGACTTAACAATTTTGTTGTGTGATTCCTACAATAAGAAGAATCCTGGACATAGGTGAGGAAAATAGTTTTTTTTTTTATTATGCAAAGGTTTTTGACACTATCCATTAAGACATGCCATGTATATACTAAGGTCTACTGATAGAAAGTATAGTTTGTGATTCAGATGATTGTATGAGCCTTTGACCAGAGTGTTGTGGTTAAAGATTTATAGGGTGAATGTTCCTGGTGATGTACGCTGAGGTCCATTCCTCAATCCAGTATTACACAACTCAGCTATAAATAATATAGATGATGGGACTTATGGTACTGTTTCAATTTTTTTCTGCTGCATAGGTAGGAACAGAGCTTTGTTAAACCATATTAATTTGCATACAAAACATATCTTAACGACTGAAGATACACAGGTTCGGGCTGGTTTGCTGCATCAGGGCTTCTGCAGCTAATCATATAGAATCCATTATGAATTATCCAATGTAATGTGAGAACATCTGTCAGAAAATTGAAGCTCAACCGAAAGTAGACCATGAAAAAAAGAAATAGAGGTCTGAATAGCCAAGTCAAAGCTCAGAGCAAATACTTTGAAGATTCTGCGGTGTGTGCTGTGTATGCACGAAACTAGTTATTTAACAAAAAACGTTTTCCATGGAGGAGCAGGAATGATTTTACATATAGTTATAAGGAATGTCAGCTAAAGGGTGTCACAGAGTGAAATGCCATTAGAGAAGGGAAGGGAAAAAAAAGTTTACCTGTGAAATGTGATATAGTTTTTTTCGTATTATTCAGTTGACCAGAAACATGACATTAGTCAGTTATATCCATCCGTATGATCTATTGTTTAAATAGGCTGGATCAGGAATACAGTGTGCACATATCCTTAGGTCCTTTTCATATAGACAACGATCATGGATGGGTTCTTAATAGAGTTGATTTTTTTTGGTCAGACATCTGATTAACATTGGGGATCTGATCTGAGGTCTGACTGAGAGTCCTATTAACATTGGGGGTCTAATCTGATTTCTGATTGAGGGGGGTCTTATTAACATTGGTCTGAGGTCTGTTTGGGGGTTTGATTAACACTGGGTCTGAGATGAGGTCTAATTAAAATTGGTCGTTTGAGCTGAGTTCTGATTAAGATTTAGGGTTTGATTGGGGGTCTGATTAACATTCATGTGGTCTGATCTGAGGTATGATAAAAATATTTTTTTCTAATTTTCCTCCTCTACAACCTAGATGAGTCTTATGGGCAGGTGCATCTTATAGGGAAAAATACAGTATCTTAAATAAATTTTGCAACAGCTTTTTGGGAAAATGTGCAACTATGATGTTTAAAAAATCAGCAGTCAGTACATATGATTTTTTAAAGGAAATGTGTCACCAGTTTTATGCTGCTAGGTTCTAACAGCTCCAGCACATTGCCAAACGAGTCCCCATATTCATGAGCTCAAGGCTCTCCCCGCCCACCTACCTCTGATTGACAGTTCTTTTCCATATGAATTAGCAGCAGGCGGGGAAGGCCAGAATACCATGAATATGGGGATTCGTTCAGCATGCGCTGGAGCTGTTTAGCACAAGATTTTAGCAAAAAGTCTGAGTCGATTAAAGGGGTTCTCCGGGATTTAAGAAAATTAAAATACTTAAATATTACTTTATAATAAATATATTTCTAAATACCCTTCATTATATATTATAGCTCATTTTGCCGGTGGAGCAATCATCAGGGGAAACAAATAGGCCGCTGTCCTGCCAGTACATACAGAACCTGTCCTAATCACACAGGAGGACAAATTACTTCACAACACTGAGGTAAAGAACTGCCTCATCCTCCTCTCTGCTTGTCTGGGATTATGATCCTGGATACAGCTGATAAGAACTTTAGCTAAAACTCTGGGGAATTTAGTTCAGAGGAGAAATGAAGTACATAGAGGACGGACAGGACAGGCTGCGGTGATGTGGGACTGTGGTAATGGAGACTGCATACAAGTGCTGCTGCTCATTATCCACATCACCCCCACCCTCCTCTCTGTACTTAATGTCTCCTCATCATTTCCATTCCCGCAGAGAAGAGGATGAGGCAGCTCTTCAGCTCAGTGTTGTAAAAGTGTGATTAGGACAGGTTCTGTGTGTACTAACAGGACAGTGGCCATTTTATTTCTCCTAGTCATTGCTCCGTAGACAAAACTAATCACTTTAACTAATGAAAGGTATTTGGGAATATATTTATTATAAAGTAACATTTAAGTATTTTCATTTTCTTTATTCTAGGAGAACCCCTTTAAACAAAGTCACCCATTATTTTGCTAAGGGAATCTGTCACTAGTTTATTTTGCCCTTAGTTAGGACACCATAAAACTGGTGAAAGATCCCTTTAAGATAAAAATTGGGCTGGTAGCTGACTCGTACACATTAGAAAAAAAGAAGTACAGGATTGACAATGGCTGACTAATGCACAGTACACTAAATGATGCTTCCCTGTCCTTCTCTATTTCAATTAGTTAAATGAATATCTCCAAATCCAAAGGATGATATCCACTATCTGTATGATCATTACCATGCCAGAGTGGCAGCCTGTATAGCAGCAAGGGGAGATACAGTCCAGTATTAATGTGACCCTACCTCAACATATACCCTGCTGTATAACCCAAAATAAATGGCGCACCACCTTGCCTGTGTGATCATTGGCCAAGCAGCACTAGCAGTTTGTACTGTCATTTTCAGCTCAGTTGTACTACATTTTCCAGGTATTGATGGTGTATTCCAAAGAGCAGTGAAATGACTCTTTTAATACAAAAAGAAGCAAATCATGTCTCCAAAGCGCAGTGAAATCTTTTGATTCTAGTGGGCAGTAGGGAAAAGATAATAATAATGAACGTTATCGTGATGTCACCAGCTCCTAGTAGCCATGGAAACAGTCAGTTTATTACCCAATGATAAGTATTCATGCAAAAACAGACGAAAGTTAAACACACATCCTCGTTGGGCTAAGGAAATCTAGAACCATAGGACATCCTATACAATCATTGCATATACAATACCATATAAAGTATACGTAAATGTAAATCAATATACATCAAGCAATACCAATTCCAGTGGTGGATGTCATTTGCACTGAGCATACCTAGATGGGTCAGTTATTACCATTTTGTGATGACCTGGTATTGTTGTTATATTGTAAAAAGGCACATATGCTACACCAGTATGAATCATGGAAATAAACTTAAAGGCTATATACACATGTCACTTTGTATACATGTTACTCATTTATAGCTAAAAATATTTATAAAAAATATTCACCTGCTCTGTCAGAAACGGTTAATTGTTTTTCTAGCTGTGTGACTGGAACTTTCACTTTGTGCCGGTCATCTAAAAAACCTTATCTCTAAACTACTAAGAGGTAATAGATAGGTATGAGCGAACCCGAACTAGATAGTTCGGGTTCATTACGAATTTTGGGGTGTTCGGGACACGGACCCGAACATTTTCGAAAAAGTTCGGGTTCGGGTCCGTTGTTTGGCGATTTCTTCCTGCTTTCTGAAGGGCTGCACAGCACCCAATCAGCTAGCGTTTTACTTCTTGCCCTAAGAAGCCATAACAGCCATGCCTACTAATGGCATGGCTGTGATTGGCCAAGTGCAGCATGTGACCCAGCCTCTATTTAAGCTGGAGTCACGTAGCGCCGCACGTCACACTGCTCTGATTAGTGTAGGGAGAGGACGCAGCTTCTGTGAGGGCGAGATTAGGCAGGGAAAAGTCAGCAAAAACACCTAATGAAGTGATCGATCTACAGCTGTGAATCATTCAACTTCTGATAGTTAATTGCTCACTGGTTTTTAAGCTGCACAGAGCGTTTTTCTGTCACTTTGATCGGCGCCCATTTTGTGTCTTGTGGTGCACCAGCACAAGCTGCCACAAAGTCCATCAATCCATCAATACTAGTTTTTTTTTTTTTTTTTTGCTATATCCTACATCAGGGGCTTCGCCGTGATTATTGTCAACCCTAGAAACTCAGGACAGAAATTTCTATATTTTATTAAGGGGTTAAATTCAATTGCCAAAATAGCAATCCCCTAAATCTGGTGTTCCAGCTGTGGCTAGCAAAGTGTAATACTGTCTGCTGTTTGGCAAAGGATAGATTTTTTTCTGTGGTGACATTCAATTGCCAAAATAGCAATCCCCTAAATCTGGTGTCCCAGAGGTGGCTGGCAAAGTTTAACAGTGTAGGATATATTTTGTTCTGGGGTGAAAATCGATAGCCAAAATAGAAATACCGTAAATCTGGTGTTCCAGCTGTGGGTGAAATGTAATTGCCAAAATAGTAATACCCAGAATCTGGTGTTCCAGCTGTGACTGGACAATTTCCCTAGTGTCCGTCAAAGGATATATTATTTTCTGGGGTGAATGTCAGTAGCAAAAATAGAAATACAGTGAATCTGGTGTTCCAGCTGTTGCAGGCCTAGTTTAAATCTGTCCGTAACAGGGTATATTATTTTCTGGGGTGAAATTTAAATGCCAAAATAGCAATACCCTGAATCTGGTGTTCCAGCTGTGACTGGACAATTTCCCTAGTGTCCGTCAAAGGATATATTATTTTCTGGGGTAAAATACAGTTGCAAAAATAGAAATACAGTAAATCTGGTGTTCCAGCTGTGGCTGGACAAGTTTAATAGTGTCCGGCAAAGGATATATTTTTTTCTGGGGTGAAATTCAATTGCCAAAATAGCGATACCATAAATCAGTGGTTTCAGTTGTGGCTGGCCAAGTTTAATAGTGTCCGTCACAGGATAGATTTTGTTCTGGGATGAAATTTAATTGCCAAAATAGCAATACCCTGAATCTGATGTTCCAGCTGTTGCAGGCCTAGTTTAAATCTGTCCTTAAAAGGGTATATTTTTTTTCTGGGGTGAAACTTAATTTGCCAAAATAGCAATACCCTGAATCTGGTGTTCCAGCTGTGACTGGACAATTTCCCTAGTGTCCGTCAAAGGATATATTATTTTGTGGGGTGAAATACAGTTGCAAAAATAGAAATACAGTAAATCTGGTGTTCCAGCTGTGGCTGGAAAAGTTTAATAGTGTCTGGCAAAGGATATATTTTTTCTGGGGTGAAATTCAATTGCCAAAATAGCAATACCATAAATCAATGGTTTCAGCTGTGGCTGGCCAAGTTTAATAGTGTCTGTCAAAGGATAGATTTTGTTCTGTGGTGAAATACAGTTGCAAAAATATAAATACAGTAAATCTGGTGTTTCAGCTGTGACTGGATAATTTTCATAGTGTCCGTCAAAGGATAGATTTTGTTCTGGGGTGAAGTACAGTTGCAAAAAGATAAATACAGTAAATCTGGTGTTCCAGCTGTGACTGGACAAGTTTAATAGTGTCCGGCAAAGGATTTTTTTTTTCCTGGGGTGAAATTTAATTGCCAAAATAGCAATACCATGAATCAGTGGTTTCAGCTATGGCTGGCCAAGTTTAATAGTGTCTGGCAAAGGATATATTTTTTTCTGGGGTGAAATTCAATTGCCAAAATAGTAATACCATAAATCTGGTGTCCCAGCAGTGGCTGGCCACGTTTAATAGTGTCCGTCAAAGGATTTATTATTTGCTGCGGTTAAATTCAGTTGCCAAAATAGAAATACAGTGAATCTGGTGTTCCAGCTGTGACTGGACAAGTTTAATAGTATCCGTCAAAGGATATTTTTTTTTTCTGGGGTGAAATTCAATTGCCAAAATAGCAATACCCTGAATCTGGTGTTCCAGCTGTTGCAAGCCTAGTTTAAATCTGTCCGTAAAAGGGTATATTTTTTTTCTGGGGTGAAATTCAATTGCCAAAATAGCAATACCATAAATCAGTGGTTTCAGCTGTGGCTGGCCAAGTTTCATAGTGTTCGTAAAAACATATATTTTGTTCTGGGGTGAAATTCAATTGCCAAAATAGCAATACCCTGAATCTGGTGTTCTAGCTGTTGCAGGCCTAGTTTAAATCTGTCCGTAACAGGGTATATTTTGTTCTGGGGTGAAATTCAATTGCCAAAATAGCAATACCCCGAATCTGGTGGTCCAGCTGTTGCAGGCCTAGTTTAAATCTGTCTGTAACAGGGTATATTTTTTTCTGGGGTGAAATTTAATTGCCAAAATAGCAATACCCTGAATCTGGTGTTCCAGCTTTTGCAGGCCTAGTTTAAATCTCTCCGTAAAAGGGTATATTTTTTTCTAGGGTGAAATTTAATTGCCAAAATAGCAATACCCTGAATCTGGTGTTCCAGCTGTGACTGGACAATTTCCCTAGTGTCCGACAAAGGATATATTATTTTCTGGGGTAAAATACAGTTGCAAAAATAGAAATACAGTAAATCTGGTGTTCCAGCTGTGGCTGGACAAGTTTAATAGTGTACGGAAAAGGATATATTTTTTTCTGGGGGGAAATTCAATTGCCAAAATAGCAATACCATAAATCAGTGGTTTCAGTTGTGGCTGGCCAAGTTTAATAGTGTCCGTCACAGGATAGATTTTGTTCTGGGGTGAAATTTAATTGCCAAAATAGCAATACCCTGAATCTGGTATTCCAGCTGTGACTGGAAAATTTCCCTAGTGTCCGTCAAAGGATATATTAATTTCTGGGGTGAAAGTCAGTAGCAAAAATAGAAATACAGTAAATCTGGTGTTCCAGCTGTGGCAGGCCTAGTTTAAATCTGTCCATAAAAGGGTGTATTTTTTTGCGGGGTGAAATTTAATTGCCAAAATAGCAATACCCTGAATCTGGTGTTCCAGCTTTTGCAGGCCTAGTTTAAATCTCTCCGTAAAAGGGTATATTTTTTTCTAGGGTGAAATTTAATTGCCAAAATAGCAATACCCTGAATCTGGTGTTCCAGCTGTGACTGAACAATTTCCCTAGTGTCCGTCAAAGGATATATTATTTTCTGGGTTGAAAGTCAGTAGCAAAAGTAGAAATACAGTAAATCTGGTGTTTCAGCTGTTGCAGGCCTAGTTTAAATCTGTCCGTAAAACGGTATATTTTTTTCTGGAGTGAAATTTAATTGCCAAAATAGCAATACCCTGAATCTGATGTTCCAGCTGTTGCAGGCCTAGTTTAAATCTGTCCGTAAAAGGGTATATTTTTTTCTGGGGTGAAATTTTATAGCCAAAATAGCAATACCCTGAATCTGGTGTTCCAGATTTTGCAGGCCTAGTTTAAATCTGTCCTTAAAAGGGTATATTTTTTTTCTGGGGTGAAACTTAATTTGCCAAAATAGCAATACCCTGAATCTGGTGTTCCAGCTGTGACTGGACAATTTCCCTAGTGTCCGTCAAAGGATATATTATTTTGTGGGGTGAAATACAGTTGCAAAAATAGAAATACAGTAAATCTGGTGTTCCAGCTGTGGCTGGAAAAGTTTAATAGTGTCTGGCAAAGGATATATTTTTTCTGGGGTGAAATTCAATTGCCAAAATAGCAATACCATAAATCAATGGTTTCAGCTGTGGCTGGCCAAGTTTAATAGTGTCTGGCAAAGGATATATTTTTTCTGGGGTGAAATTCAATTGCCAAAATAGTAATACCATAAATCTGGTGTCCCAGCAGTGGCTGGCCACGTTTAATAGTGTCCGTCAAAGGATTTATTATTTGCTGCGGTTAAATTCAGTTGCCAAAATAGAAATACAGTGAATCTGGTGTTCCAGCTGTGACTGGACAAGTTTAATAGTATCCGTCAAAGGATATTTTTTTCTGGGGTGAAATTCAATTGCCAAAATAGCAATACCCTGAATCTGGTGTTCCAGCTGTTGCAAGCCTAGTTTAAATCTGTCCGTAAAGGGTATATTTTTTTCTGGGGTGAAATTCAATTGCCAAAATAGCAATACCATAAATCAGTGGTTTCAGCTGTGGCTGGCCAAGTTTCATAGTGTTCGTAAAACATATATTTTGTTCTGGGGTGAAATTCAATTGCCAAAATAGCAATACCCTGAATCTGGTGTTCTAGCTGTTGCAGGCCTAGTTTAAATCTGTCCGTAACAGGGTATATTTTGTTCTGGGGTGAAATTCAATTGCCAAAATAGCAATACCCTGAATCTGGTGGTCCAGCTGTTGCAGGCCTAGTTTAAATCTGTCTGTAACAGGGTATATTATTTTCTGGGGTGAAATTTTAGTTGCCAAAATAGCAATACCCTGAATCTGGTGTTCCAGCTTTTGCAGGCCTAGTTTAAATCTCTCCGTAACAGGGTATATTTTTTCTAGGGTGAAATTTAATTGCCAAAATAGCAATACCCTAAATCTGGTGTTCCAGCTGTGACTGGACAATTTCCTAGTGTCCGACAAAGGATATATTATTTTCTGGGGTAAAATACAGTTGCAAAAATAGAAATACAGTAAATCTGGTGTTCCAGCTGTGGCTGGACAAGTTTAATAGTGTACGGAAAAGGATATATTTTTTCTGGGGGAAATTCAATTGCCAAAATAGCAATACCATAAATCAGTGGTTTCAGTTGTGGCTGGCCAAGTTTAATAGTGTCCGTCACAGGATAGATTTTGTTCTGGGGTGAAATTTAATTGCCAAAATAGCAATACCCTGAATCTGGTATTCCAGCTGTGACTGGAAAATTTCCCTAGTGTCCGTCAAAGGATATATTAATTTCTGGGGTGAAAGTCAGTAGCAAAAATAGAAATACAGTAAATCTGGTGTTCCAGCTGTGGCAGGCCTAGTTTAAATCTGTCCATAAAAGGGTGTATTTTTTTGCGGGGTGAAACTTAATTACCAAAATAGCAATACCCTGAATCTGGTGTTCCAGCTGTGACTGAACAATTTCCCTAGTGTCCGTCAAAGGATATATTATTTTCTGGGTTGAAATACAGTTGCAAAAATAGAAATACAGTAAATCTAGTGTTTCAGCTGTGGCTGGACAAGTTTAATAGTGTCCGGCAAAGGATATATTTTGTCTGGGGTGAAATTCAATTGCCAAAATAGCAATACCATAAATCAGTGGTTTCCGCTGTGGCTGGCCAAGTTTCATAGTGTCCTGCAAAGGATAGATTTTGTTCTGTGGTGAAATACAGTTGCAAAAATATAAATAAAGCAAATCTGGTGTTCCAGCTGTGACTGGGTAATTTTCATAGTGTCCGTCAAAGGGTAGATTTTGTTCTGGGGTGAAATACAGTTGCAAAAATATAAATACAGTAAATCTGGTGTTCCAGCTGTGACTGGACAAGTTTAATAGTGTCCAGCAAAGGATATTTTTTTTCTGGGGTGAAATTCAATTGTCAAAATAGCATTACCATAAATCAGTGGTTTCAGGTATGGCTGGCCAAGTTTAATAGTGTCCGGCAAAGGATATTTTTTTTTCTGGGGTGAAATTCAATTGCCAAAATAGCAATACCGTAAATCTGGTGTCCCAGCAGTGGCTGGCTAAGTTTAATAGTGTCCGTCAAAGGATTTATTATTTTCTGCGGTAAAATTCAGTTGCCAAAATAGAAATAGAGTGAATCTGGTGTTCCAACTGTGACTGGACAAGTTTAATAGTATCCGTTAAAGGATAGATTTTGTTCTGGGGTGAAATTCACTTGCCAATATAGCAATAACCTGAATCTGGTGTTCCAGCTGTTGCAGGCCAAGTGTTAATCTGTCCGTAAAAGGGTATATTACACTCAGCGTGCATCTCCAAGTATATTTCTTTCCGTAAAAGGGTATATTACAAAAAGTGTTACATTACAATTGCTGAAAGCATAATCCTGTAAATCTGCACGCACTATTGTGCATCTCATAGTGTATTTCTGTCCGTAAAAGGGTATATTACACTCAAGGCGTATATACAAGTGCTGAGAGGGTCATCCTCAATAACTTCACACGCTACCGTGCATCTCTAAGTGTATTTCTGTCCGTTAAAGGGTATATTACACAAAGTGTTAAAATACAATTGCTGAAGGCATAATCCTACATATTTTTTCGTACTCTACTGTGCATCTCCAAGTGTAAATCTGTCCATAAAAGGATACCTTTCATCCAGGGCCTAAATACTAGGCCTACAATTGATATTCCCCTAAATCAGTGGTTACTGCTGTGCCTGGATTAGTGTAACACGGTACATAAATAAATAGGCAGATAGATAGGTGCCTGTAAAAAAAGGCCTGAATTTGAAATCAATACATTTGGCCAAATATATTTTTTCTTATTGTGGTGCTTGGTGAACGGTAACAATGAGGAAAACATCTAGTAAGGGACGCGGACGCGGTCGTGGTGGTGTTAGTGGACCCTCTGGTGCTGGGCGAGGACTTGGCAATTCTGTCACAGCCACACGTCCTAGTGAACCAACTACTTCAGGTTCCAGTACCCGCCAGAATTTACAGCGATATTTGGTGGGGCCCAATGCCGTTCTAAGGATGGTAAGGCCTGAGCAGGTACAGGCACTAGTCAATTGGGTGGCCGACAGTGGATCCAGCATGTTCACAACATTATCTCCCACCCAGTCTTCTGCAGAAAGCGCACAGGTGGCACCTGTAAACCAAGCCCATCAGTCTGTCACATCACCCCCATGCATATCAGGGAAACTGTCTGAGCCTCAAGTTATGCAGCAGTCTCTTATGCTGTTTGAAGACTCTGCTGTCAGGGTTTCCCAAGGGAATCCACCTAGCCCTTCCCCAGTGGTGGAAGACTTTGAATGCACTGATGCACAACCACTTATGTTTTCTGATGATGAGGACATGGGAATACCACCTCATCGGAGTCCGCACGTCTCTGATGATGACGAAACACAGGTGCCAACTGCTGCGTCTTTTTGCAGTGTGCAGACCGAACAGGAGGTCAGGGAGGAAGACTGTGTGGAAGACAATGAGGTCCTAGACCCTAGACCATGGAATAAAGGTCGTGCCACTGACTTTCATAGTTCAGAGTAAGAGGCAGTGGTGAGACTCGAGCCAACAGCGTAGCAAAAGAGGGAGCAGGGGGCAAAAGCAGAACAGCCGCCGCCAAGAGAGTTTGCCTTCTACTGGCCACTGCCACCAGGGACCGAGCACCCCAAAAGCAGCTTCAAGGAGTTCCCTGGCATAGCACTTCTTTAAACAATGTGCTGATGACAAGACCCGAGTGGTTTTCACGCTATGCCATCAGAGCCTGAAGCGAGGCATTAACGTTCTGAACCTTAGCACAACCTGCATGACCAGGCATCTACATGCAAAGCATGAACTGCAGTGGAGTAAACACCTTAAAAACAAGGAACTCACTCAGGCTCCCCCTGCTCCCTCTTCTGCTGCTGACTTGGCCTCTTCCTCCGCTTCAGGAGGAATGTTGGCACCTGCCGCCCACCAAACAGAGGATGTGCCACCAACACCACCACCTGTGTGACCAAACATCCCCACCATGTCACACAGCAGCGTTCAGCTCTCCATCTCACAAACCTTGGAGAGAAAGCGTAAATTCCCACCTAGTGACCCTCGAGCCCTGGGCCTGAATGCCAGCATTTCTAAATTACTGGCCTTTGAAATGCTGTCATTCAGGCTGGTGGACACAGACAGCTTCAAACAGCTGATGGCCATGGATGTCCCCCAGTATGTGGTTCCCAGCCGCCACTACTTCTCCAAGACAGCCGTGCCTTCCCTGCACATGCAAGTGTCCGATAAAATCAAGTGTGCAGTGCGCAACGCCATTTGTGGCAAGGTCCACCTGACCACAGATACGTGGACCAGTAAGCACGGCCAGGGACGCTATATCTCCCTAACTGAACACTGGGTAAATGTAGTGGCGGCTGGGCCCCAAGCGGAGAGTTCCTTGGCGCACGTCCTTCCGCCGCCAAGGATCACAGGGAATCATTCTTTGCCTCCTGTAGCCTCCTCCTCCTACTCGGCTTCCTCCTCCTCTGCTTCCACCTGCTCATCCAGTCAGCCACACACCTTCACCACCAACTTCAGCACAGCCTGGGGTAAACATCAGCAGGCCATTCTGAAACTCATATGTTTGGGGGACAGGCCCCACACCGTGCAGGAGTTGTGGCGGGGTATTGAACAACAGACCGACCAGTGGTTGCTGCCGGTGGGCCTCAAACTCGGCCTGGTGGTGTGCGATAATGGGCAAAATCTCGTTGCAGCTCTGGGACTAGCCTGTTTGACGCACATCCCTTGCCTGGCGCATGTGCTGAATTTGGTGGTGCAGAAGTTTATTCACAACTACCCCGACATGTCAGAGCTGCTGCATAAAGTGCAGGCCGTCTGTGCGCGCTTCGGGCGTTCACATCCTGCCGCTGCTCGCCTGTCTGCGCTACAGCGTAACTTCGGCCTTCCCGCTCACCGCCTCATATGCGACGTGCCTACTAGGTGGAACTCCACCTTGCACATGCTGGAGAGACTGTGCGAGCAGCAGCAGGCCATAGTGGAGTTTCAGCTGCCGCACGCACGTGTCAGTCACACTGGGGAACAGCACCACTTCACCACCAATTACTGGGCCTCCATGCGAGACCTGTGTGCCCTGTTGCGCTGTTTCGAGTACTCCACCAATATGGCCAGTGGCGATGACGCCTTTATCAGCGTTACAATACCACTTCTATGTCTCCTTGAGAAAACACTTAGGGCGATGATAGAAGAGGAGGTGGCCCAGGAGGAGGAGGAGGATGAGGGGTCATTTTTAGCACTTTCAGGCCAGTCTGTTAGAAGTGCCTCAGAGGGAGATTTTTTGCAACAGCAGAGGCCAGGTACAAATGTGGCCAGCCAGGGACCACTACAGGAGGACGAGGAGGATGAGGATGAAGCAGGTTCACAGCGGGGTGGCACCCAACACAGCTCAGGCCCATCACTAGTGCATGGCTGGGGGGATACGGAGGACGATGACAATATGCCTCTTACAGAGGACAGCTTGTCCTTACCTCTGGGCAGCCTGGCACACATGAGCGACTACATACTGCAGTAACATAGTAACATAGTATATAAGACCGAAAAAAGACATTTGTCCATCCAGTTCAGCCTGTTTCTTACAAGTTGATCCAGAGGAAGGCAAAAAAGCCCTGTGAGGCAGAAGCCAATTTTCCCCACTTAGGGGGAAAAAATTCCTTCCCGACTCCAATCAGGCAATCAGAATAACTCCTTGGATCAACGACCCCTCTCTAGTAGCTGTAGCCTGTAATATTATTACACTCCAGAAATAAATCCAGTCCCCTCTTGAAATCCTTTATTGTACTCACCATCACCACCATCTCAGGCAGAGAGTTCCATAGTCTCATTGCTCTTACAGTGAAGAATCCTTTTCTATGTTTGTGTACAAATCTTCTTTCCTCCAGACGCAGAGGATGTCCCCTCGTCACAGTCACAGTCCTGGGGATAAATAGATGATGGGACAGATCTCTGTACTGACCCCTGATATATTTATACATAGTTATTAGATCTCCCCTCAGTTGTCTTTTTTCTAAAGTGAATAACCCTAATTTTGATAACCTTTCAGGGTACTGTAGATCCCTCATTCCAGTTATTACTTCAGTTGCCCTCCTCTGAACCCTCTCCAGCTCTGCTATGTCTGCCTTGTTCACAGGAGCCCAGAACTGTACACAGTACTCCATGTGTGGTCTGACTAGTGATTTGTAAAGGGGTATAAAGTGGCAGTGCCTGCGCAACGACAGCAGAGTTGCCCACATTTTAACATGTGCAGACTACTGGGTTGCCACCCTGCTGGATCCCCGGTACAAAGACAATGTGCCCACCTTACTTCCTGCACTGGAGCGTGATAGGAAGATGCGCGAGTACTAGCGCACGCTAGTAGACGCACTCCTGAGAGCATTCCCAAATGTCACAGGGGAACAAGTGGAAGCCCAAGGCGAAGGCAGAGGAGGAGCAAGAGGTCGCCAACGCAGATGTGTCACGGCCAACTCTTCTGAGGGCAGGGTTAGCATGGCAGAAATGTGGAAAAGATTTGTCACCACGCCACAGCTAACTGCACCACCACCGTATACGAAACGTGTTAGCAGGAGGCAGCATTTCACTAACATGAAATGTACTGACTGATGGTTCTGCCCCATTCAACTTCTGGGTCTCCAAATTGTCCACAGGGCCAGATCTAGCCTTTTATGCCTTGGAGGTGCTGGCCTGCCCGGCGGCCATCGTTTTGTCTGAACGTGTATTCAGCATGGCAGGGGGCGTCATTACTGACAAACGCAGCCGCCTGTCCACAGCCAACGTGGACAAGCTGACGTTCATAAAAATGAACCAGGCATGGATCCCACAGGACCTGTCCATCCCTTGTGCAGAATAGACATTTATAACTGCCTCCCCCTCAACCATATATTCTTGTACTCCGGGGCACTTCTTTATTGAATCCTCTTTTTCTAATTTTACCATTATATTGCGGTGCAACCAAAAGTTGAATGAACCTCTCCTCCGTCTAGGTGCCAGGGGCCTAATTATCTGAAAGTGGCCTGTTCCAGTGGTGGGAGACATAAAGCCTGATTCTCTGCTATGCGACCTCTGTCCTCTGTCTGGGTGCTGTGGGCTAAATATCTGGAAGTGGCCTTCTCTATTGCTGGGTGACATGAAGCCTGATTCTCTGCTATGCGACCTCTCTCCTCCGTCTGGGTGCCAGGGGCCTAATTATCTAAAAGGTATTTGGAAATATATTTAGAATAAAGTAATATATAATTATTTTCATTTTCTAAATTCCTGGAGAACCCCTTTAAAGTTAGCAAACTCATCAGATATCTATTAATCACTGAGCATGCTGAATTATACAGTATATCCTGGGGTGAGGTAATGCAATGCCGAGTTTATTTCTGTTACTTGAACGTGACCTTGAAATCTTACCTTTCCGAAATGTCAGCCTTATACAATCACGCATCTGTGAGGTGACTTGTTGAATCAGACATTCTCCACTTACAGTTTACACATCAGACACCCAGGAGTTAATCAAGTAGTTTTTAATCCGGAGATTGTATTACAAGATATGCAGGGAATCCAGATGGTAAAATAATTATGCCTCTAATATTCTCCTTGATAAGAAGATGAGATACTACACAGATTCTCCTCAGATTCTCCTTAGAATCAGAGCACACAAAACAGCAATGCATGACAGGGAAAACAGGAAGTGGCTAGACTGAACCAACTAGAGGCTAAAACAGAGGGGGGAGAAGAAGAGAGGAGCATACCAATACACAATGCAAGATACTGAAACAGAACAGTTCCTATTGGCAGACTATCAGAAGATTTGGTGTTTAGTACCTTCTTTATGCTGATGACACCCAACTATATACCTTATCCCATAGCATCACCCTGGACTACTACAAAACACCAGTGACTGTCGGTCAGTTGTCTCTAACATCATGTCTTCTGTCAATATAAAACCGAATATTTTAACTTCAGTCTGTGGTACTACTGAAACTCCTGGGAAGCATGCCTGCTGTCGTGGGGATATGTTTGACTGAGATCTTTCCTTTGCTCCCTATATCCAATCATTGGCATGCTCATGTTACCTGAGCCTCAAAAACATCTACAGGATAGTTGGTATCCTTGTAATCATAATAAGCTGTACATTATAGTGAACATGTTATTTATGATGTTTTTTTCCACCTTCATTTCAATAACATACTGCTTACTTAGTGTTACTCCTGTGAAGAAAATAGCTTTTTTACATAGAATATTTAC
The DNA here is from genome assembly GCA_033119425.1 of Bufotes viridis. Taxonomy (NCBI): domain Eukaryota; kingdom Metazoa; phylum Chordata; class Amphibia; order Anura; family Bufonidae; genus Bufotes; species Bufotes viridis. The sequence continues at coordinate 405,814,142 of CM065591.1, read as the reverse complement.
CCCTTTCAACAGAGCAGGTCTGTATTGTCATGGTAACTCTTCTGCTTGCCATAAAGAAAGTCTGGTGTTCAAATCCTGATGAAGACCTGCTGAATAATTTATTTAATAAAAGGAAGTGTGGGAGGGAGAATGATTGATGCTGATTGGGGAATGGGAGATTATTTCATGCCAGATGTTATCAATTTTATCTTTCAAATAAGTGACCTGGTCTTCAGCGCAGAGGTCATTGATGGGCATGGAAACTTTAGAGCTAATGAGGGAGTCAAAAGTATCAGAGCTTTTGGTTATTGCTTTTGGTTATTGGATGGTTAGGAGATGCGAGAAGTGAAGTAGGCTTGTTTGGCATGGTGAAGGAAAGAGTTATAGGTGTGCAGCATAAACTTATAATGGAGAAAATACATACAGAACACTGTTGACATACATAATTTTTTCCATAAACATTCAGACTAGAGATGAGTGAACCAGTCGAGATTCATTTCGGGCCAGGTTTAACAAATTTTTGAAAAAGTTAGGTTCGGAACCAAATCGAAGTTGCTCGAATTGCCCTGAAAGTTGGTATATAACCCCATATAGCCTCCTGGGGTTATCTCTTTTCATTTATTTTGTATACATTTTTTTACTTTCAACATCTAAGCTCTGGAACGCAATGACAGTAATAGTAAATGATGTTTGAGTGACACTGACATACATAGTCATGTAAACATAAACGCACATTTGACAGTGTTAAACAGCGTGTTTAAAAATACACCATGCTGGCACATGTCTCATGCTTTTTCATATTCCAAAGCTTTAAACAATTGTCCCTTATCAGGGGCAGACAATGTTCAAACTCACACTGTGTTATGAGATTTTTTTAAAAAGTGTCCTTGGGAAATCTGATTGCGAGTAGCATTAGTGGCATGATGCAGGCGGCAGCGATACAAAATGTGATGGTAGATGGGCAGACAGCAAGAGTGGCAAAATGGGGCACCAGCAGCAAGGAGAGGTCTATTGATCGGATTTAGCCTGCCTGGACTTTGAGAAAACTTCTGTATTAATAAAGTAATCACATACAAATGCCTGGGGGCAAGCACACGGCACTGGCCCATGTGTAGCGGCCCAGCCTTAAACTGTTTAACTCTGTCTACCATGTAAAGGTGGTATAGGTAAATGGGCTTTAAATCATGAAAAGGTGACAGCTGGTTGTGCTTTCACGTTTGGATCGTACACACATGTGCAATCCCAGATACAGTAGATCATTGAATCCCTAGCAACAGCATGGTCATTAGAGAGGCAAGATTTACCAACTCCTGAGCTGAAGAGATTTCATAGACTATAATGGGGGCCTGCTCAGGAAGCTGCTTCTTCTTCTTTAGAAGTCTTGTGTGTAGGACTTTTCTGTCCAGTCTTTTTGACAGAATCTGTGACAGTGGCCCGAACACAGATGCGAATGGATAGTATTAGATCAAAGTATGGCATCAGATGCACGTTCAACACACAAATTTAGAGTCATAAGTAAAATACAACACCAGAACCAAGTTCATTACATAAATACAGCACCAAAACCAAACCCATAAGTCAAATACAGCACCAGAACCATGCTCACTACATAAATATAGCACTAGAACTAAATCCATAAGTCAAATACAGCACCGGATGAACCACGTTCACTACATAAATAACGCACCAGAACCAAGTTCACTACAGAAATACAGCACCAGAACCATGCCCCCACAGCAGTTTACCACCACATTTGGAGTGTTGCCGTATTCAAGTGGGTAACAAATTATGGGGTGCTTTTTATCCTTTTACCCCTTGTAAAAAAGAAAAATTTGGGGCTAAAGCAACAGTTTATTGGAAGAAAAGAAACTTTTCATTTTCACAGCCAAGTGTTTCCAAATTCCGTAAAACGATTAGGGGGGTCAAAGTGCTCAGTAACCCCATAATATATTGTTTAAGGGGTATAGTTTCCAAAATGGAATCAGAGGATTTCCACTGTAGGGGCAGGGTCTCTTTAAATACAAAATAGTGCCTAAAAATCATTCTAGCAAAATCTGCCTCCAAAATCCATATGGTGCTCCTTTCCTTCTGACCACTGCCATATGCCCATAGAGCAGTTTACCGCCATATATTGGGTATTTCTGTAAATGGCAGAATCAGAGTAATATATATTGAGGTTTATTTTGCTGTTAACCCTTGCTGTGTTGCAAGAAAAAATTGATTAACAAAAAATCTACCAAAAAAGTTAAATTTTGAAATGTCACCTCCATTTCCCTTTAATTCTTGTGGAACATTTCAAGAGTTAACAGTTTGTAACATCAGTTTTGAATAATTTGAGGGGTGTAGTTTCTAAAATGGGGTCATTTATGGATGGTTTCCATTATGTAAGCCCCTCAAAATCACTTTATAACTAAATTGGTGCTTAAAAAATGGTTTTGGAAATTTTGTTCAAAATTGGAAAAATTGCTGCTAAACTTCTAAGTCTTCTAACGTCCTAAAAAAAGAAAATTACATTTAAAAATGGCAACTTAAAGTAGACGCATGGGTAATGTTAAGTAATAAATATTTTATGAGGTATCACTTTCTGTTTTAAAAGCAGAGAAATTGAAATTTAGAAAATTGAAATTTCTAAAAATTTTGGTCAATTTGGAATTATTTCATAAATAAAGGTGAAATATATTAACTCAAATTTATGACTGTCATGAAGTACAATGTGTCACAAGAAAACATTCTCAGAATGGCTTGGATAAGTAAAAGCGGTCCAAAGTTATAACCACATAAAGTGACACGTCAGATTTGCAAAAATCAGCCTGGGATTTTAGGTGAAAAGTGGTTCGGTACTGAAGGGGTCAAATAAAATACAGTGTGACGATTGCCTTCAGAAGTCACCTAATTAGTAAGTAGAGTACACCTGTGTAGCTGGCCAGCTAAGACCTGTCCTAGGCTGCTAATATGGCTTACATGTTTATATAGCTAGACTGGCCAATGATTTAATACAGTTCCTATGTTTATATATTAGAGACTAGAGATGGCTTTGCGGTTTGCCCCGCGGTCATTTCGCAGCGAACTTTGCGTTCATGATTCGCCAAACATGCGAACATATGGCGATGTCCACTGGCGCCAAATTCTTTTGCATTGCCCTGAGCTTTGACCCATGACACATCCATCAGGTGGGACAGGATAGCCAATTGAGACGTTTCAGCACATGGACACACCCCCACCCTATAACAGAACCCGATTTGGCAGCCATTTTACATTCTGTGTTTTGCCAGTGTAGGAAGAGGTTGCTTTGTGGAGCAAAGACAGGCTGTTAGGGACAAACACTAGCTCATAGGGCCAAAAAAGTCCTTTAAGGACTGGTATAGGTGTGCTATCGATAGGTATGATATACTGAGGGGTGTGATATACTTATAATATACTTTCTAACATAGAAAGTATATTATAGTGCATTTGTATTGTGCAGCAGTTGAGTGCGGTTCTGTTACGATACCACAGCTATATAGAGGGACAAATGCATTTGGAACAACTAATTGCAACGGGTGTGATATATCTGTTGCCCAAAAAAAAACTGATTGAGGGGTGTGATATACCTATAATATAATGTCTAACATAAAAAGTATATAGTGCATTTGTATTATGCAGCAGTTGTGTGTGGTTCTGCTGCGATACCGAACCTATATAGAGGGACAAGCGATATAGGAAGAAATATTTGCAACGGGTGTGATAGACCTGTTGACCCCCAAAAAACTGATTGAGGGGTGTGATATACCTTTTTCCACAAAATACTGATGAGGGCGGCGATATACTTGTTGCCCCAAATAAACAGGGTGGTGTGATATAACTTTTGTGGCAAAAAAAATAATTGAGGGGTGTGATATACCTGCTTCCACAAAATACTGATTAAGGGGGATCGATATACCTGCTTCCACCAAATATTGATTGAGAGGTGCGATATACCTGCTTCCACAAAATACTGATTAAGGGGTTTGATATACCTGCTGCCACCAAATATTTATTGAGGCCTGCGATATACCTGCTTCCACAAAATACTGATTAAGGGATTTGATATACCTGCTTCCACAAAATATTGTTTGAGGCCTGTGATATACAGTACCTGCTTCCACAAAATACTGATTAAGGGGTTTGATATACCTGTTTCCACCAAATATTGATTGAGGGCCTGCAATATACCTGCTTCCACAAAATTCTGATTAAGGGGTTTGATATACCTGCTTCCACAAAATACTGATTGAGGGATGAGATATACCTGCTTTCACAAAATACTCATTAAGGGGTTTGATATACCTGTTTCCACCAAATATTGTTTGAGGCCTGTGATATACCTGCTTCCACAAAATACTGATTAACCCCTTAAGGACACGGCCCTATTTCACCTTAAGGACCAGGCCATTTTTTCAAAATCTGACCATTGTCACTTTATGTGGTGATAACTTTAAAACGCTTTTTCTTATCCAGGCCATTCTGAGATTGTTTTTTCGTCACATATTGTACTTCATGACAGTGGTAAAATGAAGTCGAAAAATTTCATTTTTATTTATAAAAAAATACCAAATTTACCAAAAATTATGAAAAATTTGCAATTTTCCAAGTTTCAATTACTCTACTTCTATAATACATAGTAATACTGCCAAAAAGTTATTGATTTACATTCCCATATGTCTACTTCATGTATCGATCATTTTGGGAATGCTATTTCATATTTTGGGGACGTTACAAGGCTTAGAAGTTTAGAAGCAAATCTTGAAATTTTTCAGAAATTTTCAAAACCCACTTTTTAGGGACCAGTTCAGGTCTGAAGTCACTTTGTGAGGCTTACATAATAGAAACCACCCAAAAATTACCCCATTCTAGAAACTACACCCTCAAGGTATTCAAAACTGATTTTACAAACGTCATTAACCCTTTAGGTTTTCCACAAGAGTTAATGGCAAATGGAGATAAAATTTCAGAATTTCGATTTTTTGAAAAATTTTCCGTTTGAATCCATTTTTTCCAGTAACAAAGCAAGGGTTAACAGCCAAACAAAACTCAATTTTTATTGCCCCGATTCTGTAGTTTTCAGAAACACCCTATATGTGGTCGTAAACTGCTGTATGGCTAAACTGCAGGGCGCAGAAGGAAAGGAGCGCCATATGGTTTTTGGAAGGCAGATTTTGCTGGACTGGATTTTTGACACCATGTCCCATTTGAAGCCCCCCGATGCACCCCTAGAGTAGAAACTCCATAAAAGTGACTCCATCTAAGAAACTACACCCCTCAAGGTATTCAAAACCAGTTTTACAAACTTTGTTAACCCTTTAGGTGTTCCACAAGAGTTATTGGCAAATGGAGATGAAATTTCCGAATTTCTATTTTTTGTTACCTTGTCTCAAAAAAAGTGTAATATAGAGCAACCAAAAATCATGTTTACCCTAAAATAGTACCAACAAAACTGACACCTTATCCCGTAGTTTCCAAAATGGGGTCACTTTTTGGAGTTTCTACTGTAGGGGTGCATCAGGGGGCTTCAAATGGGACATAGTGTCAAAAACCAGTCCAGCAAAATCTGCCTTCCAAAACCATATGGCGTTCCCTTCCTTCTGTGCCCTGCCGTTTGGCCATACAGTAGTTTACGACCACATATGGGGTGTTTGTGCAAACAAGAGAATCAGGGCAATAAATATTGAGTTTTGCTTGGCTGTTAACCCTTGCTTTGTTACTGCAAAAATGGATTAAAATGGAAAATTTGCAAAAAATAGCTGTTTTGGGACTGTTTTTATTTTTTGTTATTTACATAGTTGAACTGACAGGTTAGATTGTGTGCTATTTCTATAGAGCAGGTTGTTACGGACGCGACAATACCAAATATGACTACTTTTTGGGGTTTTTTGTTTCAGTTTTACATAATAAAGCCTTTTGAAAATAATTTTTTTAGTGTCTCCACATTCTGAAAGCCATAGTTTTATTTTATTTTTTGGGCGACTGTGTTATGTAGGGGCTCATTTTTTGTGGGATGAGATGGCGGTTTGATTGGCACCATCTTGGGGTGCATATGACATTTTGGTCGCTTGCTATGACACTTTTTAGATGTAAGGTGACAAAAATGGCTTTTGACACCGTATTTTTTTTTTTTTTTGCTGTGTTCAGCTGAGGGGTTAGGTCATGTGTTATTTATATAGATCAGGTTGTGACGGACGCGGCGATACATAATATGTATACTTTTTATTTATTTATATAAGTTTTACACAATAATATAATTTTTAAAACAAAAAATCATGTTTTAGTGTCTCCATAGTTTGAGAGCCATATATATTTTTTTTTTGGGCGATTGTCCTATGTAGGGGCTCATTTTTTGCTGGATGAGATGGCGGTTTGATTGGCACCATCTTGGGGTGCATATGACTTTTTGATCGCTACTATTACACTTTTTGTGATGTAAGGTGACAAAAATGGCTTGTTTGACAACGTTTTTATTTTTTATGTTTACGGCGTTCATCTGAGGGGTTAGGTCATGTTATATTTTTATAGAGCAGGTCCTTACGGACGCGGCGATACATAATATGTATACCTTTTTTTATTTATTTTGGTTTTACACAATAATATCCTTTTGAATGAAAAAACATGTTTTAGTATCTCCATAGTCTGAGAGCCATATATTTTTCAGTTTTTAGGCAATTGTCTCAGGTTGGGTATCATTTTTATGGGATGAGGTGACGGTTAGATTGGCACTATTTGGGGGTCATATGACTTTTTGATCGCTTGCTATTACACTTTTTGTGATGTAAGGTGGCAAAAATGGCTTTTTGACAAAGTTTTTATTATTTTTTTTACAGTGTTTACTTGAGGGGTTAGGTCATGTGATATTTTTATAGAGCAGATTCTTACGGACGTGTAGATACCAAATATGTCTACTTTTTAATTTTTTTTACATTTAACACTAAAAGCATTTTTGAAACAAAAAATCATGTTTTAGTCTGAGAGGCATAGTTTTTTTATTTTTTGGCCAATTGTTTTAGGTAGGGGCTCGTTTTTGTGGGATGAGATGGCGGTTTGATTGGTACTATTTTGGGAGGCAAACGCCTTTTGATCGCTTTGTATTACACTTTTAGTGATAATGTGCCAAAAATGGCTTATTTACACCATTTTTTGGTTTTTTTTTTTATGGCGTTCACCTGAGGAGTTCAGTCATGTGATATTTTTATAGAGCAGGTTTTTACGGACGCGGCGATACCTAATATGTGTAGTGTATTTTATTTTTTTAATTTTTATTCAGTGTTATGTGTTTTTTTCATTTTTACTTTTTTTTCACTTTTTTACATTTTTTTTGACCCAGACCCACTTGGTTCTGAAAGATCCAGTGGATCTGGTGTTCAGTAGTAATACAGTACAGTACACTATATAGTGCACTGTACTGTATTTTGTACTTTAGAAAGTCTGAATAGACCTTTAGCAGGTCTATTCAGACTTTCAGCACCATGGAGAGCAGGACGCTCTGAAAGCGCCCTGTCTCCATGGCAACCATCACCCGCTGCCATAACTGGGCAGGGGGTGATGGATGGGGAGGAGTGGAAGGTTAAACGGCTGGCATCTGCAGCACAGATGCCAGTCGCTTATCAGAGTGTCAGCAATGTGCTGACACTCTGATAGAACCACTAGACACCAGGGATAGATTACAGGGGAGGCGGGCGGGGATCGCACCGCGATCCCGCCCGCCGCACCGCCCGCTCCCGCCCGCCTCCCGCCGCCCGCAACCACCCTCTGCACCCCGCAGCCACAATATGATTGGGGGCTGCAGGGGGTTAAAAAACAGTTTGGGGCATATCTCTGATCCCCGCGGTCATAGACCGCGGGATCAGAGATCGCATGAAGCGCTGCAAACCGCAGGTCTGGAATTGACCTGCGGTTTGCAGCGATCGCTCATATGGGGGTCACAGGACCCCTGGGCATTGTAACAAGGTACCTGCTGAATGATTTCAGCAGGTAGTTTGTTCCGATCACTGCCAGCTGAGCAGCAGTGATCGGAACAACTCATGACGCATCGGTACGTCATGTGTCCTTATGACTCGGGAAACATGCCGTACCGGTACGTCATGTGTCCCAAAGGGGTTAAGGGGTTCGATATACCTGTTTTCACCAAATATTGATTGAGGCCTGCGATATACCTGCTTCCACAAAATACTGATAAAGGGGTTTGATATACCTGTTTCCACTAAATATTGATTGAGGTCTGCGATATACCTGCTTCCACAAAATACTGATTAAGGGGTTTGATATACCTGCTTCCACAAAATACTGATTAAGGGGTTTGATTTACCTGTTTCCACCAAATATTTATTGAGGCCTGCGATATACCTGCTTCCACAAAATACTGATTAAGGGGTTCGATATACCTGTTTCCACCAAATATTGATTGAGGTCTGCGATATACCTGCTTCCATAAAATGCTGATTAAGAGGTTCAATATACCTGCTTCCACCAAATATTGATTGAGGCCTGCGATATACCTGCCTCCACAAAATACTGATTAAGGGGTTTGATTTACCTGTTTCCACCAAATATTGTTTGAGGCCTGCGATATACCTGCTTCCATAAAATACTGATGAAGGGGTCTGATATACCTGTTTCCACCAAATATTAATTTTGGCCTTTTATTTACCTGCTTCCACAAAATAGTGATTAAGGAGTTTAATATACCTGTTTCCACCAAATATTGTTTGAGGGCTGCGATATATCTGCTTCCATAAAATACCGATTAAGGGATTTGATATATACCTGTTTCCACCAAATATTGTTTGAGGCCTGCGATATACCTGCTACTCCAGCCTCCTGCGCGCGCCGCTCTCCAGGGTCACGTAGGACACCGTCATACGGCCCAGACACCACGCGGGACGCCGGGGGGCCAGGAAGAGAACACGCCGGCCGCGCTGTCTAAATTCTGAACAGGAGGGAGGTAAGGAGTCCATGTTTGTTCATTATATGTCAAGAGAAGAGAAGAGATAATTCAGCATTAAAGCCGGCACTTAAAGGAGCATAGATTTGGGTACAATGAACACACACTTGTCCAACTTATATCACATCATAGGAGACTGTGGCTAAAACTTTCTGCATTTATCCTAAAACGGAAAGTGATATTCAGGTATTCCATTCATCTTAAGACCACGCTGATCAGCTGTTGTTTCAACGTTTATGCACGCCATTGTTTTATGCACGGAGTTTATAGGGGACATTCATACTGTATTTATGTTCCAAATTAGCTTTCGTTTTATCATGTGGAAATTTTTACATTTGTTTTAGATTGCTTTAGATTGTTTCAGCAAGTGGATGTTGATAAATTGTCATTTACGTGTTGCCAATTGAAGAGTGTGCCCCTTGTTTACATTTTTTCCAAAACAACAATGTGTTAAACAAACCAGAATATGTTTTATAGTTTAGATTCATCAAAATAGCCCTTTTTGTTTTGATAACAGCTTTGCACATTCTTGGCATTATCGCAATCAGTTTTATGAGGTAGGAGTCTGGACTGGTTTTACAATAGTCTTGAAGGAGTTTCCAGAGGTAAGGACTAGTTGGCTCCTTTTCCTTCACTGTGCGGCCCAACTCATTCCAAACCATCTTAATTGGGTTAAGGTCAGGAGATTTTGGAGGCAATGTCATTTGATGCAGCACTTCATCACTCTCCTTCTTGGTCAGATAGCCCCTACATGGCCTTAAGGTGTTATTGTCCTGTTGAAATACAAATAATGGTCCCATTAAGTCGCAAACAATATGTGATGGCATGTCAATGCAGAATGCTGTGGTAGCCATGTTGGTTAAATGTGCCTTTAATTTTGAATAAATCATCAACAGTGTCAACTGCATAGTATCCCTATGCTTCACAGTGAGAACCACACATGTAGAAACCCTCCACTCAAATTTTCTGCATCTCACAAAGACATGACCGTTGGAGCCAGAAATCTCAGATTTTGACTCAACAGAACAAAGTACAAATTTTCACTCACTTAATGTCTATTCCTTGTGTTTCTTGGCTTAAGCAATTCTCTTCTTCTTGGTGCCGCTCCCTTAGTAGTGCCTTCTTTGCAGCAATTAAATCATACAGGTGCTCGCAGTCTCCTCTGAACAGTTGATGTTGAGATGTGTTTGGTACTTGATTGCTGTAAAGCATTTATGTAGGCTCTAATTAGAGGTGTTGTTAATTTGCGGTTTCTGCGGCTGGTAATTCAAATTAACATCCTCTGCAGCAGAGGTAACTCATGGTCTTCCTTTCCTGAAGTGTTTCTCTTAGAGCCAGTGTCATCATAGCGTTTGATAGTTTTCATGACTGCACTTGAGAATAACTTCAAGGTTCTAGAAATTTTCTGTATTGACTGACTTCATGTCTTAACCCCTTATGGACCGGGCTCATTTTCACCTTAAGGACCAGGCCATTGTTTGCAAACCTGACCAGTGCCACTTTATGTGTGAATAACTGTAAAACGCTTTTACTTATCCAGACCATTCTGAGATAGTTTTTTTGTCACATATTGTACTTCCTGACAGTGGCAAAATTGAGTCAAAAAATGTCTTTTTTATAATAAAAAAATACCAAATTTGCCAAAAATTTTGAAAACCTTACAAATCTCCAAATTTCAATTTCTCTACTTTTATAATAGATAGTAATAACTCCAAAATAGTTATTACTTTACATTCTACATATGTCTACGTCATGTTTGGATCATTTTTGGAATGCCATTTTCTTTTTGGGGACGTTAGAAGGCTTAGAAGTTTAGAAGCAAATCTTGAAACTTTTCCAAAAATTTCCAAAACCTACTTTTTAAGGACCAATTCAGTTCTGAGGTCACTTTGTGAGGCTTACATAATAAAAAAACCACCCAAAAATTACCCCATTTTAGAAACTACACCCCTCAAGGTATTCAAAACTGATTTTGCTAACTTTGTTAACCCTTTAGGTGTTTCACAAGAGTTATTGGCAAATGGAGATAAAATTTCAGAAATTAGATTTTTGGGCAAATTTTCTATTTTAATACATTTTTTCCAGTAACTAAGCAAGGGTAAACAGCTAAAAAAATACTCTATATTTATTGCCCTGATTCTGTAGTTTGCAGAAACACCCCATATGTGGTCGTAACTACTGTATGGCCACGCGGCAGGGCTAGAGGGAAAGGAGTGCCATGTGGTTTTTGGAAGGCAGATTTTTCCGGACTGGTTTATCTACACCATGTCCCATTTGAAGCCCCCCTCATGCACCCCTGGGGTAGAAACTCCATAAAAGTGACCCCATCTAAGAAACTACACCTCTCAAGGTATTCAAAACTGATTTTACAAAAATAGTTAACACCTTAGCTTAGCTGTTTCACAAGAGTTATTGGCAAATGGAGATGAAATTTCAGATTTGAATTTTTTTGCAAATTTTCCATTTTAATCCATTTTTCCAGTAATTAAGCAAGGGTTAACAGCCACACAAAACCTAATATTTATTGCCCTAATTCTTAAGTTTGGAGAAACACCCCATATGTGGTCGCAAAATACTGTATGGCCACAAGGCAGGGCGTAGAGGGAAAGGAGCGCCGTGTGGTTTTAGGAAGGCAGATTTTGCTGGACCATTTAAAGCCCCCCTGATGCCCCCCTGGGGTAGAAACTCAATAAAAGTGACCCCATTTTGGAAACTACGGGATAAGGAGGCAGTTTTATTGGGACTAATTTTAGGGTACATATGATTTTTGGTTGCTCTATATTACATTTTTGTGACGCAAGGTTACCAAAAATAGAAATTCTGAAATTTCATCTCCATTTGCCATAAACTCTTGAGGAACACCTAAAGGGTTAACAAAGTTTGTAAAATAAGTTTTGAATACCTTAAGGGGTGTAGTTTATTAGATGGGGTCACTTTTATGTTTATACTCTAGGGGTGTAAAAAAATAAAAGGCCATCAAAATCTGCCTTCCAGGAACCATATGGCGTTCCTTTCCTTCTGCGCCCTGCCGTGTGCCCGTACAGCAGTTTACCACCAGATATGGGGTGTTTCTGTAAACTGCAGAATCAGGTCAATAAATTTTAAGTTTTATTTGGCTGTTAACACTTGGTTTGTTACTGGAAAAAAAATGGATTAAAATTAAAAATTGAAAATTTGCCAAAAAATAGCTGTTTTGGCACCATTTTTATCTTATTTTTCGACCATATTAATCTGAGGGGTTAGGTGATGGGCGATTTTTATAGAAAAGATTATTACAGACGCGGCGATACCTAATTTGTCTACTTTTTTCAAATGTATTTAGGTTTAACACTATATTATCCTATTTGAAACAAAATAAAAAAAAATTAGTATTTGCACAGTCTAAGAGTCCAGTTTTTATCCCATTGTCTTAGGTAGGGGCTCATTTTTCGTGGGATGAGAAGATGGTTGTATCGGCACAATTTTGGGGGGCATATGACTTTTTGATTGCTTGCTATTACACTTTTTGTGATGTAAGGTGACAAAAAATTCCTTTTTTTGCACGTTTTTTTTTTTTTTACCGTGTTAATCTAAGGGGCTAGGTCATGAGGTATTTTTATAGAGCAGATTATTATGGATGCAGCGATACCTAATTTGTCTACTTTTCAAATTATGTTAGTTTTACAAACTATCATTTCTGAAAATAAATATTTTTTTGGTGTCCCAAGTCTGAGAACCATAGTTTTTATTCGATTGTCAGTGGCTAAATGGAATTAAAATTGGGGAAAGGGATTATAAATTTAGTACTCCATGGAATTGTGGTACTCCCTGAAGCAACCAATAATGCAGAGGCCCGGATGATCGGGGCACGTGTCACACTGAGTGGTGGTGTCCTTACGTGTACCCCTCCTGTGACACACTCTACATTTTTTTGGGGTCCGTCCCTTCTTTCCTGTATGGGGGACCACACCTGGAAAGTGTTGGCCAGGGACGAGTCGGGCGCCTCCAGTTCCCGAGGTACACCGGCCTGCTCTTTCCCGTTCAGAAATGATCAGGTCCTTGAGCACTGCCTCATAGAACTGAAGGAATTTCCCTGTGTTGCCAGCGTTCCAGGACAGCACAAAAGAGTTGTACATGGCAACCTGTACCAAGTAGACCGCAACTTTTTTGTACCATGCCCGGGTTTTGAGCATGGCGTTATATGGTTTGAGGACTTGTTTAGAGAGATCAACTCCTCCCATATACCGATTGTAGTCGACGATACAATCAGGCTTGAGGACCATTGCCGCGGTACCTCGCACAGGGACAGTGGTGATGCCGTTACCGTGAATTGTGGACAGCATAAGGACATCCCTCTTGTCCCTATATCTGACCAGCAACTGGTTTCCACTGGTAAGGGCACGGGTCTCACCCCTGGGGATAGGTACCAGGAGAGGGTGGGTAGGAAGGCCGCGTTGATTTTTCCGCACGGTCCCACAAGCGGACATGGATCTGGCAGCGAGGGACTGGAACAAGGGGATACTAGTAAAAAAGTTATCCACGTACAGCTGGTAACCCTTATCTAGCAGTAGGTGCATATGGTCCCACACAAGTTTCCCGCTAACACCCAGAGTGGGGGGACATTCTGGGAGTTCAATACGGGAATCTCACCCCTCGTACACAGGAAACTCATAATTATACCCTGAGGTACTCTCACACAGTTTGTACAGCTTAACGCCATACCTCGCCCGCTTTGAGGGAACATACTGGCGGAAAGTGAGTCTCCCCTTAAAAGCAAAGAGAGACTCATCAACCAGGACCTCCCTTCAAAGTACATAGGCCTCCAAAAATTTGGCCCCAAAGTGATCGATGACCAGCCTGATTTTGTACAGGCGGTCATAGGCAGGATCACCTTGGGGGGGGGACATGCTGCATTATCTGCATAATGCAAGCATTTACGGATGGCCTCAAACTGGGAGCGTGTTATGGCCGTGTTGTAAAGTGGGGTCTGGTAGAGGACGTCCCCACTCCAGTAATGCCTGACACTGGGTTTTTTGACTAGGCCCATGTGCAGCACAAGGCCCCAAAATGTCCTCATCTCAGCTGCACTGACTGGCTCCAGCCACCGGACCTAGCCAAAAAAGAGCCCGGGTGTTGAGCAATAAACTGTTGGGCGTACAGATTTGTTTGCTCCACCATCAGATTCCCAAAGTGGTCACTGAAAAAAAGACTAAAATAGTCATATTCAGTGAAGTGCACTGTGGGAATCTGGATTCCTGGTTGAGCAACAAAATCAGGAATCACAGGTTTAAAATCCTCTGGGGTACACCATACAAGTTTACCGGAAGCGGGCTCAGGTGGACTTATCTGGTGGTCCGGAAAACTAGTACGAGCCCCAGAGCTGCTTGTACTAGGGTGGGCCACAGGGTTCCTAGCATGGCGGTCTACCTAGTTCCGCCGCCTTGGGGGCTCATCATCATCGCTAGATGATGAGGAGGACGTGGATGACAAAAGAAAAGTGGGGTCATTCTCCTCCTCATTGGGGCTCTCGGATTCGGAGGCAAGCTGGGCATATGTCTCCTCAGCCGAGAACATCCGGAGGGCCATAGGGGAGTGTGTGTGTGCGTGTGTGTGTGTGCGTGCATGCGTGAAAACTTTATTTAGTGTGCATGTGTGTGGGGGCACGGGTGTTCCCGGACATTTCCCTAAACCTAACAGAAAAAAAAAGAGGCAAAAAAAATGTGAAAAAGAAAAAAAAAAATTCTAACTCGCTGATCAGCCGTCTGAAGCTGATCAGCAGTGGGGTGGGCAATGCGCTAACAGTGGCTGGATGCTAAAGGGTGCTGGCCACTGTCAGCATATGCAAAAAAAATAATAAAGATGCTTGCGCCCCAAAAAATGTGTGTGTGGGGGGGCAAGGTGCAGCACCCCTGGGGGGGTCTAGGGTCACACAGCTGTGCTGTGGACCCCAGACAACCAATCAGGGAGATGCAGCAGTTAAAAAAAAAGTTCACTCTAAACTCTCCCTAAGTCTCCCTGCCTGACCTAAATCTTTCCCTAACCTGTCCCTAACCTACCTGCTAGTGCCAGATGGCACTTTGGAGGGTCACAGGGGAGTGATGGGGTGCTGGGTGCTGGGCTCAGGCAACCGGTTGCTCCTCTCTCCACAGCTCCTGGACGAAGTATGGAGAGAGGAGAGGAGAGCAGTGGGAGTTAACCCCTGCCCTCCCGTGCAGCCAATCAGATTAGATCCTGTAAGGTGATGTCACCATCACCTCACAGGATCTAAGGATGGTGATTGGTGGTGTATTATCACACCACCGATCACCATCCTATTCTGGGTTATCGGGTCACCAGAGACCCAAATAACCCGGAAACACAGCAAACTGCAGGTCTGAATTGACTTGCGGTTTGTAGCGATCGCTGATACGGGGGGGGGGGGCACAGGACCACCATCGGCATTGTCACAGAGTGCTTGCCGGCACTCTGTTCCGATCACCCTGCCCTGCACGGCGGTGATCGTAAATACTCAGGATGTACTGGTACGTCCTGTGTCCTTAAATACTAGGACATCAGGGCGTACCACTTTATTAGTATACATTAGGCTGCAAGGCCCTGCTTGGATCTGTAATGTCCCAGCTAGAGTGAAGGAGAGGCACAGACCTGATACAGACACTTGCGCTGGGATGCAACACAGGGTGAAGGTCACAGATCGCACCCAATGCACCCAGAACTTCATCTTCTGAATGATATAATACAGTAAGGTTAAATGCTGGTGCTATTTTTTATGTAACCAGAAAACTCCTTTAAGTGATGGCATATCTAACCAATATTCTATTTTTTTATGAGTGTACTAAGAAAAAAGCCTACAAAAACATTTCTCTTGTTTTAAATTATTACAGTATATTTAAGTCTACTAAACTCTTTAAACTTTTACTTTGCTTTTTATTAGTGTAGCCATATGAATACATTTGCATTTTAGATTTAGAATCCTATAGAAGCATATGATCCAACATGTACTGACAACACAGTAGGAGTAGATTTAGGCCCCTTTCACACAAGCGAATATTCCGCACGGGTGCAATGCGTGATGCGAACGGAATCCGGACCCATTCATTTCAACGGGGCTGTGTACATGAGCGATGTTTTTCACGCATCACTTTTGTGTATCACAGCATGTTCAATAGTCTGCGATTTTCATGCAACACTGTCCCCATAAAAGTGAATGGGGCTGTGTGAAAATCGCATCGCATCCGCAAGCAAGTGCGGATGCGATGCGATTTTAATGGATGCTTGCTAAGAGAAGTTGTTTGTAATCATTCCGTTTTTTATCACGCACGTGCAAAACGCAATAAACCGCATTGCACGAGCACTATAAAAACTGAACAACTGAACGCGATCGCAAACAAAACTGAATGTACTTGCTTGAAAAATCACGCATGTTTCACTGAACGCATCCGGACCTAATCCGCTCACACTTGTCTGCAAGTGTGTTCATAATAATTTTGTAACCAGTCATATAGATAAGTGGCCCCCAACAGGGTCGTAGATAAGGGGGGGGGATAGGGGGGGTTCAACCCCTCCAGAGTGTCTGTCCTCCTAAGTTTTGGTTGGCACTTTTTTTCTTAATGCGCATTGCGCCGCCTGCCCTGCTGTCCAGGCTCAGCTGCCGCTCTGTGTCAGGCCGGGCTCGTGCGGCGCAGTAATCTCCAGCATAAGTCACGTGGTGCGGGTGGCGCGCAAAGGCAGTCTTCTAGAGCAGAGAAGAAGAGCTGCCTGCAGTGTGTGCGCCCGCCCCAGTGCTGTCAAGACAAGCCGGCTGACAGCCACCCACATCGCCCGCCCGGAATCCGGATCGATCATCACCAGTCTCTGTGTGTCAAGAGGTGAGACTGACATGCACCGCTCCTGCTGTCACTGAATTTCCATGCTAGGCTAGCTGCAGCATATCTTCTTCTTGTCGTACTTCTGCGTCTTCCACACACTGCCTGCCTGCCCTGCTGCCATCATGGAGGCCAGTAGACTGGCGGGAAAATGTACCAATTTGATAGTAGAGAGGACGGGGGAGGAGATGTGCTGCCTGCAAACCCAGGCCCATGAGGGGAAAAATGTGCCCAGCACCCCTGCTTGCTTCGGAATCATGCCTTTATGGCCCAGCACCCCTGTTGGCTACTTCTGCTGCCACTGCCATCATGGAGGCCGGTAGTGGTGGGAAAAACGTATCATAGTAGGGGGGACTGGAGGGTGGGTAGGAGATACACTGCCTGCAAACCCAGGCCCATGGTGGGGGAAAATGTGCCAAGCACCCCTGCTTCAGAATCATGCTTTTATGGCCCAGCACCCCTGCTTGTTGGTTACTTGCTGCCACTGCCATCACGGAGGCCGGTAGTGGCGGGAAAAATGTACCATAGTGGGGGGAGGGGCGGTAGGAGATGTGCTGGCTGCCTGCCAGGCCCATGGAGGGTGAAAATGTGCCCAGCCCCCCTGCTTCATGCCTATCCTATGTATTATAGAGTAGAGTCAAGTCAGTGACAGTGAGTGCCACTTCTGCCTGCTTCTGTCTGCCACAGCTGACAGCTAGTAATGACTGCCATCATGAAGGGGGTAGTGGCGGTAAAATCGTACCATGGAGGGGGGGGGTCAGATGTTGTGCTGCCAGCCCAGCCCCACGGAGGTGGAAAATGTGCCCCTGCTTGATGCCTATGCCTAAGATAGGCTTCAAGCACGGGCACATTTTCCACTTCCATGGGCCTGGGCTGACAACAGAACATCTCATCCCCCTCCTCCCCCCCCCTCCCCCCATGGTACGTTTTTTCCCGCCACTACTCCCTCTGAAAGTCATAACTAGCTGTGGCAGACAGACGCAGCATTGGCACTCACTGACTCAGTAATACATTAAGATAGGCTGTCCAATTGTATTACTTAGTCCGTGAGTGCCACTTCTGCATCTGTCTGCCACAGCTAGTAATGACAGCCATCATAGAGGGGCTAGTGGCGGGAAAAACGTACCATGTGCAGTGGGTAGGTACCAATTACGAGTCTTTTTAAAACATGTTTTTTCCATATGGTGTCAAACAACTAAATCGGTATTGCTGAAGGTAAAGGATTGGTTTAGGAATGATATGGCTGGTATATTTTTTTCAAACCCTGGTGTGTCTGCTAGATAAAGTCTTATAATAAAGTCATAATGCAGATTCAGTGGGAGCACTGGGCTTGTTTCTGTGCACCGAGACAATTCCATCTAGGGAAGTTCCATCTAGCTGGAGTAACCTGCTGTTAATATAAGGCACATTGTTTTATCAATTTGGACCTGCATGTGCCTCACATTAATAGTAAGTAACCTCATCATGTGTACCTCACATTAAGTTGCCCATTATTTGATGAGGGGCAGGCAGTATATGAAGGGGTAATACTGGTAGGCCTAGTATATGGACAGCAGAGATGGCATCCTCTGGGCATTACTGTCTCTGGTTATCCTCCAGCACCTTGACTCACTCCACACCTAACACTCAGGGAGTGACTCAGTCACACTGTGACACTGACTGTCACTCACTGCTGATAGCCAAGCAGGTGGCAGTCAGGGTGCTGGTGAAGGATAACCAGAGACAGTAATGCCCAGACTGGATGCCATCTCTGCTGTCCAGCCCTACTACCAGTATCACCCTTACTTAATATACCGCCAGGTCACCCCACACCTCTCAAGGAGCTGTCACACTGACAGTCTGACAACTCTGACTGACTCACTGTCAGTGTCACTGGACCCTCATTTAAACTGCCTCTGGAGTCCTGAAGTGGCACACTGCAGCAGTCATCTTCTTTTTCGCCTCCGGCTCCACAGTGTCTTTCCCGTCGGGAAGGTGGGCAGGGCTTTGGGAAGGAGGGCGGGGCTTCCTACTGGCGTGCGCTCCCTGGTGATTCATTATTATTTTGGGTCTGATCTGAGGTCTGATGTGGGTCTAACATGGAGGTCTAAAGTGGGCCTGACATGGAGGTCTAAAGGGGGTATCATCTGAGGTCCGATATGGAGGGACTAAAATGGAGGTCTGATCTGAGGTTTGATATAAGGATCTGATTTGGGTTCTGATTTAAGGTCTGATATGGGGTCTGATCTGAGGTGTGATATGGGTCCTGATTTGAGGTCTGATCTGAAGGGTAAGGGGATATTTTTTGTACTACCGCACATTATAAAGGGGTATTTTTTTGTAGTAGCACACATTATAAGTGGTATTTTTTTCTTGGCACACATTATAAGGGGGTATTTTTGTACTGGTACACATTAGGGACATTATAAGGAGAATCATTACTACTGGGGGACTATGATGAACATGATTACTAGTAGGGGAACAATGGGGCATTATTACTTTTGGGGGCACTGTTAACACTATGCACTCTGGGAGATAATTATTTCTTTTGGTGGGACTTTGGAGAGCACTATTACTGTGGGGGCCCCCATGCACAGTATCAGATTATTTTTTGGAGGACATTGTTTACAACACTATTAATGTCAGGGACACTATTTGCTGGACATAGTTATATTTTAGGGCACCGTGTGCCAATAATTATTGAAGAGGGCACTATCTGCGTGGTACTAGTATTTTTAGGTGGATTGTTTAGGGAAGCACAATGGACACGGTATTGGGGGTGGCAGTATGGGGTGTTCAGAAGGTGGGAGGATGATGGAAAAGTAGGAAACTAAGATGTTTGTCAAACTCTTCAGAGATGAGAGATGGCTGAAAGAAATCATCATGTTGGGCTGGTCTGAATGGAGAAGATGAGTAAAGAGAACATTAGAGGAGATGTCACTGGATGTAAGTGGTATATGGTGCTGTATTACCCTTTATGTTTTGTAGCGCTGTATGTAATGTTTTCCAAGTATGTTTTTAACAGTAGGTCTGGAGGAAAGGGGTTAGGTTGAGAATTTGGCATGGGGACTGCCCATTTTTGACAGAGGCAGCAGAAAGACTAGGTGCACCCCTGCCCCTTGCCACAAAGCACTGGGGGAATGGGGACCCAAGCTGAACTCTTGCACCAGGACCAATGAGCTTTTAGCTACACCTCTCTCTGCAGAGTAGGTGACAGAAAACTGGTGCAAGCTCACAGATAGCAGACATACCTGGATGACCAAAAGAGAAACAGAAGAGTAGTTAGCTAGAAAGGATCAAAACCAGAAAAGTAAGTAGAAGCCAAATCAGTAGACAAGAGGCTAATCAGGAGCCAAGCCATAGTCGGTACATGGATGATATCTAAGCAGTCATAAGGCATGAGCACTAAGCACATGGACAAACAGTAACCATTACACATACAACATCACAGGCACAGATCTAGAGTCAGCGCCTGATGTAAATTCCCCTATTAGCCCACTAATTGGATACCGAGCCAGAGACTTGATTGGCTCAGTGTCCTGTCTCTTTAATAGGCTGACCAGCCAGGGCTTTCCTGGGCAGCATTGCAACCTCCCAGATCTCCCCCACCACAACCATACAGACAGGAGTGGCAGCTGCTGGGTAGAGACACAGACACTGCTGGATCATGGATAGGTAAGTTCACAGTAGCTGCAGAAACCCGCACAACCACTAAACTTTCAATAGAGCTGTGCTTCCTGCGCTGGATCAATAGGGTTGCGGAGTGTTATACCCTTACCTTTAATGACCTTCCTGAGGACAGGCCATCAATATCAGGATCTTGGAAAACACCCTTTATTACTCCATTTATGTATAAGCATGCCAAATGAATTAAAATGTACCTCTAGCCAAAAATCTAAATTTTACATAGCTCCAAGAGGAAGACCATTACAGGGTATTGGCTAGTAATTTCCTATTACAATATCCCCATAAATTAGCAATCTGGAACAAAAACACGTTAAAACTGTCCATACTCTAGAGCAGTGATGGGCAACGTGCGGCTCTCCAGCTGTTGCAGAACTACAACTCCCAGCATGCAAAGCCTGTCTATAGCTATCAGCCTACTGCAGGGCATGGTGGGAGTTGTAGTTTAGCAACAGCTGGAGAGCCGCACGTTGCCCATCACTGCTCTAGAGCATGGATCAGCAACCTCCAGCACTCCAGATGTTGTGAAGCTACAACTCCCAGCATGCTCCATTAATTTCTACGGAAGTTATGAGAAGAGCAGAGCAATTATGCATGCTGGGAGTTGTACTTTCACAACAGCTGGAGTGCCAGAGGTTGCCTAGACCTGCTCTAGAGATTTTATAAGCTTCTTTTTTTATCAAGTTCTCGTTCACAGTTCACAGCAAGGGTCGGTCAACAGCAATTCAATAAGTAAAAAAACAATAAGTCTCCAACAATTCGCAGATATATATCTGCCTTGTTCTGTGCTCTGAGCCAAAAGGTGAATGCTGTAAAAACAAAACCCAAAAGGCAATGACGGAATTATTGTTGTTTCCCTCCCACTCCAATACAAATTCAATTTGTGATATGCAGCCAAAAATGGTAGCATTAAAAATACTTCGGCTTCCGGTTCCGGTGCCAGCATGGTCAGTCGCATCCATTAGAGCTCCGCTCCCTCTGCTCTGCAAACCTTTGGCTCTCTGCCCAACCAGCAGTGCTTTTAACTCATTGCTGGTTCTACAGTACAGCGCACTAGGTCCTACCTCTTATGGACTGTTTCATTGTCCGATCAGGGGGCAGAATGAGATCGAAATCCCAACAAAAGACTGCAAAGCAGCAGGCACCTGAAGCCAAGATGGCGGATCCCACGTACACTGCAGAAAGTGATAGCGAAATGCTGCTTCCTACGGAGAATATTTCAAATGACGGCGCGGAGGAAATCAAGGTGGATTATAAGCAGCTCGCACTCGAAGTCACAGCCAGAATCTTACCAGACCTGCAAGACTCACTTACCTCCACTGTGGCAGCCTCCTTGTCCAACCTACATCAGGAACTTGCAGACCACCATCGGCAGTTGAGTGAGTTGGAGGAAAAAGTGGGCAGCATGGAGGTGGAAAGCCAGGAACTGCGCAACACCATTAAGGTCCTCACCTGTGAAAATCGCAGGATCAGTGACAAACTGGACGACCTCGAGAACCGATCCCGGCGGAACAATCATTTTCTAGCCAAGACATTTTGATGCTTTGCGAGCAAGCTATCCCGGCAGCGCTGGACCTACCAGACACGTGCAAAGTCGAGAGGGCTCATAGAATCGGCCCCATGGTGCAGACTGCGCGCCGCCCGTTACAAGAGGATGACCAGCTCAATCACCCAGCACTAAAGCAGTGCCCAAGACAGGTTATAGCTAGATACCTTCACTTTTCGGAGAAAAACGCTATTTTGAGGGCGTACAAACGGGATAAAGCACCCCTGGAGGTGCAGGATACAAAATTCTTATCTTTGAAGACTTCTCTGCGGAGGTCAGCAGGAAGAGAAAGGAGTTTGCTGGGGTATGCTCAGAAGTTTATCGCTCTCAGGCGAAATTCGCACTACTGTACCCAGCCATCCTGATACTCTTCAAGACAGACGGATCCTGTCTCACCTTTCAGTCCCCGCAGGAGGCAAAGTAGGCCTTGCAGGAAGGAATCATAAACGTCCTGAGTACAGCACGGAGAAGGCTAACAGACATCGAAGCCGGGGAGGGTGTTTCTCGTTCCACATCGAGGAAGCGACAAGATCCGGAGCTCGCGCCAAAGGAGCAACGCAAGAGATCCCGAGATGTTCCAGGGACTTGACTCTTACTTCGCTGAATCGGGTGGAGTATAGTATAATATACCGCAGTAGTTTGCAGTTCTTTTTTATGGTCATATGACTCTTATCAATATTGGCTAGATATTTCTACTAATGGGAACGCTAGTCAACTTATTTGAGTTCTGTCAACTTTAGTTTTTGGGTCCCTTGCCATTTTAAATTTTATTTTACTAGCACTATAAAACACATATGGAAAAACTTCTTGCCATTTAGTTCAAACCAAACTTCCCTAACCGAAATAAGGGGATTCGCTGCCAGCCTATGGGAATTTCAAATGGGAGAGACCGTTATTTTGAGGAGTTCATTTAGAGGGAAGCTCATGCAGAGAGAGTCCGAGGGAAAGGGGAAATACTTTGCTGGGAAGAAGAGAAGTACAAAATAATTCAATAATGTATGTCGTTTATATGTTTGATTTATTTTACCTGTTACATTGTTGGGTATTACTGTTATTCTGTTATGGGGGATTATTATGGTCTGTCAACTGGGTGGCCTCTGACTCTAAAACCATATGTACTCAGCTATATGTACTGTGGTAAGGTGCAAGGTACCGTTGTCGACGGGAGGTACGTGTCACCGAGGTTCCTGGCCTCGGTGAGGTAAGAGCCGGGTTTTTGTGTGTCAGCAGCAGCTAGTGCTGCTTGACAACTTGATATTTAGTTTGGCTGCAAAGCCAATCCGGGCCGGCTCTTACTGGGAGTAGGCAAAGAGTTGGGTGGGTGCCTATTCCCCACGGTCCAGGCCGGTTTTTCCCGGGGCCTTTAAAAGACAGCCAGCACCAGCAGGTGATTGTGATTGTCCTGGAGCTGCTGTTAGGCTGTGGAATCATTTGAGTTTGGGAGTTCTGATCCATTCTGTGCTATGTGGAGTTCTCTGGGCGGAAGCAAGAGCCCAAGCAAGGAGGAGTGCAGACGGCCTGGAAGCCTGAGGGCGATTGTCTTGCGGCTGGACTGACAGCCAGGTGCGAACCTGCACCTAAAACCTCCCAGGTGACTGAAACCTGTATTCGACTGTTTTGTTTTGCCTCATGATTTCTGTGAATTAACACCAAGAGACTGTTTACCGTTTATTTTGTGCAAGTGTGAATAAAACACTGTTTATTGCACTTTCTGGACTCCTTGTTTTGCCTCTGTACTGCACTCGCACCGCTATCTACCAGAGCGACTCCCCACATTTGGTGGAGGATGCGGGCATGCGCAGTGAGGCTGGCGTGAACGCTGAAGTTTGTTTGTTTTGCTGGGCACGAGTGCATGGAATATATTAAACCTGCAAAGTTACAAGCAGGAATTTCTGGCAACATGGAGGCGATTGTAAAAGCTCTCATGGAGGCTAACCTGCAGCAGCGGGAGGCTAACAAGCAGCAGCAGGAGACTAATCAGCTGCTTTTACAACACGTAATGGCTTTGCAAACGGCAGGAGCGTCCCAACACGTCCATGATGCCCGGAAAGCGGTCCGTGCGGCGATCCCAAAGATGACCCCTCAGACGACGTTAAGACCTATCTGGCGGTCTTTGAAAAGGTGGCCGTGAGGGAGAAGTTACCCCGTGACCAGTGGGCTGAAGTGGTCGCTCCGTTCCTGGCATCCGGACCCCAGCAGGTTTTTTCTGATTTAGCAGATGACCAGGCTGCTGATTACCCCACGGTGAAGGGGGAAATCCTGGCCAGGCTGGGGGTAAACGTGTTAGTCCGGGCTCAGTGGGTCCACCAGTGGGACTTTAAAGAGGCTGAACCCGCCCGGCCGCAGTACTATGAGTTGCTGCACAGGTTGCAAAAATGGCTGCAGCCTGATATTCTAAGTCTGACTGCTATGCTGGACCGACTGCTGGCTGACATGTTCTGGAGGGCCTTGCCATACCCCCTTCAGCACTGGATCGGCCAGGTATCACCCACTAATGCCCTGGAAATGGTCGACCTGGTGGAGCGCTATGAGGCCACAAAAAACTTGAAAGGGGGTGTTGTTGGGAGGGGGCCGGTCAAACCCCGGAGGTCTCCCATCCAGTCCCGACGACTGGTACCCGAGACACCTGCTCGGGGTGTACTTTCTGTAGACCCGGCCCCGATAGTCTGCTGGCGGTGTCACGAGCCTGGCCACGTAAGGGCCGACTGTCCACAGTGGGGAGAACCCATGGAGACTAATTATGGGTATCGGGCTTCCATGTATGCCCGGAGACTGTGTGCAACCGGCACCCCCGAGACAATGGACAATCGTCACCTGTGCCAGGTGCAAGTGGGTGATAATCTGGCAGTGGCGCTGCTGGACTCAGGGAGCCTAGTAACCCTGGTAAGTGCTGCCCTGGTACAGCCCACCCAGTATACGGGCCAGAAAGTTGGTGTGGTGTGCATACATGGAGACTTAAAGGACTATCCCACGGCTGTAATGTCTCTATCCACGGCGGCCGGCACCTGGACTTGTGAAGTGGCGATCTCCACAAAGCTACGTTATGAACTAATAATTGGGAGAGACTTCCCTGGTTTTCCGTCACTATGGCCTGAGATGAAAGTGACTAATAGCCCTGAGACAGGGGTAACCCTAGCAGAGTGACCTGGTTCCAGTGGGAGGCCAGAGCCCTGGGAGCCCGAGTCCGAAGGGCCTGCCGTAGGGGAGACCACCAATTCTGTGATAGAGGGGGAGACACCCCCACTGAGTGTAATGGTGGGAGACATGGAGGACGTGCCACCAGGACCTGAGTTGGCAGACCTCCACGTCTCCGGAGACAATTTTGGGACCGCCCAACACCGGGACCAAACCCTAACCAGGGCCTGGGAGAATGTGCTGGAAATTGATGGTAAACCCCAGAAGCCAGGGGCTGAGTTAATATTTCCCCGCTTTGTCGTTCACCAAGAAATGTTATATCGGGTGAACCAAATCCGAGGTGAACCTGTTGAACAGTTGGTGGTGCCCACAGCGTATCGCAAGCTTGTCATGGAGCTTGCCCACCAACATGTTCTTGGGGGACACTTGGGGTGGCAGAAAACCCAAGACCGCATACTGCAGCGGTTTTATTGGCCTGGTGTGTTTAAGGAGGTAGAAGAATATTGTAAATCTTGTCCAACCTGTCAGGTAAATAGCCCCCAACCACATTTCCGTAGTCCTCTTGTGCCTCTTCCAATCATTGAGGTCCCGTTTGAGCGTATCGCTATGGATCTAATCGGGCCTGTACCAAAGTCTGCCAGGGGCCACCAACACATTCTGGTAGTTCTCGACTATGCCACTCGGTATCCGGAGGCGGTGCCTCTGCGACATACCTCGGCTAAGCTCATTGCCAAAGAGTTAATGGAAATGTTTTCCCGTGTGGGCCTGCCAAAAGAGATTCTGACAGACCAAGGGACCCCTTTTATGTCCAAAGTTATGAGGGAACTGTGTAAATTATTGCGTATAAAGCAATTGCGGACGTCCGTTTACCATCCACAAACGGACGGTCTTGTCGAAAGAGTTTAACCAAACTCTAAAAAATATGTTAAAAAGGGTGGTGTCTAGAGATGGGAAGGACTGGGACCTGCTTCTGCCCTATCTCATGTTCGCAGTGCGAGAGGTGCCCCAGGCCTCTACTGGGTTCTCGCCCTTCGAACTGCTTTATGGCAGACACCCTCGGGGCCTGTTGGATATCGCCAAGGAAGCGTGGGAACAACAGCCTGTCCCCCACAAAAGTGTCATTGAGTATGTCACCCAGATGCAGGAACGGATGGAAAGGGTGTTGCCGCTGGTCCGGGAGCATATGGAGGCAGCGCAACAAGCCCAGAGTAGGGTATATAATCGTCAGGCTCGGGTACGGGACTTCAATCCAGGAGATCGGGTTTTGGTTCTAGTACCCACCCTTGACAGCAAGTTCCTAGCTAGGTGGCAGGGCCCCTATGAGGTGATCGAGAAGGTAGGGGAAGTAAATTACAAGGTACACCAGCCAGGGCGGGGCAAGCCGGAGCAGGTGTACCACGTGAATTTACTAAAGCCGTGGAAGGATAGGAACACGGCCGACGACAACAGCCCCCGGCCAGGGCTTCTAGGTGAGAAGGGTCCAGCCCCACAGCTCGAGGCCTGCGAAGCGGTAGCCACGGTAAAAATTGCAGACAGCCTGTCTTCCAAACAAGTTCAGGAAGTCAGGGAGTTCATCAGTCGGAACACGGATGTGTTCTCGGACCTCCCTGGCCGCACGTCTCTCATCCAACATGACATCGTCACTGAGCCTCAGGCTAAGATCCGGTTAAAACCATACCGAGTACCTGAGGCTCGGCGACGGGCCATCGCGGAGGAAGTGCAATTAATGTTGAAGCTCAATGTCATTGAGGAGTCGAAAAGTGAGTGGGCCAGTCCCATAGTTCTAATACCCAAGCCGGATGGGACGTTGCGGTTCTGCAACGATTTTCGCAAGTTAAATGAAGTGTCCAAGTTTGATGCGTATCCCATGCCCCGGGTAGACGAGCTTGTTGAGAATTTAGGGCAAGCCCGTTATTTTTTTGTGCTAGACCTCACTAAAGGATACTGGCAAGTACACTTAATGGAGGCGGCCAAGGAAAAAAACGCTTTTGTTACCCCGCAGGGCCTGTATCATTACAAGGTGTTACCCTTTGGCCTGCATGGTGCCCCCGCCACCTTCCAAAGGTTAATGGATATTGTGCTGCGACCTCACCGTCGGTACGCTTCGGCCTACTTAGATGATGTAATCATCCACAGCACCGACTGGGAAAGCCATTTGCCCAAAGTGCAGGCGGTAGTGGATGCCCTGAGGAAAGCTGGACTAACCGCCAATCCAAAGAAGTGTGCGATTGGGTTGGAAGAGACCAAATATCTGGGATATGTTATTGGGCGGGAGTCATCAAGCCTCAGGTAACTAAAGTAGAGGCCATACGTAACTGGCCCCGACCGGTCACCACCAGGCAGGTAAAGTCCTTCCTGGGAATTGTAGGGTACTACATGCGGTTTGTGCCCCACTTTGCCACAATAGCAGCGCCGTTGACAGACCTGTTGAAGGGGCGAAAGTCTGGGAAGGTTAGCTGGAGTGAGAAGGCGGAGGAGGCTTTCTCCGCGTTGAAGTCGGCCCTGTGTGGGTCCCCGGTTTTGGTGACACCCGACTTCAACAGGGAGTTCGTCGTTCAGACGGATGCCTCGGAGGTAGGTCTCGGTGCAGTACTGTCTCAGGAAGTCAATGGGGAAGAACATCCCGTTGTCTTCCTGAGCCGTAAACTCACCCCAGCCGAGACCAGGTATAGTATAGTGGAGAGGGAGTGCCTGGCCATCAAGTGGGCACTCGAATCTCTCCGCTATTACCTGTTAGGGAGGAGGTTCCGTCTGGTGACCGACCATTCCCCTCTCAAGTGGATGAGCCAGGCCAAGGAGAGGAATGCTCGGGTCACCAGGTGGTTCCTATCCTTGCAAAATTTCAAATTTTCGGTAGAACACAGGGCAGGCCGCTTGCAGGGTAACGCAGATGCCCTGTCCCGCGTCCACTGCCTCACATGTGTTCACCCCCTCAGGGTTGAACAAAGGGGGGGGGGGTATGTGGTAAGGTGCAAGGTACCGTTGTCGACGGGAGGTACGTGTCACCGAGGTTCCTGGCCTCGGTGAGGTAAGAGCCGGGTTTTTGTGTGTCAGCAGCAGCTAGTGCTGCTTGACAACTTGATATTTAGTTTGGCTGCAAAGCCAATCCGGGCCGGCTCTTACTGGGAGTAGGCAAAGAGTTGGGTGGGTGCCTATTCCCCACGGTCCAGGCCGGTTTTTCCCGGGGCCTGTAAAAGACAGCCAGCACCAGCAGGTGATTGTGATTGTCCTGGAGCTGCTGTTAGGCTGTGGAATCATTTGAGTTTGGGAGTTCTGATCCATTCTGTGCTATGTGGAGTTCTCTGGGCTGGAAGCAAGAGCCCAAGCAAGGAGGAGTGCAGATGGCCTGGAAGCCTGAGGTCGATTGTCTTGCGGCTGGACTGACAGCCAGGTGCGAACCTGCACCTAAAACCTCCCAGGTGACTGAAACCTGTATTCGACTGTTTTGTTTTGCCTCATGATTTCTGACGTGTGTGAATTAACACCAAGAGACTGTTTACCGTTTATTTTGTGCAAGTGTGAATAAAACACTGTTTATTGCACTTTCTGGACTCCCTGTTTTGCCTCTGTACTGCACCCGCACCGCTATCTACCAGAGCGACTCCCCACAGTACTCAGCACTTTTGTAATACAATCACGAAAATAGTAACATGGAACGTGAAGGGTCTAAAGTCTCCTCAGAAGACTTGCACTCGCCCAACTGAGATAGTAGAAATATTACGAAATTTCTATAGTGCACTATACACGGAAGAGGATAAGGAAAGAACTGGTAAGAAAAGTTGGCTTGATTCTTTACCCTTACCTAAAATATCTCCAGAAGATTTAGCTGTCTTAAACCAGCCTATCTCTATGGAGGAAACATTGAAAGCTATTCGTCAGTCTAGTAACGGTAAGGCCCCGATCTAAAGTATTTGTCTAAAATACTGGCAGATAGGCTGTCGCTTTATCTCCCTAAACTTATCTCTATACATCAGGCAGGGTTCATAAAAAATAGATCAGCAGTGTGTAACATAAGTAAAGTCCTAGCTGTACTGGATAGTATCAAGAGAAATCCCCACCTTCATCTACGTCCAGCTCTATTGGCTATAGATGCTGAAAAATGTGACAATGTGAGCTGGACGTGGCTGAATGCAGTCCTAGACACAATGGGCTTTGGTGGATGTTTTATAACATACATCTCTGCTCTCTACAGTTCGCCTCTAGCACACATTTCTATACCGGGTTTCCTATCTCAATCCTTCGAGCTCCAGAAAGGGACTAGGCAGGGCTGCCCCCTTTCGCCATTACTATTCAACATAGCACTTGAACCCCTGTCATTACTGTTGTTAAAATCATAATCTCTCAAAGGGATCTCGGTGGTAGATGGATCACGATGGAACACGATGACTGTACTTTGGATCACGCTGACTGTACTTTGCTATGTATGTTCTGGATATCAAAATTTGATAGAATTGTAACTGTTATATCCTGTCTTTTATGGAAAAAAAGGGGGAAAGAAATGACCCCTATTTACATAAATAAAGATTTAAAAAAAAAAAATACTTCGAAAAACTAAATTTGGCCAGCACCTTGAAACAATATGAAATAAAGAACAGGTGCACACTACCATGGCTGACATGTACAAGTAGTACAGTACACTGCTCCATGCGCAAAGACACATGGAAACATGGATAAATCTGAATTGCATTACTGCTATTCTTACTATATGAATATTAGAAGTTCTTTGCGTACATTTTTTTATCAAAATTGTGTTGGGCCCATCTACCAGAAACAAGAAGGCTTCCAACAGATCGGACCTATGCTAATATACGGTACTTATTTCTCCTCATTATGTAACTGATTTCTATTCCAGAGTACAGTTGTCTGGAAACTAAAAAAAACTCAACGTTGGACAATTTGGGTAAAGTAGTTTCTAGTATTGGTTGCACCCATTGCTACCCTTGGACGGATGGTGTGCACATCAATATCCATACAGTGTAGTACAAAATAGCTGTAATATGTTGAATATATTATACTGCCGTATGCTGACCAAATAACCCTTTCATACTGCTGCCAATTACCTTTACTATATAGTGGCTTTACTACTATGCCCTGTCAAAATAATATATGCCTAAATAAACATCACCATATAAAACTCAAACAATGTCCACATATACAGTGACCAAGTAAAAGTACTACCACCGTAATACCAAAAAAGAGTGCCATGTACATTGCCCACATAATGATATTCTGTATGGAGACATACAGTATATTTATTTATTTAATGCACTTATATAGCGCTACTATATTCTGCAGCGCTTTACATATAAAGAGAGAGATATAGCAGTGCTAAAAAATTTATCCAGACCAGTCTCTAGTGGTCCAAAGGTTAACTACAATATCCCCAGGATGTTTTAAAGGTTAATATCCCTAGTCGGCTATGCTATATTAAATATCTGTAGTAGATAATGATGTATGAAGCATAAGATCTGTACAGATTATTGTAAGGAATGAGTCAGTAGTCGTAGTGAGTAAATTCTCTGTAAAAGAAATACTTATTTAACTTACTTGCATAGCAGCAACATATCCCACAGTGCTAGAGAGATGGTCATCACTGTCTCTCCAATGGGGCTCACAGTTTAAATTCCAAATCCCCATTTGTTTGGTGTATGAGAGGAAACCGAAGTACTCGGAGGAAAAGCCAAACACAGAGAGGACATGCAAACTCCATGCAGATGTTGCCCTTGGGCTACATTCACATCTAGTTTTTACTTTAGGTTAGTATATACGGCAGGAAGGCTTATGTATATATTAAATGGAGCCTGTGACAGATGGCTAACACTGGCATCCGCCACCCATAGACTATCATGACACCTGTTTAGTGCATACCTCTTTGAAAAGCGTCATGATGTAAATGAGTAATGGATGCCTGTTACATCATATAGTAGCATCCGTCACCCATAGACTACCATGTTATAAAAAAGTACACTGTGCAGTTTACTTTTTTTTAATTCACCCCACAGGATGGAATAGCGTACTACACCATTCCTTTTTTATTTGCAGTATGCTCATGTATACTGGCAAAACAGAGGTCAAAAAGACACTCTTTTTGCCTCTGTCTGACTAATGGACCTCTATGAAAATATATGTATAGCTTGTACATCAAGGAGTTTTCCTTATTTACATGCTAAATGTAAGCAAAAAACATAACCTATCTTAGGCCTCGTTCACATTTCCACATCAGTGTCACATTTGTGGAAAAAAGCATACGTGTTTTATCTGTGTAGATGTCCATGAAGGGTCTGTGGTTGGTCTGCGTGTCCATTTTTACCATCCGTAATTCACAGAAGTTGCTCAGCTGAAAATTAATTTCCAACGAATTTCTTATTACTCTTTAGTGAAAAACAGACACAACACGGACACAACAGAGATGCCATCTGTGGGCGTGCTTGGTGGGCATCACGGATCAAAGTAGTGCATGTCCCTGTAATTTTTGGAAAACCTTCAGAAAAAGGCTTATAATCATAAATTCAGAAAAACATGTGCAGTCACGTAAACTAATACATGACAGTAACCTGTGACAACCCCGGGTAGAGCTAGCTTATATATCAATCCTAGATGGCAGGGTAAAATAAATAATGAAATGTATAAAAATGAAAGGCTTTTTACAGTTAATAGAGCCTGGTTCTAAGAATATTTTTTGGACAGTCTTAGTAAGATGCTAAAAAATTGACAAAAAGCTGCTTTAAACTGTGAAGTATGAACTATTATGGTAATAATATCTGAATAACTGAAAAGAGTTTGCACATTAGAGATAAGAAATATTGAAAGCACAGCAGCGTAACCTCTATCCATGTGCTTTTACCTCAGCAGTGATCTAGGGTAATTCCAGTATCAAATTATTCTTTGTATGGAAATACTGACAATTTCAATTAGTGCAATAAAGAAATCAGAAACCAAGTAATGGATGGAACAAGATTGTGTTATCAGAAGATTGACAGGAAGATGAAGTCTTAGTGTGAGCTGGATAATATTCAGGTGATATTTAGCTTCAGGCAGGGTCAGATTAAGGGATAGTTCACATCACCATTTCATTTTCCACTCTTCTGACTTGTCAGAAGAACATAAAAAAAAAGGATCCTGTAAAAAAAAACTATCCTGTTGCACATTTGGTATCCGTTTGAGCCTTTTTCATCTATAATCCGTCTTCTTTGATGGGAAAAAAAAAGTCCTGCATGCAGTGCTTTTTTTTCTGTATAAAAAACAGATCTCAGACGGAAATGGCTCAAACAGATGCCAAATGTGCAACAGGATCCGTTTTTCTTATTTTTTCTATTCTTCTGACGGATCAGAAGGGAAAATAAAATGGTGATGTGAACTCTCCCTGAGGGTACTATAGCCATATACACTATAAGGACAAAAGCACTGGAACGCCTACACATGATACCTATAGGAACTTTTATAACATCCCTTTCTAAATCCATAGCTATTACTATGGAGTTGGTTCCCCCTTCACAGCTAAAACAGCTTTCAATCGTCTGAGAAGGACTTTGTGTGGAAATTTTTGCTCACAATCTCCATTCTGTGAACAGTCAAGTTCTTCCACACCAAATTCAACCAACCATGCTTTTGTAGACCTTGATTTCTGTACTGAGACACAGTCATGTTGTACTCATCCCCAAACTGTTTCCACAAAGTTGAAAGCTTATAATTGTCCAGTATGTCTTAGTATGATGAAGCATTAAAGAGTCACCGTACTTTCACACAATTTCATTTAATAGAGAATGGTGTAATTGAAAATTTCTAAATCCCTTCATTTAAAAAAACTGCCTGCCTCCACCTAAAAAAAGCTGTCATGGCCACTAGGGCTCTCACATCCACCTAATTTGCAGTGCATTGCCTGTTGTCAGGCCAGATTTGTCCTTAGTAACAGAGACACTAGAGCGGAAATAGGGAAGTGTCGGAGCTAGCTAAGATCCTGAGGCTGATAAAAGAACTGCTTCTATATTGCTTCTGAATTTATAGGAGCCTCCTGCCTTTCTGCAAGTGTAATTTCCCCTCCTTATTTGTTCTGTAAGTTTCAGACCTAAAAACAAACATAATGGGAAGTAAGGTAAAGGACGTCACAGCAGTACAGTGCTGTCATATTTCACAGAAGGGATAGGCTCCCAGCTTCTCAGTCAAATGCATCTAGCTGTGCAGCTGAATAATATAAACTTCTGTGAATTACGGATGATTGAAAAAGACTTTTCAGGGAAGACTTTTTAGGGAATACAAAAAAGAACAGTTCCTTCATAGTTATCACTGTACAAAGAAGCACAGCCATTGCAAACTTTTTGGGAAAACTCAGGTACAATTTTAGATTTTTCTTCACTGGAACTAAGGGGCCTAGGCCAATCCCTGAAAAACTTAATAGCATTATCCTTCTTTCACCAAACTTTACAGTTTGCACAATGCAGTCAAGCTGGTAATGTGCTCCTGGCAGTTAATAAACTCAGACTTCTCTCTCCGATGCCTGATAAAGAAGCATGATTTGTCACTCAACAGAACATATTTCCACTGCTGTCCAGTAGCATTGTGCTCTACATCATTCCATCCAACACTTGACATTGTGCTTGTTGATGTTAGGGTTCGTTCACATCTATGTTTTGTAATTCCAGTAGTCTGTTCTAGCAGATGAACAGAAAACCAGAGTTACCATACCTGGCAAAGCCGGATATCTCCAAGGACCGCAGGAACTCCAATTCACTACAATTGGATCCTGCTGGTTTCTGGCATGCAGCAGTATTTCTCCAGCAGAAAGCTGGCATTTATGCGAGAAACACGTCAACACCTGGTGACCCCTCTGTAACTTTACATGGTCTCCACTTTGTGTCTGAGTTGGTGTGGTTCCTTAAAGCTTCCACTTTGCAAGAATACTACTCACAGTTGATCGTGTAATATCTAGAAGGGAAAATAATTCACAAACTGATTTGTTGCAACAGTGGCATCTTATTACAGGACCATGCTGGAAGTCAGTGATCAGAACAAGCCATTCTTTAACAAACATTTGTAAAAGAGCTAGGGGCTGGATTCTTGATTTATACTCCATGGACAGTATCTGTATCTTGCAGATCCGTGGTTTGAGGTACCTTCTCCTGTGATCAAAAGGTCCAACTTTACTATGTTCCTGAAAAATTTATTGTTTAATACGTTTATCTCCCCGTGTACCAACCTCTGCCTGTTTCCTGGACTTGACTCTTTGGTGCCTGATCTGACATCTGCTTGATCTTAGTTCTGACCCTAAGCTGTCTGACATGACTTTAGGATGTTTATCGGATAGCATGAACTGTATGCCTTGACCCTGATGTCTGTCTCTGACTATTGTTCTGCCTGATATTCCTCTGTGCTTTGTGTCACCCCTGTGGGTCAGCAACCACTTGAACAGAAACTACTCCAAGAGGTAGTGATCTGAGGTTCCCCTGCAGCCAAGTTCAGGTTCCTGTACAGGGTTTAAAAGGTGAAGACCAGGGAGGCCACTTTAAGCCCTTAGAAGCAGCCCCAAGCCAGAGCTGTTCAAGTAACACAGCGGATCCATATCCGCTTTGTAACACTCATGACTAGTGTTTAGCGAATCAAAGTTACAAATTGACTTACATCCGAATTTCCGTAAAAAATTGATTTACCATGAAACCAAATTTCTTGGTGCTTCATGGTAATGAATACATTTTTCCTTAAATAACAGTAAAAAAAATATATACCTCATCCATTTGCTTGCAGAGAGGCTATCGCATCCATCTTGATTGACAAAAAAGCGTCATGACGTCACCGAGGCCACCCAGCGTGATGACATCATTATGTCAGTACGCGCAAGATTTGGCACGTTTTCTTCATTTAAGATGGCCGCAACAGCTTCTCCGCAAGCAAATGGATGAGGTGAGTATGTATTTTTTTTAACCCCTGATTAACCCCTGAAAGGCCTCAATGTGACTATATCAGATGCCGTTATCAGCGTTGAACGCGTGATCTGAGGGGTTCAATGATGGAGGAGGGAAGGTGCGGCGCAATCGCCGTTCCCCGTCATTGCGCCTGTTACATACAAACGAATGTGATTCGTGACTAAGTAATTTGTAACTAATCGAATTTCTTTGTAAACGTCGGCGAAGCAGCCAAATCGAATATTCGATAATTTCGCTCATCTCTACTCATGACCCCAATATCCGTTGTACAGTTGCCTTTCCATGGGCCACTTTTGGTAGGCACTAACCACTGCACACCAGGAATATCCTACAAGACCTGTTGTTTTGGATATGCTCTGATTCAGTCATCTGGCTCTTGCTCAGGTCCTTACGCTCAGCCATTTTTCCTGCTTCCAACATATCCAAAAACTGTTCACCTGTAACCCCTAACGAATGTTATTCACTTCATCTGTCAGTGCTTTTAATGTTATGTCTAAAAACTTATATATCCCAAAAACAAATGACAAAAATGACAGGAGCACTGTGCCACCTATCTCTGTGACGATGCTTCTCTCCCACACCTCTACTAAAATAATAACATGGGTATTGAAATAATTTTTCAATATCAGTGGGGAACGCTTTGGTTACGCTGCCACATTATCGACTGCCTTGTTCTCGGCATTGCTTCAACATACATTCCTAATGCCTGCTAAACCACTGAAAATTATTTCTAAAAGTCATGAATACTCCCACTGTCCAAAAAAATCCATTTCTTCAACGACTCTTTGGCGCAGAAGGTTTCCATGAGAATTGTAGTGATCAGAGTAACATTACTGTGCAACACATGAGCAGATTGCTGAGGACAGACACAATAAATAACACAACATGCCCGGAGAGGATAGATTGTTCCCAGATCCGCTACTTATATCATAATTCTTGGAGGGGAACCTGCATAAATATCCGACTGTCACAATTAGAACCATTTACATGGAAACCAAAATATCCTTCATGGATACAACGTAACTGACGCGTGCTCGCTGTGATATATTGAATTAACCTTTGCGATGTGTCATTACACTGCATGTGGTTATTTTTAGGTATTTTCATTTCAAGATACTCTACGAGCCAATTCTTAAGCCACGCTGTGCAAAATGACGAGAGAAGAGCACAGACTGGGGAGGAAGGCAGACCACTATTGTCAGTTTACTGTATTCTGTTGCTACCTAGCAGTTTATGACATGGTGTGTAGTGGGAGGTCTGAAAAGACTGAACCCAGGCACTCTGGAAGAAATGCCATTCCTTGTTAAATCACTATGTAATCTCATTGTGGGCATTGCTCTTTCTGGTTACAGGGAGCTGCTGCCATGTGAGTTTTAATTAAAAACAAATCTGTATATTTTTTCAGCTTTTCTGGATTCTCCTCTGTTAGCATTTTTTTTCCCTACAATGTGGTGTTGGAAAGTCAACAAGCTGAGCAGATCTGTGATGGAGAAACAAGATTCCTGTGGCATGAACTGCCTTCAATCCGACAGGCACATGTGAGGTCCAAAAAATCCTGCTGGAATATTATCATACTGAATATTGGAAGGGTAAGGAAAAGACAAGAACAGAAATGGACATCAAACTGTGCAACTCCCGTAAGTCACTTTCTTAAATGTGGGTGATTTTGTGTTATTGTTGTGTGCAGTATCTCAGTATGTTACTTTTTTGCATTTTTTCCTTATTTAAACCATATACTTACCAATCACATTTAGGCTGGAATCATGCATGATGTGTTTTTTTATGCAAAAGAGAGAAGATATAGCAGTCTTTCCTTTATATTTGTATTGCCTTTTGGATCCACTTCTGACTTTGGCTCAAAACACTACATGTGTGATTCTAACCTTAAAACTCAATTTAAGTATTTTAGACAAGACAATAATAGAAGACAATAATAATACACCAAGCTAATATGATAACTGCAACGTCAAATATAGAGCTTCACATTAAGATAACCATACTAGCGGTGTGATTTTATAAGTTTAAGGGACAGTTGTGTTCCCGGGTGGTATTACTATTGCAATTGTTTTTCTCAGATTCCTCAGGAGGTGAAGGATGTAAACACTCGGGGAAAGATTACAGTTTAGGATGATTGTCTCTAGTTGAAAACTTCCTAATGCAACATCAGTTCAGACTGGATTAAATGCATTTGCGATCTGATGCCTGAGTATAAAAGGAACCGCAGAAAATCGCTCTAGTTTCCTACAATTATGATAAGGAACCTATGGATCTTACAGCAAATAGACCTATGGTGGACACCCAAGTGAGCTTCTCAAAAGAATGCTTGACCAACTCTTATGAATCTCTCTGTTGTGGATTAAACAAAGACCAATGCTTGAGAAAAGTTACTCCCTTCTGTTCTTTCACATGATTTCTCTGCAAAACTCAGGATTAAATATGGATATTCTTGAAAAGGAGAACTTTCTGAATATCTCCAAGAGCTCTCTCTTCCAGCTAAACTCTGACAAGCGATCCTATAACAGTGAAACGACCACAGGAGGGGCTAACACAAGCGATATTTTCAACTGGACCTTGAATTCGGAAAATATAACGCGACTCCCTCCAGAAGGAAGTTCTTTTTCATTAGAAAAGAACTGGCCAGCCCTTCTGACGATCACAGTTATTGTGTTGACCATTGCTGGGAATATACTAGTGATTATGGCTGTGTCTTTGGAGAAAAAGCTTCAGAATGCCACTAATTATTTTCTTATGTCCCTTGCCATAGCTGACATGCTTATAGGCTTTCTTGTTATGCCCATCTCTATGCTTAATATACTGTATGGTAAGTACAATATAGCAAACGTTATCATTTCTAATTGCAAGTATATGTATGAAAAGATCCAGCAATCCTAAAGGTAGTGTATAGGGAATAGGGCACACATCAATAGCATGAATGTGGAGAGACGTTCAGTCTTCGAATACACTGCACTTGTTTCCATACTACTTAAAAAGAAACTTGTTGCAGATAAATTAGATTTGATGTACCTATTAAACTAGTGTACTTTTAGCCTCCTTTTGACCAGAATATGTTGCCATACTTTATTCTTTGTAGTAATAAATAGCGTAGTAGACTACACTATTCCATACAAATGGATAGAGTGAAAATAAACATATATATATATATATATATATATATATACATATATATACTTCCCAACATTTACCCATCATAGCTTCAGAAGGTGACGTGAATGTGACAAACCATATTCACAAGCGTGTAATAACTATGTAATAAATTATACATAGCACATCAAGTAAACTATAGAGTCAGTGGCATGTGTGGTGCTTCATTAAAGATTTTCAGTTAGATATCCATGATGTGAATAACAATGACTTATTAGGACAGGAGATTGCATATAATGTATTTAATTAAAAAAAACTGTAACACATCATGAATGCATTTTATTGTACTGCTGTTTTTTCTAACATAATGGCATTTACAATTTTAGTTGGATAATATATATATAGATATATATATATACACACACTGTATTTATCAGCAAGCAGCTGTTTGCTAGGTACGGAGAGAATTTCTATAGCACTACACCTCCCCCTGCTGGTGACAATTCTCTCATATTACTACAGGCAAAGAATAGGCATTGACACTACAATAGATTCTATATGACAAGACGATGAGACAGAGACATACGTACCTTACCTTTAAATTTTTAGCATCATCAAGGAATTATGCATCTCCTCCAGTTGTAATGTAACATCTTTATATCATGTTTAGCCTTTTACCTGTGCTATATCTATCTGTCTATCTCTAGACTGACCCAATCTGCATGCAATTTCATAGCTACTCCCCTTTAAGTTTTACCTTTAAATGAATACAAGTTTCACAATGCTATTAGACACCCCAGACACAAAAAAATGGGAAACTATTACCAGAATGTATTCAATAAGTTTGCATATTGTGGGACCTACCATTTACATAGAAGGCACATTCAATATCCTGGAAACAAGCAAGGGAAGATGGAAATCTAAACACAATAAAGTCATTGGTTCTAAATATAAAGATGTAACCCATGCAGCAGTTTCATAAAGCAGATGCTATAACAGCTCCATGCTACAAACCAGAGTTAGGCTAAATGCGCACGACCGTGCCGGGTTTTTCGATCCGCGGATCCGCAAAACATGTATGCCGCCCGTGTGTGTTCCGCAATTTGTGGAACGGAATGGGCCACTCATAATTGAAATGCCTATTCTTGTCTGCAAGATCAACAAGAATAGGACATGTTCTATTTTTTTTGCAGGGCCATGGGATGGAGCAACGGATGCGAACAGCACACAGAGTGTTGTCTGCATCTTTTGAGGCCCCATTAAAGTGAATGGGTCCGCATCCGAACTTTAAAAAAAATGTGGCTCGGATGTGGACCCTAACAATGGTTGTGTACATGAGGCCTTAAGGTACATTCATATGACAGTAAAAAATGCCTGTTTTTAACGGCTGTCACACGGCCATTTTCACAACCATTGTAGTCTATGGTTCTATTTAACTTTCTCTACATAATAAAAGTCACTTACTGAAGTGAGACATCCCCTTTAAGGGGTTACAGACTCATGCACACGAACATATTTTTTGTCTGTGTCCGTTCCATTTTTTTTTTGCAGCCCATATGCGGAACCATTCATTTCAATGTGGCCGCAATAAATAAGGAAATGACTCGGTGTGCATTCCGTGTCTTCATCTCCAATCCACAATAAATAGAATATGTCCTATTATTGTCCGCATAATGGACAGGATAGGACTGTTCTATTCTCTTCCGTTACGCAAAATGCGGAATTCACACAGCTGGGATCCTTGTTTTTCAGATCCAGAAATTGCGGACTGCAAAACAACGATGGTCGTGTGCAAAGGGATTATGCAGGCTAACAATGTTGATGACCTGTGTTCAGGATTGGTCATCTCTAATGGGATGAGCGCAAAGACCCATATTCGAGTTCGCGATATATCACGAATATTTCGCATCATATTCGTCATATATTCGCGTCTTCACAATATTCGATATTTCGCATTCGATCTCATGATTGGTGATTAATTTTTCAAGTTATATTCGCGTGCGCATAGAATCTATTCGTTATTATTAACGTTTAAACAGCTTTACATGTATTGAAAGCTTGAAATGGCGGGAGTTATTTTTGCGAATGGAAAGGTGCGAAAAAGACATATACGAATTTTCGCAATACATGCAGCGTTCTGGAGTCTGACACAACCTGTTAACGCTTGTTAGGAAAGGGAATACAAACCACGAATAGATTAATGCGAATATTCAAGTGACGAACATTCAGAGGACAGTTTTTACCTATTAAGTCTTTACTCTGACAGGAATAGTGGAAATTGTTCTAGAAAGCAATTAAAGTTGGGGGAATTATGTCTGAATCTTTTATTTTCAATAAAGTTTCCCTATCACTATCCATCTTAAGAGCGAATATTCGTAATTGCGAATATGGGGTCATGTATTCGACGTATTCGCAAAATCTCAAAATCATGATATTCGAGATTAAAATTCGCTTTGCGAATATTTGCGCTCAACACTAATCTGTATCAGATCGTTGTGGTCTGACTCTGTACACCCCACCGATCAGCTGTTACCTGCTGTCACCAGAACTACCATTGGGAATGGCACCAGAAGCACAACTCACTTTAAAGTGTAGTAGGAGTGCCACCATTTCTGTAAGGGGGGCCGAAGGACTAAAAAATTGAGCAGTTAATGTTGCAATGTTCCCATTTTTGTATAGCAAGGGTGCATAACCCATGGCCCTTACTGCCAGGGCTTGCAGCTCACATCCTGGTGGACAGGAACACTTTGTCTGCCTGTGCGATCATCAGCTATGTTCCTTACCGCAGCGCCATATGTGCACATTGCAGGATGAAAGCTCCTGTTCTTGCAATCTAGCAGGAGCAGGTCAAGTGTCCAGCTGTCAATGACAGCTGGGGATCCCAAGGAGAAGTCAGAAGTAGTTTTTTTACCGTTTTTGCCTTCTCCTTTCCTCGGCACATAGAGCTCAATGAACACTTTGCAATAAATAAAGGAGGACATGTCAGTCGTGCTCGGTGTTCTTAGGCAGAGCAGATTAGCTCTGCATGTGTACAATGCCTGCTCCCCTCCCACAATAATAGTGTGCTGTTATCCCCTGTAACTGTGCCTCCTTTGGATGTCCGTTACTGGTGAAAAGTGCAAAATTAAAAAAAAAATTAAAAAACTCTGTCCCCCAGAGGTCTTTTAGTGACCTGTTGGGGGCACCTGTGTAAAAAAAAAAAAATAAATATATATATATATATATATATATATATATATATACCCACAAAAAATGTCAATATCTCAATAACTTGTTATGTGGCCTTGAGCATGCTGTTCACAAGTCTACTTATTGTCTGCTGAGGCATGGCACCCCACTCTTCTTGAAGGTAGGCCTTCAGGTCATTGAGGTTCTGGGGTTACGAGCCTCTACTCAGCTAATCCCATAGGTTTTCAATAGGATTCAGGTCTGGAGAATGTGCAGGCCACTCCATTTGAGGTACCCTAGTCTCCAGTAGCCATTCCCTAAGAATGTGTTCACAATAAAGTGGTTATCAGTCTGGGATGTGGCCAAAGGACGTCCACTTCTCTGCCTTTCTGTGACTCTTCCAGTCTCTCTGTATCTCTCGATGCAACCTGCTGATGACGCTCTGTGACACTCGAAGCTCAGTGGCCACTTCTGTCTCAGAACATCCTGCTTGAAGCCTAGCAATGACGAGGTACTGTTGATCAACTGTTAGGCGTCATCTTGGTCTCATGATGTCAAAATATGAACAGCATGATGAGGAGGACTGTGTAAATACAAATTCTAATTGAACCAGGAAATTCTTGGATCAAACACCTATTGTGAATTTTGCCATCAAGCTCCTTGTTATAGAACAGCATGTTGTGCAAAAAGTACTGAAACATTGAACAGTTGGACTGAGAGAAGGTCACATTAAGTTCACCTGTAAAGGTTAGAGTGCATTTTAGGTTCATCCTGAGATTTCCCCCACAAGCCAAATACCCCTAATTTTTTGTGAGCGGTATATATATAAATTCTTTAAAAACATATTAAAAAGCCCTATGTCTCACACAAACAACATTGCATAAATTATTTTGGCAGTGCAACAAATAAAAAAGTTAGGAAAATTAAATCACCACATGTGCCTGGTTATTAAAAAGTTAACAAGCGCTTTCCTTCACTGCTGAGTGCTCTGGTAATTGCATTTATCTGTCCCAGTTAAAGGGAACCTGTCACCTCCAAAACAAATATTAAACTGACATCATTACCTTGGCCGGCGCATGCGCAGTGAGAGTTTAGCAGCCAGATGCCTGCGGGAGCCGGAGACGGGATCAACAGTAACAAGGTGCGTACCACGCCTGCGCAAGACTTCAGCAATCCCTGCCTCACGGCAGGATGTCAATCAAAGTTAGGAGTGACGGGTAAGTGGTGGGCTTAGCTTGACTTGAAGCAAGAAGGCCGCTGCCCCCTTGACTTCAAGCCGACACAGAAAACGGCGCGAACAGAGAATAAAACATTGTTTTATTAACGTATGCAGCCGCCGATTTTGGAATGAAACACATGACTAGGAACACACTGGGGGCTACTCTAAGGTAATGATGTCAGTTTAATATGTGTTTTGGCGGTGACAGGTTCCCTTTAAAGGCTATTGTCGGCAAGACTGGAGTTGTATTAACCAATGAGCGCCCACTAGTAAGAGAAAGTGCTTACTGGTTATTACAGGGCACCGGGCACACAAATATAACCTATAACCGGAGGGCAGGAGGCGGTAATAGCCAATGAGCTCCATCTTCTGCAGCGAAGGAAAATTATCATTTATGAATTGGAGGCAGGCCCTATTACACTGCACAATTTTTGGGTCAATTATTGGAAACAAGCTCATTTTTCAGCTGATTAGCTTCTTTCATCAAAATAAAAAATGCAGGAATATTGGCAGCAGATCTCCCTATGTATTCATGGATGTGCTGCCAATCATCAAGATAACTGAATCAGAGAGGAACAACTGCCATTGCAGTCCTGTCTCCCCCATTCGCTTTGCATCGGCCCGTCCAATAGGCTGATGCAAACAAGCGCTTATTAAAGATTTCTTTTTATTTGGCTGATTGAAATAGAAAAATGTGACACTGCGGCCCCCAGACCAAAACAGGTTGTGCATCCCTGCTGTATAGTCTACAACTACTGTATGAGTGGGCTGTTAAAGGGAACCTAAACCCCCAGCATATCCTTATACAGTTGGCCATCATTTTTCTAAAGATGCTGCTGTCACAACTGTCTGTCTCGATATTATGGAGTAAAAGAACTTATCTATTACAGCAAATGAGATTGGCGGGTAAACCCCAACTGCATAAGAACATCCTAGTGATTTAGTGGGTCCAAACCTAGGCACAGGTTCCCATTGAGGAAATGCAAAGGTGGAGCCAGACACACAGATAAGCCTTTTAAAAACCAACTAAAGGGGGCATCTGTTAAGGTGCCCATACATTGAGCAGTCCGGCCTCTGGCTCTGCATTTGAATTACTGCTAATTGCCAGGCTGCATATGTGCGCTCATTGACATAAAAAAAATGCACCAAGAAGAAGTTGTTGGAATGGAATGAAACTTATATCTGTGACTGTAATGATGATATATGTAGGTGATTCGAGCAAAAGGATATATTTTTTGGAAAAACTGTAAAATTTAAAAGGAGTTTCTAGTACCCTGATGAGATATGGTTGGACATGAAAGCATACAGGTTCTGTATAGAATCCTGTGGCACATTTGCCCAGACTATTGCAGCCAGGGCTGGCCTTTGGGGTGTGCGAGCTGTGCGGCCGCACAGGGAGCCATGACAACAGGGGCGCCCGGCCCGGTGGCCAACACAGCTCGCAGACGCTACAGGCTACCAGGGCCAGACTGGCCTGCCTCGGCCCTGGTGACAAGTGGGGGCGGCCGGCGGCAGGGCACAACAGCGCTCATCTCCATAGTCATCTGTATCGCAGTCCTCAGGACGGCGATACAGATGTCTGTGCTGTGGCAGAGGAGGGAGAGGCGTGTCCCCTCCCTGTTCCTCTGATAGGCTGCCAGCACTAGGCCGCATCCAGGGCTGGTGCAAGGATTTTTGCCACCCTAGGCAAAAGCTAATTTTCCCACCCCCATTGACCCCGCCTATTGACCACACCCTTTGACCCGCCCTTTTTTGTTGCCCACCTATTTAATGATTGTTCATCATGCCCCCCATGTCAGCCATTATGCCCTCATGTCAGACCCCCATCCATCATGCCCCCC
Source organism: Bufotes viridis (assembly GCA_033119425.1). Classification (NCBI taxonomy): domain Eukaryota; kingdom Metazoa; phylum Chordata; class Amphibia; order Anura; family Bufonidae; genus Bufotes; species Bufotes viridis. The sequence continues at coordinate 405,769,781 of CM065591.1, read as the reverse complement.
ATGTCAGCCGCCAGCCCCCCATCCATCATACCCCCCATGTCAGCCGTCAGCCCCCATCCATCATGGCCCCCATGTCAGCCGTCAGCCCCCCATGTCAGCCGTCAGCCCCCATCCATCATGGCCCCCATGTCAGCCGTTAGCCCCCCATCCATCATGGCCCCCATGTCAGCTGTCAGCCCCCCATCCATCATGGCCCCCATGTCAGTAGTCATTCCCCCATCCATCATGGCCCCCATGTCAGCCGTCAGTCCCCTATCCATCATACCCCCATGTCAGCCGTCAGCCCCCATGTTAGCCGTCAGCCCTCATCCATCATGGCCCCCATGTCAATAGTCATTCCCCATCCATCATGGCCCCCATGTCAGCCGTCAGCCCCCATCCATCATACCCCCCATGTCAGCCGTCAGCCACCCATGTTAGCCGTCAGCCCTCATCCATCATAGCCCCCATGTCAGCCGTCAGTCCCCCATCCATCATACCCCCATGTCAGCCGTCAGCTCCCCATGTTAGCTGTCAGCCCCCATCCATCATGGCCCCCATGTCAGCCGTTAGCCCCCCATCCATCATACACCCCATGTCAGCCATCAGACCCCCATGTTAGCCGTCAGCCCCCATCCATCATGGCCCCCATGTCAGCCGTCAGCTGTCAGCCCCCCATCCATCATACACCCCATGTCAGCCATCAGCCCCCCATTCAACATACCCCCATGTCAGCCGTCAGCCCCCATCCATCATAACCCCCATGTCAGCCGTCAGCCGTCCATGTCAGCCATCAGCCCCATCCATCATGGCCCCCATGTCAGCCCCCCATCCATCATGCTCTCTAAATGGGGGACAATGTTGGAGTATGTACCATCAGGGGGGATGACATGATGAGGGACAATGTTGGAGTCTGTGCCAAGGGGGGAGAAATTATGTCAACCCCCCATGACACAGACTTCATCATTGTCCCTCATCATGTCACCCCGTCCCGCCCCCCCCCCTCTTCCATGGGTGGCACATTTCTTTTCTTCCCCCTCAGGGGAATCATGAGGCGCACTCAGCAGCGCCTCTGGGCTGATGGGCTGAGATCAGTGCGGTACCTACTTGAAGTTGTCCACAGTGTCTGCTGAGGCAGGCAGCTTTTACGGCCACAGCAGCCCCCAAGCTCCACCTCGCCTCCCTCCAGTCAGTCCAGACAGCCGGTGGCGTTGCTAGGGCTGGTGTCACCCAGTGTGGTAGAAAATGGTGTCACCAGACCCCCCGTCGGCGGCGATCTGTCTGCTTAGCCCCCCCCCCCCCCACGTCAGCTGTCTGTTTACTATCTAAACCCCCATCCATGTTATCGCTTGGGTTCAAATTCTAGCACCCCCAACCCCCGGCGATCTGTCTTCTGTCTGCTTAGCACCCCCCCACACACATATTTGCATACATATTATATTCTGTGCTATCCAGAAAACAGCACCACATACCTTACATCCAGTAACTTCTCTGATGCAGACCTTCTTTCCTCATCTTCTCCTTTCAGACCAGACCGCCATGATGATTTTTCACCCATCTCTCGTCTCTGTAGTTTGACAAAAGACATCTTAGGTTCCTACTTTTCCATCATCCTCCTACATTATTAACAACTCACCTGCCACCTTCAATAATAAAAATAATAATGTGCACTAATTCCAAAGTGCTCCCGTTCTGTGTGCCAGTGAAAAAAAAATTCCCTCGGTGCCGCCAGTAAAGCGAATGTCCCCATAACGTGTGCAAGTATAAAATACCCCTATATAATGCCCCTTGTAAATGCCCACATAGTGCTCCTCTCCTCTTCCCCATAGTGCCCGCAGAATGTAGCAGTATAAGATTCCCCCATAGTGTCCCCCAGAATGTGCCAGTATTAAATGCCCCTTCTTAGTGACCCCATAATGTGCCTATATAATATACCCCCATAGTATTCTTCTCCCCTCCAACACCATAGTGTCCCCATAATGTGCCAGAAATGCCCCCAGTAGATGCCCCCATGTGCCAGTAGATGCCCCATAGTGTCCCCCATGTGCCAGCTATGCCCCCATAGTGTTTCCCATGTGCCAGCAATGCCGCCATAGTGTCCCCTATGTGCCAGCAATGCCCCCATAGTGTCCCCCATGTGCCAGCAATGCCCCCATAGTGTCCCCCATGTGCCAGCAATGCCGCCATAGTGTCCCCCATGTGCCAGCAATGCCCCCATAGTGTCTCCCATGTGCCAGCAATGCCCCCATAGTGTCCCCTATGTGCCAGCAATGCCCCATAGTGTCCCCATGTGCCAGCAATGCCCCCATAGTGTCCCCCATGTGCCAGCAATGCCCCCATAGTGTCCCCCATGTGCCAGCAATGCCCCCATAGTGTCCCCCATGTGCCAGCAATGCCCCCATAGTGTCCCCCATGTGCCAGCAATGCCCCCATAGTGTCCCCCATGTGCCAGCAATGCCCCCATAGTGTCCCCATGTGTCAGCAATGCCCCCATAGTGTCCCCCATGTGCCAGCAATTCCCCCATAATGTCCCCCATGTGCCGGCAATGCCCCCATAGTGTCCCCCATGTGCCAGCAATTCCCCCATAATGTTCCCCATGTGCCGGCAATGCCCCTATATTGTCCCCCATATGCCAGCAATGCCCCCATAGTGTTCCCCATGTGCCTGCCATTGCCCCAAACTGTCCCTTTTATGCCAGCAATGACCCCCAGCGCAGCCAGCGCCTCACAGAAAAACAAAACAAAACACATACTTACCTCCATGGCAGTGATGCGATGCAGGCCTCTTCTGGCCTGTGTCCCGAGCAGTACAGCTCAGTGTAGTGTATCATGTATTAGGTATTCCTATATAGCAGAAGTATAATTAAATTAAAAAAATGTGTAATTACTATATATATATGTAGTAATTACACTTTTTTTTGTGTCATACATTTTTTTTACAATTACTGAAAAATAATATGTAAATTATACTTCTGCTGTGGCAACCTTTCAGAAATATAAGGCTAAATTAAATTAAAATACATTGGGTGTCCCCAAGCATACTGACAATGCTTGGGGATACCCCCTTCATGTTCATAGCACTGACTCCATATATGGACACAACCACATATGGAGTCAGAGCTCAGACTGGGAATCCTGAAGTGCAGTGAATAAATTATCTACTGAATAAATTATCTTGTGCGGGCAGCTGGCACTGGTGTCACCCCATCAGTAGTGTCACCCGGTGCGGCCCGTACCCCCCTCCCAACGCCACTGCAGACAGCTACTGCAGCACCTCTGCCTGTCACGCCTCCTTGCGCCTGAGCCGCACACCACACGGCACACACATAGCCTGGCTGGGGGCGGGGCCCCGGCAGCGCTCCGGCCGCTGAAGAAAGCAGCTCTGGCTGCGTGGCAGGGATTAATTAAACATATTGCGGGCGCGGCCAGTAAGTAAGTCACTTAGGCCTAATTCACACGTCCGCAAAATGGATCCGCATCCCATCCGCAATTTTGCGGAAGGGTTGCAGACCCATTCATTTTAAAGGGGCAGGAATGGATGTGGACAGCACACTATGTGATGTCCACATCTGTGTTTCCGTTTCCGCAAAAAAAAAAACATGTCCTATTCTTGTCCGCAATTGCGGACAAGAAAAGGCATTCTCAGTATAGTGCCAGCAATGTGCGGTTCGCAGCCGTCCGTGTTTTGCGGATCCGTCTTTCCGTGTTTCCACAAAACACACTACGGACGTGTGAATAAGGCCTTAGAGTCTGTCTGAAGGGCACAGGAGGAGGGGGAGAGCAGAGGTGCGGGCCGGTGCCCCCAGCAAGAGGGCGCTCTACGCAGTTGCGTATCTAGCTTACGGGTGGCGCCAGCCCTGGAGGCATCACTGATATGGAGGTAAGTATAAGTGTTTTTTTTTTTTGTACAATACTGAAACATGATAGGGTGGGGGCTACTGGCACATAAGGGGGGACTTCTGGCAAATGATAAGGAGGGGGCTACTGGCACATAAGGGGGCTACTGGCACATAAGGGGGCTACTGGCACATGATAAGGGGGGCTACTGGCACATAAGGGGGGACTACTGGCACATGATAAGGGAGGGCTACTGGCACATAAGGGGGGACTACTGGCGCATGATAATGGTGGGGAGGCTACTGGCACATAAGGGGGGCTACTGGCACATGATAAGGGGGGGCTACTGGCACATAACGGGTGTGCCAGGTCAGTACGGCCTAGATAGCAGGCAGTTTGTCAAAATAACCATCCTGCTTATCTCAGTCCAATGATGCATTATACAGGCATGTCTAGCAGTCAAAGATCTCTCACCAAGAGATACACTGCTCAAAAGTAGCCTCTGAGAGCCTCTTTTATAGAACAGTGGGGAAAGCATTTTTTGCTTCCTTCCTGACAATCATCCGACAGTTAAGCCCACCATGTGATATCCGCATCCATATGTTCGTTCCACCATCCTGCCAAAAAAGACAAGAATAGGCATATATGCAGACAAGAATAGGAATTTTTATAATAGTGCTGGAAAGGAAAACTATGGGACACAGGCGGCCAGTATCCGTATTTTGCTGATCCGTGTTTGCAGACCACAAAATATATACAGTCATGTGCATGAGGCCTTACAGAAAGAGAGCTGCGGCAGTAAAAACACACACCCTCAACTAAATATGTTAGTTGCAGTTTGTGCTAATAAAAAATGTAAAAAAAAACATACTTATCTTTTCACTTTTTTATTTTACATTTTCCACGATATAAAAATAAAGCCAAAAAAATTACATTAGGGTAAGGCACATCTTTCACCAAAAAAGGTACAACAATGATTTACATAACTGACCACTGTGGCTTTCAAATGCACGTCCTAAAAAAAACTGAAAATGGGTCTGATCAGGAAGGGTTGCAAATGGCCCGGTCTTCAACTGGTAAAACATGTTGCCTATTTTATAGATTAATACAACTTCCAGTAATTAAGATGTCACTGTCATAAGAACTAAATGAGAAAATATAAGATGTATTACTAAAAAAACTAATTCTATCCAAAGATCAACAGAAAAGATTAGAATCGGAATACGCTATTGGTGGTAATAGTAGATAACGTGTGTCACAGTAGATAACACCAGAAAATGTAATTCCTGCCCCTTCTCTGCATTGTCAATTCTGGCTGTATATCCTCAGAAAGCATATTGTCATATGTGACTGGCAGCAGTCATACTACATCATTTCTCTTTTCAAATTTAAATTCATTAGGCAGCAAAGTAAAATAAATGAGTAGTGCTGTCAAATCACATATAATTCTAAACAAAACTGATTTAAGATGAATCTCCCCCTTTTATTATCGTTATTTTTAGGTCCAAGTTCATTATTAATTAAATTCTTGATATTTTTAAAGTGTACCTGTACTTTGATCAAACTATTGATATGTAATAGCGGTATATCAAAGGCTTTAATAGGTGCTGAGACCCCCACAATCACTAGTACAAGGAAAGAGATGTGCTCACAGAGTGCTCTCCCTCTCTGTAGGAGACATACTGGCGACAGACTCATAGTCCTTGATTTATCATACCTTCACTCCAGAATTCTTGAGTAAAATAAGTCACAATATAGGGCTTTTGCAACTTTTTTGCACTCGCTTGCGCAAAATCTAAGCACTTGCACAATAATTTGTGACTTTTTACATGCACTTGTGCAAAATTTTGAGACTTTTTGCATTTGTACACCACTCACTCCAGTTTTGTAATATAGGTTGAAATGTTGGTGTCGTTAGCTATGTTAATGAGTTTTACTCCAGATTTATCATTGCGACTGTTTTAAAAAAGTCGCAATCTCACTCCAGAAGGAGGGTGGCGTAGAAAAACTGGAGTACATTTTTTAGACAGACGTGCTAGGTTTAAGGACAAGCCAAATTTATCAAACAACCTCTTTTTCGTTTACGTTCCGATTTTTGCGTTCAGTATATGGACCGCATATGGAACCATTCATTTCAATCGATCCGCAAAAATAACGGAAGGAACTCCGTATGCCTTCCATTTCCATATTTCCGTTCCATTCAAAGATAGAACATGTCTTATTATTTTCCGCATAACGGACAAGGATAGTACTACACAGAAACACAAGGGGTGTCAGTCAGCACGTCCCTGTATGCAGGTGCATGTAGCCATGGCAATATATACATACAAACACAGAAATGCAACAGCACTCTGCAACCAGCACACTGCCCTGCCTCTATGCTAGAAGTTATCAGAGACGTTAGTGTACATTTTGATCAAAAAGTAATAAGCCACTCACCGCGCCAAGGCCACCTCTATGAGTGGTCCTAACGCTAAATCCTACCTGTTATGGGCCATGACAGCCACATAAAATTCAGGGAGTGCGGGCCCAGCATGCAAGCTAGGATCCACCGTGCTTATTAACCCTTTTTGGTGCCATAACAGCCTCCATTAGATCCAGAGTCTTTGTATAGAGATTGTCTGTTCACTACAGAACAGCTAATAAAAATAAACTTCTGCAGGAAGGGAGCCATTTTTATCTACAGGGGGAAAAAAGCTATTTTTATTGGCTGATCTGCAGTGAACAGAGGATGCAGAGACCTGGCTGTAAAGAGAGGGACTGAGTATGTGTGACCAGCAGCACTCAGCTCAGTAGATGGATGTACGCATTACTATACACTTTATTATATAATTAAAGTTAATAACTCTTAACTGGATCATGTAAATGGGATTTTTTTTTTTATTTATTACATGGGTATGACACCAATTGGTGTGAAAGGACCCTTAACCCCTTCACTACCTCTATGCGGTAAAAGTGCAGAGTTTAAAGATGGCGCTCACTCCTGAGCACAGTGGGCAACATAGTCATCAGATGCCTGCTGTTTTAAACAGCAGAAACCTGGGGCTGATATCTGCGATCGGCAATAATACTGATCGCAGCGATTTAATCCCTCAGATGCTGTGGTCCAATGTGAACACGGCATCTGAGAGCACTAAAACTGGAAGTGCACACTTTCTGGCCTGGGACACCATCCCCTGGCTCCATAGTTATCGGGTGCCTGCTGTTTAAACAGCAGAAACCTAGGGTTAATGTCTGCGATTGGCAATAATGGTGATCGCAGCCATTTAATCCCTCAGATGCTGTGGTTAAATGTGACCACGCCATCTGAGAGCTTTAAAACTGGTACACCTCTTCTGGCCCAGGACACCATCCTCTGGCTGAGATCAGGGTAGGCATTCTGTGATAGTTATAGGCCTAAGCCTGTACAAGGCATCCAGGCCTATTGCTAGTATATTCCATTACTGTCCTGCAGCACTGCAGTATACAGAAATATACAGAACTGCACTGAAATATACAGAATTCCATATTCTGTAATAGAAAAAAAAATATTACAGAATAAAAATGGCAATCTAATAATTACATGCTATAGTCACCTAGGATGACTTTAAAAAAAAAATTTTTTTTTGCTTTTCGCTTATGGGTATGCTCCAGCTCCCCTGTGTGGCGATCAGAGGAGCCAGAAGGTGTGTAGCAGCCCCTGAATGACAGGAGGCTGCTGCATGGTAGTTTCCATGGAGAACCTGCCTGTGGCAGGCTCCATAGAAGCACAGTAAAATCATCATAATGCACTGGAGTCTGTGAGAGAAACAATCCAATGATTCTTAGTTGTACCCACCCCCACAATGGTATCAATGAAAAGTATGTGGTGTCACCAGTTTCGTACTGACCTGGAGAATTAAGAGCCCAAGTCAGTTTTAATACATAGTGAACGCCGTAAGAAAAAAAAACCCATAAAACTGTGGCAGAATTGCGTTTTTCCAAT